>CM021100.1:563383962-563923232 GCA_007115665.2 Sequoiadendron giganteum
ATGCAAGCATTTTTTTCACATTCCATCACCTTTTCCATGATCTTTTGACCACCTTTGCATGAAATAGAATAGTTTCCATGTTGAAAGACTATATTATCATGAAATTTGAGTTTCCATTTGAAAGACATATATACAATTAAAGTTTGGAGGGGAACAAGCTTTTGAACAAGTCAAATTGTTGTGGAGTTTGAAGAAAGAAGAAGCTAAGGCTACATAATTGGGTTGAAATCCTCCATTTGAAAGTTTGGTTTTTTAGGTATGTGAAGTCTTTACACATTTTCTTTCATTCTATTATGGCTTGCTTTCATTTTTGTTTGTCATTATAACCTTACGTTGTCAATGCACATTTTAAATTACCATTATATACACTTTCCAATTACCATTTTAAACTTGATGCAGAGCATCTACCAGGATCCACAAATCATCAAGGGTACTTCTAACCCTAACTTAAATTGAATAAGATCAACAAACAAACTCAATCATCTTTTCATCAAAACATTAGAACTTGGTTTCAACTCTTTGTCAGACTCAAAATAATAGATTAACCATCATAAAATTGATTGCAACATAGCATAAAGTTGATTAGAAACTCAAAACCATTCAATTCTTTCATGACACACTAATTCAAGAACTCAATGCTACAACTTACATGGAAAAATAACAACAAATCATGTGGAAGGTAACTACCAACCTTTATCGAGACATCCAAGTCACTATAATCAACATGTTATTTATTGAAATAAACCAAATACACATTCCAAATATCTCACCAAAATTCATCCTATAAGACAACTCCAAGCCTCTCCCATTCCTCTGAAGGGTCCAAACACCTTCCAATACCTCTGCACAAATGAATGCAGTACAAAGGAATAAATCAACACCTTTCTTGACACACTTATTCAACTATATTTCCCTTCACAAAACATTTGATTCATATACTCAAATTAGCATTAAGAGTTCCCAATTCCTTAAGGACCTTCAAAACACCTTGAAAATATTAAAAATAACTGATTACAATCAACTAGGTTCCTCAAAACATCAACCAATGATTATGTCATTCACAAGTTGTCTTAAATCTTCCATAATGGCACCATTGTTTACAAACACAAACTATAATTCTTAAGGCACAACCAAACCATTATTTTCTTAAGAAATATTTGGTTGAGTTAGTACTAAAAAAGTGAAACCTTTCAGAAGTCTTCCCTTACACATAAACATAGTTCCTTTGTTCACTATCCACATTACTAGTAGCCAAGCATCTGCAAATTGTCACATGTATCTCCCAAACCATGCACACACTTTAGACTGTGATACTCATTTTTGATGCAGAGTTAGAGGATCCAAAACCATTCAAGATGTCAAATTTCCTTCAAGAGACATCTAAAAATATTAAAAAGGCCTAATGGACCGATCCCAACACTCCTCCAAGTTGGACAACAAATAAAAACACTATTTCCCACATTTCACCCTTGGAATCTAGTTATTGTGCAAAACCAGTTTTGGGCCCTTAACTCCAAAACTTTCCAAAACACCAAGAAAATAAAAGAATGATTCTAGCACCCATTTGAGAGTTTCAAGACATACCTTAACCCATCACATGACTCCTTTGGTACAACTTTAAGAAAACTGATATTTTCATTGTTTTAGGCCTCCAAGTAGGCCAATTCTACAAAGGACCTACCCTTAGATCCTCACTCCAGACTTCCAAACCAGAAAAACTTCTTTAATTAGGTCTCAAAACAAGATATTTTCTAGGTCTTAGGACCTTACCCACTCAACTAGGCTTCCAATACAAAAATCCCCATTTTTCAATGCAAAGAGGGAGGGTTTATAGAAAATCCTATACCCGGGACTTCCTAGACCATTAAAAAGCATAAAAAATGTTCAAAATTCCCTACACAAGGTCAAAATTTCATTACATAGACCACTCCTTCAACACTTTTTCAAAATCACTCCTTGGTTCCTCAAATTCTCATGGAAAAGTGCTTGTTTCAGCCTAAGAACCCCATCCTATTGTCATTAGTTTCATTCCAAGGAATGTTAAACAATAAAATACCCTAATCTAACAATTTACTTGCCATCCCACTGATAAAAAAGTCATAACAGTAGGTGGGATGGTCATTTCATAATTAAATCCTACTCAAACCCTTGATTGGCTTTAAATGAGCAGTTTAAGAAAATTATCGATTGCTACCTTCAAACATAATGTTAAGCCCTAAAAATTGATGCATTAGAGATTCAAGACATGTGAATACAATATTATATTATTTTTGTATCAAGGGGAGGCTGTACAAATCCATACAAGTGCAGGAAATTGCAAAAAAACCAGTGAATTTCTAGAAAACAACGTTTTTTTTATCATAAAAATAGATTTTCAAAATGAACAAAACTCCTCCCTTAGAGCCAATGGAGGTTTTTTAAACCTTTTGAAATGACAACCAACTCCCCCCAATGCCTATAACTAACAAACAACCATCTTTGAAATCATATAACCGGTAAATGGAAAATGTCTTTAATGACCCTCTTACAACATTTAGATACCCAAAATTGAATCAAATTTCAAAATGGAAGCATAGATTGTCAAGGTTATCCTACACCACAAACTTATCAAACACTCACAATTCCATTACACTCATTAGTTTTCAGAATCACCATCATGGTTATTCACTTTCACATAGAAATGTGCTCTGGCCAACCTAGTGCTTCCATAGTTTGTACACATTTGTCTATGCTAGGTTAACTTTTGTACACGATGATTGTAAGTATTATTTAAATGAAGCCTTGAATGACATATATTTTTCAATTAGCTTGAATGGATACATTTTTTAGAAACTAATATTCATCTCATTACCATGGTACAAATAAAATTATTTTCCATGCCAACAAAAAAGGAAAAGAGGAAACTAACAGATGAAGAGAACGAAACCTTCAAAGAAAAGGAGAGAGTTCAGGTGGCGGCATATCATGAAAAGAAGAAATTGGAAATGATTGATGAAAAAAACCCGATTGTAGAGGAAATTCAACCATCAAAAAGAGAACGGGAATTGGCAGCACAATAGGGATGAATGTGAAAGCATCATAATAAGACAAATTCAGATACCGTAGTTGGAGACACACCCTCTGCGAAAAGTGGATATGAAGGGAAACCATTAAGCACAAGCGAATATGGAGGGAAACCATCTAGCACAAGTGAATATGGATTGACACCATCTACCGCAAGTGAATATGGAGGGACACCATGTACCGCAAGTGAATATTGTTGGACACCATTCAACACATCTCAAGTTGAGAGTAAATCATCACTCGAAATTGACGAAGAAGGTATGCCATCATCCCCATGTGAACCTCAAGGTATGTCTTATTCTCCACCCTCGCTCAAAGGTACGCAATCTAGCCCACCTCAATTAAATATAGATGAAATTCCTAATGTTGAGATGTATGTACCTAGGAGAACACCACCTAGAATTTTGTGTAGAAAGCCAAAGCATTTGATTAATATTGATGATGATATTTTGTAGCACATGGAAGGTAATATTTCAACACGCACTTGTAGAAGATATGCTGATAAGATTTGGCAATGATTGTTTCAAATGCTATTTATGAGATTGCAAGAGGTCAACTATTTGTTGAAATGATGTGGGGTGTAAATTATAGGAACATCATGAAGACTCTTGGGTTGAGAACATAGAATGCATCAAGTGAACTATTGTGAAGAATCTAATGGATGCTTATGAGAGTGTGGGTAAGACCTCATGCTCAAAGGATAGTAATTTCACCCCGCATTTCATTACATCAACTTTGATAAGCTGTTAAACAAAGAGAGCTCGTCTAATTAAAAATACTAGTGAACAAACGAGAATTAGAAGAATTTTTTTATCACGAGCCATTCAAAGGCGACAAAGAATTGAAGGCAATGATTCAAATGAATTATGGGCATTCTCGGGGAGACTGTCACAAAAAGATAAAGAAGTTGTCAAAGCCTTGAGACCACTAATTGAAGAGTATTGGAAGAATAACACAAGGCCATCTCCGAATCAAAGGGATGTGGTAAGAAGGAAAATCAGTAGTCGGAATCGTGAGCCACATCCAAAGCATTTTTTGGATAGACTCAAACCCACATTTTTTGAAAATTTGAGAATGATTATCCTCAAATTAGGATTTCTCAAAGATTTTTTGAAATTCTTAAACCTTTTTATGTCAAGATAAATCACACACACACTACTTGTTGTAGACTACATATTGAATTTTCTAACCATTATGATGTTCATCATTCTATATGTTTAGATTTGCATACTAACGATATTTTGCAGGATTGTGGAATAGAAGCCCCACCAAAATATTCAAGACAGTTCTTATCAAAGAAATTATGTAAAATAGAGGATGGCTAGATATTCTATAGGACAACATGCTTGGATGGTTCATGTGAGCGTTGCGGTGGCTTCAGGCGTATGCCAGTATTTCAACATATGGAAAGCACATATGAGGTTGCACAAAAACTAGTAGAGTTCGGGAAGTATAATATAGTGGCATATGCTACAAAAGATGGGCCTCAAGCAAAAAGGTGTGACTTGGTTATTAAGAAGATTCTAGTGTACCAATTTATGACCACATTTCGTGACAATATACTATCTAAGTATGCAATGCATACCCATAGAGCTTGATGGTTGGACACACAATTCAAGCTATGCAAGGACATCTTTCTAGTTGGAAGCATAGTATCCATGGTTGACTTTGTAGAGAAATACACTCTATAGCCACAACATGAGGTGCAGTCACAATATTGCAACTCCACACAAGTTTCGATATTTGTGCACATAGTATTCATTCATGCATCTGATAGTACAAATGAGCAAAGGAAGGTATTGAGGGAGTACCACTTTTACATTAGTGATGATTGCACGCATTCTCTAGAGTTTGTGCAAGGTTGCTTCTAGATGTTCTACAATGGTTTGGCTCAGAGCTCTGATAACTATGCAACGCAATTCAAGAACTCACGCATGTTCTACTGGTTGTGTAGAATGCATGTCATTATAGGTGTTCAACATTGTGGAACTTTTGTAAGGCCAAACATGGAAAGGGGGAGCATGATGGTGTAGGAGCATTCGTGAAAAGAGCATTAGCAGGAGAAGAGTTAAAGTATAAAGATAATGCAAAGTTGACAGATGCAAAATCAATCGTCGAGCCATGTAGTGCTTTGATGGGTCCAGGTAATGAAGGTACATCTTCATTTCATAGATTTTTTTGGTTGATGTATGATACTTGTTAGAACCAAAATTTTCAATAAAATACTACGGGTTTTTCTCATTTAAACCTCATATTTTCCATTAGAACGCTAAAAGGATTTTATTCTTTTATACTCATTTTCCTATCTTTTCATTAAAAATTCATTTTTCCCCCCATTCATAATATCAAAATACCTTTCACCCCATATACTTACCCTTCATAGCTTTCATCAGTTTACCGCGGCCTTTTGCAAAGTGGTTTGCTGTATAGCGGTGATGATTAGGCACTATCATGATAGGGTTTACCACTATACCGTGCACTGTGAAGACATACACCTTAGTGGCATGGTAAACTATCAATCGTCGGTGAGGGAGCATTCATAAGATAGTTACCATGCAACTGCTAGGGGTTTACACTGAGCCCACGGTGGCGTAGTGGACGGAGGTACCAGTCAATAGGCAAGGCGGTGGGCAATGACAGCAGCTAAGTAGGCAGAAAATGTTTACTACGCCACTGCGTGTGGTTAAACCAGAGACCGCGGTAGAGCGGTGGTTGGTTGGTAAGCAATAGATAGTGAACACAGCGGTTAGGATCAGTCACACCACAGTACCTCTGACAACCAAGAGACTAACTGTGGTGACTGTAGTAGACAAAGGGAGAACGGTTAGTGGTTTGTAGCACAACTACTGTAGTACCGTAGCTAGCAAGGTGGAAGACCGCGGTAGTGCAGTGACAAATACTCAGTAGCGAGGAAGCGACTGACATGACAGGTAAATGCTTATCATGATACCACAGGTTGAGGAAATAGAGATGGTGGTAGAGAGGTATGAATAAAGAGAGAAGATGGCTAGCAGTTACACTGTGATACTGCAGACAAGCAGAGATGAAGTTGTAGTAGGGTGGTAGGAGGAGAATGGACTCTAATGGTTAAGACTGCCATACCATGGATTGTCAAATAGTTGACCGCAGTAGAGCGGTAGAAACAGTAAAAGCTGCAGGGAAAGAAAAATAAAGATGTGAATATATAAAGGGAAATATTATAGGTGGGAAAAGATATAAAGGTAAAATCAAATGTAGAACTGTATAAAAATATTTAATTTGCCGAAAGGCAATTCAATTAAATATTTTAGTTTGCTGTCATGAAATTTGAAACAGCTGTAATAGAAAATGAAGGGTCATGACCCTTGAGATTTGTATTTTATAAATATTTTGAAAATCAGTTTCAGAAGGGGTTAGAGTAGGAGTTAGATTTTTCTAACTAGGAATGTAAAAAATGTACAGATATTTCATGAAATAGAGCAATGGAGATTAATGTTTTTAACTGGTGAAAACCTTCCTATTTTAGTTGTTGTGCTGCAATAATTTACATTCTTTTATTTGGTTCTCTCCAACTTGAGATCCTTTAATTTTTTAAATCAACATATCAAGTATAATCTCTGATTTATCAGAATGAATTCCCATTTTGTGCGATTTTTATTTGTTGGTGTCTGTAAGTAAGAATTAAATTCCTTCAAGTAAGTCACTACAATTTTAGGATTTCTTTTGGGTAGTTAAAGAAGAACCAGATTAAGAAACTTTCTAACACTATTTATGTAAGACATAAATAAATGAAGTTGTATGTCAGTAATTGGAATTTCATTTTCAGAGTTCCTAACAACTAGAATTAAATCAAAGAAGGAAAACACATATCATTTTCTATTTTTGACTCCATTGCCCATGTGGATAGAAGGCATTGATCTGCCACAACCCAGAGATCTAATTTCATATCAAAACAACTTATTCAAAACCTTTCATTTGTGTAGTAGGAGTAGGAGTAGTTGTAGTGATTTTATCTGTCCACTTCCCTTTGCCATTGTGGGTAGATTATTTCATAGTAAATACATTTCAATCTACATCATTCACATAGGTTCACCTGCCTTGGTCTAGCAGAACCTAAAGAGAAGAAGGTTCAATTTCATCAATTAGCCTTGTACATTGGCCAAAAGCATTCTGAGAGTTTGGCAACCTCTCGTGGTTCAAACTTGCATTTTTGAAACCCAATATTACTAACATTGCACCATATGAAGACTATTGTACACTAATAGGATCGAGTGAGGTACACTCTTTCCTTAGCTCAAATGCAAGTTCATGGAGTATTGATACACAAAAGATGGCATGCTTTTGTTATTCATTTACAATGCAAGCCTAGAATGATTGTGAGTCAAGGGAGTGGGTTGACAAATGGTTCACAAGTTATCTTAGCCCACTTCACATGTATCGCCCTCGAACGACATTGGAACTGACACAGATGGAATCATCAATCGAATTTGACCACATATCATATTTAGTTCAACTAGGTGATATGCCTACTTGCTTAGTTGTTGAAATTCCATATTGTTATCTTACTTTGTATTATAATCATAATGTTTAAAAATTTCAAGAGATTTTCTACACATATCAATGCAGGGCATGTTTATGCAGTTATTGCAGATGAAGAAAATGAAGAGGGAACAAACTATTATGTGTGTCATTGTGTTGAGGCCAAAAATAAATTGGAGGCCCTGGCAATTATAGATGGAGAAAACATCGAATAACCTATAGGCTTAGTTGTGGTTACTAGAACATGGCTTAGAAGGTACCCACATTCAAGTGTTAAACATTGGCTATTTTAGGACTTTGACACGCATCATAAGATTCTTCATTACTCAAACCTTGTCATGGCATCCAATGTTCATTTGACCAAATATGGGGGTAGACCTCTGAACAAGACCTTGTGGAAGGCCCGTGAGTCTAACAATGAGGCAATACTTGACACAATAAAGAGTAGAGCAGACTTGGATGGTTCGTTGGATTAATTTGTAAGTATATGCACATTGGTTCTTATTAATTTATACTTGTATGCACATTAAGTTGTTTGATTCCAATGGTATCATCTTCTTTTATAGTGATTGGTTACCCCTTGAAAAAAATCTAGATATATGAGCCATCCAAGAGAATGTCAGTCAGAAAAGCAATGCAACATCCTTATTTTGATGTTTGCATGCAACATTTGTAAGTGCCTTCCATCTATTTTTATTTCATTTCCATTTTGGATGCTCTTTCTTTTTCTCTTTTACTTTGCATATTTGTAAGTAAACTGCTAAAAATTGATTGATCTCTCATTGCAGAAAATGCTGATTTAAGAGCCATCAAAGAGAATCTTAGCCAAAAAAACAATGCAGCATCCTTATTTTGATGATCTTGATAAATCTCAATTTTGATTTCAAGCCATTATAAAAGAGCATGTGAAGCTTAGCGAGGGAATCTCAAGTTACTCAATTGAAGTTAACCTCATAATGAGCACCTATGATGTAGACATTTAAAGACAATCTTGAATGTATGAGTGACATTGTGAAAGATCTGTGAGAATGAAGTGCTTGAAACATTGTAATAAGATTTAATTACATAAGGAGATATACTCAAATATTGTAAGGTTAGAGTTCATGTTAGGTGCAGTAGCACCTTGTTCTGTAAATGCCTTCAATATGAAAATTTGCAAAATTTGAATTTTGAAATGTAAACAATGTGAAAAAGGTCATATAAAGGTTGAAGGGAAAAGAATGCAGATCTACTGACCCAACAGTGTGGAATACATTCCCTTAACACATTTACTTTAGGGGAGAGAAGCAAAAACGAAAAACTAATAGTTTCAGAAAACTTATAGAGATGCATACAACCATGGCAATGAGAAACCAGAAAGATAAGCAAACCAAGATGACAGAGTATTTACGTGGGAAAACCCTTTTAGGTAATAAACCCACCACACAAAGTCAAATCTATTGTATTATAGTAATGAATTGATTACATACAATAACTAGACTTCTTAGTTCAGCTCACAATCACCCAGAGAGTTTTAGATTCACTGTTACAATGTTTTTACAACATACATTTCAAAACCCTCCTCAAGAACTCACGTCCTTCTGTTCTTCAGCTCACAACTTCAAGCTTGCTCTACAACTTACGACCCAACTCTTGACTTGTCTAACTTCTGAGAAATAACACCTCTCATCCATATGTAACCGACTCAGAAGAGCAATGAAGTCCATCCTCAAATCACGCAACTGGTTGGATCTGACAAATTTCCTGTAACGAGCTGACTTTGCATTCAAAGCCATTACTCAAAACGGCTGAGCTCGCCACCCTTCATTGACAAATGCAAATACCACAATAACTATCTTGGTATCCTTCCAATCACTATTCAACCAGGTGCCACGCATCCAAGACCCATCAGCAATCGTAGTTGACAGAGCAACCAAAATGGTCAAACAGACATCGGGCACGACCAAGACTTCAAGTCATTTCTAACACTGTCGGAGCCGCAGTTGGAACAAGAGTCGAAATAGGACTCCACCAAAAATACACACTATCGAAGTCGGAGTTGGAGATGGAACTGGAGTCAAAACATGACCCTACCAAAATTTTAGGTTCATGAACTATTTCGGTTCCGTGTCTGCCCACGACAAAGGGGAACTCATCAGAAACAATTCTGACTGGGTAAAGTCAACCTGGGGTCAAACCAAGATGGGAACATAAAAGACTGGAGACAGAGTCGGGGACGGAACAAGAACAGAAATAGGACTTTACCAAAAGTCCAAGATTAGGAACCAATCTGGTTCCAGTTCTGCCTCCGCCAACTGCAAGAAACAACAATCTAGAACTTGGACAAAATGGAGGAAAAAACCCTGAGGACAATCCAAACATCCAGAAAAACTAGATCGCAAAAGCAGGAGTCGGACCTGGAGTCAGAATAGAAACCGAAACAGGAACATGGTAAACGGACATTGCCAAATTCCAAAACTAGTTCCGCCTCCGCTAGAACCTGCGAAGCAAGAAACAACAGATGTTAGGAAGCGGGGTCGAAGCAGGAACGAGAACCGAAACCCAGAACTTAGGCAAACAGAACAATGCCAAGTTCCATCCCGGGTTTGCCTCCCCAGAACTTTGCACACAACTCAAAATCACCAAGGCATGAAAAAGAGGACTTCAAGCTGGAAGTTGAGACATAATTTCTCAACAATCTCCCACTTGGTGAACACTTCTAGCTTCCTCAAAACATCAAACCTTACTGTCTATCATAGGCCCCAAGGCCCATCGATTTTGTGCACCATCTGAACTTGTCTATGCTAACCGGCTTTGTCAAGGTATCTGCAACATTCTTCAAGGTGTCAACCTTATCCATACTGACCTTGCCATCTTCAACCATATCCCTCACGAAGTGATATTGCACATCTATGTGCTTGGTCCTGGAATGGACGGTCAGATTCTTTGCCAAACAAATGGTACTTTGACCATCATAGCAGATTGAAATATGCTCAGCATTAAATCCAATGTTTAAACAGAAACACCTCAGCCACACTGCCTCCTTGCAAGCATGAGTTGCTGCCATGTACTCTGCCTCTATTGTGGATAAAGAAACTATAGCTTGCTACTTGATCATCCAATTGATTGCTCCACCATTAAGCATGAAAGTGTATCCACTGGTGGATCTTCTACTGTCAATGTCCCCTGCCCAATCAGAGTCAACATATCCCTAAATGCAAAGAGCCCTTTGTGATGCAACCATATTTCCATGGTAACACAAAGCATAATTTGAAGTACCCTTGAAATACCTGAACACTCTCTTTACAGCATCCCAATGTGATCTCCTTGGATTTGCCATAAAACGGCTTAGAACTCCCACTATTTGGGTAATGTCTGGTCTTGTGCAAACCATAGCATACATCAAACTGCCTATTGCACTTGAATAAGGCACACTGGTCATGTCCTCCATCTCAGTAGCAGAATTTGGATAGTCTTCAGTAGATAGTTTCAATCCTTGCATGATTGGAACAACTAGCTGCTTGCAATCAGTCATCCTAAACCTCTCTAGAACGGTTTTCACATACTTACTCTAACTGAGCCAAAGCTTTCTACTTGTTCTATCCCTGGTTATCTCCATCCCAAGAATGTACCTTGCTGCTCCAAGATCTTTCATTTCGAACTTAGCAGACAACTGAGTTTTAAGATCAAAAATCATTGCCTTGCTATTACCAATGAATAACATGTCATCCACATACAGAGTAATAACAAGCACACGATCATTCTCACATTTGTAATAAATGTAATGATCAGATTTTGATCTAACAAACCCAATTGACAACGCAAATGTGTCAAATTTTTGGTACCACATTCTAGGAGATTGCTTTAGACCATAGAGAGATTTATTTTACTTGCAAACCAGATTTTGTTTACCTCTTTTAACAAAATGCTCAGGCTGGGACATGCAGATTTTTTCTTCCAGTTCACCATGGAGAAATGTTGTCTTCACATCCATCTGCTCAATTTCATAGTCATACACAGCTGTCAATGACAACAAAAATTTGATGGATGTCAACTTTGCTACAAGGGAAAAGATCTCTCCATAATCAATTCCCTCAACTTGGGAAAAACCCTTTGCAACTAGTCATGCCTTATACTTCTCCACACTGCCATCAAGGCCTGTCTTCCTTTTGAATATCCACTTGCAGCCAATAGGCTTTCGCCCTTTAGGCAGTGGTACCAACCTCCAGGTATCATTCTTTTTTAAGGAATCCATCTCCTCATTCATGGCTTCCAACCAAGACTTTGAATCAGCCATGCTAATTGCTTCTTTCACAGTCCTAGGCTCATCAGTGCTGGTAATTAAGGCATAAGCACAATTTTGAATCTAACATAGAGAAACCATACCTTTATGGTTGCCTTCTTTCTCGTGTAGATCTCCTTAGAGGCTGAGGTTGTTCTTCATCATCAAAACTTCCAGAGCTGCTTGAGCTCTTCTCAATCTCAGGTACACCATGCAACTCTTCCCTTTCTGGAGTTTGGGGAATCTCAACTACATCCTTCTTCTTGTCACTATGATTTGTCTCAAGTTGTTGATCACTTACTAGAGGTTTCAGCTCATGAAATATCATGCTTTTGCTATACAAAACCTTCTCAGTAACAGGGTTCCAAAGCTTGTATCCTTTCACACCAACTCCATAGCCGATGAGAATACATTTCACAACCTTGTTATCCGACTTTGATCTCTTTTCATTTGGCACATGAACATATGCCTCACAGCCAAATACCTAAACATGCCTTAATGAGGGTTTCTTACCTGACCATGCTTCCAAAGGTGTCTTATCAACAAGTATTGAGCAAGGAGATCTATTAATCAAATAACATGCTGTAGCAATAGCCTCAGCCCAGAACTTCTACTCTAGACTAGCACCACTTAGCATACTCCTTGCCTTTTCCATTAGTGTCCTGTTCAACCTTTCAGCAACTCTATTTTGCTGTGGAGTGTAGGGGGTTGTCTTATGCCTTTTAATTCCATGATCAGTGCAGTACCTTTCAAAAACTGTAGAACAAAACTCACCTCCATTGTCTGTCCTTAAACACTTTATTTTCCTTCTAGTATGATTTTCTACCAAATATTTGAACTCTTTAAACCGACTGAACACTTTTGATTTACTTTTAAGAAAGTATACAAATTGCCTTCTCAAACAGTCATCAATAAAAGAAACATAATGTCTAGACTTTGATAATGAATGAACATTAACTGGACCAAACACATCAGAATGAACATAATCCAGTATACCAGAAGATTTGTGAGGACTGGAGGAGAAAGAATCACAGTGTTGCTTTCCATAGATACAATGTTCACAAAAATCGAACTCAAGGTTACAATCATCAAGCCCTTCTACAAGGTTTTTGTTCTTCTAGGTTTTTAAACCTTTCTCACCTATGTGACCAAGTCTATGATGCCATAACATAGTCTTCTCTGCTGGGAGTTTTACCTCCAAAGCATTTGCAGATAGTGAAGAGTCTTCATCTTTCTCTAGAGGTGCAGAATTACATGACTTTACAAAGGCACTGTTACAAAGAACAGGTCATGCATCTAGCTTGTACAGAGTGCCAGTACGAACACCCTTAGCTAACACCATTGCACCTCTAGCCATTTTAGATCCCTTACTAGGAAAAGAAACTTCTACACCAGCATCATTTAACTTACTAATAGAAAGAAGATTTCGAGCCAAACTTGGGATGTGAAGAACACCACCAATTCCTTTGACTCTCCCGTTAGGAAAATGAATTCTGACCTTTCCTCTGCCAACAATCTCCAATGTTGAATCACTTTCCAAGTATACCTTTCCACCATCATACTTCTCATACTTTGAGAACCAATCTCTATTGGATGTCATGTGAAAAGAGGCACCTGAATCAACTAACCAAACATCATCTGATGCCTGAGTTGTCAAGGCTGCTACAATGAAAGCATCTGCATCACTTTGAGAAGATTCATTGTCAGAAGCATTCTTCTTCTTCTTCTTCTTGCAGTCCTTCCTGATATGACTTGGTTTCCCACAGTTCCAACACTTTACCTTGAACTTTTTACCAAGAGACTTTGATCTCCCTTTAGACTTGGATTTTGACTTGTTGTCTTTCTTCTTGCCTTTCTCCTTTGTTCTACCTCGAACAAAAAGAGCATCTTTGGCCATCACAGAAGTTTTCCTTCGCATTTCTTCAAACAGAAGCGAAGCAACCACATCATCAGTCTTGAAAGAAATGGTTGTGCTTCCAATAGCCATCATAAGATGATCCCAGCTATCAGGTAATGAACACAATAGGAGCATGCAATGATCCTCCTCCTCGATCTTTACACCTACAGATGCCAGCTGAGTAAGAATCATGTTAAACGAGTTCAGATGGTCTGCAATAGATGCACCTTCGTCCATCTTCAAGGAGTACAACTTCTTTCTCAGGAACAACTTATTTACCAGGGACTTTCCTTGGTAAATATCACCAAGCTTCTTCCATAAAGCAGTTGCAGACGTTTCCTCATGAACATTCAGGAGCACAGAATCGGCTAGACTTAGTCTTATCAATCCTCTTGCCTTTCTATCAGCAAGATCCCAAGCTTCTTGGGTCATAGTTTGTGGCTTAGTTCTAGACACTGTAATCCAGAGGTCTCTATCCACAAGTAAGTCTTCTATCTTGAGTTTCCATAACTCAAAGTTGCTACTATTAAACTTCTCAATATCTATTCTACCAGATGTACTCACCATCTCTAAACAGAAACAAGTTTAACAATGCAAGTCTCCCACTGAAACAGTATTAGTGCAAAAAAAAAATTCGCCCTAACAAGGATAACACGAACTGGCCAAGCTCTGATACCACTTTGAAGGGAAAAGAATGTGGATCTACTAACCCAATAGTGTGGAATACATTCCCATAACACCTTTACTTTAGGGGAGAGAAGCAAAAATGAAAAACTAATAGTTTCAAAACACTTATAGAGATGCATACAACCATGGCAATGAGAAACCAGAAAGATAAGCAAACAAAGATGACATCGTATTTACATGGGAAAACCCTTTCAGGTAAAAACCCACCACACAAAGTCAAATCTTTTTTTAACAGTAATGAATCGATTACATACAATAACCAAACTTGTTAGTTCATCTCACAATCACCTAGAGAGTTTCAGATTCACGGTTACAATGTTTTTACAACATACAGTTCAAAACCCTCCTCAAGAACTCACGTCCTTTTGTTCTTCAGCTCACAACTTCAAACTTGCTAAGTAACTTATGACTCAACTCTTGACTTGTCTAACTTCTGAGAAACAACACATATCTTATCCATATGTAACCGACTCAAAAGAGCAATGAAGTCCATCCTCAAGTCATGCAACTGGTCGGATCTGACAGATTTCCTGCAATGAGCTGACTTTGCATTCAAAGCCATTACTCAAAATGGTTGAGCTTGCCACCCTTCGTTGAAAAATGCAACTACCACAATAACTATCTTGGTATCCATCCAATCACTATTCAACTAGGTGCCACACGTCCAAGACCCATCAACAATCACAGCTGACAAAGCAACCAAAATGGTCAAATAGACATCGGGCGCGACCAAGACTTCAAGTCATTTCTAACATTGCTGGAGCCGGAGTCGGAACAGGAGGCAAAACAGGACTCCACCAAAAATACACACTGCCGGAGTCAGAGTCGGAGACAGAACTAGAGTCGAAACATGACCCTATCAAAATTTTAGGTTCAAGAACCATTTCGGTTCCACGTCCGCCCACGATAAAGGGGAACTCATCGGAAATAGTTCTGACTGGGTAAAGTCAACCCAAGGTCAAAACCAAGATGGGAACACAAAAGATCGGAGATGGAGTCGGGGACGGAACAGGAACAGAAACAAGACTTTACCAAAAGTCCAAGATTAGGAACCAATCCGGTTCCGATTCTGCCTCCGCCAACTAGAAGAAACAGCAATCCAAAACTTGGAAAAAATGGAGGAAAACACCCCGAGGAGAATCCAAACATCCAAAAGAACTATATTGCAAAAGTAGGAGTCAGAACAAAAACCGAAACAGGAACATGGTAAACGAACATTGCCAAATTCCAAAACTGGTTCCACCTCCGCTAGAACCTGTGAAGCGAGAAACAACAGACGGTAGGAAGCAGGGTCGAAGCAGGAAGGAGAACCAAAACCCAAAACTTAGGCAAACAAAATAATGCCAAGTTCCATCCTGGTTCTGCCTCTAAGAACTTTGCACACAACACAAAATCACCAAGGCATGAAAACGACGACTTCAAGCTGGAAGTTGAGACATAATTTCTCAACAAAGGTCATGTAAATAATTTGCAACTTTTGTTCTGCAACTTGTGTGACCAAGAAGATTGCTCCAACACATCTGAATAGGTATTTTTATGCTAGGAATGGTCTTGTTTTGCACTGAAACATGCGGAATTTCTTCGAGCTATGTTCCACCGGATCGATCCCTTAAGGGTCCAAAGTACAAAATAGCTGCAAACTTCAGCATGTTATTACTCGGATACCGTGATTCTTAGAAACTTCTCATCTGATCCTATAGGATCACGTTGGGCCCCTCTACAAAAGCATCTCTCGGTTTTGGCTATTTTGGAGTGGTTTTCCCGTGGTGGCGGATTTTCACTTGATGGAAAAAGCATCAAATGCAAGCAATGCAGAGTTGCAAAGTGGTGCAACTTTTCTTTTGCAACTTGTGTGACCAAGTGGACTATTCCAACACATCTGAATAGGTATTTTTATGCTAGGCATGGTCCTCTTTCACACCGAAACACATGGAATCGCTCTGAGCTATGTTCCACGGGATCGATCCCTTAAGGGTCCAAAGTGCAAAATGGCTGCAAACTTAAGCATGCCATTACTTGGATATCGTGAAACTTAGAAACTTCTCATCTAATCCTAAAGGATCATGTTGGGCCCCTCTGGAAAAACCTCTTTCAGTTTTGGCTATCTAGGAGTGATTTTCTCGTGGCGGCGGATTCTCACATGATGGAAAAAGTGTCAAATTCAAGTTGTGCAAAGTTGCAAAGTGGTGCAAATTTTGCTCTGCAACTCATGTGACCAAACTAACTGCTCCAACATGTTTGAATAGGTATTTTTATGCTAGGCATGGTATTGTTTTACACCGAAACACGTGGAATCACTCTGAGCTACGTTCCACTGGATCAATCCCTTAAGGGTCTAAAGTGCAAAATGGCTGCAAACTTCAGCATGCTATTACTCAGATACCATGATGCTTAGAAACTTTTCATCTGATCCTATAGGATTGCATTGGGCCCCTCTAAAAAAAACTTTCTCAGTTTTGGCTAGCTCAGAGTGATTTTCCCGTGGTGGCCAATTTTCACTTTATGGAAAAAGCATCAAATGCAAGCAATGCAAAGTTGCAAAGTGGTGCAACATTCGTTCTGCAAATGTGTGACCAAGCGGACTATTCCAACATGTTCAAATAGGTATTTTTACGATAGGCATGGTCCTCTTTCACACTGAAATACTTGGAATCGCTTCGAGCTATGTTCCACCGGATTGATCCCTTAGGTTGGAGGAGTCTAAAGTTGCAAATTTGTAAGTTGCTTAAAGCAACAAATTTGAAATGCAACGATTACTCGTTTTGAAAGTTGGTTTTTAGTTAGTTGAGGGAATGGATCAGTTAGAGAAGGGTGTAAAACACTATGTAAAGCCTTGAGAGGCCTGAATGGAGGTTGTTGATGAACTTTTGGAGAATATCCAATAAGAATTATTCACACTGTTCTCTATTTTTTAGATTTTTTATACAAACTTGTTGATCCCATACTTGGTGTGACCTCCAGCTTCCTGTACGGTCCCAAGGCTGACATGGATTGAAAGAGGGTTGAGTTCACAAGAACCCATCTCTCATGATAATGAATGGCCCATTTAGAACTCATTGCATCTAGGTGATGCTCACAAAGGTGAGGCACTAGGCCTTTCCTAGAGGTCACCCATCCCAATACTACTTTAGCTCAAGTGCTTAACCACATAGTTTTTTCCCCAAGGTTAAGCCCACTTAGCTTGCAACCCCATTTGCAAAACCTTCAACAAGTGTTGTTCCTTATGAAACATTCATTATAGAGCCCCTTTAGCTCATCAATTGATAAGTAGGAGGTATTTTCTATAGTGTGTCAAATTGTGATATTGCTATTAGGATTCAATTGTGTAGTTTTCGAGTATAAAAGAGAATAAGAAGGGAAGATTAGGGTAATCAATTTGCAAACTTATTTTTATTATTGAATTACCTAGTGTGGGATTGGTCTATATGAGCAAAAATTTATAATATGGGAGTTATGTTTCAAGCATATAATCTGGAAAGGACTCAAAGTAAGATGCATGAGTACAAAGTATCGATCAGGAAAGGCATCTCAATTCTCAAGGCCTATATATATCAATGATAGGCAGATTCATATTCAAAGCTAGCACATGATTTTAATTGATTAATTAGAAACAACTATTATATTTATTTATCAAATTTCCATTATCAAATTAATATTTGAATTAGACTTCATATTTAGAATTTATTTCATTTATAATTTGGCGACTTTGTTATCTATCTTAATAATATTGGATGACAACCTTTGTCAGTCCAATAAGAAATAAATCAAAAATCTATTGATCCAGAGCTCGAGTCATTATAGTGGTATTAGAGTGAATGAACCTGCCAGCCTTTGGGTATTGCAACAAATTGACTTTCCATTGGGAGCATGGCAATCGATGATAGTGGTTGGTAAGATTACTTTATGAATCAAGTAGTAAGATTTGTAGTTTATCTTAAAGCAATTCCGTTATGGTCACATTGAAAAGAATAGAAGAATGTTTAAGCTTTATTGAGAAGTCATTTGTAGTATTAGATATATCTCTAGCTTCTACAATATTGCACATGATTGCCGACAGTTTCAAAGATCTAGATGACATCAATAGTTCACATTACTCAAGAAGGATGAACATATTAAAGACATTTGTGGAAATCAGGACAAGTAACCTTCTTGTGGACTTAGGGTTGCAAGATTTGATCTACAACATGTTCCACCATTTCTTCAGTAGGATCAAGAACACACATAATGAAGGTGTGTTTGCAGCCATGAAATATTATGGTTCAAACTATCCAAAACAGTGATGATTTATCTCGACCAACCATATCTATACTATGGTTTGTTTGGAAAAAAGGATGGGTTCTCTCTTCATCGGCATATACATTATTCCTCGATGTGTTCACACCAGTGTTACAAGACTTGGACTTGTCTTGAAATTGACAAGCCAATTTTTGACTTAGACTCAGGCTCAGAGCCCAAACTCATCAAATAGAAAAATATAAGAAATTCAAAGATTTTTAAGGATTTAAAACTTGTTTCATGCACCCTTTAATAAATAAAACTTAAAGACACAATAGCATCATCAAATATAAATTACTATGATCCCATACACAAACATACATCAATCACATAAGTATAAGCACAAATTTTAGCTGAAGGAAATAACACATTTAGATATATATAAATATTGTGATATTGCTATCAGGATTCAATCATGTAGTTTTACTAGTCAAACTCATTGACCCATGATTCATGAGTAGTGGTTCACAAGAACCCATCTCTTAGAATAATGAATGGTTTATAAGGAGGAAGATAAATCTTCATACATTTCTTCTATCACAAATGAGATAAGTGCTTGGTTTCATGAAGGTCATGAGGCAGGCATTAATGGGGAGTGGATACATGAAGAAATGACAAAGAATGATAATTTCTTTAGACCTTCTATAAAGGATAAAAAATTTCATCTCAACGATGCAAGAGGTTTTTGGTTTGACTACCAAAATGATCCTCTGACGAATGCATGTGAAACTCCTTTTGACCTTGAGGGTGTTCTTACTCCATCTCAAGGATCATGCATTGAGGATGACATAGATGAATGCTAGGGCTAACTAATTAATAATTATACACGTGAATAAGTCAAGCATGTCCATGGAAATAAGGGAAGTACAAGTACTCAAAATCACGTAAGCCTCAAAAAGTATACACATGAATACATAGTATACACAAATTAAAATAAAGTATATGCACAAATACAAGGTATACGCATGAAAACACGTAACCCACAAAGTATAGATTCAAACGCACGTAAGTCACAAAGTATACATAAGTTGTAAAGTATACACTTGAATACACGTAACTCATATCTATTGACCCATCAATTTAGAATACAAATATGGATAGACATTGATAAAAGATATTTGTATTAACCAAATAGGCATGTAGGCATACATCAATATATGTCGATATAAGTATGAAATATATGTACAAAATAGCCATATAGGCTTACGAGAATGCCATATAGGCATACAATGTCAAATATGTCCAGTACAAAATATGTACAAAACTGCCATGTAGGCATACAACAAAAGGCTCTGGAATCAAAAGTCATTGCTCTCCATGCCTTGGAAATAAAATCTTTCCCTTTCCTTTTCGATCAGATAGAAATAGGAAAGTCACTCATTTTTCTGCGCTCGTGGAGTTCTCCTACTAGTCCTAGGGTTTAGTTCATGGTGAATTTTTAACTGTTACAATAAGAAGTAAAGACATGAATATATATAAATTACATTATAAAAAATGATATATTTGACAAAATAATCACTTACCACCATCTCACGATCTCTCTCCATGAGGGAAATATTCTCACGCCCATGCTCGGGCATGCTCAAGCCCTATATAAACCATACAAATAGAAATTAAACTACGTGAATCAATAATGGTTTGATTTTTCACTAACTAACATCTATAAAAACAAATGTAAATTGAAATTTACTAATTTGCCTCATACCTCTTCTGTCAAATCCATCAAGGATTGTATAGCAGATGTCACACCAATATCCATTTCCCTCATCATATTTGGAGGTGTATTGTCTTGCAACAACTAAAAATAAAACAACAAATTATTCAATGTAATCAATGATGTGCATATAAACTACACAAATCTATTAAGTAATTGATTCATTAGTTAAAATATTTATTCTATTACTTGCATCTAGGTTTGAGTAAATCCACCACCACTGCAAAGTGTTCCATCAAAACCTCCAATATTAGTCTGTTCAACATCCAAAATCGCATATTAAATTACCATTCGTAAAACAATGCTATTAAGATGCAATAAATTTATAATTGTTTACTAGTTACATACCCTAGCAATAGGTGTACTGGAGAAATAGGTTGGTGGGGGGAATTGTGTATCCAGTCTCAATATTGAGACCTTGCAATTTTATTAAAATCATAAAACATTTTTAGTTAATCTTGCATTTCAGAATTGAAATTTAATAAATTAAATTCAATGAACATGCACTAACTTTTACCTAACTATCAATGCCATATGCCTGATGCAAAATGTTAGCTGCCCTCTCTATCTTCGTAGCTATAGACGAATCTTGCGTACTAGTCTCCTGAGTGTCAATGGGGTCATATGAACAAGTAGCCCCACAAGATTGACACACATTTATTCGAAGGCCACCACTCAAAGACATCCCTAGATGGTGCTATAGAATAGGGCTAGTATGATGGATGACACTTTGGGTCAAATTTTTGATCACCTAAAATGTCTCTACGTCAGCACTTTCCTTCGTGATGAAAGGCATAACAATGTGCTCATGAGGTGGCCTAGAAAGATCTTGTCTACCTTGCCAAGTAGGATCCAGTTGTGCACCAGGTCTATCCTGAGCTGATGTTGTGCACCTCGTCTACCTCTCCCCTGGAAATAACTCATATCAAAATATTTGGGATTTTGTTCAATATGAACTCATTGTATAGTTTCCTAAGGAAATATTACAGGACCTCACAATTGTTGCATGGTGGGTAATCAAAGACCATGTACCACCTATCATAAAACTAGTCCCTAATCTATTGGTGGTGGGACCAACGGATGGGAAAAATCTTCGCATTGAGGGTAAGATTTTGATTTGTGCGTGGGTCGGTGAATAATGAGCACAAATCACCTTTTGTAATTTTCAAATCCTTTACATCCTTGTATGATAGTTTATTTTCATAATAATCCCTAGTTGCCTTCCTCCTATCTTGCCATCCAGTTATTTGTTTGCTAATTGAATCTACATTTTTTAGCATATCTTTCAATGAATTTTCTAGGGTCATTCTTTCTGTAGTTGAACCATTTAGATCACTCAACCTACTAATCAAATCCTCAATTTTATTTTTGTTGTTCTCAATTTCACTCATTAAATTTTGTTGAGTGCCAGAAGGGGGTTGAGTGATTGGTGGAGGAGGTCGATGTTGTGGTTGATTTTGATCTTGAGGATTTGGTTGGTCTTCCTATTGAGGATTTGGTTGGTCTTTCTATTGAGGATTTTGAGGGTCTGTAGGTTGATTTGCATCTCCTAAAAATTCAAACAAATAGATATCAAATTCAACCTAAAACTAACTAATTCAAAACAAAAACCATAGAATCCTTACCTCTCATAGCTCCTCGTCATCATGGCACCATCGTTGCAAAGAAATATCAATTGTTGGTGAAGAAATTTGTTTAATTTCTCCTCCTAGAACACGAGAATGAAATTGTGGGGGTTTTGGCCACAACTACAAAAAAAAGAGTCAAAATGCTAATGATAGATTTGAATTTTATTTTTTTGCTTTTAACAATCAATAACGTGAGTGCGTTATAACGCACTCGCGTTATTCATTTGTAGTTGTCGAGCCTTAGGCTCAACCTAACAAGCCATAATGCGAGCACGTTATGGATTTTCAAAAGTTTTTTAGAGGGTGTCCATGGAATTGCTACCCATTTCCATGCACTTGCCCTAACATGATGTTATCTTGGTTGTGATCAAGAAGTTGACCAAGGTGGCACAGTTCATTCCAAGAAACCTTAAGGATGTATCATTGACCCTAGCCAAGAAGTTTTTCTAGGAGATCTTCCTCTTACATGGAGTGCCAGAGACTATCATTTCTAATAGAGACACCCAGATGACGTCAAGATTTTTGGATTACCCTGAATGTTGCATTGGGAACCAAGTTGAATTTCATCTCAGCTTACCATCCTGAAACCGATAGAAAAATGAAGAGGGTAAATCAAGTAGTAGAAGACCTCCTTTGAATGTACTACATGGACCAACAATATAAGTGGGAATAATAATTACCATTGGTAGAATTTTCTTATAATAAATCTTATCACACATCTCTAGGTATGGCACTATTTGAATCTCTTTACAGGAATAATTTTCATACATGCATTAGTTGTGATAGATTGGAAGATAGGGTAATAGTAGGACCTGAAATGCTCAAGGAGATGGAGGAGAAAATGAGAGCTAGTAAGAGTAGACTGAAGGAGGCAACAAAATGATAGAAGAGTTATGCAAATAAGAATAGAACTTTTAGACAATTTGTGGTAGGGGATATTCTTCTTAAGATTCAAGCCTCATAAAAGTTCCATTTCCTTTGGTGAGTCTTCCAAGTTATCCTTGAGATATGTGGGTCTATTTGAAGTCTTGGACGTGATCAACCTAGTTTCTTATAGACTCACTCTACCACTTGCTCTAGCTCAACTTGATTATGTGTTTCATATTTCTTTGCTTAAGCCATATTATCTTGATGTAGCTAATGTGCTTGATTGGAAATACTTGTAAGTATAGGACCTAGTAGAGGTGCTAGTGGAGCCCATTAGAATCTTGGATAGACGCAATGTTAAGTTGTAGAGGAGAGACATTAATTAGTTTAAGGTCCAATGGGACTAGTATTTAGAAGACAATACTACTTGGGAGGATAATGAAGAGATATAATTCTCCTTCCCACATTTTATTTCTTACAAAGAGACTCTTGTTAATTTTTTTTGAAAATTTTGGATTGAATACTATAATTTTTTGGCTTGGAAATAGTATGATGTAATGTTGAAATAGACATATATGCTCTAATTTTGACTAAATAGACATCAGGATGATGTCCCTTCCAAGAGGGGAAGAATGCCATAGCCTAATTTTTTTTACATTTAAATTAAAATATGATAAATTAAATTACTAAATATGTTGAATGAAAAACTTGATATTTTTGAAATGTTTGGAAGAAGTTGACCGACTTTTGACTATGTGATTATTTGAACTATCTTATACTTTATCATGATTGAATGTTACTGATGAAATATATAAGTGCAAGTGTGTGTGAATGTAGGAAAATAGGTTGAAGGATGAGACATGGTTGAGGTATGATCATTTAGCCAGATTGAATGGTCTTGATGTCCAATCTGGGTGCACACACCATAAAATGACACATGATAGTTGCATTTGAAACTTCATATATAGAAGATTACAATGACTTGATTCAAATAATTCAATGTTTAATTAAGGAGGCTTGTGAAATGATATACATGTGATTTCTTATCTAATTTTCTATTTTGATATCATATTTTCAAAATTTAAAAGAAAATGATAGCATGGTTAAACATATTTATATGTAATTTAAAAGGCATGCTTGAAGGATAAGAAAACGTCCTGCAGTCTAATAAAAAAAAAAAAGGATAAGAAAACCATTTTATTTTAAAATCATTATTCGAATAAAATAAAAGTTTGCTCTTTTCTTGAAAGTGATTGAATACTATACTATTATAAAAGTAATATACACACACACACACACACACACACACACACACACACACACACACACACACACATATATATATATATAAATATATATAAATATTCCTTATAAAATTGAATATGGGATTGAAATTATCAAAACCATATAATTGAATTAAAATAATATCCTAAGGAAGATATTATGAAATAGTGGCCTACATTCAAATTTAAGGCAAGATATTCAAATTTTAGTGGTGGGTAGCTAAAATTAATGTCAATTATGGAATGAAATGACTCCCACAATGGAGCAAATTTATTTTTTCCATTTTGGTAGCACAAAATACTTGGGAGGAATCAAGGAGACTAGCAGTGTCGATGGGGACTTGGGAAGAAGAGAAAGCGGGTGAATTGAATCATCTAGAAAAGAAGGAAAAGCAACAAACAAAGGTAAAAATCAATGTTTGATGTTGTATATGCTTGATTTATCAATAAAAACTATTCAAATTTTTCATTTTTTTCTTTTCATTATATCGATTTCATTTGAGTTGATGGAAAGACATTAAGATGTCCATTTACTGCAAGTGTATCTATTTTAGTACAAGGATGCTTTGGTTTAAGATCAATCATTTCTTTAAAAAAAATTTTGCAAGGGCCTTATTGACCAACCTTGCATGCACTAAATATGTGCAAATTTATTCTATTGGCATGATAGTCAAACCTGGTTATGCTTTGTATAATTTATTGTTATAACCTCTATGCATTATTTCCTACATGGAAGTTTTAATAACAATTTCATGGTTAATCAGATGAATCACATAGCTAGAATTATTAGTTTGTAATAGATGATTTTAAAATCATTTATCATTTCCCTCTAAGGGTAATGACTATATCTCTATTTTTATCATTCATTATTTGTTGTTCTTCCTATCAGCTAGGCCACATAGGTATGCTATGCCAAATGGGTGTTAAGGCTGCAGTGATCTTTTATAGAAAGATGTATATATATGTCGTTATTTAAGCATGTCACCTTGTTCACAATGAATGATGATAGAATTATTTTTTTGTTCCATTTAATTATGTTGGCACAATATTTAAGATAGATTCATAGTAAACCATTGTATATAGCTTAAATCATTCATCTAAATGATCCCCTTTTATTTATAGAATTCCATTTTATGTTTACAATATACCATTGTATATCAATTTATACTATACTATTTTATGCATACATGCGATGCTCGTAATGTTGTTTTCACCAGTCCATGTTGCATGCACATATCATTCCCTTGAACAATGCTCAAATCATTCCATAGAATGATCACTATGAATGAGTCTTACAAACTAGTCATCGAACAATGTAAGCCGACAATTTACATTCTTCAAGGATCAGCTAATGATAAATGTTAGTGATAGAGCCAAATAGTCATTTGATTGTTAGTCAATTTTAAAATTATAGTAGCTTGAAATTATGTCTATAAGAGTCACCAATAGAAACATGAGTCTCTCTCCAAACTTGAATAGTAATATAAACGTTCAACTTGTATGTGATTTAAAATGAAAAATATGTCGTTTGATTCTTTTGTTAGCATGAAAAGGACACTAGTATTGTTTAAATAATTACATATCCAAAATGATAGAACAGTGATCATTTACATCATATAGTGGATAAATTTAAACTATTAATGAGGTATATTGGCACCGTAACTTGTAAACTTTTGGAAACAACATTGTTATGATAGAATAGTGCATTAGTATGTAAAAACTGTTCAAACAAAACTATTCCTTTTTTTGAAAGGTAATTTACATCTTGTATAACTATCAGATGATGTGACAATCTGTAGCATTATTTTGAGTGAAAGAAATATGTTATGATAGTATTTACTTTAGAATATATGTAAAAATGTATTAACTTAAGTTGGCACATATATGTGTATGCACATAGACCTTTGTCTACGTACATACACATACATGTGACATACCTTATTTTGTTACTTATTTAATTCATTTTTAATGAAAACTGAATTAGGGTGAATGCAAACATGTGATATGTGTATGAAAAGAATGGATAATGTATTGAACAAATCTATTTAAACTATTTTATTTTTTATTTAAGTTGAGGAATTATGTAGACTAAATCACTTTTCCTTAGATATATGTGTAAATAATATTCTCTTTGTTTAGTAGAACAACAACACCTAAGTAGACTAGAGAATGTTAGGGTAGATGTTTCTAGAAGGTAGATAGCTGCTAAGGGATAAACTCTGTTGTTGAAAGTTACCTTGCAAGTTGGGTGTTGAAATGCAGTACATAGAGTATAGGTTTTTTCTTTATCCAAAACCTATAATGTTTTGTTGCAACTAAATTTTCATTCTTGGCCAGGCAATTAGCCCATTATGCATGTATTGACTTTGTGATAACACTCTCTATCATTCCTAACATAGATCTAAAAATTTTCTAATTATAGATAGAGATGCATGTTGATGTTTGGGAACACACGAGATTCCACCTTGCAGATTGATCTCTTGCTAAACTTTATATGTAAGGTCAAGTATTCTTCAAGTAGGAATAATTATGAGGGAAGTGTAAGCTTTTTGGTCGGGTGGTAAATCACCTTAGCCATGTTCTCATCCACTAGAGGAGGTGATCATCAAGGAAACCATGGATGTTTCCATATTATCAAAGGAATTATAATGTAACCAAGTTATGTAATTTGTATTTTTATTGACTATGTGGCCATATGAGCCAAGCCAACTTTAAAATTTTAATTGAAATTTGGAAATGAATATATGTATTTAAATCATATTTTAATAAGATGTGTGTAGCTATGAAATTGAAAATAGTTTCTTTAGTTATCCTTCTTAAAATTTAATATTCATAATGTCATTTGCGATTAATATTTAAGTAGTAACTAGAATCAGTTATTATAGATGCACTATATAGGAGGCATAATATATGTTCCATGTATTTGATCTCCATGTATTGGATGAATGAAATTATACTGAATATTCCAAGGAAACATGTGTAGCTAATGTGCTGGAAGGTAAGTTGTTGAAAAGTACACAATATGTAATGACTCATTCTCTACAAAGGAAGAATCTTCTTGGTTCTTGAATCAAGGAAAAAGGGAGAGTTTTTGTGGGTAGTTCATGACACTCCCCTGGTAGGATAACTTGGTTATTCCAAGACCTAAAAAATATTATGGAAAGGTTCACATGGAAGAGACTCAGGGATTATTTCCTCATTCAAATCAAATAAAGTATCATTTGTTAGAAGAATAAAATGGAAAATATATTTCTATTGCGACTTTTATAGGCCTTCTCTATCTTAGAGAATAAATTGGAAAGTGTCTTAAGGGATTTAATCATGGAACTTCCTAAATTCCAAGGTAAGGATTGTATACATGTTAATATTTAAATTCTAACTAAGTATGCATGTTTTCTTCCATCACTACAAATTTTGAAACATCAAAAGTGGGTGATCTATTCTTCAAGAACATGATGAAACTCTATGGAATACCTAAGATCATCATGAGTGATAGAGATAGTCACCTCATGTTATTTTTGGTAGGATCTCATCCTTTTCATGGGAACTAAGATCACCTGCACCATCACTAGCTACCACCCAAAATAGATGGTGAAATTGAGATTATGAAAAATGGGGGGAAGGGTACTCGATAATTTTTTTATCAATAAAATTCTTCTAAAAAGTTTCTCTAATTGTAGGATAATTATTTAAAACCCACCTACTGCATCTTAATATAGATATTTTTCACATTATGTAATTTTTTTTTGTATGAAGCTCAAAGATTCATTTATCTGATTATAATTGATAAAAAATTATTAGGAGTAAGTGATGTGATAAAATAGATCCAATACATTCTAAATTCACTCAAGAATAATCTCTTACAAGATCAAAAGTAATAAAAATATTCTGAAATAATCATAGGATCTAGAGAACATTTCAGAACGGAGATAATGTTTATAATATTACATCCACACAAACAATATTCTTCAAAGGTAAGAAAATCCTTGAAACTCAAGCCTCATTTCTATAGGCCTTAATTTTTTTTAGAAGGATTGGTGAAGTTTGTTGTGGGCTATATCTATTGGAGGGAGGAAAGACCCATAATGTTTTCCATTCTTTTTATCTAAAAGGAGCACTTAGAAAACATGTTATACCATTAGAAGGGTTTCCTTTGATTGATGATGATGAAAAAATGGTGTTGATCCTTGAATAGCTCATGGATGTAAGGGAGAGGAAGATGAGAAAAAAAATCACCAAGGACAACCTAATTAGGTGAAAATATATTCCAATAGAGGATGCAACATGGGAAGATCCACAAGTATTGGAACATCTAAACTTGCAATTACTTTAGGACAATAAATTTTCAGTGGGAAAACATGTCATGTCCTATTTTCCATACAATATAACTTTGTATGTATTATTACTATTCTTCTATCTTCCATTCTTCAATCTACCATTGGATTCCCTTTTTTAATATTTATTTTCTTCCAAATTTTCTCTTCCCTTATTTCTATTAGAGTTTAAAATTATTTATCTTATCATGCTTATTATTTTTTATCTTCCTTGTGATTGCATTAATTATACTTCTTCATCAATTCATCTATATTTCTCTCCCGAATCCTCATCCTTATGTTAATTCTTATGTTATGTTTGACCTCTAAGAGCCAATATTTCCTCCAATATTTTCATTTCCCTCTTAACTTTGCAACATGTGACATATTATTTCTAATATTCTATATTTTGTGTCATTATTTATAGAACACTTCTATCCCATGATCACTATTTAAATTTAAAGTTGTAGATGTGCATGATGGCCAGCCTATCTATTTGTGAAGGCTACAAAAGATAAAAAAAAAATCCATAATAGATTATCATCTACATTTAAACAGTTCCTTTCAAAATTCATTTAGAGAATATTTTTAAACATTGGAATCTTAGGAAGAAAAAATTAATGATTTCAGAGAATGGCCACATATAGGGGTTACATTTGAGCTTTATTGGATGTAGAATCTAGCTACATTGTATTGATCTAATTCATGGGTTCTATATGTATGCATTTTATATTATTATTGTTATTATAGAACAATTTAAATGTAATATAACAATTAATTTAATAAGTTAAAGATAAATATTTGAACTTATTCATTAAAATAGAATATCAAGAGTTATTTTTATTGATTATTGTTCAAAATATAATGATACTTTTGATACACAAACAAATTTTTTAAATATGGGTAATCTAAGATCTAATTGATTACTATGGAATATAGTGTTGTTAATAAAATAATAATTGTTTTTTGGAGGGTAATATAGATAGGTTTACATTATTGTTTTGGGTAGGTAGATTACACTATCCCTAACAATTAGATTTGTTTATGCATAGAATCAAAAAAGAATTCAGATTCATAAAAAATTCACCAATATAATAATAGCTAGTCTATTTATCTCAAGATATATTAGATTTAGATTTTTTTTATTTTACCTTTTGTTACCAAGCTAAGTACATTTTTTTCCTCTTGTATTTCTAACTACTAGATTAGTATTTATCTTAATTCAATCCAGATTTATTTACCTAGATTGTTTTATGGTTATGTGTATGAATTTTATTAAATTATCCTATCTTAAAAATTTAAGGAAAATGTATTTTCTTATATATTTTTGGTGAAGCCTTCTAGTCCTTTATGTCCCAACTATCTTCTGGGGTTTCTAATAAAAATTGATATTTCTACTATTGAATAAATAATATTTTTTTTAAACATATAAAAATAATTATTTTTTATATTTAAAAGTGTAGTTTTCAATTATTTTGAGAATCTTGTATTAAATGTATGTGATTGTTAACATGAAAATAATTTATGTTACAAAACATGTATATTTATTTTGGTAGGTTTTAGCAATAAATCCACATGTTCACTTATGTGGGCTAAATTATAAATTTAATTAGCAAGGAATGCATTTAAAAATTTACTTTTTTCTTAGTTTAGGAAAATAGACTTGAAGCATTCCAATTTCAATTTTTTTCCATTCCCTTTCTATTTTCAATGTTTCTCAATTTTAATAATGGAAGGGTTCTACTTGAAGTGCACTTTATAAAGTTGTTAGATAAGAGCATTGTGTCATCCTTCATTGAGAGATAAACAAAAAATATCAACATATGTTTATGTATTTAATTTCTGTGAATTTTTACAATTTAGATATTTTGAAATTTTAAGTTTTAAGGATATTTTAATCTATAAGGATAATCATTGATGATAGGATGCATTCATCTAAATTAAATTATTTGAAACTGTATATTTTTTAAATTTTTTTATAAATATAATTCATTCTCTTGAACATTTTTCTAATCTAAAAAAAAGAAATCCAACGTTATGTAAGGCCATTATAAATTTGAATAAAGAAAATATTTTTTTAAAATTTTTTTTTTTTAATTCGTGTTAAAAAAATTATCTATGGCCTTTTTAATCATATGTATGTAATATCTCACCATAATGTTTATATAGAAAAATATGTAATGTTATATCTATGTTGATCTATTGAATTAGGCCATCTAGTTGATTGCATGTTTCTCAAATCTCATCATAAATTCTACATAGAAAGAGATGCAATGACTCAACTATACTGATACATTGAGATTGGCAATTCGGTTGATACAATATAAAATGATTTTTTTTGTAATTGTTTTTCTAACCTAAATGTTTCCTTTCTTGAATTGGTTTAGAACAATCAAAGGAATAATTGAATACCTTGAAATAAGCTCTAGAGAAAGTCAATGAGAACAAATTTTTTTACTGATTACTTGAAATTATTGGTAGAAGAGAGATAATTCTATAACTTGGATTTGTTTTACTTATATGTTTTCATTCAAAAGGGGTAATTGTACATGAATCAGGTTGTGAAAATGGTAGATGATCTAACCATAGATTGGCTAGAAGGGAAAATATTATGGAATATCACGCTATATATTAGTAATGTATATAAAGAATAAATTATATTTATTGCTATTTCCTTTATTAAACCACACAAATTATTATGAATATTATCACCTTTCTTAAGTTTGAGTGATATTATAAGCCTCAAAATAAGTGTTACATAAATAACAAGATTTTAGTAATGAGAAACAATTACAATCCTTGTATCCAAGTTAGCTCTTAAGGATACATATTATTTTTGTATAGGATTCGTATGACCTGTTATAGTGTTTTTTCATGTCATTGATAACTTATACTATTTATTTCACATGTTAATGTGAAGTATTTCTCTATTTTAGTGTTGGTATACAAATCTATGTATGACTCACAAAAAAAAAAGTGGTTGTATAGGTTAAGTTTTAAATATGAATCTGTGGATGCTGTTTTTGCATTTGCTCAAAAAAACAACAAACATTAGTATTGTTAGTTAAATCAAGAAAACCAAATAGAGTATCCCTATGAAATATTTGATCATGCCTAGGCCAAAAAGATAAATTAGAATAAAAACAACAAAGTAAAAGAATAAGAAATAAAAATTTATTCCATAGTGGGAGTGGTGCTCCTCATGATGTAGAAAGGATGCCCTTTACCACCCCCTGATAAGCAAGAATGCCAAGATGTAAGTGATTGTGCATCAAGTTTTGTAGTTGTTGTGTTGTAGAAATGATTTGAATTTATAGATTCAAGGTTGGAAGACCGAGGGATTTGGATGAATGTGGGATCATTCATGAGCCAATGACAAGATGCCATTTATCAAGATGTGAGAGGATGAGGGTTGTGCACATTTTGGTCAATGTGTCAATTTGAAATTTGAATTTCATAAGTGACATGTTTAAGGGGGATGAAAGATGAATTAAATGCCAAGTTTGACTTGTGTAAGAGACATGTAAGAGCTCTTAAATGCTTTGTTGGATGGATAGGTCATCTGGGAGGGAAAATTCAAATTGAGAGAATATTCCCTCAAAGATGTCAAGTTGGAGGAAATTAGAAGAAATAATAAATCAAAGAAATGATTTATTGGTGCAAGTGGGTGGGCTAGTTAAGAGTTTAGATTTGACTCAAGTTGAGTCAAAATCTAGAAAATGGGTGATTATGATTAGAGGTTAATTAATTCAGATTAATCAACTTGGAGGATTTTAGGGTTTTTGATATTTTATTTATTGAATCAAATAAGAAGAACTTAAGGACTTAATTAAATAATTTGATTTATTTAATTAAGTATGGTGAAGCTAAGGAATTAATCGAGAAATTGTTTTAATTGATTAATAGAAAAATTGGATGTTAATTAGAGCAGATGTCTATTTTACATGTCTACATTTTTCCCCTCTTTGAAGAAATGTACTTGTTGCATTGGTTCAAAGAATGATGCTGCCGACATCGAAATTTAAATTTTATTTAATTTTTTCGGATGCCCCAATGGAAATAAGTATGTTAGTACATTGCCAGCTCATGAGATCAAGCGAGAATATCAATTCGAGGTCGATCTCATGATAACGAGGTTCAAAATGGATGTATGGATGGTTAGAATAACAAATCTATATGATAATGATGATGTAAATGAGATGTTTTTAAGATGCTTAGAATAAAAAATCTATATTATCCTAAACAACTAAAATGATTATGCAATGCATGTGATATGGATGACATGCATGATGTTGTGCTATGATGATATAACATAATAATGTAGGACGAGAGTGGAGATGCAGGATGGATGCATCATTAGCGTGAAAGAGGATAGAAGAATGAGAGGGATCAACCCTTGAATCCAAGAAGATGTAGAAGTTTAACAAGCCAACTTTATTACAAATGATGATGAATGATGATGATGTATTTCTTATCCAAGGATGGCAGAGATAAAGAGCATAACTTTCCTTATGTTTGATAACACACATAGATGTGATGCATCAAGGTATAAAGAACCAAGATGGCATTGTGCCTAGTGTAATGGACTTTGACTCGATAATCAAATAAGAGTGCTCTTTTTCACACTTGACATACATAAAACTTATTAGGGCGGACCTAACAAAGAAAGTATTCACCAAGTTATATTACAAGAACGTCCAACAAGCATAATAGACAAAAATATAATGATCATTGCCCCATTCCTTTCTCTCTAAACCTTTTGTATTTAGGCATCATTGAGAGGTCCTTGGAATGAGCACAATAAGATAAATCCAAAGAAGAGATAAAGTAAACAAACAAGCTCATGTTCTTTGTACTGCTAGCCAAGGCTAAACTAAGGTGATACTTGATGTTGATGTCCATCGCAGGAAGAACACATTCCTAGGACATGTTGTGATCAGGGTTTTGATGAGATTGATTGGATGATAAGCTATTGATACTCTGAGTTGATCAACTTTTTGACTCACTAATCTAGACTTGAGACTTTGATGATTAGGTGTTCACTTTTCAACTTGCCACACTTGCTTCCAACTAACTCACTAAAGGAGGAAGGTGAAAATGCCTTATTATGAGTGGTGATTATTCTGGGTGAAACCAAGATGAGATGGGTGCACCATTTTTGGTTTCTTCAAATGTTTGGATGTTTTTGATTTTCAGATTTTGAGATGTTTTACAAATATTTTTTGGTATTTTTGAGATTTAACCAAGAGACTAACTTAAAGACCTATCCTAGCGGTCTCAGTAGTTGATTAACAAATTAGCCTTGCCTACGTTATACACGTAGAGACCATGTAGTTTGACTGATGATAGACTTGATTACTAATGACATAGATGATAAAATAGATTGCCATTATGACGGGTGCCTAAAGAACTGACCTAAAATATGAAATAGATTGGCAAACGGATTGCCATTGTGACAAAAAGCTAAAAGATTGACCTAAAATTTTTTGGGGGATGATCAAAGATCAACCTTGCCTATATTCAAGCTCAGATACAATGTAGTTTAGTCAATGACTCAATTTTATTTTATTTTTAAGATTTTTGACATGTTTTGGATTTTGATATGATTTGGATTTTTTTGGATTTTGGATTTTCTGATATTTTTGATTTTTTGAATGTTTTTGAATTTTTGATGGATTTTTGCTGAAATATTTTAAGCTCATGTTGAACCACCTAATGGTGTTGATGTTGATTCTTTTTTCATAATGTGTCGCTGATATTCCACTTGAAGAATCTTCTTTACCAAGACACGTGCACTTGAATGCAACTTTTGAGATTCCTGATCTACATTGATGATACCAAGGTTAACTTTGTCTTTGTGCACACATCATCATAGAGTGCCTTTTGAATCCTTATGATGAAGGGTCATTGCAAACACATGGTTAATGTGAGAATTGGATGTCATGTGTGGAGGCATAGATGGAGTGTGTTTAGGAATAAAATATGGATTGGTTGACAGTTTGGAACCTTTGACTCTCCAAACTTTGGAATATGAGCAATGATGAGTGGATACAAAAGTGTGCATGGAATTAGGACCAACAACTCAATATACTTTATACATTGCTTGAGAAGCCTACTTTTTCCTTTTTGGACATCTTTGATGGATACTTTTCCCTTTTTTATTTTTCCACATAGTTTCTTTGACTAATGGAGTTTGATAGGGATAATCATTCTTTGTATTCTTTGGTATCCATTTGTATTTGATTTTCTCTTCGTTCTTTTTAGCTTATTTTTATTTGATGAAATTTTTCATGCTTTGATTCAAGTCTTTCTCTTGATGTTGGTCCCAATTCATGAATGGGGTGATGGGTGGATAAAGATTCGTGGCATGTGGTAGGTTGTAGTATTGACATTGGTTTCATTATAAGGATTCTTGGTGCTCCCTATGTCGACATTTGCTTGAGATGAATTTGCTCCCAGTTTTATAGAGGTATCGCTGATATGTTTATATCCCTTGATTGTCGAATAACCAAGGCCTTGATGCTTAGGATTTCCAACAATATGCACTAGTTCTAGGATACCTTGTTCATGTAGACCTAATCCTCTACCTTGATAATTCATTTGCTGAAAAAAAATATTTGCAATAGGATATGATTTATCTTGGAAGTAGGGTGCTAATCCTTCTCTGCTCTGTCACAAATCTTCAAAGGTGCTAACTTAGTCATTGATAATATAGATTCCCCTAAAAAAGGTAGATGATCCAAGTTTATAAGTGATAGGATCCTCCAAATGTGGGATAAATTCCTGATTGATATCTATGGCTTGATCTTGTGAAATATCATATTTTAATGCTTCTTCAAGAGGTGTTGATGATCCACCATTCACATTAAATTTCTCCTCATGATCCATTTTTGAAATGCCTTCACAGGATGTTTCTGATTCATCACTTTTGTAGGAGCCTTTTTCATGACCCAATTCTGATATGTCTCTAGATGTTTCTTTATCTTGAACATGTGTACAAATGTTAAGAGTAGGAGACTCTTGTTCCTTATCAAGAGTATGCGACTCTTGTTTTGAATGAAGATCATCTATGTGTCCATCCAAAGAAAGAATCTCATGAATAGATGGAGGAGTATGTGCCATACATATATGATCATGTTTTACAACATCTTGTATAGATAGGAGAGTGCCCATTAGATCATTATAGTATCTTAGAGATACAAATTCTTGACCTTGACTAATTTTGGAATTGTTTTCAACATGCTTTGGATCAAGTTCTTGACATTGGTCGATTTTAAAGGATGGATTGTCTACAAGGGATTCTTGGACATTATTATTAGGAATGGGAAGTGGATCAATATCCTATTGATCTTTGAGGATTCCTTCACTATCCACAATCATTAGGTCGAGGGATGTCAATATGTCTTGGGAAAGACCATTACTAGACATTGGTGGAAAATGATGATCATGCTTTGGAATAAATTCTTGAGATATGTCTGCTAACTCATTACATGATGTAGAGACATGATTATTGGTTGATGGATCATGGATTATGTCAATAGGATCAAATAATGTTAACACATCTTGAAATAGATCACTAAAAAGTGGCTCTTCATGAATGTTGATTTGATCACTGGATGTGGTAGACATGTCGTCACAGTGCTCATTGATGGATTGATTTTGATCATTATCTTCAACAGTTATGGTGGACAGAGTGTCAATGTTTTCAACTATAGGATCAAATGATGTTAATGTTTCTTGGATTGGATCATTGGTGGGCATTGTTAGTGAGTTTTGATCATGATTGAAAAGTGGCTCTTGGTGTGTGTTGATTTGATCGTTGGTTGAGGTGGAAAAATCTTCAATGTTCTCATTAATGGATAGATCTTGATCATTATTTTCAACAATTCTAGTGGGGAGGTTTTTAATGCTATCTCTAGTGGTTGAACTTTGATTATTGTCCCCAATAGGTATTAGCTTTTGATCAATCAGATCTTGGATGATATTTTTGAGTCGAATACAATCTGATGTTGTGTGTTCCTTTGTTTTGTGAAAATCACAAAAGCGCTTCTCATTTTATCTTGGTAGTTTCACCATGGGCTCTTGATAATTCACATAAATGGAGATTGTAATGATATTTTCTTGCATCAACCATTGCATGACCGATTCAATTGGTTCCCCAGCTAGTGTGTATTTTCATTTGTTACCTTGTGATATTTTCACTTGAAATTGACCTTGTGGCGATTGAGTTTGTTGTTGATGTTGTTGATCTTGATATCTAGCTTCTTGACATTGGATATATTGTTCTTGATGTGATTGTGGAGATATCTCAATGCTTGGATGACATGGTTCAACCAATGGAAGAGTGTATTGATTTTGGGGTGGAGATGTCTCTTGGTAATATGAATCAATGAGTTTTTTGAATGTAGCAATTTTGCTTTGCAAGATTTGACCTTGAAATTATTGATATGGTTAACTTGGTTTCTGAGCAAGAAGATTTGGAATGCATCCTTGTGGAATTTTCCTAGGATCATGGAAAATTTGATTCTGGATAATGCTCTAATTCAGTGTGATGTTTTGATTTGGCATTATAGGTTGACTTTCAACATTGTTGTGGTTGAGAATCATATTGCCTTGATTTAGGTAACTTTGATTTTGCATGGGGTTACCTTGACTTGGATCAATACATTGAGTTTTCAATATATTTTTTGGTCTTTGACCAATATTGGTTTGATTTGCAAGTGTATCTATCCCAAAGTTCACCAAGTATGGATTTGAAAAGTTCATGTTTGGTAAAATTTTATTTGGCATGTATGGATTTGGTCAGATAATGTTGTTTGGAATAAGACTCATGCATTGATTGTTCAGTTGATAGATTTGTATGTTTGGACTTTGGTTTAAATATGCTATTGAGAAAGGTGGTCCAACATTTAGATTGGGCATACTCTCATTCATTGTGCCATTGATTTTTGTAGGAGATAATGATCCCATGTATAGATTGTACAAATATGAGTTTTGATAATCAATCGGCATTGCGAGACTTGGATATTTTGGTTGACTTGGATTACTCATGATGTATGAGTCGAGTTTAAACTCCATGTTTTTCTTGTGTTTTGACCTTGTTACAAAAGTGACCTTTAAGGTGTTTTAGGACCAATGATGCTCAAAGATGAAAGGGTGGGTGTTTGATCTTTTAGGAATTTTGGATCAATGTTATACTTTAGGACTTGATTTGATTTGATTTTGATTGGTGATAGTTTTACTAAGTGTGTTAAGTCAAACAAAAGTGATAATGCACTTGTAAACTCTAGGAAGTTGTGTTATCCTAGAGTAAATTTGTACAAAAGGGGATGGTTTGACTAAGTGTGTTAATTCAAACAAGGTGATTTTGGATTGGATAATTTGACTAAGTGTGTTAAGCCAAACAAAATGATAATGAACATGTAAACCCTAGGAAGTTGTGTTATCCTAGAGTAAACTCATGCACAAGAGGATAATATGACTAAGTGTGTTAACTTAAATAGGATGATTTTGATTTTCCAAAAGTCTAGCATAAATGGTGTTTTCAAAGTTTCCAAGAATTGTTGGTGAGGTGTGATTTGATTGATCTATGAGATGGATGAGATGGTTGGCTATTTTAATCCTAAATCAACCTAAGACGACTTGTTTACTAGACCAAGATATTGAAGAACATGCTTTTACCTAAGAGTATTTCAAACCAAAAGATCAATGTTCACATGGAATACCATAAGGTAGAAGATTGCAAGCACATGTTTGGGGTTCAGTTGGGGTTAATATTTATTAATGAATTAATTTTTATCATAGTCACTTCTTGCTTAGTTTTTCAAATTGAATGTCCAAAGTCCTAATTTTCTTTCATCCCACAAAGTGCATTATGTGGAAATCAAGGAAATCAAGGCAAAGGTTACCTATTGTTGACTTTAGTAAGAAAACTGAGATGAAATCCAAATGCTTAGAATCCTCCAAGGACAAGAAATAGCATGTGAATTTGTTCAAGGGTATTTGCTTCTCTTAAAGGGTTTGAAATTTGGAGGGTTTTGTGAATGTTTATTTTCCACTGTTTTGGATCCAAGCAAAGTGTCTTTAATTCCAATAACATGCACAATCTTAGGATGAAAAGATAATATTTGTTGGGATCCCACTTGGATAAATCAAGCTGCACATATTCAGTGTGAATGATTAGATGCTTGACCACACAGGCTCCCCCTTATAGTGCACTCGCTTCTTGGATCAGCCAAGCATAAGTACCAATGAATCTCCCATGGAATAATTTTCATCTCTACAATAGAACCGCATGTATATGTGGGGTGGCTTCGAAGGACATGACCTTTTGTACCAACAAATAGATAGGATTTTGGCCTTTGCTAAAGAAGGGGTTTTAATTCAGAATTTATGTTCATGGAGATTGACCCATGTGGCGAGAGACCACTATTGCCCTTCTCATCGGGACCAACTACGTGATACTGGCCTTTGTTCTAGTACCCAATTTTATATCCTGGCTAGAAATACACTTGGCTTTAGTGTGTTACCGGTTGGGTCATTCCCTTGGGTGAGTACTTTTTCCCATAAGGCAAACCCTCTCAAATAAACAAAAGCAAGCAAACATATTCGTAGTTTGATCAACCTTCATTTAGAAACAAAGGGAGAACACATGCAATAGGTTTACTCACACTCGCAAGATGTTTTGTTCAATTTTAAGTACCCAAATTGAAATGTGGAGGCAATCTTTTATGCAACTTAATGACACCAAAAAGACTTTTGATTCTCAAGACTATAATGAAACGCGACAGAAGTGCATACACCTTTTTAAATGAAATTACTTTGAAAAAAATATTACAAGACATAAAATGACATTTTTATTTTTATTTCCAAAGGCAAAATTGAGTTCTTTTTAAAGCCCGAAAATCCAAATGTGAGAGTTGTTTGTCAAATTTTAGAACCCAAATTGAAATTTAGTAAGTTTCTAAGGTCCCATTTTGAAAAAAATCAATCAATGATTAATTTTAAGCCCAAATTGATCTAGTTGGCCTAAAATAGAAAACAAAAGTGGAAAATGGAAGCCCTTAAGCATTTAAAAATGCTTTATCAATTTCAAGCTCAATTTTCTTCAACTCCAAATTTCTTCAAAGATCACTTATTATGTTTCAATGTTGCAAGTCCCTTGTGTAAAAAAAATCACTCTTCCTTCCTGCAAGATAAAAAAAATGACAAATCATGTGAGGATCAAGTTTATTTAATTAAATTCAGTTTAAGCATTAAATTTTAAAAATAAAATGATTTCAAATGAAAAGATTGATGATTTTGGATGTTTTAGGATAAAAAGTGAAGCATTAATAAGTGGATTTGCAATTGTTAATTATGACTATGTAATTAAAAAAATATGAGCATGGACTTTCAACAAGATTTGTAATCCTCCAACTAGCATGCATTCAATGAATTCATATCCCAACATACAAAACACCCTTTTCTCATGTCTCCCTAGTGTTTAATGTTTAATGTGGTCCCCCAAAAATGATTATGAACATCATAGAAAATAATTATTAACTAACCTTTCACTTCTCTAATTTGGCACATAGCTTGCTGAAAGTAAAGACTTTGATGAGGGTGTTAAATAAAACAAGAGATAAAAAAGAGAAAATTCCAAGCAATAATACCACTATCAAGTTCCATTAAACATAATCACACCATTGTCCAACATAATGATATCACTGTTAATCACAATAACATCGCATAAATGCAAAATGCATAGTGGAGTCTAAATGCAAAGCACAATGAACACAAAAAATTATCCTTTGATGTATAAATTTTATAGTGAGCACAACAAAAAATCAGGAAACCATAAATGAGCCATGCTAATTAAGAGGATGCCATTTTTACCGAATGTATCAATCGATTTAAATGACAAAAAGCACCATGAACGCATATTGAAGGAGTCTGATCACCACTCATATATAAATTCACACGTCATTACTCTACAAGAATCCTTTTAAATAATAGCTCTCTTAAGTCATTTAAAACCAAAACCAACTATATTTCAAACTTCTCAAAATCTACACAAGACTAAGCACACAAATTTTGAAGTTGACAGAATCAAAGACTTAATGATTTCAAATCGATGTTAAATGCTTCTTGTCGATAAAAGTGTGAAGTAGAAAAATTTCCATTTAATGCTTCAAACACATTTCTTACCTATAGCGCCCAATAGTATTATCAACCATTATCTACAACTTTCCATTAGATCTTACAAGCAAAAATAGAGTAAAATAGTGACCAGAACATTAATTCCAGCTTTCTCCTGCGGGCCTTGTGTAGGATGAGGTGACTCCGGGCATCTCTTTTGTTCTAACGGTTGGACTTCCTCCAGCTACCATTTGGAAGAATGTTTTGACTAGTGGGAATCAGGCCTCCTCGTTATCGACCCCCCTGAGTCGGTCACATTTTCTGATGCTGCATTTGATATTCCTAACACAGTTAGTGATTGAATTCTTTCCTCTATGGAGAATGCGGTGGTGGGGAGATTCCTCTCCTATCATCCTATGGTGGATATGGTTAGGAAGTGGGTGGTTATGAAATGGAGGCTTAAGGGCAGTGTGGAGATCGGTGCGATGGTCGACAGTCTCTTCCTCTTTCATTTTGCTGCTACTGATGACTTGGTGCATACCCTGTCATCGGGCCCGTGGGTGTATGGGAAGCACAGTCTAGCTCTATGTCAGTGGAAGCCTGGGTTTGATCCTGCTATAGACCTTAACTTGTTGGCTCCTATTTGGGTGTGGCTGTCGGGCTTACCTCTGGAGTTTTGGGATGAAGCCATATTCAAGGCTGTCAACAATTCTTTAGGTTAGTTTGTCACTTCAGATGTTGTCACTAAATCTAAATCAAGGTTAGTCTTTGCTCGTTTCTGTGTCAATATTTCTGTTGAAAAAGTTCTTCCTAAATCCGTCAAGTTGTGCTCCAATTTGGGAAACTGGGTCCAACATGTTTGTTATGAAACACAGTGATTTATTGTCAAAGGTGTGCCAAAGATGGGCACCTTATTACTAATTGTAAATTGGCAGTTAGTAGGGAGGTTATGGATGTCTCTAAACCCAAGAATCCAGTTGTGGATACCTCAAAGCCTACGGGTGTTTCGGAGATTGTCCCCCTAGATTTGGTTCAGTCTCTTGTGTGTTCTCTGAGTTCTCTTTCACCTGGTGTTTCTCAACTGGTCTTGAACCCTAGTGACTCTTCGATTTTGGGAACGTTAACTCGGGAGGTATCATTGTCTCAGGATCCTAGATCCTCGGCTATTTTTGCTTTGCCTATGGGGGCTTCTAATGGGGTCTTTCACCCTAGTTCTTCAGCTGTTGATCCGTTGTCTTTTACTCTGGGGACATGTGGGGATTCGGTTGAAGAGGGTGAAATTTGGGAGGAAGAGTGTTCCGGTTTGGTTGAGGAATCTACTGAAAACTTGGGAAGTTTAAAGTTTGAGAAAGTGGAAGAGGGAGGGATACGGACCATGCCTAAGAAGAAGGGTAGGAAGAAGAAGGCTGATGTGGGAGGGGACTCCAAGCCTGGGAGACCCTCACAGAGATCCACCAGAACGCATGAAACGAAAAAATGAGATTGCTCTGGGGAAGCAGAGGACATTTGAGGTGTCCTCAAAAAATGGTCTAAAATGAGGATTATGTCTTGGAATATTCGAGGTCTTAATTGTTCACATAAACAGCATGCTCTGAAGAACTATTTAGTGGAGCATAAGATTGATGTTTGTCTCCTACAAGAAACAAAGATGTTAATGATTAATTTTAAAAAAGTTGTTCGCCTTATTTGGCCTAATGCTTCTTTTATTCACAATGATGTGAGGGAGCTTCAAGAGGGTTGGTTGTGCTTTGGAATCCTTCCTATTTATAGGGTCATGAATTATTCCATTGTAAAAATAGTATTGGGGTTTCGCTCTTTGTTAATAGAGAAGTTTGGTCTATAATAAATATTTATGCCCCCAACCAGAGGAAATCGAGGAATTTCCTTTGGAGAAATATGGTGTCTAAGATTAATATGAATAAGGGAGGTCGGTGGCTTGTTGCTGGAGATTTCAACTCTCCCTTGCTACCATCTAAGAAGAGTGGGGGCCTTCTGGACTACACTGACAACATGACTGATCTGGCCAATTTCATGTGTTCTTCAGGGTTAATTGATATTGATCTTCGGGGCCAGTGTTTTACCTCATCTAATAGAAGGGCTGGTGCTGATCTGATTCAGGTTAGGCTTGACCGCTTCCTCTATTCTCCCCATTGGACTAATACCTTACGAGCCAACCTAGTCACTCTCCCTAGGACGGTTTCTGACCATAACCCTCTCTTGTTGACCACTAATATTCGTTCTTCTAGTGGGCCCTATCCCTTTTGTTTTGAAATAATGTGGAACTCTCATCCTGAGTTTTAAAAAGAAAATTGTTGAATGTGGAATATTCCTATCCAAGGGTCCCCTATGTTCAACCTATGTTATAAATTTAAACATATTAAACTAAATGTTAAAGGTTGGAACAGGAATGTGTTTGGAGATGTTTTTCAAAGGAAAAAACAGCTTGAGGAGAGATTAAGGATCTTGTAGAAGAATATGGATGGGGGAGATGTCGGTCAATGGATTAATAATCAGGAGGAAGATGCCAAAATGGAATGGGAGAAGTTCTAAAAAATGAAGAGGTATTCTAGAAGAAAAAATCAAGGATCCAATGGCTGAAGGAAGGAGATAGGAACACGTCTTTTCATGTTTCTGCTGTCAAACATCGGAAAAGGAACCAAATCTCTAAGCTGATAAGTAACTTTGGGGAGGTGATTTTTGATCAGGCTCTTATTAAGTCCTGTGCAGTTAATTATTTCACAGAGGCTCTCTCTACCCCTACAAGGGGGCCCAATTTGACTCTGGATTGTTTGTTTATCCGGCACCTCCCTGCGGCCATCTCTCTGGAGGATAACTTGGGCATTCTTCAGAGTGTTTCCATGGATGAGGTTCGGTTGGCTACCTTTTGCATGGGGGAATTCAAAGCTCCTAGTCCTTATGGGTTTCCTCCTATGTTCTTCCAAATATTCTGGGACATTGTGGGCTGGGACCTTGTGCTTGCGGCTAGGGACTTCTTTCAATCTCATAAAATTCTTAAATAAATGAAACACAACTTCATTGCCCTTATTCCTAAGATTAGTGAGCCACTTTCAATGTCTGATTTTTGGCCTATTAGTCTATGTAACACCATCTATAAGATCATTCTAAGATTCTTATTAACTGTCTCAAACCTCTGCTTGATAAAATGATTAGCCACACCCAAAAGGGGTTTGTTCCGGGATGACATATTCTTCATGCTGCTATGACTACCCATGAACTATTCCACTCCATGGATAGATGTAATAATGCGGGAATGGTGCTTAAACTTGATATATCCAAAGCTTATGATAAGGTTTTGTGGGAGTTCATTCCTATGGTCCTAGCTAAGTTTGGCTTTAATAATTTGGTCATTAAGCTCATTATGGAGTGTGTTAGAACTATTAAGTTCTTGGTTCTGGTTAATGGATCCCCCTGTGGTTTCTTCTCTGCTGGTAGGAGCCTTAGGCAGGAAGACCCTCTATCCCCCTACCTCTTTATTATGGTTACCAATGTGCTTAGTAGGAATTTTACTAATCTGTTGTCTGAGGGATCCATATTTGGTGTTAGAGCGGCTACCTCTCTATGCCCGATTGTTGTGCAGCAATTTGTGGATGATACTTTACTTTTTGGGAAGGCCTTTGTGGTGGAAGCTAGGAAATGGAAAGCTTGTCTTAACAGCTATGCCTCCTGCTCCGGGCAGTCAAGAGTAAGATTTACTTCTTTAATTGCTCTCCTAATTTGGAAAACAGGGTGACTGCGATTCTCGGATGTGTCAGTTATTCTCTCCCATTGGTTTATCTAGGGCTTCCACTTATGGTCAAGGAGGTTCAACCGAAGTTCTGGAACTCTATTCTGGAGAGGATTCAAAGGAAGCTGGGTGGGTGGAAGGGATCCTTACTTAGTCATGCTAGAAAATTACAACTTCTTACTATGGCCATACAAGGTATCACCACTTACTTTCTAACTATCTTTAGGATTCCTAAGTATATAATGGAAAAGTTACAAAGAATTCAAAGGAATTTTCTTTGGGCTGGTACTGAGGAGAAAAAGAAGATTGCTCTGGTCAAATGGGAAAAGGTTTGTCAAGCTAAAATTTATGGGGGGCTTGGAATAAGGAAGATTACTCACTCTAACAGGGCTCTGATTGCCAAGGTTGGGTGGGACCAATTAAGGAACTCCAAGGACTAGTGCAAAATCTTGATTGCTAAGTACCTTCAAAACAGGCCTTTGATTGATTGTCTTTCGAAACCCCACCCTCTTGGTTGCATTATTTGGAGGAGTATTTGTAGCATTCAAGGCCTTCTAAAAAAAGGAATAAAATGGAAAATGGGAAATGGGATCAAAATTAAATTTTGGGAAGATGCTTGGCTCTTAGATTTCCCTTTGGCTTGCTCCGATTTTTGGGGGGTGATGATTGATGCTCAAAGATTTTTTGGGATTTATATCAATGACTATGTGGTTGGCCCTTCTGGTGCTAGGATTTAGAGAGAGCTATCCCAATGCTGCCCCCACTCGCTGGATCTCAGTCGTCTTTCTAGATCTATTCAGGTGTTACTCTTCAGTTTTAGGTTTCCTTCTTATGATAGAGAGGATGATTTCTTTTGGGCTTTTGATAAATAGGGGAATCTCTTTGTTAGATCCACTTAGAGACTTCTGACTAATGATAGTTCTATGGAGGAACACCGGAGGAGGGTTTGGAATCGTCGCATGATCCCTCAAATTATTTTTTTCTGGTGGACAGCCTATCACATAGGATTCTGACCTAGGATAATTTGAGAAATCGAGGAATGTGCTTCCCCAATAGATGTTTTCTCTGCAAAGAGGGGGAAGAAACTGTCATTCACCTCTTGCTGCACTGCTCGTTTGTTGTTGAAGTTTGGGGGATGGCTATTGAGAAACTTGAAGTCCAGTGGGTAATGAGCAGGGACCTCTTGTCATTTATTATGGGCTGGAATGGGCCTTTCTTACATCCTCTAGTTCATGAAATTTGGAGGCAGACCCCCCCTATCATAGGTTGGTGTTTATGGAAGGAGAGGAATAACTGGGTCTTCAGGATTATTGAACGAAGCCCCAAGGAGGTGTTTTGGATTACTGTTCGACTCATAGAGGAGAATATCTTCCTCTTTGATGGAAAACTTTCGGAGTTTGGGCAGAGGGACTTTGAAATAAAAAATGGCCAAGAAATGGCATCAGGACTTGAATGCTAATGCTTTCGATAATGGGAAACTTTTAGCTAGGAGAAATACCAAATGGGAGCCTCTGGATTGTGGATGGTTTAAAATTAATTTTGATGGTGCTGCTAAAGGGAATCGAAGAAGGGCAAGTATAGGTGGGATCATTAGAGATTCTATGGGAAATATGGTGGCAGGGTTTGCTGGGGGCATCGGGTTTCAGTCGGCTCTTGGTGCTGTTTCTCTAGGGATTGTTAACCTCCATATTGAGGGAGATTCCAAAGTGGTGACGGATGCTGTGGAAAAAGATAGATTCATAGGTTGGAACACCAAGGATATTTTGATGGATATTAGCTTCCTTAGGTCCAAATTAAGAGCCAAAAAAGTGACTCATATTTAAAGAGAAGGCAATAGTATGGCAGATGCGTTAGCGAATCTTGTCTCAGGCTGGGACTCAGCTAGATGTTGGAGGAAAAAGGAGAGACTGCCGCCAAACATTCAAGCTTTGATAGAGCGGGAAAGGGCTTCCATGATTAATAATGATTTGCAACCTTTGGATGACAAGAGCTGATGAGGGGACCCACTGGTTAATATGGGTGTGTTGCTAGATTATTGCCAATACTGGTATGGAGGACAGGTGGAGTGCTACGGGTAAAGATGAGCGGGTGTGGAGTAGGGGAAAGTGGATCCACGTGTTGATTCTTTGGAATTGGAGAATGGGTATAGTTTATAAAATAATGATGAGATGGAAGGGTTGGAACTTAATTGATGTAATAAAGCTTAGATTTGGTGACGTGATGTGGATTATTTGGAAGGCCGTGATTTTTTATCAAGTGTATGACCGTACTGGGTGTGTCACGTTTTGGGGAATGGGGTTATTTATTTTATCTCCTATTTACATTTGGAGAAGTGTGAGTATTAATAATGATGGGACCATCTATGATGAGTATTGTTTATATTCTAGAGGTTCCTTCGGCCTGTTATGGTGGTTTACTAATTCTAGCTTATTGGTTTACCCGCATGGGATGTCGTGCCTTTCCTACTTATCTGCCAACTTCTGCCTCCTCCACTATTATCAAAAAATCATTAATTGTTGTGTCTTTTCTCCCTACTGCGTGTTTCACCTCCGCACGTGTAATTGGTATGATGAGATTAATTGTCGTAAGCCCTACATTAAACATCCTTTTGTGATATCTATTCGCAACGATTGTCTTTGGTGTTTTTGGCATTTCTATGACTTCCCTGTGCAGTCCGATAGAATGGGTGGAGATCGTGTTCGGACGGAGCCGGATAGCTGCAATGAATTTTGTAACAATCCTCTGGTCTAGCACATTTGTGTGGAGGGAGGAATTGCCCTGCTTATGGAATGTCTAGTTGGCCATGATCCTATTCTTTCGGGTCAATTTGCTAGTTCTTGGAAGGACAGAAGGGTTTCTATGGGTGGGATTTCGTTTGAAGTTAGCAAGGATGTCATTGGGCAGGTTACGGGTTTGAGGTGCAAAGGGAAAAAATATCCTAAGCACACCAAAAAGCCAGACCACGAGAGCCTTAAGGCATTCTTCAGAGGTGAGGAGACCCTGGTCAGGAACTAGGCGGGGTTTGAAAGAGCTAAGCTTCCTAAGCCATGGGACACGGTCTGCATGGTGCTGATGAAATATGTGACGCTTGAAGGTAGGTTCAAAACTTGTTTCTTCTACCATTTCCCTCTGCTTAACCATCTCAGACATAAAATGCTACTTAGCTTTCCGTTCTTTCTGCTTATGGACTTGGAAAGCTCGGTGGACAAATGTAATGCAGTGGCCTGTCATAATCCCTATGATCTCCCGCCACTCCCGCTCCATCAGGGGCTTATCCTTCACCTGTACCACTTCCATCTTGCTCTCTGCCCGCCTAAAGCCATCACTGTCCGTGTTGAGAACATTGAACCCATCTCTTCGATTCATATATCCTCGGCTGAGTTCAAGAGCCCACCTCGGAAGCCTTTTACTAACAATGTGGGGAGTGCCAAAACCAATTTGACCACCAAAAAGCTTAAGGTGGGTTTGGTATGGCTCATGCTAGTGCGGCGGAAGGGCTCTATGAGCTAAAGGCCACTCAGATGGTTGATAATGTTACTAAGTCGAGAAAAGGTAAGGAGAAATGCATGCAGGCTGCGACTGTCAAAGATGGCAAGGGCAAGACTATGGTTGAGAAAGATTCCAGAGGGGACATGATGGTGGGGATAATGGAGCTAACTGGTGGAGAAAGTGTTAGGAGGAGATCGGGAAGACTGACCAAGAATAGCAAAAAGAGATTAATTATTGAGGACTCGGAGGTGGGGTAGTCAGACAGCAAGGGCTACAAGGAGGAAGGGTCTGATGATGACATAGAAGACATGGGGGAGAGGCCCCTGCCTACCGATGGACAACAAGATTCCTTGCCATGGCTCTAACTCGTACTCTTCGCTGGTGAATGAGCTTGGTGGGATTCAGGAGAATAGGGATGTTGGGGAAGATTCAGACATGATGGCGAAGAGATTGAACACCCTGGACAAAAGATTTAGCAGCTTGACCCGCTTTACAATGAAACTGAGCCATTTTGTTACTAGTGCACTGTCAAGTGTCATAAAAGATGAATTGGCGGGGAATAATAGCTAGGAAAACAAAGAGTGGGAGGGCGATGAGGCGGTCGATCTCCTGATCAAGAACTAGGACGATGCTAGTTAGCTGCTCCTGTTGCTAGTCTGTCGGTTGTTTCTTGACTGTTTGTGTGTTGTTTCTGGGTTGTCTCTGGTTTTTTTTTTTTTAATGTTTTATGTTTAGGTCTTGTCCATTTTTGGCCCTAGTGGCTCGTTGTGAGGGGTACAATGCCCCGTAAATTCTGCTTAACTTTTCAAAAACATTAATTGATTTCTATTTTTTTTTTAATGCTAAAACTCACCAACGACTAAATGGTTTTTATTATTATTATTTTTCTTGGAAACTTTCGAGCTTATGCAATTGGGTAGATGTAAATCCAATGACCATAACCTTTGCTAGCATCCTCTCTGCATCAATGTGAAATAGATTCATTGAAAGGTTTTAGAGATATTTTACGCGAATGTTATTGGCAGGTGTAAAATTGCATTCCATAAACTTTGACTAGCATCCTCCTAGAGACATCATTCATGAAATGCATTGATTGTAGGATATTCCAACATACTTCTTATCCTCATCTCCCAAGGAAGTACTTGAGCAACAAGTGTTTTCTCTTTACAAAGATCTTGTGCAAATGAAAATCACGTTAGTTTTGATTTCATGCTAAAGAAAACCCAAAGAATGACAAGATACCATAATGCCAAAATAGAAACACCAAACAATGAAATAAATGACATAATACCAATGATATAAATGATCATCACCAATAAAATAAGTAATTAACTCATTTGGAGCCGTATGGGGAAGAATTACTATGGTGTCGATGTACAAATCGATGGAGCTTCTTACCCAAGAATGATGTTGCTATTTTCCTTGAGTTGATGTTTAGTCACATCCTCAAACCAATGATATGGATTGATGTGAATTTTTATACAAGATCTCAATTAAATTCTATGAATACGAGCTGCAAGCAAGCAAACTGATATGATGTGATTGCATAGACTAAAATCCTATCCGAAAGGGAAATTTTGTCCAACTTTTAAAAAAAAATTCTATAAAAAATAGTAAACAATTGATAGTGACTCCAGCCTTGCCCGTCACTGGTGCAAAATGAACCATTTGCTGAGATAGCGACAATGTTGGTGAATAGGTATTTTTGAATCCTTTTCAGAGAAACCACTTCAAATATTGGATCCTTTGACACTATTCTTGTTGCCAACCAGCATAATATGGATTCATTGAAAGGCTTTAGAAGATTTTAAGGAAATGTAATTGGCAGGTGTAAAAACCAAATTCCGAACACTTTGACCAACATTCTTCCTAGCATCAATTTAGAGTTGGTCCTTGAGTCCTTTCACTATATGTGCACCGATAAATATTATGGGTTACACTACCATTGATTCAAAAGCTGACCTTGGCTTGACTCCATGACGTTGTTTTGTTATGGCTAGGGGGATTGCATTTACTCGAAGCATCATACCATCTATTTCTAACTATGAGCAGATCCACCTCCAATCAGAAAAGTAAACCACTGAAATGACTATAAGGATGAATGTAAACGTATCTACCTAGATTTCTTTACCTTGAAGTGATCATTAAAGGCACAAAGCTAAGGTGTATTGTATCAATATTGGTGTCAATCTTTGCAAATAGAAATCGGTAAATTTGAAATAATAGTCTCATTTAGCACCGATTTACAATCATGTTAATCAAAATTTGAAATAATTTCAATGAATTCAACGTGGGTCACAGACAGCCCCTCATCAACAGGAAAAAGGTCATCCATGAGAACAAATGCATTGTTGGATGTTACTTGAAGAATACATACTATTGGGGGGTGCACTTGCAATAGCACCAATATGCAGATGGTAATGTGAATAGAAATGACTAGAATATGTAAATGACTTTGATTTATGCCGATTAGTGAATGGTCACACCGTTCTGGCTACAGGAAGACTATGGATCCATCTTTTGTAATCTATTGGCATGGATATTTAAGATCTATAACTGAAATGATAAATGTAATAGTATAAAAGAAATGATACAGTATAAAATAGTAACACCCCCAGTTAGAAGTGATCTCCCATTCCTAATAAACAAAATGCAAGAAGCTACATATTAGTGATAGCTTGTTAATAAATAAAATCCCCATTAAGATGATAGTTTGCATGCACAAAAATGATAAATGTGTAAGGCAAGCTTGAATTTCCATCCCTCTAGCACCAAATGTGGATTCCTTTTCTAAATTTTCTCAAAAAAACAACAAGCATTAGAATTGTTAGTTAAATCAAGAAAACCAAATAGAGCATCCCTATGAAATATTTGATCATGCCTAGGCCAACCAGATAAATTAGAACAAAAACAACAAAGTAAAAGCATAAGAAAGATCAAACTTTATTCCATAGTAGGAGTGGTGCTCCTCATGATGTAGAAAGGATGCCCTTTCCCACCCCCTGATAAGCAAGAATGCCAAGCTGTAAGTGATTGTGCATCAAGTTGTGTAGTTGTTGTGTTGTAGAAATGATTTGCATTTATAGATACAAGGTTGGAATATTGAGCGATTTCGATGAATGTGGGATCATTCATGAGCCAATGACAAGATGTCATTTGTCAAGATGTGAGAGGATGAGGGTTGTGCACATTTTGGTCAATGTGTCACTTTGAAATTTGAATTTGATGAAGTGACATGTTTAGGGGGGATGGAAGATGAATTAAATTCCAAGTTTGACTTGTGTAAGAGACATGTAAGAGACATGTAAGCGCTCTTAAATTCTTTGATTGATGGACAGGTCATGTGGGAGGGAAAATTCAAATTGGGAGAATATTCCCTCAAAGATGCCAAGTTGGAGGAAATTAGAAGAAATAATAAATCAAAGAAATGATTTATTGGTGCAAGTGGGTGGGTTAGTTAAGAGTTTATATTTGACTCAAGTTGAATCAAAAGCTAGAGAATGGGTGATTATGATTAGAAGTTAATTAATTCAGATTAATTAACTTGGAGGATTTTAGGGGTTTTGATATTTGATTTAAATCATTTTGATTTATTGAATCAAATAAGAAGAACTTAAGGACTTAATTAAATAATTTGATTTATTTAATTAAGTATGATGAAGCTAAGGAATTAATCAATAAATTATTTTAATTGATTAATAGAAGAATTGGATGTTAATTAGAGTGGATGTCTATTTTACATGTCTACAATATACATTATTTGAAAACAACTATAGAATGTTATTGTAAAGATACATTCCTTGAGAGAAAATTAAAAATTTGATAAATATTGGATATCTGTGAAAATAATCATCAATACGCATAAATTTAATACTTTTGAAATCTCTTATTTTTTATAGAATTACCAAAAAAATGTCTTAAGTTATCACACCCATGAAATTATTAGAAACTAATAATAAGTCCTAAAAATGTTATCAAATTGATCAATTGACACAAATATTTACTACCTTGTGAGCAAATGCATAAAATGGCTCTAAAAGACCTAGTAAATATTGTATTTACAAAATCCAAACATTAACGCTCTTTTTATAATTACTAAATACGTAACGAGAATATATTTAGAAAAATAAATAAATAATATAAAGGGGAGGAATCATTATTATTTTCTTAGATAAAAGACAAAAAGTCTGAATATTATTAATAATATAGAACTTTTCAAATTACATAGCATAGAAGCTTACAAAAAGTTTTCAAAATACAAAGAGGATAGGAATCATTATTATTAACATTATATTTTGTGTTTTAAAAAAGGTCTAAAAATATATAAATTGTATTAAAAAAACTATTTTCAGCCACAAAGCAAATAAAGGCACAAACTTAGAATTGATTAGTATTTACAAGGTTAGTCTCTTTGAAAAAATAAAACCTACTACTATCATAAGATTTTCTATCTAGTTTCGAGAATGCATCTTTGAACGTATTTATGAATTAATTGAAAATCATAATACAATAGATTTTTCATTTCCAATTAATTACATGCTGAGAGGCGTTCTACAGTGATAGAAAAAACCTTTGTCAAGAAAAACTCTTCATGCCAAATTTGACGTGCAGATGGTAGTACTAGAAAATGAAGACGCATGGAAGTAATTGGCATGGGTTATGAATCACCTTGAATGCCAATTATTGCTAACACCAGTTTCAAATCATCATGGGTTGTGAATCACCTTGCATGCCAATTAGTGCTAGCAGCCATTACGAATTGCCTTGCATGCAAATTAGTGTTGGTGGCAATTTCAAATCATCAAATAACATGCTAAAATGATTATAAGAAGAGGGGGATGAATGAGGCTAACATCAACTTTTTTTCTTGCATTCTGATGTGTTGTGCCAGTGTGGGATCATGTCCAAGGAGGAGGGACCCCTATACGTGTTCTTTGAGGGTGTTGAGGATCTTCCCTAAGGTGAAAACACCACATATGGAGCCAACATATTTGTCATTATTGCAATGGGAATTGCTTTCAATTTTGGATTTGTGATGGGTTTTACGATTTTTGATTGACATTCTTCATTTTTCAAATCTACAAGACCAATTTGGTCATAGTATTTAAGAGGTTTAAACGATGTTTTTTCACTCTTGCCTCAATTAATCGGTATTGCACATCCATGTTATTTTTTAATTTCACTGTATAAAGAACTCAAGTCATGATGTGATTCATTATTTTTTGTAATTTTTTTTCAACTAAATAATTAATTATGATTTTTTTACTACAACTTTTAAAAAATATAAAAACTCGTATGTCTAACCACCTTAACTTGGTCAAAACTTCATGAAATTCATTTTTTTTTTAATCCTATAGTATGTGAAACATAGAATGTGACGCATGTTTTAGATTCAGAAAATGTGATACCGTTTGAAAGCTATAGATTTTTTTCAATCAGCCTATCAATCAAGACTTTACTCATAATTTAAATAGAAAATGAATAATAATTATTTTTTAAATTCAAAATAAAGCATAATTTATATTGGTGGAAAGCTGAGAATGTCCTTTAAAAACCCTTTTCATTTCATCAATTTTGGGTTAAAAAAAATCGTCAGCCACATGGGCCATCATATGACTTACATATCACCACTTTTTGGCCCATCATGATCCTGCACATACCCTTATTGTTCCTTGTTATATGTTTGTATCTTTGGAATTATACCTATTTTAGAGACATCAAAGAGATTATGGCTCTATATGGATGGAGAAATTATAGTTAAATCTTCTTTCTTTCGTCAAAAAATATGGTTAGGGTTAGTAATTTTTTCGACCTTCATTTATTATTTGTAGTTATGTAAGACCTTCCCTTCATTTCGTACTCGCAACCCCTTTAGTCTTAAAATGATGCTACTTACAATATAGATTAGGTGGACATCATTGAGAAGTATTTCTTTTCAAAATTTAGGCCATAAATTTTACAATGAATATTGATTGAAAATGATTCCTTTCATCCTTATGATTGCATTTTTATAGAATAAAATAGTTGATAATATTGTATTCTCGAACTAGGGTTTAACCCATTCGAATGTCTTTCCTTTGCAACATTAATATTGTGTTATCCAAAACCTTTAGTCTTGGTGTATTTAAACTATTATATCATCTTCATTATTTTATGTATGCCACACAAGATATACCACTTTAGAATGATTTTATGTTTTCTATAAACCACCTCATCTTTGTCACTTATTACCCAAACTTGTCAATACTATGGAAAGATATTAATATCAAATATGCGCAACATATTTCTTGTGTGCAAGCGTTTCATTCCATATTGTAATTCAAGAGACTATTTGAAAATCATGACAAATTCTTTAGGGGATATCATTTCATTTAGTTCAATGTAATCATAATCGGTGTACATATTATATACTTGTATATAGTAATATTGCTCATTTTCATTATAGGTAATTACCCTTGGACATCTACACATTTTCATGTCAACGGTGATATTTGGATTGGTTAAGAAAGATTAGTTTTATAGTAATTTGTTTGCTTAATTCAATCATGTGATACCATTAAAAAAAATAAGTTCATCTGTCTTACTCTCCAAGATTATTTTTCTTGATTTTTCACCATGCAAGATTTTAAACTTACATTCTTCAATTAAAGTAAATCGATAAAATCTAACACTTTAATGGAATAGAATAAGTTTGTGTATATTATTATATTAGATTTGCATAAATGATTTATTGAATTTATAATAAAGTATAAAGTATAATTTCTATTTCTCTAGTTAGCCAATATGCAAGCTAAATTCGAAAAGAAGAGAGGCTTAAATTTTAAAATTCACGTTATATTTAACTAGAGAAGAAGTCTGATTAGACAGTCAAGGTAGTGTAAGAAAAAAAAAGTGGAAAAAAATCTTGTCTCGAGCCCAAGAATCGAAGAGCTCTTACAACCCCTATATTTTGAGATCTATCTTTCATTATTAGAGGTGAGGAATCGGGAGCCTCATTCATGCTTGTTATGGTGGGTAAGGTGCATCAGTTGGTGCAACCATAGACCATTGTCAGCTAATTTTAACGGTCTTAAATTTATTGTCATTTAATCTTCATCTATTGGAAAATGAGTAGGCATGGAAGAATGTTGATTTGACTAGCTATGGTTGTTAATAGGAATCGATTTTTTTTAGTTTTCACAGAAGAGAATTTTGTGAATAGATTCAGTTGTGGAGAGGTAACAGAAGAACGTATTGCTGAGGTTGGGAGGGGATTCATTTGATCCAAGGATTCGATATGATTTTCCACATTGACATCCCTCTTCATCAAAATTTATGGTAGGCATTCCAAGCCGTTGGGGGGTGATGATGCCTACAAAATAAATAATATTTATTTTTACCAGTCTATCTGCCTGCTTTTATCAGGTAATATTATGATGAGCTAGGTATCTTGCAAACAAGGGAAGGAGGAGGCATTCAAGTAGGTTGGGTGTTAGGTAGAAATTTTATAAATCTCCTTTTCATTTATATAGCAGTAATGCTATATTTGTTTTTGGAAGGATCTACTGTTGAAAGGGGTGGAAAATTTCCTTTTATTCTTTCTTTAAGCTCCCTTGTAGACAAAGAAATTTTTATTTTATTTTTTAGAGTTCAACCCAATAACGAGAAAATTCATGGGGTCTCATGATGGGTAGGGATCCCCAGTTGATTCAGTGGTAGTTGAACAAAGGATGGAAGAAACAACCTTCCCAATATAGGGGAAAATTCTGGTCCATTAGTAGTGGGGCGAATAGTTTCTTTTTCTTGTTTTTGGAGAGACTGAAATTTGCATTAGAGTGGTAGGCCATAAGGAGTCTCTGGGTTTTCTTTTTCTCCTTATCCACTTTAGTTTCATTCAAAAAAATGGAGAGGAAAGGGTGGGTTTTAAAAAATATATTAGAGCATATGGATGTAAGGGTTGTGAGAAAATAAGAGTATATTCAATAAAAATCCTTAGGTCTTTGTTATTTGAAAAGGGAAAAAATTTGATGACTTTTGAAGGGACTTGGCATATCGCTACCTAACTTGTAGGAATTTTTTTTTCTATGGTGCCCTTCTTGTATCCAATATATTCCTTTTCAGAAAAATGGGAGACTAAGTAATGTTCAGGGAAAACTTTTCAGTTCCTCTACATTTGCATACATATTAAATATTCTCAAAGGAATCATAGGTTGAAATGGTAATATATTTCCATGGTTTCATATGATTTTATGAGGCAGCCACTGCGAGGGATGTATATTGTATGCATAAGTGTAGTATTTCTTGTTTCCATGGTTGCATCCCTATTACCTATCATTTTTCACTTCTAGATGTGTTAAAAAGTGATAGGACCAAGATCCTCGAGCACAAGAGAGATTCTTAGATATACCCATGCTATTTCTAGGTTACTTATTTTATACTCCTCCTTCACTTGTTCTCTTAACCAATACTTATTCCTCTCTTATTTTCTCGATTGTTTAAAAATTGTTGATTCTAGCTTCTACTAAATATCAAACTAGGGTTATAATATATTATTTCTAAAGTCTTGAATTCCAGAATTTTATCTATCCTACCTTCCTTAATCTCCCCTCAGTAAAATGGCTTTGTTCTGGGAAGGAAAATTTTGGATTTGATAATAACAGTGCATGAAAATATTCATTCACTCTTCGTTTCAAAAACTGAAGGCTTTCTCTTGAAGTTATATATATCCAAAGCTTATGATCGGGTGGAATGGGGTTTTTATTCAAGATTATGTTGGTGTTTGGATTCAGCAAAAGAGTCATAGAAATGGTTTTCCAACTCATCTCTATAGCTACTATCTCCATTTTGGTCAATGGGTCTCCTTCACATTTTTTTAGGAATTCTAGAGGTTTAAGACAAGGTGACCCTATTTCCCCTATTCTATTTACTATAACGGTAGAATGCCTTGGGAGGAACCTGAATAGATTGGTTGATCAAGAAGCCCTGATGGGTTTACGTCCTTCATCCAGTAACTTAGTTAGCTCTCATCAATAGTTTGTTGATGATACAATTTTAATGGGGAGATCAACAATGGCTGAAGCTAGAATTCTTAGAAAAGTTCTAAACAACTATGAAGGAGCTTCTAGTCAAAAGATTAATATTCAAAAAATTTCCTTATTTTTCTTCAATACTCTGGTTAGATGGTATAATAGGATAGAAAATATTTTTGGCTATAGAGTGGATTCTCTACCTTCAATATATCTTGGACTGCCCCTGGGTCTCAAGCCTTCTGATTCTTTCTAGAACTCCTTAGTGGATAAATTCAATAAAAAGTTGGCGTGGTGGAAAGGAGCTCTTCTTAGTCAAGCTGGTCGTCAAAGCCACTCTTCAAAACCTTCTGATCTATGCTCTTAGTCCTTTTAATATTCCTCTTAAATATGCATAAGCTATTGAAAAAATCCAAAAATGTTTTCTATGGTATGGGGTTGAAGATAGGAGGCGTATGCCCCTCATTGATTGGGACTTGGTTTGTAGATTGAAGAAGCTAGGGGGATTGGGCCTCAAAAAAATTAGAACTATGAATAATGCTCTCCTTGCTAAATAGTTATGGAGAATTCTCTCCTCAATTGGAGAATGGAAGAAAATCTTAGAAAGAAAATATCTGGCTAATTGTGGCTCCCTCTAAATTCTTAGTTGGATTCTCAATGTCTGCCTCATGGATCGGCTCTATGGAATGATATCTTAAAAGGGAGTAAAATCCTTCACTTGGGAGTGGGATATAGTGTAAGAAATGGGAATCTTGTGAATTTTTGGGAGGATAGATGGATCATGAAGGAACCTTTAATTTCCTTTGACAGTTTCAAACAATGGGTGGACATTTGTAAGGCTACTTTTGGAATTTTAGCTAAAGATTATTGGAGGGATGGGAGTTGGGTGAACCTTTATCAGATTAGTATGGATCTTGCCCCTATCAAGTACTCCCTTATGTATTTTAGAGTGGACATGAACTATTAGGAGGACATCATGGTTTGGATGGCTAGTTCATCAGGCAACTACTCTATTTCTTTGGTTGTCTCTTTGTTGTCTTTATCTACTAGCCCTCCTCCCTTTCGGGCCAAAGCTTGGCTTAGTTACTTGACCCCAAAGGTTAATATTTTCTTTTGGATTCTTCTTCAGAACAAGGTGCTTACAGTGGATAACCTCTATAAGAGAGGTTTTCAGATCCCCAACTGCTACTACCTCTGTAAGAATGTTGTGGAAACAACTAACCATTTGTTTATTCTTTGTCCTTTTGTGAATTCTATCTGGGAAAGGTTCTACTCTCTTTGGAGTATCTCTTGGGTGTCACTTGGTACAATTAAAGATCAATTTACTCAGTGGGTGGCACCCTCCTTTAATCCACATATTCACAAGCTATGGTCTTTAACTTTCCCTTATATTGCTTGGGGAGTCTAGAAGGAGAGAAACAATAGAGCTTTTAGGGATAAGGAAACTATAGAGAAACTTGTGTTTGAAAAAAAATTTAGGCTCATTGGAGAAAACTTCAATTTGGCTCCTTATCATGAGGTGTTGATGGACTATGTGGTTTGTTCAAATTATGACTTTGAGATGGCCAAAAATTTGGGAGATTAAAGGTGATGTGTCCAAAGCTTCCAAACCAACTAAAAAGAATCGTGATAGTGTCTTATGGTGTCACCCTCCTAGGGGTTGGATAAAAGCCAATTTTGATAGGGTGGTGAAAGGGAATCTGAGAATGGTAGGCAGTGGGGGTGTGTTATGTGATGATAAAGGCATGTTTATTATGGCAGTTGTTGTCTCTTTGGGGAAATAAACAAATCTTCTAGTTGAAGCTATAGGAGCCTACCAGGTCATTATTTTGGCTAAAAGTATGAACTTTAAAAATATTTGGATAGAGGGCGACTCAAAAAATATCATTGATTGTCTCCTTGGCATTTCCCCTACATCATGGACTATTAAGTACTGGATTGATGAAGCTAGGGCCACTTTATCTAATTTTGAGAAAGTTAAAATTTCTCATATCTATAGGGAATGGAATGGTGTGACAGAATTCTTTGCCAATGAGGGAATAAGACATAATAGAAAGGTGATGTGGCATAATTACAAAGATTTGGATGCTAATGTCGGAGCCATAGTCAACTATGATTTCACTCATGGGAGAGAAGCCACAATTAAAGATGATTAAAGAGAAAGGTCCCAAGTACCGAGATATCATAAGATTTGATGGCAGAATCATAATGAATATGACAGATGGGTTGAGTTTGCATGTTTTGTCAGTGCTTCGATTTTGCTGTGAACTCAAAAGTCTATATTTTCATGGTGCAGGATATCAGAACAAGAGATTGACAACAATGGGAGGAAGTGGGAAATGAGTTGAGCCAACTGTGTGTATAAAGAATAAAGAAAATTCCAAGGTCTAGAAGAAAATGGAGAAGGGAGGGCTTCAACCGCTCATTGAAAGACTTGATAGTCCAGACCTCGGGGCTACTAATTATTTTGCAAAACATCGGAATAAAGGGGAGATTATCCTCTTTGGGAGGAAGGTGCTGGTGGATGAGGCTCTTGTTGGAGAAGTCACTGGTCTCTCAATTGATGTTGTGCCAGGAAATATTCAGACGAAGCTGTTATCAGCTTTCCAAAGTTTGAGGAGGAGAAAAAAAAACTGGTTAAAGTCTCTAATAGCTACTTTGAGTCTAGCAGGATCAAGAAAATTTGGAATATATAACTCTAGATGGGAGATTCACTAGATTTTATGGGTATCAATTTGTTTTACTCAACCACTTCAGATATAAGGTTAGGGTTTCTTTCCCCTATTACCTATTGTGTTCTTTGAACAATAATATTGAGGAGTTCAGAAAAAATCTTGATATGAAACTGGTCCTACATGTTCGCCTTATTCGGCTCATTTATGAGTACTTCAAAAAAATGTTGGTTGTCTCTAACCCTATCACTATGTCAGCCTTAGAGAGTTATGACACTGTGTCTAGCTTGCCTTAGGATATCAAGGGTTCGGACCCGAATTGGGTGGATGAGGTTACTCCCCCTCCTAGCAAAGAAAGGAAGAATGCCCCTTCTGCTAAGCCCTCAAATAAAAAAGATGGTCCTCAGATAACTCCTCTTGATGCATATGTTTGGAAGGACAAGATGAGGGATGAATCCCCTATGGAAAAATTGGTGGCCTATTCAGAGGATTCTTTGGATGAATATAATGTTGAACCTTCTGGAAAGGAGGTTTCCTCTGCCTCTTTCCACTCTGTTGATAGAGATACTAGGCCTAGTTCTCATGTGGAACTGAATCTTGATGAACCTGTTTTTGAACCAGAAAGGGATTTTTATGGTGATATCCTCTCTCTAGCTTAATAATTTTAAAATTCTAAAATGGGCTTTTCATGAAATTAAGGACCTCAATCTTAAAAACTGAGCTATCACAAGAAAAACAGAAATATTGGAAGCTAAAGTGGCTGAACAAAATTTGGCTAAGGCTTTATGGACTATGGAGGAGAAGATTTTCATGGCTGATTACCTCCATAAAGAGGTATATTTCATTGAAAACCTTAAGAAGGATGGTGAGAACCTTGAAAAAGAAGTTGAAAATATCAGGGAAACCTTAAAAGCAACTATTGAACACAACCACATAATCGTTAAAAATAGTTCCACTATCTTAAGAGCTTTGGTTGAAAAAATGGATAATACTCAGCAGGGTCTTTTGATTGTGGATCTAGATGTTGAGAAGAACATAAACAAGGTGCAGGGACTGGGCCCTTCAAAGAGAACCAGAGCCAACATGAAGAAAAGACTAGATATGATGCCTCTGGAGACCTAGGACCTGAAGATGGTGGCTCAGGATTTGGACAACCTGGAAATAGAAGTGGCAGAGACCTTAAAGTCTCTAGGTTAGGTTTAGCTGTGTTTTTTGCTGTAGTTGGTTTTTTGTTGTCCTTTTGCTCAGTTTTTGTCGGTGGTTGTTGTTCTTTCTTGTTTATCTTTGGTGTGCAGTCGTTCTTTTCTTGGACTCTCTATTACTCTATCTTCTAATGGACTATAAACTTTTTGGTTTTGGGTCCCTATAAAACCTATTTTTTCCTCAATCAAAAACAAGCCTCTCAACATATTAGTTCTAATAAATCTTAAACTAATAAAACAAAATCTTACCAAGTAGGTCAAGACTTTAAACTGATTTTTTTTATATATCTATAAAACATGGAAATTGGAAGGACTCTCCAACTATTAGTCAGTTACTTTAAGAGCAACATAAATTTTATTGCAGCAATCTCCATTGCATTTGTATTCAACCTCTATTTTCTCAAACAATTAGCTTAAAAATGGTTACACATTTCTACCCTAATGGGATTTCCAACTTTGTTAACTTACCTATAATGTATTGTATTTTTTTCCCATATCAAATCTACACTTAGTACTCTCTCTGATGAGAGGTTAATTTGTGATCAGGAAGTCATACAACTACAAATTTAATTTGATTTATCCATAAACTCTTAGTAATTTTAAATAAACAAATTAATGTATGATTTGCAGAGTATGACTATAGTCGTTTGATTTTATTAAAGCAACTATGCAAAGAATAATAGATAAAAATTTATGGAGCATGTGAAAGTAGGGGAAGGACTTGGTAGTTGCATAGTATAATTTGTTCTTTAAAAAAAAAAAGTTAATTTAAGAGATAAATTAATTTCAAAATTAAAAAAAAAAAGAGACAAGAAAAAGGCCTAGAAAGAAACTCGTTGTTTCCATATCCTCTTGCAGACAATTGAAAATAAATAAATAAACTAAAATAAGTTGAGGGAGAGCTTGGACAGGGTATGTCCTCTCTGAGCTTTTGTAGCTGCCATAAAATTAGGCTTCCTAATTTATTAATATTTTTCATGTGCATAGAATCCTAATTTCTAAGTTTAATAATTCTCAACCTATGCCGAGACATAGGTAATTTTCTTTTGTTTTTTTAAAGATATTTGGGTATGCTTCTTTCCACAAGAAGCCTTAGAGACAAAATAAATCAAAACAAATCACCTAGTGGTCAATGATTTGAGGGCTGCATATTGGGTGATACTAAATTAGAGCTTTAAGAAGCATTTTTAATTTGAATCTTCACTTATTTAATAAACATTTTATAGCTAAAATCACTATCTCATAAAAAGAAGAGTTCTTAAAAGTAAATATTCTTTTAGAGACATATTCCTTTAAAGTCATCTGATAAGTTTAATAGAGTTTATTTATACATGGCTTTCTTTTAGAATAAATTATAAACCATTTTCTACTTTAAACTCATTCTAGCCATTTAAATATAAATAGTTCTTCATTTAATTATTTATTTAAATTCATGAATATTTTAAAATTATTGCTCTTAATAATTTATATGATTTATCTTTTGAGGAGTATTTTCATTATTGTCATCAGTGCTATATATAAATTACAATTATAGTATCATTATTTTTATACTACTCAAATAATTTTTAATTCATTTTTTTAAATTGGGTGTTATATTGCTTGAAAGATTAGCATGTTACTATTTATGATCACACAATTTCTAATATTATATTATACTGGTTTAATGTTCTAGTAGATCCTGTAAGAAACAAAAAATATAAGGGTGATATTTTCCATACTTGGAGTGAACTTAAAACTATTAATTACTATTTTTTTGGATGAGTAATAAGTTCAATTATCATTATTATTATAGATAGCCTTGAAAAATGGTAAACTTGGGAAGAGGAGTAAGGTTGTTACATTATCTTGGAAATCTATTATTACATAAAAACTATACTTGAGATAAATATGACTTGCAATTAGAGCTAATTTAAATAGTGAGTATTGATTTACATATTGCATATTTATCTAGTACATCCTTACCTAGGTCCCCAATCCTCCGCTTCACCTAAATGGGTGGTAGCCGACTATGTAACTATCTAGGGTGATGGACCCTAGAAAGGATTACGTACCCGCTCTTTAGTACATAATTTATATGGGACACATGTTAATTTGAGTAGATGATTGAATTAGTGTATATCAATGTATTGGGCTAGGATTTTGATTCAGGTAGGGTCATTACTTTTAACCTTGTGGATTATATTCCATGCTATCCAACCATGGGTGAGATGGTTGAAGTCCAGTTGTCGAACTACAGTGCTTCTGTGAATTATATATGTAGACAAGGTCATCTAAGAGGATCCCTCAAGGAATAGGTCTATCCCTTAGGATTTTTAATCTTATTATTCTTGAGTTTACTACTGATATATATATATATATATATATATATATATATATGGGTATGTGCAGGATCATCATGGAAAAAATGGGCCCTTAAGTGGCAATAAAATTCAAAAAATCAGAGTTAGGCAACTTGACATAAAAATTTGAATAATTTATCTATATTATTTCAAAAATATGTAAGAATAGAATTTGTAGCAAATAGAATGTAGTTTCTAAAGTACTAGGTTTATTTTAAAAAAACAAAAATCTATTTAGTAAAAATTTGAAATTTCAATTCAGTAGTACGTCAATTCAAATAGAAAATGAATAATAATTGTTTATTAAATTAAAAGTAAAGAATAATTTATGTTGGTGGAAAGCTGAGAATCTCCTTTAAAAACCCTTTTTGTTTCATCAATTTTAGGTAAAAAAAAATTCATCAGCCACATGGGCCATCATATCACTTAGATATCGCCAGTTTTTGGCCCATCATGATCCTGCACATACCAATATATATGTTATTGTTGGCATGTGACCTATAATGTTTCAAATTAACTTTTGGTTGGTTGAATTATGTAAGTGTACCTCGGTGATGTTGATTTCACGTCTCCTTTCTAATTGGCCATGATGGTCTAAGCAATTTAGTTACCTAACTAAAAGAATTATAGTTTATGTCTCGTCGGAAGTTGTTTGCCTTCTTATAGTGCCTGTGTTGGTAGAAAACTTTGAGAATTTTGCAAGCATAAGTGAACAAAATTTGAATTTAGTGTTTTGTTCTTAAATTTTTTTTGGTATAAAGTTGTGGGAATTACATTTTGGTATCAGATCCCGGTTGCAGCACTGGGATCTATGTTTAGTGTTGTGGCTCTTTTTGTGTTTTTTGTGTGAATCTCCCTTGTGTGCTTATCTCCTTGTTGTGACTAATTTTTGAAATGACGCTATGATGTCTTTTCTTCCCTTTTTCTTTGGTAATTGTTGTTATCTTTGATTAAGTATTATGCATCTCTATGTGAATGGTGTAAAGGATTATAAAATAAATGATACTAGGTTCATAAAATTTATGTGGGAAAATAATAGTGAAATAGTAATTCTTCTTACGAGAATCATATATTGTATTCCCTAGAATTTGATAGAAAAGTAGTGATTTAACTAGGATTGGGTTATGAGCTCTTTGTTTATGTATCTTAGAGTGATTTAAAATTGAAATTCCTGTCTTGGGTGTGGATAAATGAAGTGCTTCGAAACAGTGTGCATGTTTCTTTGAAATTAGTTGAGTGAATCTTTCATGCAAAGTTATCTTGTAAATATGAAGGAAAGATGTTTTGTCATGATTGCGTATGCCATTTGGTAGACTATAATATTTTGTGGTTTAATTACATGAAAGGTAATGGTTTTGCATTTTAAAAGATGAAAATGGGTAATGAAGTGTTTTCTAACCACTATGGATGTGAATACCCCATAATAGTGCATATGTTGAATGTTGTGGCAATACCAAGTGGTACAAGTAAGTGTATGTTGTGTGTCTTTGACTCATATGGAATGGAGTGATAGAATTCTTGAAAATTATGTGATTTGTCATGTATAAACCAGTATATGTGTTGTACCCCAAGTACGAGATACAGGGTATCTGACTTGGGATAAGGGTGGTGGATGTCTAGTACGATCCCCTATGTGTACTCTTTGTGATGGTTTTCATGTAAGATAGCTAGTTGAGAGTTTATGTAAATGTGTTAAGTGTGTGAGCATGTCTATTAAATGAAATGTGATGTATTCCTTTGTGTTAGTCTTAGTTGTATGTTAAATGTGTACCCCAAGTGTTTGGTTCCCCCTTACGGGAGTGTGATGCTAGCTAGTGAAAATAGGGGTTTAGAGGCACACGATCTCCCATTGGAAAATTATGAGCTCAGGGAATTGTCCCTAATCTTGATAAACTATCTATGTCAAGGAATTGTAATCCTCCTATGGACGTTGATCGTGGCCTACTCCCCCACATATGAGAGTTGAACTTGTTGGTTCATAGTCCAAACCTATTCCTTGATGTTTACAACCCATGGGTAAAGGATGGAATTACATGGACCACCAGTGATTCATATTTATGTGGTCATGGATGACCATTTATTCATATTCATGTGGTCAGGGACCACCAATTACTTATATTTATGTGGTTAGGCACCACCAGTTATTGCATGCTATAATAATTGTGTGGTTAGAGAACCACCATTCCCTTCCTCCCCTTAGGTGGATTATCAAGTCACTTGGTACTCGTGATGTGAAAATTTTATTGTTGAAATATGAATTATTGGTAACTTCTAATTGATGTTGTATTTTATTACACAACAGCAATGTGAGATTTTATAGTTATTTTATTAGGCTATTTAGCCATTTGATGGTTGTTATAGTTCAATTTTCTTCAAGGACTTGTTTAAGTTTTGTTTTTGAATTAAGATTGAAATATTGCAATGTAGCTACAATTGATCTTTATTTTGCTCCTTTCTTGAAATTATAGTTCCTCTTTGGAATTTTTTCTTCTTTATTGGAGTCTTGGTTTATGATCCTATGTTACTTGGTTTGAGCCTTTCTCCTTGTTTGAAAATTGTTGGCATGTGTGGTGTAATGTGAAATTTGTAAACTGGCATATCCTAGGGGGTTACTTGAAAGGTCGTATAGGGGAGTAGATATGTTGGGGAATTATTTTGAAAGAGGTTGTAAATGAGACCCATATGGGATGATCATTGATCCATTCTTTCCCTCATTCTATGATTGTTCTTATCTATATGGAGGAGTCCTTAGAGAAGGACCTTGAGACCATCTTTCCTAATTTGCTATGGTATCCAAGAATATCCATCCTTGTAATCCCCATCGTGCGGACCTTGTGTTCTAAATGATGTGGTTGTATGAGGAGATTCTCACCAAATATGGGAAGAGCATCCTTTGTATGAGGATAGGCGCACTCAAATGGGAAGAGCATCCTTCTTATTGTTGTGTGTACATGTGTAATTGCAAGTAAATGTGATGTGGAATATCGATGAACTATGTGAGAATGATAGAAACAAATGATGCAAGTTAATATTGATTGAGTTGTGGTATGAGTGCCATGATTATAAGGAAAATTGTTCTCTTAAGGACATATTTGGATAAAATGTGAAGTTAATAAATCTAGTACATGATTGACCATTAAAATAAAAATATTGCTAACATCACACGAGTGATGTATATCGTGCAAAATAGTTTTTGATATGTATCCAAGAATGCTAATGTGTGTTGATTTATACTTTTGTAAAGTTATTGAATATGGTTACATGGTTAATAATTGATAACTAGATGGATAGTGGACAAAAAAAATTAGAAATGAGAGTATAACTGATAAATGTTCTTGTAGAATGAGACATGATATGAGGGTCATGAGTAAGAGGTAACATATCCTCTTACGAACATATTTGGACAAATTTGAGGAATGAGTGATTATCGTGGAAACAATTTATGTTAAAATGTTGAAAGATAAAGGTATCAGTGTGATTTTTGTTTATACTTTTGTAACCCTATTTAGAATAATGTGTTGCTAAATTAAAGGCTAGATGGCTAGTGTTAAAGCCCTTGTATTGAAATTTTTGGATGAAATTACTAGATGTGTATGATTTCTTCTCAGTTGTTCTAAGACTCTTATAGTGTAGGGGAATTTCTTTAATATAATAGTTAATTATAACATAATTTTTCATTTGTGTAGTAGGTAACAATCATCATTTCAATGATGTTATGTGTGTTTTTGTGTGGGAAATTAGTCCCAAACCTTAGTAACTTCTAGGAGGAAGTTTAAACTAAGGTGAGGGGAATGTAAGACCCTCCCTTCATTTCACACTTGTGACCCCTTTAGTCCTAAAATTATGCTTCTTACAATATAGATTAACTAGACATTATTGAGAGAAGTATTTCTTTTTGAAATCTAGGCCATAAATTTTACAATGAATATTGATTGAAAATGATTCCTTTAATCCTTATGATTGTATTTTTATAAAATAAAATAGTTCATGATATTGTATTCTCGAACTAGGGTTTAATGCATTTGAAGGTCTTTCCTTTGTAACATTAATATTGTGTTATCCAAAACCTTCAGTCTTGGTGCAGTTGAATTATTATGTCATCTTCATTATTTTATGTATGCCATATAGGCTATACCACTTTAGAATGATTTTATTTTTTGTATAAACCACCTCATCTTTTCTACTTATTACCCAAACTTGTCAATATTATGGAAAGATATTAATATCAAATATGTGCAACATATTTCTTATGATATATTTCTTGTGTACAAGATATTTCATTACATATTGTAATTCAAGAGACTATTTGAAAATCATGACAAAATATTTATGGGATATCATTTCATTTAGTTCAGTGTAATCAAAATTGGTGTCCATATTATATACTTGTATATAGTAATATTGCTCATTTTCAATATAGGTAATTACCCTTGGACATCTACACATTGTCGTGTCAACAGTGATATTTGGATTGGTCAAGAAAGATTAGTTGTATAGTAATTTTTTTTCTTAATTCAATCATGTGATACCATTAAAAAAAATAAGTTCATATGTCTTACTCTCCAAGATTGTTTTTCTTGATTTTTCACCATGGAAGATTTAAACTTACATTCTTGAATTAAAGTAAATCGATAAAATCTAACACTTTAATGGAATAGAATAATTTTGTGTATATTATTATATTAGATTTGCAGAAATGAATTATTGAATCTATAATAAAGAATAAAGTTTAATTTCCATTTCTCTAGTTAGCTAATATGTAAGCTAAATTCGAAAAGAAGGGAGGCTTAAATGTTAAACTTCACGTTAGATTTAAATAGAGAAGAAGTCCAGTCAGATAGTCAAAGTAGTGTTTAAAGAAAGTGGAAAAAAATCTTGTCTCGAGCCCAAGACTCGAAGAGCTCTAACAACCCCAATATTTTGATATCTATCTTTCGTTATTAGAGGTAAGGAATCGGGCACTTCATTCATGATTGCTATGGTGGGTAAGGCGCAATAGTTCCAGTGCAACCACAGATCATTGTCAGCTAATTTTAATGGTCTTAAATTTATTGTCATTTAATCTACATCTATTGGAAAATGATAGGCATGTAAGGATGTTGATTTGACTAGCTATGGTTGTTAATGGGAATGACTTTTTTTTAGTTTTCACATAAGATAGTTTTTTAAATAGATTCAGTTGTGGAGAGGTAACAAAAAAACGTATTGTTGAGGTTGGGAGGGGATTCATCTGATCCAAGGATTTGATATGATTTTCCACATTGACATCCCTCTTCACCAGAATTTATGGCAGAGATTCCAAGCCATTGGGGAATGATGATGCCTACAAAATAATTAATATTTTTCTTACTAGTCTATCTGCCTGCTTTTATTGGGTAATATTATGATGAGTTAGGTATCTTGTAAACAAGGGAAAAAAGAGGCATTAAAGTAGGGTGGGTGTTAGGTAGGTATTTTGGAAATCTCCTTTTCAATTATATAGCAGTAGTGTTATATTTTTTTTTGGAAGGATCTATTGTTGAAAGGGGTGGAAAATTTTCTTTTATTCTTTTGTTAAGCTCCCTTGCAGACAAAGAAAAAATAGTTATTATTTTTGAGATTTCAACTCAATAATGTGAAAATTCATGGGGTCTCCTAATGGGCAAGGATCCCCAATTGATTCAGTGGTATCTGAACAAAGGATGGAAGAAACAACCTTTCCAGTCTAGGGGTGAATTCTCATACATTAGTGGTGGGGCAAATAGTTTCTTTTTCTTATTTTTGGAGAGACTGAACTTTGCATCAGAGTGGTAGGTTGTAAGGAGTCTCTAGGTTTTCTTTTTCTCCTTATCCACTTTAGTTTCACTATAAAAAAATGGAGAGGAAAGGGTGGGTTTTAAAAAAAATAGTAGAGCATATGGATGTAAGGGTTGTGAGCAAAGAAGAGTATATTCAATAAAATCCTTAGGTCTTTGTTATTCAAAAAGGGAAAACCTTCGATGAGTTTTGAGGGGACTTGGCATATGGTTGCCATAGTTGTAGGAATTTTATTTTCTTTGGCGCTATTCATGTATCCAGTACATGCCTTTTTAGGAAAAAAGGGGAGACTAAGTAATGTTCGGGGAAATTTTTTCAGCTCCTCTACATTTGCATACATATTAAATATTCTCAAAGGAAGCATAGGTTGAAATGGTAACAAACTGCCATTATTCATATGAATTTATGAGGTAGCCACTGCGAGGGATGTATATTGGATGCATAAGTGTACTATCTCTCATTTCCATGGTTGCATCCCCATTACCTATCGGTGTTCACTTCTAGATGTGTTAAAAAGTGACAGGACTAAGATCCTCAAGCACAAGAGAGCTTCCTAGATACAAGAGTGCTATTTCTAGGTTACTTAATTCTTACTCTCCCTTCACTTGCTCTCTTAACCAATACTTAGTCCTCTCTTATTTTCTCGATTGTTTAAAAATTATTGATTCTAGCTTTCTACTAAATATCAAACTAGGGTTATAATATATTTATACAAGGGAAGTGTAACAATGCTCTCAACATATCAGTGCTAATAAATCTTAAACTAACAAAACAAAATCTTACCAAGTGGGTAAAGACTTTAAACTGATTTTCTTTATATATCTATAAAACATGGAAATTGGAAGGACTCTCCAACTGTTAGTTAGCTACTTCAAGAGAAGCATAAATTTTATTGCAGCAATCTCCATTGCATCAATATTCGACCTCTATTTTCTCAAATGGTTAGCTTAAAAATGGTTACACATTTGTACCCTAATGGGATTTCTAACTTTGTTAACGTACCTATAATGTATTGTATTATTTTCCCATATCAAATCTACACTTAGTACTCTTTGTGATGAGAAGTTGATTTGTGATTAGGAAGTCAGTCAACTACAAATTTAAGTCAATTTATCCCTAAAATCTTAGTAATTTTAAATAAAGAAATTAATGTATGATTTGTGCAGTATGTCTATAGAAGTTTGATTTTATTAAAGCAACTATGTAGAGAAAAATAGACAGAACATTATGGAGCATGTGAAAGTAGGGGAAGAACTTGGTAGTTGCATAGTATAATTTTTTTCTTAAAAAAAAAAGTTAATTTAAGGGATAAATTAATTTCAATTTTTTTTAAAAAAGAGACAAAAAAAAGACCTAGAAAGAATCTTGTTGCTTCCATATCCTCCTACAGACAATTCAAAATAAATAAATAAACTAAAATAAGGTGAGGGAGAGCTTCGACGAGGCATGCCCTCTCTAAGCTTTTGTAGCTGCCATAAAATTAGGCTTCCTAATTTATTATTATTTTTAATGTGCATAAAATCCTAATCTAAGTTCAATGATTCTCAACCTACGCTCAGACATAGGTAATTCTCTTTTTCTTTGTTAAAGATATTTGGGTATGCTTCTTTCCTCCAACAGCCTTAAAGATAAAATAAATCAAAACAAATGAGGTGGTCAATGATTTGAGGGCTGCATATTAGGTGATACTAAATTAGAGTTTAAGAAACATATTTATTTTGAATCTTCACTTATTTAATAATTTTATAGCTAAAATCACTATCTCATAAAAAGAAGAGTCCTTAAAAGTAAATATTCTTTTAGAGACATATTCCTTCAAAGGTATGTGATAAGATTAAAAGAGTTTTTTGGTTATTTATACATCGCTTTCTTTTAGAATTAATTATAAACCATTTTCTACTTTAAACTCATTATAGCCATTTAAATATAAATAATTCTTCATTTTATTATTTATTTAAACTAATTATGTATATTTTAAAATTATTACTCTTGATAATTTATATGATTTATCTTTTGAGGAGTATTTTCATTATTGTCATTAGTGTTATATATAAATTATAATTATATTATCATTAGTTTTATACTAATCAAATAATTTTTAATTCATTTTATTTTAAATTGGGTGTTATATTGCTTGAAAGATTAGCATGTTACTATTTATGATCACACAATTTCTAATATTATATTTTATTGGTTTAATGTTCTAGTAAATCCCGTAAGAAACAAAAAAAAATAAGGGTGAGATTTACCATACTTCAAATATGCTTAGAACTACTAATTATTATTTTTTTGAATGAGTAATAAGTTCAATTATCATTATTATTATAGATAGCCTTGAAAAATGGTAAACTTGGGAAGAGGAGTAAGGTTGTTACATTCTCTTAGAAATCTATTATTACATAAAAATTGTACTTGAGATAAATATGACTCACAATTAGAGCTAATTTAAATTGTGTATTTATTTAGATGTTCCATATTTCTCTAGTACATTCTTACCCAGGTCTCTAATCCTCGACCTCACCTAAGTGGGTGGCAGCTGACTGTGTAAATATCTGGGGTAATGGACCCTAGAAAGGGTTGTGTACCCACTCTTTAGTATGTAATTTATATGGGACACATGTTAATTTGAGTAGAGGATCGAATTAGCATAAATCAGTGTATTGGGTTAGGATTGTGATTGAGGTAGGGTCATTATTTTTTACCTTGTAAATTATATTCCTTGTTATCCAACCATGGTTGAGATGGTTAAAGTCCAGTTGTCTAACTACAGTGCCTCTGTGAATTATATATGTAGGCAAGACCATCTGAGATGAGCCCCCGAGGACTAGATCTAGGCACTAGGATTTGGTATATTATTATTCTTGAGTTTACTACTGATATATATATGTGTGTGTGTTATTATTGGCATGTGACTGATATAATGTTTTAGATTAACTTTGGGTTGGTTGAACTATTTAGTGTACCTTGGTGATGTGGATTCCATGTCTCCTTTTGAATTGACCATGATGGTCTAAGCAATTTTACCGAACTAAAATAATTATAGTTTATGTCTGGTCAGAAGTTGTTTGCATTCTTATAGTGCCTGCATTGGTAGAAAAATTTCAGAGTTTTGCAAGCATAAGTGAATGAAATATGAATTTAGTGTTTTGTTCTTAACATTATTTTGGTGTAAAGTTGTGAGCATTACAAGTTATCTCTATGCATCTTTGACATTATACCCATTAACATAGGAGCAATTGTAGATTAACATAGGATTAATTGCATATATATGTGTGTGTGTGTGTGTGTGTGTGTGTGTAGAGGGTTAGTATGAAAGCATAAATATATTAAAGATAAAATTAGTTTATTGGGTATTAAGTGTTATTCTAATAACTATTTTACAATTTCTCTATTTGTCTATAATATTTAATGCCAAGTAATATAGCTCAAATTTTTAATTGACAAGCCAAATCTTAAATAGACTGCCTATCTTGTATCAATATGTTTAATGTTGGTTTTTGATCATCTGTCATTTACATGTGATTCTTAAGTTTTTTTCTAATAGTGCTTTTACAATTTCTCTATTTTGTCTATAATGTTTGGTGCCAAATAATGTAGCTTGAATTTTGAATTGACAAGCCAAGTATTACCTAGATTGCTTGTGTTGTATCAATATGTTTTATGATATTCTTTTTTCCAGTTCTGCAAAGCAAAATGTTTATTATCGTTCTTTCCCTTTTCTATTCTCCATGTTTTAAAGTTGTATTTAATGTGGGTTTCCGATCATCTGCCATTTTCCTATGATTCTTAAGTGTTTTTCTAATAACTCTTTTACAATTTCCCTATTTTTTTATAATATTTAGTACCAAATAATGTAGCTTGAACCTTCAATTGACAAACTAAATGTTATAGAGAGTGCTTGTTTCAATATGTTTCAAACTCTTCATTTTTTTCAGTATACCATAACAAACTATTCATTGTCATAGTTTGTATCTTTTATTCTCCTTATTTTAAAGTTCTTAAGTGTTTTTCTAATAGTTCTTTTACAATTTCACTTTGGCTCTAATATTTAGTACCAAATAATGTGTAGTTCCCCTTCGTGAATTGCCCTTTCATGATGTTTGATTAATTTTGTTTGGGTTGTTTGAATTAAATTGATTTTGTAATGTTGTTTGTTTTGATGATGAATTAGATTAATTATTATATAAAATGATGTTGATAAATAGTTTTGAGTTATCTTGGTTAACTACATTATTAAATTAAATTAAATCATTAAGTTATAAAGTGTTTTTATAATTAAATGTAAAGATAATTATTGTTTAATGTTGAGTTTTAATTAATAAATTAAAAAGTGAGAAAATATTAAAATTATTATTAATTTTGAATGCAGATAAATGATAAAGAAATAGAGACAATTTAAAAAATAATGTCATTTTGGAGGGATATTGAGAGGGGTGTGTTCAATTTTTGATCGGGTAATGTCATCGTTATCTACGATGCATCTCCATGGTTGAAGCATTTGTTGCATATTCTTCTTTCACTAGGCAAGCGATTCCTCACCCTTATCACTCATACAAGACTAGCATTCCCTCGAAGCTCCGTTGTTGAATGGGTGTTAATTGGTCTTTACTGAGCTGATCTAGCAAAAACGAGGTTTAAATCGATGCTTCTCCAAGTAAGAGTTTTATGTTTAACACATTTGAGTTGATGAAATTTTATAGTTGCATGTATTCCCTCACACCCACACATGGATTGTTCTTTTGAGTAAATGGTTGGAATTTGGGTTTAGATGACTCTTGTTCGAAATTGGATTCTCTTGTTTATTTTTCTTAGAACATCGGACCTCCCGTGGCATGTTAGGATGCTTAGATACCTATCTTATGTAGGTTCAAAGACCGAATTTCTCATGCAATCCAGAGGTTGAGTGGATTAGATACCTCCTGTAGATGCATAAGTCACTCTAAGATGCCCATCTCATTCCGAGTTTACAAGACCCCCATCTTGCCATGTATATATATATTCTTGTACAAATGAGGGCAGGGCTATCAGAGAATGTTGGGAGATTTCTTTTGAACATAGAAAGAGTGGGGTTGAACTGTTGAATATGACATCGTTGTTTACTAAAAAAATCAAGTCTTTTAGAATTATCAAACAGTTATTCTTGTCATTATGCATTATAAATAGAAATTATAACTAGGTAGTTCGAAAGAATAGAACAATAGTAGATGGTTTTGAAATGTAATGTTAGTAACTAAATGATGTTCGGTATAATTGATTATCATATTGAGCATAAACCCACTTCCCTTACCCCTTGTCTCATTCTTTGTTCATTCCTCACGGATGCCACCAATATAGTCTCACCAAACTTATTATCTACTCTCAAATCAAGATTAGAGGAGTCGTCATGATACTATGTAATCATCATCCATAATAGAAGGGTATCTTAGTGAGAGGATCCCTTGATTCTGTACCTAAGATTGTTAAATGAATAGCTCACGTCTATCACCACCTCGCAATATGTTGACACCTCTCTCTCTTCGCTTTGCATACCATGAGAGCTTCCTTGCAAAATCCATTTATGCATATCCTGCAATCATTGCATTCCATGAGATAACGTCTGCTTTCACCTACCAATTACATTTTCTTTAAAGTTTCTAAAGCCTTTTTAAGGCTGTGCAGCACGCCTTCTAACCTCGCTTCCTGTCCAACTATCTCCCCTCACCTTCGCTACTTTTGGCAGCCATTTTGTTGGTTGGATATGACTGTATTTGCAACTCTTTTCTTTTGCTTTATAAATTCGACCTTATAATGTGGATAGTTGGTAATCAGTGGAAATGCAAAATCATGGAAGTTTGATTTAGAAGCTCTCCATTGGTAGTCACTGGTTATATTTAGACATTCAATTTCATATAGTTGTTTTGTCTAATTACAATTGACTTAGTGAACACTCTGTTGCCTTTTGTTTGTTAATATAAATTCATAATTATATATTATAGTTCTAATTAGAGAACATTTTCTTACATTTCCGATAAATGAAAATTACTTTAAAAAAAATTGTAGATAACTAAAAAGAGAAATTAATCTATTATGGAATAGGGCAAATGATTATGTATCTTGATTTATTTTCCACCGTCAATTAGGGAGTTGATAATAAAACGTGAAGAAAGACGCTAATTAATAATAAGAATAAACGATTTAGAGCATTCTCTATTGAATAATTATAGATGAATGGTGATAATTTTCATATAATTAGTTATAGTCAATTAGTAAAAGGTCTTAGTAATTTAAGAATTTAGAATATTGCTACTATAAGGTACTTTCCTTTATGGATTATTCTTTGTTAATTAATGTGTAAGTGAAATAACTTGGAGAGTAAAATAGAGAAAATGAGTTGTGTATATTTAGATAATTTAGGGAATTAATAAAATAAATTGAATTAGATTATCTTTTAATACTTAATACATGTTGATGTCCCTCTTAGTCATTTAATAGTTGATTTGATAATATATTATGATTTCATGGTTAAAATGTTATATGTGTATTTGTTTTGAATAATGTATTTGATTAGTGGAATTTGGGTGAATTTGATTATTGTGTTGAGTGGGAGTTATTGTGTAAGTTGAATTCATGGTTGAAATGCTTATTTGTTTCCTTGTTTAGAACAAGGTGTTGAATTGGTGAAAATGAGAAGATTTTGATTATTGTGGTTGATTTTGAATTTGAGCTGAATTTGAGTTGAATTTGAGTTATTGTTCTAAGGAGGGAGCTTGTTGTGCTAAATGGTTATTGAGAGTCTTCTAGAGGCTTGGGGATTTAGCTCAAGTTTTGGGTTCACGATTATTTGGTTTTGAAAATTGTTTGATTTTATACTCTAATTGTGTTATTGAGGATCTTTAGCCTTGCACAGTTTACTTGACATTATAGTTATGATTTGTGAGTGAGGTGGTTCATGCCATGCTCTGGATTTGTGAATCTTATGGTTTCATTTCAGTGTGCAATGTGAGTTTACCCTGGTTGATGTGTTGGGTCTTCTAGTTGTTAGTAGGGGGAGTGGCTCTCAATGGGGGCCAAAACCCAAAGTGGGGACCTGGACAACCCACTAAGAGTTGGATTAAACAAGTGATAACATGTAATTAATTGTTAGTGTCTCATTCATGGCCTTGAATGCTAGTACAGGCTTAGGATGACTTGGGAGGGTTGCATGGGTATCACTTGGGGGTCGGGGTCTGGAGTTAGTAGAGGGGTCGAACATGCCGGGCAACCCATGATGATATGATGTGATGACACTCTTTTCCCTACTGCAACCTAGCATACCCTTGTCTTGTGTTTTCCCTTTGTTGTTTGCATACCTTAGATGGGGGTTGGGTTCTTGTGAGAGATCGCGAGGACAACCCATGCAAAGTCCATGTGATGACACTAATTTCACTACTACAACCTAGCATACCCTTGTCTTGTGTTTCCCCTTTGTTGTTTACATACCTTAGATGGGGGTTGGGGTCTTGTGAGAGACCACCAAGACAACCCATTCCAAGGCCATGCAATGACACTTGTTTCTCTACTGCAACCTAGCATTCCTTGGTCATGTGTTTCCCCTTAGTTGTGTGCATACCTCTAAAAGTAGAGTCATTATAGAAGCGTAGTCTCTATTATGTGTTTTTTTTGTATCTTGTATGTTGGAGTCATGTTAGCCTTTTTCTGCTTGATTGCTTATGTAGTGGGTCCTTATTGTCATCTCCTAGCATGGAGGGTGGACCTTAGGGTTCCACATGGTTGGGTGGAATGTGCTATGCACTCCATTGGGTTCCCAGTTGATTTTTGGAAGTATGGATATTGTACCTCATGCAAAGATTCCAGATCTTGTACCAGACTTGAAGATAGTGTTGATGATATATAATGTAATCATTTTAGTTGTATATTTCATTTACTTTATGTATCCTTCCCACTATTATAAGGACAGATGGATGTAAACTTGTAAATAGTGTAATGATCTACCCCATATATGGAAAGTTGTTAATGTATTCATTAGTTCATATTCTACGCTCTTGAATGGTGTTGTATCTATAGAAATATAGAAATTTAATTCTTTTAATAGAGTGGATGTAAATAAACTGTTGTTATTATTTAGTTTACAATGTATGTATAGATTCAATAGTTGATATATTCGTAATGCAGTCATGATACCCTAAAGGATAAAGTTAGTGCATATGTATGTGTAGTTTACATTTTATGTAATTGATAGTTTTATCTATATGTTGTTTCACATTTAAAAAAAAAATGTCATAATTGTTAAATAGTTGTGTTGTCCTTTAGGGTTTTGTGGTGGGGCATTACACGTGGTATCAAAGCCTAGATTCATACATTGGGTACTCTAGACACATATGAGCTCACTATGTTGTTTTAGTGTGTGTACTCTTGTGGTTATGTGTTCCCTTTTTGTTCATCCTTCCTTGACAACCTTAGAATTATCCTTTAGTGGTGTTTGTCCAATGGTGCAGAAAAATAGTGGAAATGATAGGACCCTCAATGTAGTGCGCAATGCATTGATATTCTTTCTATTGAGGAATGCATTATGGCCCCTTGTGTAGCCTTGTGATGTGACGTGAGTTTGTGTGTATTTATATTGCATGCCTACCTTTCGATGTGAGTGCTTGTTGGGTGATGCTATGTGATATTTGTTCTCATGTAGTTTCTACTAAATGGTTGAGATGGTGTGGAGTGTATGCTTGATCCTCTTGGATTTAATGTCTTAAATGATGTTACTAAGTTAGATGATGATTATTACACCTCAATAGATGTTAATTTTATTATTTTGGATTGGTTTTGGATGAAATTTGATCGTATTTGGATGTTCATGATACTATTAGCTTATGCATATGTTATGATGGTTATATGGATTTATTTGTGTGTTTGCATTTATTTATTTATGAGTATCATGTGGCTATATAATTATGTTTACTATGCATTTAATCCATGATTGATCTATGTTCTTTACGATGTAATTGTTATTATTCATTGATGTGGATTACTATTTGAAATGTCTTGGTGGGAGTGACAGTGCAACATTACTCATTCACGAGTACCCTTCTACGCTACGATTTCCTCTCACGGTGTGTTTGGTATATATATATATATATATATATATATATATATATATATGTTGTTCAATAATTTTTTTGATTCAGATTGTAGCTACCAGACATCAACTCCACCTGAATTTTTAGGTCTGAGCATGCCTTAAAACCCAATGAAAATGTTGTTGAAAATGAAGATGACAAAAGGTTCCCTATCCTTGTCATCATCCTCGACAAGGATGAGTATCCGTTGGTCCCCCCCCCATCAGTCATGTCTACGTTTATGGTTAGTTGATTCTCTTTTTTATTTCTTGTTGATATTTGGTTTTCCTTATAATTTGATGTTGCTTATATTTACATATGTTTTATTATATCTTGCGACTTTCAAGAGTAAGTTGAATCTTAGGGGGGAGGATATAGTGCCCCTCCGTGAATTTCCCTTTCATGATGTTTGATTAATTTTGTTTGGATTTTTTGAATTAAATCAGTTTTGTAATGTTGTTTATTTTGATGATGAACTAGATTAATTATTATATAAAATAATGTTGATAAATAGTTTTGAGTTATCTTAGTTAATTAAATTATTAAATTATAAAGTGTTTTTATAATTAAATGTAAAGATAATTATTGTTTAATGTTGAGTTTTAATTAATAAATTAAAAAATTAGAAAATATTAAAAGAAAAGAAAAAATTAAAATTAATATTAATTTCGAATGAAGAAAAATGATAAATAAATAGACAATTTAAAAGATAGAAAAATCTTTCTTGTGCACATGCATAGTCTTTAACTCAATGCAAAAGGAAACTTGCTGTTTTTGTGAGAATTTTATTATATTTTTGGGATTTTGATTAGAAAAAAATAGTTCTTCCTTGCTATGAATAATTATCATCTTTGGAGGGATATTCAAGGGGGGTGTTCAATTTTTGATCGGGTAATGTCATCGTTATCTACGGTGCATCTCCATGGCTGAAGCATCCGTTGCATATTCTTCTTTCACCGGGCAAGCGATTCCTCACGCTTATCACTCATACAGGACTGACATTCCCTCGAAGCTCGACTGTTGAATGGGTGCTAACTGGTCTTTACTGAGCTGGTCTTGCAAAAAGAGGTTTAAATCGATGCTTAGCCAGGTAAGAGTTTTATGTTTAACACATTCGAGTTGATGAAATTTTATAGTTGCATGTGTTCCCTCACTCCCATGCCTCGATTGTTCTTTTGATTAAATGGTTGGAATTCGGTGTTAGATTACTCTTGTTCGAAATTGGATTCTCTTGTTTATTTTTCTTAGAACATCGGACTTCCCATAGCATGTTAGGATGCTTAGATACCTATCTTATGTAGTTTCAAAGACCGAATGCCTTATGCAATCCATAGGTTGAATGGATTAGATACCTCCTCTAGATGCATAAGTCGCTCTAAGATACCCATCTCATTCTGAGTTTACACGACCCCATCTTTGCATGTATATGTATTCATGTACAAATGAGGGCAGGGCTATCAGAGAATGTTGGGAGATTGCTTTTGAACATAGAAAGAGTAGGGTTGAACTGTTTATCACAGATGCCACCAATATAGTCTCACCAAACTTATTATCTACTCTCAAATCAAGATTAGAGGAGTCGTCATGATACTATGTAATCATCATCCATAATAGAAGGGTATCTTAGTGAGAGGATCCCTTGATTCTGTACCTAAGATTGTTAAATGAATAGCTCACGTCCATCACCACCTTGCAATATGTTGACACCTCTCTCTCTTCAGTTTGCACACCATGAGAGCTTCCTTTCAAAATCCATTTATGCATATCCTGCAATCATTGCATTCCACGAGATAATGTCTGCTTTCGCCTACCAATTACATTTGCCTGAAAGTTTCTAAAGCCTTTTTAAGGCTACGCCAGCACGCCTTCTAACCTCTCTTCCCGTCCTTCTATCTCCCCTCACCGTCGCTACTTTTGGCAGCCATTTCGTTGGTTGGATATGACTATATTTGCAACTCTATTATTTTTCTTTATAAATTTGACCTTATAATCTGGATAATTGGTAATCATGGAAATGCAAAATGATGGAAGTTTGATTTAGAAGCTTTGCATTGGTAGTCATCCGTTATATTTAGACATTCAATTTCATATAGTTGTTTTGTCTTATTACAATTGATTTAGTGAACAATTGTTGCCTTATGTTTGTTAATATAAACTCATAATTATATATTATAGTTCTAATTAAAGAACATTTTCTTACATTTTCGATAAATGAAAATTATTTAATAAAAGATTTGCAATTAGATAACTAAAAAGAGAAATTAATTTATCATGGATAAACTTATAGGGAAAATGATTATGTATCTTGATTTATTTTACACCATTAATTAGAGAGTTGGTAATAAAATGTGAACAAAGAGGGTAATTAATAATAAGAATAAATGATTTAGAGAATTTTCTATTGAATAATTCTAGATGAATGATGATAATTTTTAAATAATTTTAGTTATAGTCAATTAGTAAAAGGTCCTAGTAATTTAAGAATTTAGAATATTGCTACCATAAGGTACTTTCATTTATGGATTATTCTTGTTTAATTAATGTGTAAGTGAAATAATTTGGAGATTAAAATAGAGAAAATGAGTTGTCTATATTTAGATAATTTAGGGAATTAATAAAATAAATTGAATTAGATTATCTTTTAATAGTTAATACATGTTGAGGTCCTTCATAGTCATTTAATAGTTGATTTGATAATATATGATGCTTTCATGGTTACAATGTTATATGTGTGCTTGTTTTGAATAATGTGTTTGATTAGTGGAATTTGGGTGAATTTGGTTATTGTGTTAAGTGAGTGTTATTGTGTAGGTTGAATTCATGGTTCAAATGTTTATTTGTTTGCTTGTTTGGAATGACGTGTTGAATCGGTTAAAATGAGAAGATTTTGATTATTGTGATTGGTTTTGAATTTGAGTTGAATTTTGGTTATTGTTCTAAGGAGAGAGCTTGTTGTGCTAAATGGTTACTGAGAGTCTTCCAGAGGCTTGGGGAATTAGCTCAAGTTTTTTGTTCATTATTATTTCATTTTGAAAATTGTTTGATTTTATACTTGAATTGTGTTATTGATGATCTTTAGCCTTGCACGATTTACTTGACATTATGGTTATGATTTGTGAGCGAGGTGGTTCATGCCATGCTCTAGATTTTTGAATCTTGTTGTTTCATTTCAGTATGCAAGGTGACTTTACCCTAGTTGATGTGTTGGGTCTTCTAGTTTATAGTACGGGGAATGGCTCTCAATGAGGGTCAAAACCCAAAGTGGGGATCTGAACAACCCACTGAGAGTTGGATTAAACAAGTGATAACATGTAATTAATTAATCTTGGGATGGGTTATTCACACATTAATAAGATAATTTTTGTTGTCCCATTCATGGCCTCGAGTGCTAGTATAGGCTCGGGATGAGTTGGGAGGGTCGCATGGGTATCACTTGGGGCTCGAGGTCTAGAGTTAGTAGATGGGTCAGAAATTTTGGATAACTCATGATGATACCATGTGATGGAACTCTTTTCCCTACCACAACCTAGCATACCCTTGTATTTTTTTTCCCCTTTGTTGTTTGCATACCTTAGATGTGGATCGAGGTCTTGTGAGAAAATGCCAAGACAACCCATGCCAAGGCCATGTGATGAGACTCATTTCCCTACTGCAACCTAGCATACCCTTTTGTTGTGTTTCCCCTTTGTTGTTTACATACCTTAGATGGGGGTCGGGGTCTTGTGAGAGAACACCAAGAAAACCCATGCCAAGGCCATGCGATGACACTCATTTCCCTACTGTAACCTAGCATTCCCTGGTCATTTGTTTCCCCTTAGTTGTATGCATACCTCTTGAAGTGGATTCATATTGGAAGCGTATTCTCTATTATGTGTTGTTTCTTGTACCTTGTATGTTGGATTCTTGTTAACCCTTGTCTACTTGACTTCTTGTGTAGTGGGTTCTCATTGTCATCTCCTAGCACAGGGGGTGGACCTTAGGGTTCCACATGGTCAGGTGAAACGTGCTATGCACTCCATTGGGTTCCTTGTTGATGTTCATGAGCATGGATATTGTACCTCATGTAGAGATTCCAGATCTTGTATCAGACTTGAAGATAGTGTTGATGCTATGTAATGTAATTATTTCAGTTGTGTCTTTCATGTATTTGATGTATCCTTCTCATTGTTATAAGGAAAGCTAGATTTGAACTTTTAAAAAGTGTAATGATCTACCCCATGTATGGAAAATTGTATATGTATTCATTGGTTCATATTATATGCTCTTGAATGGTGTTGTATCTGTGGAAATATATAAATTTAATTCTTTTAATGTAGTGGATGTAAATGAAATCTTGTTATTAGTTATTTTATAATGTATGTATAGATTCGATAGTTGATATATTCGTAATGCAGTCATGATACCCTAAAGGACAAAGTTAGTGCATATGTACACATAGTTTACATTTTATGTAATTCATAGTTTTATCTATATGTTGTTTCACTTAAAAAAATTGTCTCATAATTGTTAGATAGTTGTGTTGTCCTTTTGGATTTTGTGGTGGGGCAATACATAATGTAGCTCGAACCTTGAATTGACAAGCCAACTGTTAGATAGATTGCTTGTCTTGTATCAATATATTTAATGATATTGTTTTTCCCACTTTCTCATAATAGACTATTCATTAATGTAGTTCACCTCTTCTATTCTCCATGTTTTTAAGTTCTATTTAATGTGGTTTTCTGATCATCAATCATTTTCTTGTGATTATTAAGTGTCGTTCTAATAGCTCTTTTACAGTTTCCCTATTTACAGTCTATAATATTTGGTGCCAAATAATGTAGCTTGAATTTTTAATTAACAAGCTAACTATTATATAGATTTCTTGTCTCGTATCAATATGTTTCATGATATTCTCTTTCTCTCATCTATTTGAAGCTCCCTATAACAAGTTGTTTGTTGCCACAATTTATCTCTTTTATTCTTCATATCTTAACCCAAGTAAATTTTTTTGTGAATTTAATTGAGGATTGTGTCCTCATATATTTTTTTTCTTGGCATGATACTTTAAGAGCTTCTTATTCTATTTTCCTTGTGACAAGAATTGTTTTTAACTTTCAAAATTTTGAAATTTTGTAGATTGGTATAAACTAAAAACATGACATTGACCTGTACCTTTGGACTACTTTCAAATTTTTTTCAACCTTAATGCTATCCAATGTTACTTTCCAACCTTTTCCCGTATATGTTTTCATACTTTGTCACATTACAACATTGAATATTGCATTTACTCCCTCCTATGCCATCATACAACAACATCGGAATGCATTAACCCTCATGCGGGAAAATATTTACCATTATTCTTCCATGTACCAAGGTAACCAACTCCACCACTTCCAACCCATGTAATTAGCAAGCTCCACCATTGTCAAAAACAACCTCAAGCAGTTTGTTGTAGGGAGCTTCAAACAAATGAGAAAAAAATAATATCATGAAACATATTAATACAAGATTCAAGCTACATTCTTTGGTAGTAAATATTGAAGACAAATAGAGAAATTATATAGGAGGCGTTAAACTAACACTAATTTGCTACTAAATATTATAGACAAAGGGGGAAATTGTATTGAATTCCCTGAAACATAGACATATACATATACACATATATATATGTATTGAATTCCCTATTTCATATTTAAAAATATACATATAAGAAGATATATATATATATATATATCCATATATATAGACCAAGACCATTGTGGCTTTTTTGGCTATGAAACAATAATTTGTATATACACATGTATAACTAAACAAATGTGTATACTATCTTTATTCATATTTATGTAGAATTTGTTTTTAAAAGAGTTAAAAATAGGATATATAAGTATTATTTATCTTGTGAGAAAATTGCTACAATACAGCCATATCATTCAATGATATAGCATTAAGATGTTGTTAATAACAAAGCATTTAATGGTGTAGTATGTGTAACATGCTCATAACAAAGCTATAAAATTGTTTGCACTTTTCTTGTGCAATGTGCCTATCAAAACTGAATACATTGAAAACCACCAAAAATAGTGCACAAAACTATAGTTCAAGCCAACAACAATGTAATTTTTTGAGGTTGTAAACATTGAATATTACATTTGCTTTCTCCTTTCATCTTGATTGCAATTGTCCAACACCACGAGAAACCATTTACTATTCTTCTTTTGTGTTCCAAGGTGGCCAAGAGCCCCTTCTTTCATATATATTTTAATAGGTTACAATGTTTAAAACATGTTGTTGACTTGTCGCTATCCACCTTTGACACTATGCCAATTTTTATGGAGGTCCTTGCTTGGCATGTCAATGACTACATATTTATGAATAAATATAGTATACACATCTATTTAGATATAGCAGTGTATATATAAATAGATAGATACATATGTACATATGAATATATATATATCTGGATATATGTGTTTATTTAAATGTGCAAACAAAGGGGAAATTCAATGCATATATGTACTTAATCATTTTTATTCTTATTGTTGTATATCCTATTGTTTGGATAAGAAAGGATGAAGGGACCAACTAGCAACATATACAAATATTTGCATATAGGTATACATAGAAATATTGTAAAAACTACATGCATACATATATAAACAACCTCAAAGATAAACAGATACATAGAGGGATATATACATTTGCATTTATCATTTTTATTCTTGTTGTTTGAAGAGTATTAAAATTTGAATGGTTGTACCCATTTTTATTTAATCAAATTAGTAAAATAGTTGGCAAATTATCGATATTTCTAAGTTGTCTACTAGTTGACATTAGACATTGCAATACATTAATCTTTTATTTTTATTGTGAAATAGAGCTCCCAATCAGTCAACTAAAATTAAAACATTTCCTCCCTATAAAAGTTCCCACAACTATGCACTATAGAATCGGGCTTTGTGGATGGGTCTCTAGAGCCCACCAAGATTGATTTGGTAATTGATTTGGGGACATCACCCAAATTTTCCACTGTGGAGTCTGGCTCTAAGGGTGCTAGTCGCCAACCTCCAGATCCCTATTCCGTAAGTTTATATTTCCTTTTTCTTATACCTACTACAAATTTGTTGTTATTGTTTCCTTCCTCTTTTGTATTCAAATTGAACATTTCCTTTCAATTTCTTTAAATTTATGATTCTCAAATACATAAATGCACACCACATACCCTTTCTTGTTTATGTTTCTATTTTTTTGGACTGTAGGTGTATACACACATGGCTGACCTTGCTAAAGCATATAGATATGGAAATAGATACAGAATGATCTTTTTTAGCACATGAAAACATCAGTCTTTATTTTACTTACTCCTTCTATCTAGTTGGTGTGATCAAGTAAATTTTCCTTGATTGAACTTGTCTTTGTAGTCTACAAAGAAACAACCAACTTTGACTTTGGCTTCATTTACAATTCATTCCATCAATGTTGTAGATGTTGTTCCCTCTCCAATCCTTCAACTCTTGTACTTTAAAAAAATTGGTAGTGATGAAGGGTAGTTGAACAAAACAAGGTTGTCTTGTCTGATGGACACCATATGCAAATAGGAACTTTTCCTTCCAAATGCAATGACTTGTTATTTTCAGGTGCCTTGAAAATAGGGTCCCTCATATCTTTGGGAGACCATGTCTATAGAAATAACTAGGATTCAAGGTGATCTGCGTTGTTTCTTTTGTATTTTTTTAAATTCTCTTTCTCTTTTGTATGTGCCAAATATAATGTGTCCAATATAAAAAAAAATTCCTTGTTTTTAAGGGCCTTAATCATATTCAACCTAGTTGTCATTATGTCAGATTGTCAAATCATTGGGACCCCTAGGTATCTGTTCAAGCACCAAGAATAGAAAATGTTGGGACTAGAGTCACCTTCTCCTTCTAAATGGACCCCTAAATTTGGTGTGCAGTTGTCCCCTCAACATCAAAATAGTCCTCCAAATGTCATCCTTTAAAAGCTTTGAACATTTATCAAAATATTTGGCTAGTCAAAGGGCGTGTAACACATATTAGAGAGATGTACCATTTCCATAAACAAAGAGGTGAAGGCCAACTTTTTAGTTTTGAAATTATGGATATGGAGGGGACAAAAATTTTTGTTACTTGTTTTGATGATATTGTTGAACTGAATTATGGTAGAGTTTAGATAGGTGCAACTTATTTAATATCAAGAGGTTTGGTGAAGGAAGCAAATAAAAAATTCAATGGATTAAATAGCAATCTAGAAATTGTCTTGGACCAAAATTCAACACTAAAAGAGTGTGAATATGGCATCTCTATGCCAAAAAAACCTCATCCTTTGTGCTAGTTAGTGACATAACCAATTATAGTCATAATAGTTTGGTTGATATTATTGGTATTCTAGTCCATGTTGGCTACATATCAACTGTTCATAGGAAAAATGGATCTGAAACAATTCAACGAGCTATTAAACTATATGATATCTCTGCTTGTTTCATTGATGTTAAGTTTTGGGGCCCAAGTTGGCAAGAAAAAGGTGATATCTTGGAGTGGATGTATCTTTCTAGTGATATAGTCATAGTCGTTGTGTAGGGTGGTTGTGTAGAATACTTTAATGGAAAATTTATCAGCATGTCAACAACAACAGTCCTCAACATTAACCCTTCTATTCCTGAGGCAAAGACTCTCAGATCCACGAGCCCAATCAAAGTATAACATATGGTTTCATCTTCTTCTAGACCTCGTAGAATTCATCCTTCAAATGATAGAGTTACTATTGCATTCATCTTGAACAATTTCCTTGGCTTTCCATAAACTATTGAAGCCATTTTTAAAGCAACCATTAAAATTGGAAAAATTGATTCTTTTTGTTATCCTGCTTGTCCCTTGATGGTTAATGGTAAAAAATGAAAAAGAAAATGCATATGCCCTTGTGCTGATGTCTGGTTTTGTGATCATTGCCAGATGGAAATCGAGGAATGCAAGTATTGCTACCTCTTGTAATTAAAGTTGCAAGACCATTTAGCTAGCCTTTGGTGTATTTATTTTGATGAAGTTGCCACTAATTTACTGCAAATCTCAGCAAAATACCTCTACATTTTCATAATAGCTTAGACTCTACAAGAAATCCTACTATTGTTATTAAAGGCCTTGTTTGTAAACCTTACATCTTTACTACCTTCATCAGAATAGAAAATTACAATTCTGAGGAGTGGCTTAAAACAACAATTGTGAAAACAACAAAACTTGATTTCCAAGCTAAGTGTACATAAACTATTGCTTTCTGATATATTAAAGATATCTACCCATGTTTCAAAAAAAGGTTGCACCAACAAGCCCACTCTTTGATTGCTCTTTTCAAATTTTGAACATTTCTCTTTGTCTTGTCATTTTTATGCTCACTATGGGATGCTAGGACTTGTCTTTTGCAAATATGAGTGTACTTTATTCCTATGTTTGCATATATATATTCGCACATTTATTGAGGTCACATGTTTTCGATCTAAATATGGTGCCCACATTGTTTTTAGTTTGCATTGTCACTATGATTCTTGATTCTTGATCTATGTTGGGATTTTTAGTTCTTGCATGCCTATTCTAAACTCACTTGTTCCCTTCATAATCATTGAATAGAAAGATTATCTCCAATGGAAAAAAAAGACCCATACTATGGATCTAACCATTACATACATAAACTAATACATTCACACTTTCATTGTAATTACCAACATAATATGAAGGATACTATTGAATGGTTTCCTTAAATTATGATCAAGTGCTTCAAAGCTCTTACCATAGTTTTGTGCACTATTTTGGGTGTTTTTCAATCTATTGATTTTTGTTAGACACATTGTATTGGCACAATCCAAATAATTTTGCAAATTTTCTATGAACATGTTGCACATACTGGATTATAAAATGCTTTGTTATTAACATCTAAATGCTATACCATTGAATACTATAGTTGAATTCTATTGGGTTGTTTTTGATTGTTTTTATACATCCGATCAACATAATGCCAAAGATGTGCAGATATGACAACTAATTGTTTGAAATAGTTCTATGCACTATTTTTCGTATTTTTCAATGTTTTTAGCTATGATAAACAAATTGTAGTGGCAAATTATAGATAATTTTACAACTTTTCTATGAACATGTTCCACATACTACGCTATTAAATGCTCTGTTATTAATAACATCTAATTGCAATGTTGTAGAATTCTATTTCTATATCCTATTTCTATTCTTTTTCAGTATGTTTGAATCTGACTAGCACACCGCAAAAGATGTGCAGATATAACAAGTCATTACTTCAAATAGTTCTATGCATTGTTTTGGGTATTTTTCAATGTATTCAGCTATGATAAATACATTATACTGGTTGGCTACAAAAAATTTATAGCTTTCCTATGAACATGTTCCACATGGTGCACTATTAAATACTTTCTTATTAACAAGATCTGAATGGAATGTCGTTGAATACTATGGTTGAATTGTAGCCATATCCTGACAACCCAAACACTAGTTCTAGATGTTGTTTATGTTAGTCTTCAATATTTTCCCATTTGATCAACATAACGCCAAAGATGTAGACATATAACAAGTGATCATTGCAAATACCTTTCATTTTCCATTCATACAATAACATAGACAAAAAATGTAGGCATATAAACATTGAATATATTTATAGTTTTATACTCACCCTTTGCACATACATGTATATGTGATTGCTCCTAGATTGTTGTAGTTTTAAAGAAAGATATGTGGGAACAATTGTATGTATATGTTTGTGTACCACGAGAATCAAAATGGTGAAATGTATTATCACCCTTTACACATACGTATATATGCAATTGGTCCTCTATATCTATAGTTTTTAAGAAAATATCATATGTGGGGGAAATTGTATGTGTATGTGTTTGAAACATGACATTCAAAAGGGTGAATTTTTTTAAATAAAGACATTCAATTTAATAGCAAAAAAAATCTTAGGGTATATAGGCACAAAAAATGCAAAATTGAAGATAGCTACACAACTTTGGACTAATTAAATGCATCAAATACTATATTTTGGTAAAATAATTAGATATAGGAAATGTGCAATTGTAATGTTCAAAACATGTTGTTGTTCTCATAGGCATCCATACATATAGATTTATATACACATCAATGGACATATATATGTGTACAATTATACTTGTGTTTGTGTGTGTGTGTATATATATATATATATAAATACATACACACACACATAAATATATATATTCTACTCTACCCATAGGATTTCTCCATGTGTTTACAACTATTCTTTCAAGATCTTATTCAATTGATTATTTACATAGAGTTCTTTTCCAGGATACCAATTTCTCCTAAAATTATCACAACATTTTCATTATGTTATTCTAAATGCATCCTGACATTGTTGTACGATGGAATGAGAGGAATTGAATGAAATATTCAATGTTGCAATGTGAGGATGTATACTATTTTGGTTCCATTGTGAAATGAGCCACTGTGGTGTTGCTTTGATAGCAGACTATTAAAAAATTATGCCATCCACCTTCATTAGATAGCAGATTGGATGGTTTTACAAGTGTTGTGCTCTGCAATCTACAACATTTGGCCTCTTGTTATTGTTGTAAGTTGTTTTGCAATGTCTTTTTTCTATTCCATAGATATCTAGCTAGAGACATATTTTGATAGATTAAAATAAAATATTTCATTGCAGTAATATCATGTAGGGCTCAATGCAAGAATAGATGGACAAGGAGATATGAAGCCCATTTGTGGGACAATTGATACCTAAAAGATGACCATAGCTGTAAGCATAAACAAGTTTTGTTTTATAAATTTATATCTTACTAAGTTATACATTCAACCCTTTTATTCTTGCTTGAGTAGATAGGCTCCAGTACATATCAAAATCAAGTACTTTTATAAGGTTATTTTTATGCATTCTATTCTTTGAAGCAAAACCTTTGATATTTCTTTGATGTCTTCCTTTTAATGATATCTAGGTATTTCATCCACAAAACTGGTTCTATTTTGAAACGATATCTCCCATATATTCTTATTTTCCTATATTTATCAAAATTACAAACAAGTTCCATCTTGCCCAATTCATTATCAACATTCTCTTCTATTTTTAACTTACTGCAAAAAAAAAGCACTATAAAAAGGAAATCATATATGAGAACACAAATTTTTTTTGCAACTTCGTCATTTGTAATATATGATGAAACTCCATGAAATTTCTCATTGGCGTTTCATACTTTTCTTGCTCAGGATTTTGGCAAGAGCCCACATGGCTTCATGATTCCAATGTGGTAGGGAGGAGAATGAGCGTTGGTTTTATGTTTTTTACTTTCACTGTCATATATTTGTTGCTATATATATATGTGTGCATGTACAAATTCGTACATGCACTTGACTACAATAAACATTATCTATTGTACACATTACATTTTTTCATGTTTCTACAGTTATCTTTTCAGTTTATGGAAAAAATTATCTGTAGGCAACTCTTTATCAACATACCCATCTTTTTAAAATAGTTACACAAAAAAAAATACTACAATATAAAAAATCATATATGAAAACATGCAAATTTCCCCTACTTTTCCATTGTGTGATATATGATATGACTCCATTAAATTTTTGATGGGTCTTCCATCCTTTTCTTGCTTGAGAGTTTAGCTAGAACCCATGAGGCTTCATGATGCCAATATGGCAGGGAGGAGAACGAGCATGGGTTTTGTAGTTTTTCCTTGCACCATCATATATTGACTACTACAAATACACAACATACTATATTCTACCGGCTTCATTTCTCCATGCTTATACAACTATCTTTTCAGCTTGCCAAAACATTTATTTAAACCCAATTCTTTATGAAAATACCTATTTTCTTTAGGTTATGGCAACAATTATATGATGTGATCCTAAATATTTTTATGTAAAGTTCTAAAACCTTGCCCATTTTTTAAAACTTATACACAGACAACAAAATTTGAAACATATTGATACAAGATTCGAGCTACATCCTTTGGTAGTAAATATTGAAGACAAATAGAGAAATCATATAGAGGTATTAGAATAACACTAATTTGCTACTAAATATTATAGATAAAAACCACATTGAATAGAACTTTAAAATATGGAGTACAAAAGAGGAAAACTATGATAATGAGTAGTTTGTTATGGGGAACTGAAAAAAAGAATATCATGAAGAATAGTTTGTCATCGAGAACTTCAAATGGATGAGAAAAAAGAATATTATGAAACATATTGATACAAGACATATTACATGTTCCATCCAAACAAAATAACCACGACAATTAATGGTTTGTTATAAGGAGCTTCAAACAGATGAGGAAAAAAGAATATCTTGAAACATATTGGTACAAGATAACCAATCTATGTAACAGTTGTAAGAGGTATTAGAATAACACTTAAGAATCACACATAAATGATAGATGAATGGAAACCTTTGGCCCAATTTCAATTTTTTCTGTTTGTGTATGTTTTTCTACCTCTCTTAAAGTTCAATTTATTGTGGGTTTTCGATCATATTTAATTTACTTGTGATTCTTAAGTGTTTCTCTAACAACTCTTTTATAATTTTTTAAATGACAGATGATCAAAAACTCATTTTAAATAGAACTTCAACATATGGAGAATAAAATGTGTAAATTATGACTATGAACAATTTGTTATACAAAGCTTCTACTATACAAAATTAACATAGCACCAAAGATGCACAAAGATAACAAGGAACAATAACCAAAATCGAAAAACATACATAGACCAAAACAAATTGAAAGCAGTCCAAAGGTATAGGTCAATATTATGTTTGTAGTTTACACCAATCCACAAAATTCTAGAATTTTGAAAGTTAAAAATAATTCTTGTCACAAGGGCAATATAATAAGAAACTCCTAAAGTGTCATGCCAAGCAAAAAAATACATGAGGGCACAATCCTTAATTAAATGCACAAAAACATTTACCTAGGTTAAGATATGAAGAATTCAAGAGCCAAACTATGACAATGAACAACTTGTTAGAGGGAGCCCCAAACAGATGAGAAAAGGAGAATATCATGAAACATATTGATATAAGAGAAGAAATATATGTAATAGTCGGCATTTACCTATTGGCTATTTGTTTCAAATTTCCACTGGGATTTTCATCAGCACAACCATGAATATAATTTATCGGCTCCAGAAATTGATAATCACTGACAATCGGTGGCGAGTTTCTCGAGGTTGTTTATAACGACATGGAGTTTTATAATTACATGGGTTGATGGTGGTGGAGTTGGTTTCATCGATAGATGGAAGAAAAATGGTAATTCTTTGCTCATGTGAGGGTTAATGCATCCTAGCGTCCTTGTATGATGGTGCGGGAGGAAGTAAATGCAATATTCAATGTTGCAGTGTGGGAAAGTATACTCTGAAATGTGCAAGAAAATATATTCATTAAGTTGAATTGTTGAATAAGCCATTGTGGTGTTGGTTTCATAGCAGACTATTGTAAAAAATTGTTGCCTTCAACTCTGTTTTATAGCAGAATGGAGGGTTTTAAAACTATTGTGCTCCAAAATCTGTAAGTCATTTTACATGGGTATTTTGCATAAATGATTAATTTATTGTTAATTTCTTTTTCTCTTTGCTTATTTTTCCTTGTTATATGTTTGTATCTTTGGCGTTATACCCATTTTTGAGACTTCAAAAAACTTATGACTCTGTATGGATGGAGAAATTGTAGTTAAATCTTCTTTTTTTAGTCAAAAAATATGGTTAGGGTTAGTAATTTTTCTTCCCTTCATTTATTGTTTGTAGTTATCTTTATTTTCATCTTTGACATTATACCCATTAACATAGGAGAAATTGTAGATTAACATAGGAGTAATTGCATATATATATATATATGTGTGTGTGTGTGTGTAGAGGGTTAGTATGAAAGCATAAAGATATTCAAGATAAAATTAGTTTAGTGGGTGTTAAGTTTTATTCTAATAGCTCTTTTATAATTTCTCTAATTGTCAATAATATTTAATGTGAAGTAATATAGCTCGAATTTTCAATTAAGTCTATGGTGTTATACCCATTTTGCACAGATTATTGCTACCCATTGGTTTTACGAGTTCTATTTAATGTGGGTTTATTGCCAAAGAACATAGCTCAAATTATGAATTGACAAGCCAACTCTTACATAGACTACTTGTCTTGTATCAATATGTTTATTGTGGGATTTTGATCATCTGTCATTTACCTGTGATTCTTAAGTGTTTTCTAATAGTTCTTTTGCAATTTATCTATTTTATCTATAATATTTAGTGCCAAATAATTTAGCTTGAATTTTGAATTGACAAGGCAACTATTACATAGATTGCTTGTGTTGTATCAATATGTTTTATGATATTCTTTTTTCTTGTTCCACAAGGCAAACTGTTCATTATGTAACAGTTGGCTTGTCAATTCAATGACCATTTTTACTATATGCTTCCTTAGATTGCAATTGTATTTTTTATATAAATACATTTAGAATGCCATAATATAAATTTTGTTATAACTTGAGGGAAAATTTTCATCTTGATAAAATAATGTATGTAAATAACCTTTTAGATAAGATCAAAAGATAACTGTACACACATGCAAAAATGCAATGGGTAGAGTTGAATATATTTTTTGAAGTCAAATATATGACTTTTTTCCAAATAAAAAATTTACATTTCATATTTCCCCTTTTACAGCCATTGTAGATTGTGGTTTATGTGATTGTGGAGTTGAACCACACACCGTTGTCATGTGCTTGTGAGAGGAAAAATAATTTGTTGATTGCATCACATTGTTTATCCCTACAAGCACATAATAACAGTGTATGTTGCTCCATTCAACTAAACCATTTACAATGTCATGGTTGGCCTGGTTTTTATTTTGTACATGATTACATTTTTTCCTTTCTAGTTATTGGTTGTTATATGTGCCCATGTTTCACAAACACAATTTTGCATATACATCTTAGCCATGCAATGCAACTATAAGAACTTTAAAAAAAAAAAAATCTATACCAATATATATGTTTGTGAAGTTAGACGCACCTTTTTAATTATTATACACTTTTCTATGTTTTCCATCTATCCATGTTTCCCGAGCCATCTTCAAATCCCATGATCCCAATTCTTTATCAGGCTACCTATTTTTGTCAAGTTGTCATAGCCAAAAAAAGACTTCAATAATAGAGATCTTGTTTGAGAACACTTGTTTTCCCCTGTCATGCCCATAATTTTACACTAGAAAACTGTCATGCCTAGAAATTTTCGTTCGAGAAACCCAACATTTTTTTAAAAATCTATTAATTAAGAAATTTAACACTCATTAAGAGTTTAAGACGTAACACCAAATGTGATAAGAGTTGTACATCTTCATGAAGTAAATTCACAAATTCAAATGTCCGGAGACATAAATCTATATTCGAAAAAACATCTCCCTTCTTCTTTATTATTAAAAACTTTAGATTGTCATTCTATTACGATAGTTTAGTGGGGGCTCTGATGCTAATATAGTTGTAACCAAATTTATCTAGATTAAAATTTAAGATTTCAAAAATTGGAAAACTCCAATATAATTCTCTAACATTATCATTCACTCAAAACAAGATTAAAATAATTAATGTTGAATCATATATTTCTCTTGTTAGCAACATTTGCCACTATTCCTAGTATTAATAACCATACTATTATTAAAGTAGTAAATAGGATTATTACTATTATTTATGAAGACATTTAAATTTATCATTGAAATTGGTGTTAATTTTACTTTGGATTGCAGTATTGACATTTTTGATAATGTTCATATCCTTTCTAATATAAATATCAACAACCCTATTATCCCCTTTAAGTGCTCAATATTATCTCACTAGGGATTATTGATAATTGTGTTAAACCCAATAGCCTCAACCTATTGTTTTCTAATTCCATCCATGGTCAAGGTGATAATACCAAGCATAACTATGCTTCATATTAGTCCTCCATGCAAGCTTAAGATCGATCATGGATACCAAAGCTACTTTTGACCCCATTACCAACATTATTATATAATACCAAAGTAATGCTAGCACTAATATGATCCCCGATAATAATATTGTTAGATATATATCGTGAGAACTATAATTATAATAGCCAAACCAAAACTCATATTGAATTACTCATTAACCAAATCTCCCCTTAACATTTGTATTAGTACCACATGTTATATTACCACTATTTTCATTATTAAATTTATCATCAATATGCTTAATATTGCTAATAAGATGGTTATGAATACCAACATATATATGTGTATATATATTATTATTATATTTATTTATTTAATTAATATTTATTTATCCTTTTATTTATCTATCTATATTTATATATATACAAAAAAAAATTAACCTTTATGTACATATATACTCTTTTTACTTAAAAAACTAATTTAAAATCATAATAATGATTATTATCTTATACTAATATTATTCCCTATATATTTTTATCCATATTACTTTACTAAAACCCTAAATAAACCAAAAAGAAACTTCTCTTTTTTTCTTTTTCTTTTTCCTATTACTTTATCTTTATACATACTGTTAATTTAAGTTAATATGATATTTTTTTTGTAGGGAGAGGGAATATAATTTGTTTTCCCTTATTGAAAGTATATGGGAACATGAGAATTAAATATAATTCTCTTAAAAGCTAAAAAATAGGGATCAGTTGCGAATCTTTAAATGGGAAAATTCTAACGCCTCTCAAAACATTCAAAACAAAAGTATTTCCTTCACTACCTCATTTACAGTTGATAAAAGAAAAGAAACGTCATCGATACTAACATTAAATCTTGACGCTGCTCGTTACTCGATTATTTATGTGTATTCATATAGTTCCTCCTTCCTTTCAAGCACTTAGTTCTATTATGTTAAGGTGATTTCTATTTAATCTGTCTACTTAGGAATATTGTTTATCTATGATACTTTTCTTTCATAGTAAGGTTGTATTATTATACGTATATAAGTATTTAATTTCTTCACATATGTGAACAGGAAGAAAATATCACAATAAAATTTCAACAGCGATAATTATGAGACTGCAATCTGTAGAGGGCATAACGGATGACAGTTACAACTACTCCGTTAATATAAATTACTTAGAGATATATTTTTAATACCATAAATGATTAGAAAAATTGAGGGCATTGGAAACCCTAAGAGTCTGTAGTACTTTCTAGGGAAATAAATTTCTGACAACACCCAATGAATGGGTTAACTTTTGAACATTAAGCTATAATATTTAACATTCAACTTGACAACACACCACCCTAGGATCACACTATGTGAATTAATTCTACTGCAGTGACAGGGACGTTAAGAGGAGATTAAATGCATTACTTGGATGATGGAGCAGTTACTATGATAATTAATTTGAAATGTCAGAGAGCTTAACCCGGTTGGATCTGTGTGAGAGAAGTGAACCAAGGATATCAGTCAAATGATACAAAAGGAATCACATCATAACTAAATTCCTTTGTGTATGTACGTGATAGGCTATCTTTGAAGGTTCACAGAGATGGCGATAAACTACAAAAGGCCAATAGTCTTTTTGTTGATATAGCTGTCACTTGGATGAGTGGTTCATCTAAGACCATCGATGTGCATAAACGCCTATCTGAATAAATGTCCACTCATTTAATTCAACAAGGGACCCAGAATAAATGCCTACTTAACTTGTTACAGTGGCTCAATGCCCCTGACATGACTATTAGAGTTATTGTAGATTCATTGGAGGGTTGGTTCCTCCTGACACAAGATATACAAAATCATCCACTTGAATGGATACTAATAATTCTCTTCTAACTGTGCAGGAATGGGGTTGTTTGTGTGAGATCTCCAAGATAAATCTCATTGCCATTATGGTTTTTGGTGATTATATTATCTCCCACCAACATGAACTGTCAGCGTTCCAACTCGTCGTTTAAGACATTTTGATTGACATTCTTCAGAATGTAGCATGCTGGTTGTAGATAGCAAAAATCATGGTAAAGGTGGCTTTAGTGATCTGTTAGTGATTGTAGTCTAGTCCACCATGTAATTTGTAGAATAACCCTTTTTTTTTTTTCTTCACCATTAACATGTTCTTGGTTTTTTTTGCTTGACTAAATGGCTTGCGTAACTCCAACAAAGTTCTTCCATAGGCCACATGCTAGCTGCAGCACAGGAAATTACGATGAGTTGCATTGCCATACATGGCAATGGCATCCATGATATTCTCCATGTATTAGACGATTTCATCCTCCTATTCCCCTTTGTTCTTCCCAGAATTTTTTAGGCAATAAAGTATCATAAATATTGGGCAGAAAGACCCATTGGTGATTGTCACAAAACCCAATAACTTACTTCTATAAACCAAGAGAAATAACACGCCCCATGAGGAGGGGTTGTAGCTCCCTACAATGGTTGTGCCCTTCTCTAGGTCCTTTTTTCATCTTTTTAAATTTTCTATTTGCTTTAATGGATGCGCAACCGCTCTTATCTATGCTGAGCGCAGATAGGGAGAATACAAGTCAAGTTACTCCTGAAGGGGCATAATTATATTTTACCATGAATAACCAAGATCTTAGGTGATATCAATTTGCAGATTTCATACAAGCTAGAATACAATTTCTACTTCCATAAGCTATAAATCTAATGGTATATTTGAAAGTAGAATATGCATTTATCTATAAAATTTGTAAATAAAAATGAGATATGTACAGAGGGAATAAATCTGGTGAATTCATTTACTTATCTACTTTAATCTAATTTGGAACACATGAATTTTTTTCCTACTAAGTATATACTTACTTAGGCATAGTTTATTTCTATCCACCATGAACAAAGAACTTTGTCTAATCTATTTTGTGCAGTAACAAGAATGACCAACAGTCTTTATAGACCATATATAGCCATTTATTTTTGTGAACAAAATAATAGCAACATTGCAATATATTCTTTTCAAAAAAAATCCTTCAAAAGAGGGTATATAACACCAATATTTCCTTCGAGAATATGACAAAGTAAAGTATCATAATGCAAGCATTTTGGAAGAAGAAAATTGTCTCTTCTCAATACAACAATTACCATGTCCCTACATAAGCTCTTATAATTGCAGCAACACGTGGAGATTAGATGACTAACAACCAAAGCTTAGGGGCTTGCTCTCCACCCTACCGTAATGGCGTCATGGAACCTCATGGGCTCTAGCCATACCCCCGAGAAAGAAAATATGTTAACCCCAAAATGATGAATGGAGTCTTCTCAAAATCTACAAAAAAGATAGAATGTCATAACATCAAATTACATACCTATGGACTCCTCACTCATCGTATTGAACAATGATTCATATAAACATTCTCACATCTTACAACAATAAAAGAAAGGAGAATGAGAGTAGGGAAACTCATCTTTTTTGTGTATATGAGGAGATTGAGCTCTTCCATCATCCTTTCCTCTCCAAGCCAATCTACCTTGAGCACCATATCCTAAGTGGGAGACTCCTCTTCTCCTCTCCTCTTCTCTCCAATCTACACCAAAGTTCTCCAAAAGGAGAAGTGGGTTAACACCCCACTCATTCGTCTTCTTCAAAATATATAGAAGTTTCAACTTGCAACTCTTGGATGGGGATGTGTGGAGTGCACCTACTCCCAGCAATGATTATTTTCCTTATTAAATAAGAACATGCACTTGGACAACCCTTCCATCCTTCCATCCCATCTTTTACTCAAAACTCGTCACTTTCCATTATGAGGACTTTTCAGGGGTCAAATCATGTCCTTGGGGCATTATTATATGCCCATTTGACCCCTACTATTATGGTATAGACCCTAGGGGGTTTATTTTTGCATCCCAACCAAAGAAATTGACCAACAACCCTTTTTAAAGACCCATTTAGGGATCCATCCGAAATTCAAACTTGGATAATGACTTCTAACCTTAACCCCAACTTACATAGATCACATGACATAAATAAATACCCTTACAACCCCAAAAATAAATTATCCCTTCTTGTACTGGTACCCTGACTTCCCTACACATTACCAATGCAATCATTAGAAACAATCATACATCACATTTGTTTATTAGTTACATATCCCAATATTTGACCTTACAACAATTCAATTGTATTCCCTGATTTACATACTTACATACATGCCTCACACACTCATGGAAATGACAATGAAACAAAATGTCAAAATGAAATACTAGAATCTTGCCACATAACCACACTATTTATCGCCCACATCACATCTCACCATCTATTCAAGGAATCATATAACAAAGTAGGGTTTTATCAATCACATATGAAATGGGGTCTTACATCCCCTCCCCTTAGCTTAGATGTCCTCTTGGAAGTCACTAGGGTCTGGAACATAATCTCCATATAGTAACATACACTAACATATTAAACATACTAACTATTTTTTCTTTTTCTTGATGAAAGAACCCAAACATTCAACTATTAACATGTATTAGAGACCATCTCTTCCATGATTTAATCATTCAAATACACAAAACAAAATTTATCACAATAGAACCTTTATCGGATACACACTTAATTCAATAAAAGCTAACAACCATCCATGTATCTTTAATCTATTAACAATGTAACCAACTTCAATACAAAAATATATTTAAATGAATTAACAACCTTTGATATATATTGTGTGTCAATGGCCCATCATTTCTTAGAATTTCTAGTTTCACATTTTATCCAAATATGTCCTTTTGTGGATATTTTACCTTATAATCATGTCACTCATACCATGTCTCATGGAATATTAACTTGCATCATTTGTTACTAACCTCTTCACATAGTTCATAGTTATGTCACATCATATTTACTTGCAATTTAACATGTACACACAACAATAGCAAGGATGCTCTTCCCAATGGGTGTGCCTGTCCTCATACAATCACATAATTTACAACATAAGGCTCACACAATGGGGTTTACAAGGATGGATATTCTTGGATACCATAGAAAATCAAAAAGATGATCTTGAGGTCCTTCTCTAAGGACTCCTCCATATAGATAAGAACAATCATAGAATGAGAGGGAGAATGGATCAATGACCATCCCATACTGGTCCCATTTACAACCCCTTTCAAGATGATTCCACATCACATCTACTCCCCTATATGACCTACCAAGGAACCCCCCTGGGATATGCCAGCTTACAAATTTCACATTACACCACACATGCCAACAATTTGAAAACAAGGAAAAAGCCTCAAATCGAGTAACATAGGATCATAAACCAAAATTCTATTTAATTTTTTTTTAAAAATCCCCAAAGAGAAACTATAAACTCAAAAGAGAAGAAAAATAAGGATCAATTGTAGCTACATTGCAAAATTTCAATCTTAAATCAAAAATGAAATTTAAACAAGTCCTTGAGGAAAATCAGACTATAACAACCTTCAAATGGCTAAATAGCCTAATTAAATAAATGTTAAATTCCACATTGTTGGCGCATAATAAAATAAAACATCCATCAAGAATTACGAATGATTCATATTGCAATAATAAAAACTGCACATTACAAACACCATGTGACTTGATAAGCCACCTAAGGGGAGGAGGGGAATGGTGGTTCTCTAACCACATAAGTATAATAGCATGCAATAACCGGTGGTCCTTGACCACAAAAATATGAATAGATGGTGGTCCCTGACCACATAAGTGTGCATCACTGGTGGTCCTTGACCACATAAATATGAATCAGTGGTGGTCCTTGACCACATGAAACTGAATAACTGGTGGTCCTTGACCACATAAATATGAATCAGTGGTGGTCCCTAACCACATGAAACTGAATAACTGGTGATCCGTGTAATTCCATCCTTTACCCATGGGTTATAAACATCAAGGAATTAGTTTGCACTATGAACCAACAAGTCTAGCTCTCATATGTGGGGGAGTAGGCCATGGTCAAAGTCCATGGGAGGATAACAATGACTCGACACAGATCCTTTATTAGGATTAGGGACAATGGCCTGAGCTCGTAATTTTCCAATGAGAGAAAATGTGCCTCTCAACCCCTTGTTTTACACTAGCTGGTATCTCACTCCCATAAGGGGGGAACCATACACTAGGGGTACACATTTAACATAAAAATAAGATTAATCACAAAAGAATACAACATATTTCATTTAATAAAAACACTTACACACTTAAAATTTTTATATAAAATCACAACTAACTAGCTTACATAAAGGCCATAATGAAGAGTAAACATAGGGGATTGTACTAGACGTGCACCACCCTTATCCCAAGTCGGATACCCTGTATCTCGTACTTGGGGCACAACACCTATACTGGCTTTCACTTCACATGCAATAACATAGTACACTTTACAAAATTCAACATATCATAGAACAAAACCAATACACTTAAATAACCAATATTCACTTTTCTTCTCAATTTAGAAAATATCTTTTCACATTACATAAGTACAAGATATTGCTAGATGATGCAAACTGTAGTCTAGGCATATTACTCTATTTTTGAAGAATTAACAATTACATGGTGCACCACTCTTTCCATCTAAGTTAGTGTTTTTCTTCACATATATGATCAAGATTGGTTCTCTATATTCATCCATACCATTATTTTTCTTTCATTTGGCTATGTTTGTTATGTTTACTGATATATCAATATGGGTAATTCCACTATAATTTTCACAACGTTTTAAAGAAGGTTTCCTAATTAATAAATAATATAGTGATCCATTTATATTTGAAATATAACAATATGAAAAATGAAAGCACACTCAATGCATAAAATACATAATAAATCACATAATAGTAATTCTCACCTCATTGATATCTTATTACGAATCTTGCATTTCACTATCTAATGTTGAATAATTTAATAGCATGTTATAACCATAATTTTGCAAACAAAATTCCATCTAACCTCATAAATATGCACAAAGAGTAGAAGTATTAAAAATTTTATCTATAGGTTTAGGTTTTCTCTTTCAAATTTGGTGTAATTTTTTATTTTTTTATTTTTTGTTCCAAACAGTATGTATACTCAATAGTATAGAATGCACAACATTTGAAGAAATTTTTACAATTCTACTTTAGTGTCTCTTATCTATATATCTAACTTTCAAATCAATTAATATACTATGAACATAATACATTACTCAATTTATCAATTCACTAATTGATTATTCAATTCTCATGACATGCACACAACCTTCAAGGCCAATACTAATTCAATATGTTTATTACTTTCAATAAGACATGCATCCTTTCCTATTTTGGCATTAAATTCCTTTAATGCATAGCTATGTGCGAGGAAAGTAGTAATAACTTGTGTCCTTTATCTCTAAATTCATATTTGACAAGGTCTCTTCCCAAATATTTTAAGCTTAATTACTAGAGGGAATTTATTAATACATTACCTAATTCAATTTTCATTAGTTATGACTTAGTTGTAACTTTCATCACATCCTTACCTTTGTCTTGAGCTTTAGTAACAATGTTATTTTACTTTTTTTCGTAGCCATTGTACTTTATTTAGTTTACTAGGTCATCATCTACTTGTAATGTGTTGAATCAGTCTTCTAGTTTCACTTATTTTATTCAAGGTGAAATATGGTTTTGACCACTTTTCTAAATTGGTCTTGCTAAATAATGGGATTCTTCGATCATTAGTTGAATTCATCTTACATAAAAGTATTACATACCAAACACAAGGTGATTCATTCATTGCTTCACTAGAACATGAATTAATTCTTTATACACTATGTGTAATTTAAGGTTTTTGAGAGACAAGAAAGGCTTAGAAAGGAAAGGCTTAGAAATACCATGGTCTAAGGCATACAAAGTATTTTTCCATGGTTATCTTCAATCTACTACCAAATCGTGAACAAGTCCTTAGACTTAGGTCCAACAATCTACACCTTAAAGGTTTGATTTTATTCTTTAATAATATTTTAAATTCAAAATGTATGGGCTGCACGAATTGCACATAACACAAAGTCAAGAGGTTTTCTATTGTTTCACTAATGTTGTTTATTCCGCTTAATCAACTTAAGGGGTTAAAGATTTTAACTTATTTAATTTCAACCTTTAACACACTAATCCCTTTTGGAGGTTCATATGATTCCTTCCTTTATCTAGTAATGAGTTCTCAAAAGTATAGTTTTCATTCTTTATTTGTACTAAGGTTTCAACAACAAAATATGTTGCTCCCAATACAAACATAATTTAAGGAGTTGAGTTATCATTGTATTTAAGAATTATGGTAAAAAAATAAAATTATCACTGGGTATTGTACTACCTCATTTGAGTTGGATAGATACAACCAAGTTTTCGTTTACTATACCACCTAAGCCTCTTAGAATTTTCCTTACAAACATTTTATTTTAACTAACATAAAGTGGTTTGCACGTTCACCACACAAACCCAATACTAAATGCCCAATCTATTCACAGAGTTCCCTAGAGTTGCAACCTAGGGCTCTGATACCAAGTGTCATGCCCATAATTTTACACTAGAAAACTGTCATGCCTAGAAATTTTCATTCGAGAAACCCAACATTTTTTTTTTAAAATCTATTAATTAAGCAAATTAACACTCATTAAGAGTTTAAGACCTAGCACCAAATGTGATAAGAGTTGTACATCTTCATGAAGGCAATTCACAAATTCAAATGTCTAGAGACACAAATCTATATTTGAACAAATATCTCCCTTCTTCTTTATTATTAAAAACTTTAGATTGTCATTCTATTACGATAGTTTAGTGGGGGCTCTGATGCTAATATAGTTGTATCAAAATTTACCTAGATTAAAATTTAAGATTTCAAAAATTGGAAAACTCCAATATAATTCTCTAACATTATCATTCACTCAAAACAAGATTAACATAATTAATGTTCAATCATATATTTCTTTTGTTAGCAATATTTTCCGCTATTCCTAGTATTAATAACTATACTAATATTAAAGTAGTAAATAGGATTATTACTATTATTTATGAAGACATTTATTTTATCATTAAAATTGGTGTTAATTTTACTTTGGATTGCAGTATTGACATTTTTGATAACATTTATATCCTTTCTAATATAAATATCAACAACCCTATTATCCCCTTTAAGAGCTCAATATTATCTCACTAGGGATTATTGATAATTGTGTTAACACGAATGAAACCCAATAGCCTCAACCTATTATTTTCTAATTCCATCCATGGTCAGGGTGATAATACCAAGCATAACTATGCTTCATATTAATCCTCCATGCAATCTTAAGATCGATCATGGATACCAATGCTACTTTTGACCCCAATACCAACATTATTATATAATACCAAAGTAATGCTAGCACTAATATCATCCCCAATAATAATATTGTTAGATATATATCGTGAGAACTATAATTCTAATAGCCAAACCAAAACTCATATTAAATTTCTTATTAACCAAATCTCCCCTTAACATTTGTATTAGTACTACATGTTATATTACCACTATTTTAATTATTAAATTTATCACCGATATGCTTAATATTGCTAATAAGATGGTTATGAATATAAACATATATATATATATATGTATATATATATTATTATTATATTAATTTATTTAATTAATATTTATTTATTCTTTATTTATCTTTCTATATTTATATATATAAAAAAAAAAAAACCTTTATATACGTATATATTCTATTTACTTAAAAAGCTAATTTAAAATCATAATAGTAATTATTATCTTATACTAATATTATTCCCTATATATTTTTATCCATATTACTTTACTAGAACCCTAAATAAACCAAAAAGAAACTTCTCTTCTTCTTTTTTTTTCCCTATTACTTTATCTTTATACATACTCTTAATTTAAGTTAATATGATATTTTTTTTTTAGGGAGACATAATATAATTTGTTTTCCCTTATTGAAAGTATATTTAAACATGAGAATTACGTAGAATTCTCTTAAAAGCTAAAAAATAGGGATCGGTTGCGAATCTTTAAATGGGAAAATTCTAACGCCACTCTCTAAACATTCAAAACAAAAGTATTTCCTTCACTATCTCATTTACAGTTGATAAAAGAAAAGAAACGTCATCCATACTAACATTAAATCTTGACGCTGCTCGTTACTCGATTATTTATGTGTATTCATATAGTTCCTCCTTCCTTTCAAGCACTTAGTTCTATTATGTTAAGGTGATTTCTATTTAATCTGTCTTCTTAGGAATATTCTTTACCTATGATACTTTTCCTTCACAGTAAGGTTGTATTATTATATGTATATAAGTATTTAATTTCTTCACATATGTGAACAGGAAGAAAATATCACAATAAAATTTCAACAGCGATAATTATGAGACTGCAATCTGCAGAGGGCTTAATGGATGATAGTTACAACTACTCCATTAATATAAATTACTCAGAGATATATTTTCAATACCATAAATTATTAGAAAAATTGAGGGCATTAGAAACCCTAAGAGTCCGTAGTAATTTCTAGGGAAATAAATTTCTGACAACACCCAATGAATGGGTTAACTTTTGAACGTTAAGCTATAATATTTAACATTCAACTTGACAACACACCACCATAGGATCACACTATGTGAATTGGTGCAAGAGCACCTAGATCCTGACCCTAACATGATAGGACAAAGGACCTTAAAAGTTCACATAGGGATTTGAAGACAAGCTTACCAAGTATTTTAAAGGTTTTCATGTTTTATGCTTTGTACTCAAAAATCTTGTATGCCGTGTGACAAGGGGTGGTAGATAGGTAGTAGTTGGCTTTAAGCCATGTCTTTTATGCAAATAAGGTCTCATTAGACCACTTTCAATAGGTTGGGCAAGCATGGGATCAAAAAGGTCAAAATTGCAAAGTATGTAGTGAAATGGTTTAAGGAACTTATGTAAAGTGTATAACTTTGACCTCCAAACAGTCATGAGTGGTTCAAAATTCTATTGTAAATGCAGCTGGTCAGTTGTAGGAGGTTGAAACCATTATAAACATTCATGTAATCCCTGAGAGGGGTTGGTTGTTGAAATCCAATAAAGAAATTTGCATTTCGGAAAGGCTGATCACCATCTTTTTACTAGTTTTTTTGAACTTTCTTTCTTGATACAAGCCCATACAGGGTTGATATGTATTAGTACTGTGGGCATTTGTTGATGCATGGTTTTAACACCTTATTTCATTTGCTTGGAGGCTTAGAAACTCTGTTGGTGCATGAGGGATCAGTAAATTGTGTTGACTGTTCTATTTGCAGGGTGAAGGTTTGAAGGTCTTCCCATGATCTATATGCCAATCCACCTACTGTGCTGACTCTATGGCTCAGTGGATGGGCTTGTATTATGTCTAGTTAGATGGCTAGACTCTTTGGAGGGTGAGAGGATGAACAAAACCAGTGGGGTGTGGTGTTCTTGTGATTGAATAGGGGTGGTTCCATCATGAATGCAAGGAACCCAAGTAGTGAATTGGAGAACTGTTAAGGGGAATGGGATCGTGAGAGTTTCTAGAGTCAGGGCAGAGGTATTACATGGTGTCTAGGCCCCTGGGAGGATTTGGCAGAGTCAAGGGGTGTGAGTTTCCTTAAACCCTCATTTTGGTGGAGAATTAGGAGGGTTAGTGAGCAGAGATCTAAGAAAAGTTCTTGGGGCCCTACGAGTCGACAAATCCTGAGTTGGAGAGCCTTTTCTAAGACTGTTTCAGGTTCTTTTTGTTTGGGGATGAGTTTGAGTGAGGGTTCCTTTGAAAAAGAGGCTAATTGTGAGGCATAGAACCCGGGTGTATGTATTGAAAGTCCACATCGGTCCAAAGGAGTGACCCCTAGTTTTCCTGTATGTTGTGTAACCCTAAAAAGGGTATCTTAATCCATTCTTTAATTGCCAAGTGTTTTGGGAAGGTTTTGAGGAAATTTGCCTTGACTGGTTTTTTGAGTGTTTTGCAAACTTTGGGGTTTAAGATCCTTGAGGGTGAGTTGGTGTCCTTAAGATTGGAGTTGGGTTCTTGGAAGAGGGTTGGAGTTTTGTTTTGTGAATGGTTCCCACCTAGCCTCTACATCATAGTGGTATCAAAGCAAGGAAGTAGGTCTTCTGTGAGATCAAGATTGAAGTTTGTGTGCAGGAAGAAGGAGATAGTTGGAGAAACAAAATGCCTCCTAAAAACAATGTTGTTGCAAGGAAACTTGATACTCATGAGAAGGATATAGATATACTGAAAAGGGAGATGCCTGCAATGAAGGCTAAGGGCAGGACCCTTCTGGAGGAAAGTGAGTCTGAAGAGGAAGAGACCTCTGGTGAAGAAGAAGAGATGGATCCACATGATGTTAGAACAATGAGGCTACTGAAGGCTGTGAAGAAGGATGGACATGGCAAGATGGATGTGCCTATGTATGGAGGAAAACTTGATAGTGAAGAGCTCTTGGATTGGATAGGGGCTTTGGAGAACTACTTTGATAGTGAAGATGTTGATGAAGGACATAAGGTGAAGAGAACAAAAACAAAACTGAAAGGACATGCTTTGGTGTGGTGGAATTTTATGCAAGAAGATAGGTTGAGAAAAGGCAAGAGCAAGATCATTTCTTGGGAGAAGATGAAAGCAAAGATAAAAGGTAAATTTCTTCCTTTTGATTACAATATTCAATTGCTTAAGAAATTGCAGAATCTTAGACATGAAGAGTTAGATGTGCAAGCATACACTGAAGAGTTTTATAGGTTAAGTATAAGGACTAAACATGAAGAAGATGAGGAAGAGATGACTACTAGGTACTTGAATGGTTTGAGGTTCAACATTCAGGATGAAATCAACATGATGGCACCAAAATCAGTAGAGCAATGCTTTCAAATGGAAATGAGGGCAGAAGAAAAGCTAAAGAGGAGACAAGAGAAGGCAACAAGGGGAAGAGGTAACACCTCTAGAGGAAGGGGATTCAATCCTAGTTCAAGGAAAAACAATGAAGGCCAAGGAGATGAAAAAAAGGATCAAGAGCAATCTGATTCAAGAGGTGGATGGAGAGGTTCAAGAGGCAGATTTAGTGGAGGAAGAGGATCATATCAGTTCTCAGGAAGATGCTACAATTGCAACCAACATGGACACCCAGCCTTTAAGTGCCCGAAAAAACAAGGCTCAAGCTCTCATGGTGGAGAAAGGAGGAATCAATTAGTGCATGAGGATGAAGAGAGTATGACTACACCTATAGTGAACCTTACATCAGAAGAAGGAGAGGCACTCATGATAAGAAGGACTGTGTTGCAAGCATCCAAGGAGGAAGATTCAAGCCAAAGAAGGAGCCTATTCAGAACTACATGCACAAGTGAAGGTAAAGTGTGTCAAGTTGTCATTGACTCTGGTTCTCAAGATAATCTAGTGTCTAAGGAAATGGTGGATAAGTTGAGTTTGGAGAAATTACCTCATGAAGCACCTTATAGAGTCTCTTGGGTCAATGATAATCAGACTTTGGTGGTAAAAGAGCAGGCATACGTTGATTTCCAGATTGGAGAATACAAGGATAGGGTTCTATGTGATGTTTTTCCCATGGATTGTTGTCATGTGCTCTTAGGGAGGCCCTGGTAGTTTGATAGGAGATCCATGTATGATGGTTGGGAGAACACATACACCATTAGGAAGGAGGGTAGAACCTTTAAGTTACTTCCCTTGAAGACAAGTGTGAGGGATAAAGGTAAGTCTAAGGTTGTGTTGTTTGCCAAAAAGGAACCTTTAAAGCCTGAGGTCAGTCAGTCTGATATGGTTGCAGGTAGAGAGCATGTTGGAGGAGTTGTGACAGTGAGGAGAACACCCACAAGTGGTGATAAGATAGTAGAAAATGTGTTTTTGCAAGAGGTAGGAAAGACACTCATACCTCAGTTTGATCTGGTTAAGAGGAATGGTGAGAAGACAGTGGATGATGGTTTCATACCTAGGTCTGATACACTCAAAGAGATGGAAGGTAGGATGATGCACAAGCATGACAAGCAAGGTGGAATGCTTCCCAAGGAGGCTAAGATTACTGTGGGGACTATTGAGTGTCCAATCAGCAGGAGTAATGGTGAAAGGTATGAGAGTTTTACAAGCATGAGGACTGATAATTCTGACAGGGCAGTGGTCCTTAGAAATGACAGTGACCAAGGTCTAACCACACTAGATAAAGAGTTTAAGGAACAAAAGAGCAAAATTTTGAGGACAATAAGAAGAGGGCAGAGTCTGCAAGCAATGTTAGGTGGATCCACATGTGGAGATGAGACAATGAAGAAGTTAGGATAGTGTGTTGCTAACCATTGTGTGTTTGTAGGTATTAAGGCAAGGGGAATATCAACTTTTGCTCCAAGGGTGAGGAAAAGAACAGTAGCAAGTTTGGATATACAGGGAGCAGCAAGGTGGAGAAATGGAGTACACTCTTACTCTTGGGACAAGAGTTTTCCTATGGGGGGGAGTATGGTGAAAGAGCACCTAGATCCTGACCCTAACATGATAGGACAAAGGACCTTAAAAGTTCACCAAGGGATTTGAAGACAAGCTTACCAAGTATTTTAAAGGTTTTCATGTTTTATGCTTTGTACTCAAAAATCTTGTATGTCATGTGATAAGGGGTGGTAGATAGGTAGTAGTTGGCTTTAAGCCATGTCTTTTATGCAAATAAGGTCTCATTAGACCACTTTCAATAGGTTGGGTGAGCATGGGATCATAAAGGTCAAAATTGCAAAGTATGTACTGAAATGGTTTAAGGAACTTATGTAAAGTGTATAATTTTGACCTCCAAACGGTCATGAGTGGTTCAAAATTCTGTTGTAAATGCAATTGGTCGGTTGTAGGAGGTAGTTGGAGGTTGAAACCATTATAAACATTCATGTAATCCCCGAGAGGGGTTGGTTGTTGAAATCCAATAAAGAAATTTGCATTTTGGAAAGGCTGATCACCATCTTTCTACAGGTTTTTCTAAACTTTCTTTCTTGATACAAGCCCGTACAAGGTTGATATGTATTAATACTGTGGGAATTTGTTGATGCATGGTTTTAACACCTAATTTCATTTGCTTGGAGACTTAGAAACTCTGTTGGTACGTGAGGGATCAGTAAATTGTGTTGATTGTTCTGTTTGCAGGGGTGAAGGTTTGAAGGTCTTCCCATGATCTATATGTCAATCCACCTACTGCGTTGACTCTATGGCTCAGTGGATGGGCTTGTATTATGTCTAGTTAGATGGTTAGACTCTTTGGAGCGTGAGAGGATGAACAAAACCAGTGGGGTGTGGTGTTCTTGTGACTGAATAGGGGTGGTTCCATCATGAATGCAAGGAACCCAAGTAGTGAATTGGAGAACTATTAAGGGAAATGGGATCATGAGAGTTTCTAGAGTCAGGGTAGAGGTATTACATGGTGTCTAGACCCCTGTGAGGATTTGGGAGAGTTAGGGGGTGTGAGTTTCCTTAAACCCTGATTTTGGTGGAGAATTAGGAGGGTTAGTGAGCAGAGATCTAAGACAAGTTCTTGGGGCCCTAAGAGTCAACAAATCCTGAGTTGGAGAGCCTTTTCTAAGACTGTTTCATGTTCTTTTTGTTTGGGGATGAGTTTGAGTGAGGGTTCCTTTGAAAAAGAGGCTAATTGTGAGGCATAGAACCCGGGTGTATGTACTGAAAGTCCACATCAGTCCAAAGGAGTGACCCCTAGTTTTCTTGTATGTTGTGTAACCCTGAAAAGGGTATCCTAATCCATTCTTTAATTGGCAAGTGTTTTGGGAAGGTTGTGAGGAAATTGGCCTTGACTAGTTTTTTGAGTGTTTTGCAAACTTTGGGGTTTAAGATCCTTAAGGGTGAGTTGGTGTCCTTAAGATTGGAGTTGGGTTCTTGGAAGAGGGTTGGAGTTTTGTTTTGTGAATGGTTCCCACCTAGCCTCTGCATCATGAATTAATTCTACTGCAGTGACAGGGACGTTAAGAGAGGAGATTAAATGCATTATTTGGATGATGGAGTAGTTACTATGATAATTAATTTGAAATGTCAGAGAGCTTAACCCGGTTGGATCTGTGCGAGAGAAGTGAACCAAGGATATCAGTCAAATGATACAAAAGGCGTCACATCATAACTAAAGTCCTTTGTGTATACATACGTGATAGGCTATGTTTGAAGGTTCACAGAGATGGCGATAAACTACAAAAGGCCAATAGTCTTATTGCTGATATAGCTGTCACTTGGATGAGTGGTTCATCTAAGTCCATCGATGTGCACAAACGCCTATCTGAATAAATGTCCACTCATTTAATTCAATAAGGGACCCAAAATAAATGCCTACTTAACTTGTAATAGTGGCTCAACGCCCCTGACATGACTATTAAATTTATTGCAGATTCATTGTAGGGTTGGTTCCTCCTAACACGAGATATACAAAATCGTCCACTTGAATAGATACTAATAATTCTCTTCTGACTGCGCAGGAATGGGGTTGTTTGCATGAGATCTCCAAGATAAATCTCATTGCCATTATCGTGTTTGGTGATTATATTATCTCCCAACAACATGAATTGTCAGCGTTCCAACTCGTTGTTTAAGGCATTTTGAGTGACATTCTTCAGAATGTAGCATGTTGGTTGTAGATAGCAAAAATCATGGTAAAGGTGGTTTTAGTGATCTGTTAGTGATTGCAGTCCAGTCCACCATGTAATTTGTAGAATAACCCTTTTTTTTAATTTTTCTTCACCATTAACATGTTCTTGTTTTTTTTGCTTGATTACATGGCTTGTGTAACTCCAACAAAGTTCTTCCATAGGCCACATGCTAGCTGCAACATAGGAAATTACAATGAGTTGCATTGCCATACATGGCAAAGAAGTCCATGATATTCTCCATGTATTAGATGATTTCATCCTCCTATTCCCCTTTGTTCTTCCCATAATTTTTTAGGCAATAAAGTATCATAAATATTGGGCAGAAAGACCCATTGGTGATTGTCACAAAACCCAATAACTTACTTCTATAAACCAAGATAAATAGCATGCCCCATGAGGAGGGGTTGTAGCTCCCTACGATGGTTGTTCCCTTCTCTAAGTCCTTTTTTTATCTTTTTAAATTTTCTATTTGCTTTAACGGATGCACAACTGCTCTTGTCTATGCTGAGCGTAGATAGGGAGAATACAAGTCAAGTTAGTCCTGAAGGGGCATAATTATATTTTACCATGAATAACCAAGATCTTAGGTGATATCAATTTGCAGAGTTCATACAAGCTAGAATACCATTTCTACTTTCATAAGCTATAAATCTAATGGTATATTTGAAAGTAGAGTATGCATTTATCTATAAAATTTGTAAATAAAAATGAGATATGTACAGAGGGAATAAATCTGGTGAATTCATTTATTTATCTACTTTATTCTAATTTGGAACATATAAAATTTTTTCCTACTAAGTATATACTTACTTAGGCATAGTTTATTTCTACCCACCATGAACAAAGAACTTTGTCTAATCTATTTTGTGCAGTAACAAGAATGACCAATAGTCTTTATAGACCATACATAGCCATTTATTTTTGTGAACAAAATAATAGCAACATTGCAATATATTCTTTTCAAAACAAATCCTTCAAAAGAGGGTATATAACACCAATATTTTCTTCGAGAATATGACAAAGTAAAGTATCATAATGCAAGCATTTTGGAAGAAGAAAATTATCTCTTCTCAATACAACAATTACCATTTCCCTACATAAGCTCTTATTATTGCAGCAACACATGGAGATTAAATGACTAACAACCAATGCTTATAGGCTTGCTCTCCACCCTACCGTAATGGCATCATGGAGCCTCATGGGCTCTAGCCATACCCCTGAGCAAGAAAATATGTTAACCCCAAAATGATGAATGGAGTCTTCTCAAAATCTACAAAAAAGATAGAATGTCATAACATCAAATTACATACCTATGGACTCCTCACTCACCATATTGAACAATGATTCATATAAACATTCTCACATCTTACAACAATAAAATAAAGGAGAATGAGAGTAGGGAAACTCATCTTTTTTGTGTATACGAGGAGATTGAGCTCTTCCATCATCCTTTCCTCTCCAAGCCAATCTACCTTGAGCACCATATCCTAAGTGAGAGACTCCTCTCCTCCTCTCCTCTTCTCTCCAATCTTCACCAAAGTTCTCCAAAAGGAGAAGTGGGTAACACCCCACTCATTCTTCTTCTTCAAAATATATAGAAGTTTCAACTTGCAACTCTTGGATGGGGATTTGTGGAGTGCACCTACTCCCATCAATGAGTATTTTCGTTATTAAATAGGAACATGCACTTGGACAACCCTTCCATCCTTCCATCCCATATTTTACTCAAAACTCGTCACTTTCCATTATGAGGACTTTTCAGGGGTCAAATCATGTCCTTGGGGGATTATTATATGCCCATTTGACCCCTACTATTATGGTATAGACCCTAGGGGGTTTATTTTGGCCACGCTTAAACATCACACGCTAAGCTTTGACCGCTTAGGTGGTGTTTGTGGGTCCTCTTAACTTTTCATTTCCGTTCTATTCTTCATACGCTTCTCTGACTCTCGACAGTGACAATCACTGTGACGGTTAAGTTTGAAATTTTCACCTCTCATTGCCGCTACATCTGTTGTCCAATATATTAAAGAGTAGCGATAGTACTTATGCCCTCGCATTTCTTGGAGGGCTCTAGAATATGCAGTCACAGGGAAAGCCAGTGCAGATGCTCTGGAAATTGCTTCCGAAAAGGTGAGTAGTTGCATCTGGTAAAATTGCAACATGCGGCTCATGGAGAGGGTGTGGGATTTTTATGGGAAAGGGAAATTATTGGATGGACCAAAAGCTAGTTTAAATTGAGAGTTTAATAGAGAAGAAATGGAGCAGCTGATGCTGATTGGATTATGGTGCTCTCACCCAGATCCTGGGACGAGGCCTGAAATGTGACAAGTGCTTCAGATCTTAAAATTTGAAGCCTCACTACCTCATCTTCCACCTACAATGCTTGTACACACGTATTCTCCTCTTGAACAAGGTTTCTTTTCTGAGATAATGTTTTGAGAATCAGATTGTCGTCCACCTCTCACAACTTCTTCACAAGAGATGGTTGTATTTTCTTTCTCTATTTCTGCAGGTAAACCAAGCACTTCCACTGACCTCCTCGACCATGAAACTCAACCATAAGTATGCCCAAATATTCTTAGTCATGTAGTTATTGTTAATATAGATGGACTTCCACCCAAAATCCAAGGGTTAAAGTTAGCAGAAGTTACATTGTAGTAGTTGTTTTTGAATAGATAGGTTTGGGTTCATTTGTGATATTGCAATTTAACAATGGAATTGGTGAAAAGTTGGTACCAACCGTTTGTAAAGCTCTGAATAGAAACTTGTTTGTAATCAATTTTCTCTGCTATCTGCAATGATGAGTTTCAATCAGTAATTTGGCTTCACTTTTCTTATGTTATTTGCTTCTGTAAACTGGATCTCTAGTGCCTATCTTTCTTTATTACATTGTAGATCATCATCATAATCATGCATGACCTGATATGCATTATTTAATTAAATGATGATGATAATGATGTGTTAATTGTATGCTTATAAATCAATCAAGACTCAAAATTAAAAGATTTCTTATTTGTGTGTTCCATTTGTTCCATCAGTTTTCTTGGTGATTTGGGTTTTCTCACACTTTGAAGATTTAGGTAGGCATGCTACAATTGGGTGCTCTATTAATAATGTCTTTTGAGTTATAATTTGAGTTTTAAATTTTTAAATGGTATTAATATGTTGGGTATAAAAATTTGTTAATTAACATTATATAAATTTTATTAATATTATATTATTTTTATGTGTTAATTAACAAAAGATTTGTATTTGTGTGTTCAGATTGTATTTTATTTAATTTTTTTATTTCATATTTTGTTTATCACTTAAAATATTATTTTGTTTTTATTCAATCTTAGTTTTTAGATGTATGTTTTTATATTTATGTCATGGTTACCATCATAACTATGATTTAAGATAGGATCATTATTATGATCATGATTTAACTTAGGTCTATCCATACAATCTTTACCCCTTCAATTCTAAATTCGTATTTTGGTAAGCCTCAAGATGACTCAACTTTATTCTTTTTTTACTAGTGGGTGTGCATGCCAAAAAGATTAAATCATGTGCTTAAGACTTATAATAACAAAATAACATCACCCCTAGGTCATTACTATTATGAGTCACCATTATCCATCAATATCTTAAGATCATGCTCTAAAATACACATAACCAAGGACTAATATTGTCATGGCTCCATATTTACATTAGTCACAATAATTATACCATTTCTCACATCAACAATATCAAAACCCCATCTTTCTTGCAATTGGTTTGTTACTAATGTATTCATTGCACTTTGATCTCGTCCATTTATTACATGGAGTTCCAAATATTCATTAAAATTTCATTTAATCAGTTAATTAGGCATATATTGTATATGTTATTTATGTGTTTATTTAAACTAGTATCAAAATATTCTTGAATCAATTAGTGTATTATAATTCTAATGAGGAAGTTTGAAATACTCACCATTACCATAACAAGATATAATAATGATCATTACCAACACCAAGTCTTTTATTTTTAGTTATACATGTATATACATAAACTATTTTTTATAATTTTTGAAGAGGTTATGAAGGTTATGTGCTCACGGTATAAACATACACAAACTCCAGCAACACTATTTCTTACCAAATTCTAGTGGTTGGCCATCACCTTCTATTAACACTACAAACTTATTGCTTATGAATAGATATTGAAGGTTGGCAAAGATAATCATAAACTAAAGATTAATGGAACTTCCCACTTATTTCTTCTTGTGACAAGTCTTTGTCATTCAATGGGCTTCAAAAGAACCTTAAGGGTTGAGTGCTAATAAAAAATTTTGCAATTGGAAAATGATAGGTAGGCCACATAATTAACTAGGAAGAAGAAATAAGAGTTGTATTCTTGGTCATAATGATATAGTCATTTTTTCATGCATATTGATGATGTTTGATTGTAGGGGCTAGTGCATTGCATTTCTCCAACTCGGAGGTGCAAACTTTCTTCACTCTGTATTATCTTCTAGCCAAATTCTTTACTTGTTATAATAAACATGTAAATAATGGGTTTGGGAGGTGCCCAAGACACAAGTGGACATTCCTCAATTTTGTGACTAGGAGATTCACACTAAAAATAGGTGTTTAGAAGGTTAATGAAGGTCATTTTCTATGTGAAATTCCAAGCAACCACTTGAATATCCATAAATTCTCTAAGGTATGAGATGGTGGGGATTTTTATGGTACAATTATTCAAAACAAATAATCTAGGTGGGCTCGAGGCTACTCTAGACTTAGCATTCTTGGGTTTTGGAATTTTGAGGTCGTGGGACATTCATTACATGAGCGAGGAGTGTGTTATTGTGTAATGGCTTCCTTTCAAAAACTTTTGCACAGTGTCAATAGCTCAACATCGAGCTTTGGCATGTATGGACGGTTGCTTCCTAAAATAGGTAAACAATTTGGAACCTATGTGAGAAACCCAATGGATTATTGGTTTTGACACCATCGGGTATGTGCAGGATAATGATGGGCCAAAAAGTGGCGATATGTAAGCCATATGATGGTCCATGTGGTTGACGACTTTTTTTTAACCCAAAATTTATGAAACGAAAAGGGTTTTTAGAGGAGATTCTCATCTTTCCACCAATATAAATTATCCTTTACTTTGTATTTAATAAATAATTATTATTCATTTTCTATTAGAATTACGAATAAAGTCTTGATTGATAGGCTGATTGAAAAAAATCTATAACTTTCAAATGGTATCACATTTTTTGAATCTGAAACATGCGTCACATTCTATGCTTCGTATGCTATAGGAGTAAAAAATAAAAAAATGAATTTCATGAATTTTTGACCAAGTTAAGGTGGTTAGACAGACAAGATTTTATAATTTTTAAAATTTGTAATAAAAAATTCATAATTAATTATTTACTTGTAACAAAATTATCAAAAAATATGCATCATATTGGGACATGAGTCCTCTACTTATATCTAAAATATTATAAAAAAATATTATCATTTTATTGTGGTTAGGGTGGTCAGACAAACACCTACTTCTTATTTTTACCTTGAAATTTAAATACTACTGCATTCAAATTTCAAATTTTCACCAAATAGATTTTTATTTTTTTAAATAAAGGTCTAGTAGTTTAGAAACTACATTCAATTTTCTATAAATTCTATTTTTACATTTTTTTGAAATAATATAGATAACTTATTCAAATTTTTACGTCAAGTTGTCTAACTTTGATTTTTTGTCTTTTTATTGCCACTTAAGGGCCTATTTTTTCCATGATGATCCTGCACATACCCCACCCCTCTAGTGGTATGAGTAGTTCAACCTAACCCTTGCATAAGAAATGTCCTTTCTCTAGCTTTCTCACACTCTTTGGTTCATAGCTTACATTCTGTTTTGACCTCTTTTCGACAAGTTACTGGTATTTAGGGCATTATGTACTATTTTCCCATATGGATGATACTTACCCATATACTTGACATGATAGTATCTCTACCAAGAAGAGTGATATTGGTGGTTTTACTATGGGACATTATCCTATATTTGGTAAATTCATCTTAACTTTTCCTCTAGCTCCTCTTATTGTGATATTAATGGAGGATGTTTTAAAAATGAGGAATAATTCTCCTACTATGCCTTAAATTTGTATTCTCTTGTGAGAGGACAGTTTTTAAAATGAGGAATATTTCTCCCAAGAGGGCTTGGCTTCTAGTGTTGATGCAAAGAAATATTGATCCAAATAATCTATTCACTAGGTCTAGGATTTGGTTTTCTACATCACAACACATAATGATAGCTATATTAGAACATATTTTATTTTAGGATTATTAAAATTTATGCTTAAAAATAAATAAATTAATAAGAAAATAGGATTAATAGTTATAATAAATAAATATTTGAAAACTAGATATCCTATGTATAATGGGTGGTAATTTAATCATTTTTTGAAAATAAAGTCATTATCCATAAAAACGAATTCCCTCTTCAATGTGGATCCATTTTCTTTCTCTTACCCTTTAATTGAAGATATGTATGCAAAATATAGATGGTCGATCATTCCATCCAAGCTATATTTTAGAATTTTATTTAGTAAAAAATTTATGATCATGTTGTTTTATAATCAAACGAGCCAACATGACAAATGTTACATTAATATAGTGATTGAAGAGGCTTTCCAAAACATATAGATTTTAATATATTTTACTTTGTTATTATATTTAGTTTAGAATTTATAGTCAATAGAGGTTTATTATAAAGAATAAAGATATAAAAAATATAGAAAATTAGATAAGTAAGGCAAGCATCTATATTAATATCCTTCATTAAAAATAATAATTTGGGTAGTATACAAAAAATATGAGTGATGATAAAATATATACAAATTATAATACTCTTATTTAAAAATAAGTAATAAATAAAATGTTCAAAAACGTAATGTGTGTCCTATATATAATTCTTAATAAACCATGGATCAATATTATGAGAAATTTTATTTCTATCCTGGGCTATGTATAATGGGAAAATATTAGCTGTTGAAAATGTACTATAAAGCATGTGAAATATTTCTATATCAAATAACTATGTAAATATAAGATAAATTATTTTTAATTTTTAAAATAAATTAAAAATGGTCTTAGTGGTTGAGAATAATTATTTAAAACATTGAGTTTGCAATATGGAGAACCAAGTTCAAATTCCAAAGGGATATCTAATATGGAATTCTAAATTTGTGACTCTTACTCTTTTATAGTTGTTGCGGAGGAGGTCTTTTAATTATTGAATTTCTAAGTTGTGGCATTTGGTCTCCTATATGTCAATTCTAATGTGGTTGTTTGAATGGAGCTTGTATTAGTCACATAATTGTGCTCACAAGAAATTATATTTTTCTAATGTTGATTCTTGTATGAGTAGAATATTTGTAGATGATTATGAAAGTAATAAAGTTTAAAAATTGAATCTACATAGGAAATCCAACAAATTATTAGTTTCTATTATCATAAAATTCTTAATGTATCATTTTCTATGTGTTGATGCTAAAATTTAGCAAGGTAACAACCCTTTGTGGGAAACTCTGATTTAGGGGGACCTATTGCGCTAAACTAAGTGACCTCCAGATTTTAAAGAAGTCGGATTCTTCTATAACTGGGGTTTTGAATGGGAAAAGGAAGCGGATAGAATAAAGGATCTAACTAAGGCGATGCACCAAGATAGAATAAATGAGCAGTCAAGAGGGCTTTTAAAACATCATAAATCTTGTCAAGGGTTCATTTTCTTCATAGTAGTATGGTAAACTAATAAATATTTCCATCTCACAAAGTTTCAAAAGAGGACAATCTAGAAGTTTATTAAGGAGTGCATGGACAATATCTCAAGTAGCTACCACAATTAATTTCTTCAAGTGTTATGCAAGGCCATTGAAATCAAATGAATAAACTCATGCATAACCTAAAAGATAAAGGATAGTCAAGTTGCTACAAGGTAGGTATCACAAAGGATATGGGATCACTTTCAACAGAGATGTGATGCACTTTTATGTTTTTTTCTTTATTTTTCCTAATAAAGTCAAATACTTTCTTTTAGTGTCTGAATCTACCACATAGAGATTAAATATGCTTACTCTCAAATAAATTTGAATTATATAAACAATAGTTAGATGCCTCCCTTAACATAATGGACAATCTAAAGTACTAAGGAATTTTATATCCTTTATAAGAGATTTCTTTTAACCAGTTAAAAACTTGAGAGGGTAATACACAGGTTGCAAGGAAAGTTAAAATTTTATCATAAGTAGCTCAACCCAAAATGAAAAAATTAAGCATGGAAAAGCATGAGTAGGTTGACTAGCTTCACTAAAAGCACAAGTTATATTTTATAACATCTTACCTGGATATTACTTGATAAGGTAAGGAGTGCTCTTTTCCACTCAATTTCATATGGTGGCATATCTACACACAAATCACCAAATTGTCAAATAACTAAATAAATTGTATTACTTAATAAATTTTTTACAACATGCCATTAATTTCAAAATCAACTCTTCTTACCACAAAAATTTTGGTTTCCAATTCGACAGGTTCATCTTTTGATTCCTGTACCAACTTCTAAAGGAATTTGGCAGCTTATACTTCTACATGAGGAGACAATTTCATCTTGTAAACTATTCCAAAGTACAAAACAAATAGAAATCATATAATCTATATGATAGTTATAGCTTGCTAGATGTTTGGTAGCATCTAAAATTTTTAAGTGAACTAAGAAAAACAGAGAGGCCTTGACCTTCATTTTTTCATTTTTTAGTTTCTTGCTCTAAATATCTCACAATATTTACAAATTGGTTGCTTTCTTTCTTTCTTGTTCAAATAAAAAATAGATACATTTGTATAGAGTCAAGATGAATTCAAGAACTTCAGGTAACAAATATAACATGACTGCTTTTATAAGACACTGGCATCTAAGGTCTAAAATCTATTTCTAAAACTTGGCAAAGGGAAAAATACATCTTTATGAAGTAGTCTTCAAAATATCATAGCTAAATGGCTCTAACTATCCACTATCAAACATTCCCAATTCTTTGTTCAACCCTCTAGGTTTGAATCTTGACAACTATTTCACTCTGTAGCTATCGCTATGCCTTTGATATTATCAAGTTATGGCTCCCAAATCTATTGAAAATTGATCATTAGGGTTAAAATTGAAACCTTGTAAATATAATCTTTGTCCAAATCCATCAAGAATTTTCCATCAGTTATAAACAATTCCCTTATAAAGAATTTGTGAAGTCAGGTCTAAAATCTAGAAATGAAATTTTGAAAATGCACAAGACTAAAAATGAAATCTGATGAGATGTTGCTTTAAAATATGATTTTCAAACCTAGAAGTACAAATCTGACTTCACAAATGAATTCAGGAAAAAGACAATGACTACCCTCAACTTGGCGATATCTTCTTGAGTTTTTTCTGATTTTCCCCAAGAAAATCGTTGAGCAAAACACTGTCGCAATAAATAGTCGAGCTCATTTTTATTTATGTCGGCCAAAATTTAACTTTGCAAGTCCGTCGAAATTTCAACGAAAGATCTTCATCGAATCTTCGATGAAAAATAAGGTTCATCGAAATTTCAATGAACGTCAGGGATAAAATTTTAAAAAATTAAAAATTTCACACAAGTGCCCGATGATACATCTAATTATATAGCTTTCGTCAGAAATTTTTGTTGGATTTTGCAATCAAATGAGTTAGTGCAAGGAAACTTTGCGAGGAGTGCTTGGGTGACACGTGGCAACATTTGAAAAATCTTTCGATGCAAATGAGGCTGATACTTAGGCAAAAAAAAACTCACCTGAAGGAGCTTGGGAGTTTAGAGTTCACACTATGATTAAGAGAAAATATTTATATTTTGAAATATTGACTTTATAGGGTAAAAGTACAAAGTTGTGTCACACTTTTAGCCAACTTATCAGTACAAGTAAATTTTAGTATTTATAACTAAAACTCAATTTTGGTCAAACATATGATCTAGTAAGATTCATTCTAGATAAGTTAAATATGTCCACAACTTTTTCGGCTAATTTTTTTTTTGCTAAACGCATATGTAACACCATTTTGAGGCCAATTTACTAAAAAATGAAATTATTTGAAAAATATAATGTTTCAACAACTCCTACTCATAAATAATATTTTGTTTAAATGTAAAAATACCCTTTTGTAAATCCATAAGTGTAGTTTTCATATATATATTTGTTTTAATAGTTCCATTATCATTTATCATTTATAATTTATTTTTATCTTTTACTAAAAGTAGGTTATCAACACAAAAACATTAGGTTGATTACCATATCAATAAAATTACTAAAACTTATTTTAAACAAATAAAAAAATAGGATGCCCCAGATAAAAGAATTTAGATTAAGATAGTATAATTTTTTTTCTATTTTAGATAAATTTTTAATATTAAATTTGACATCGAGTGGAAATAGTCATGTTTTAATACACACACATTTAAATATTTATTTAAAAATATATATTTATTAAAATTGTAAAACAAAATATCCATGCCCTAAAGTTTAAAGTTATAAATATACACAAAAAAATTGAATGAAAAAAAATTAAAAATTACTATGTAAAGCTTGACATCTCATGTAACATCATTTATCAACAACCAAATTATATTGTTAATTTATAAAAAAACATAGTCAAATAATTTTTTAATTTCATCAAAAAATAACAACATAAAATATTCTAAAATATACACATTTATTAGTTTATGTCATTTCAAAATTCAAAACATATATGCCACTTTTTAGTGATTCAAGTTTAAAAGTTAGATCAGTGTTGGTCATTTCTTTTATAAAAGTGTGACACAACTTTGTACTTTTACCCTTTAGTGACCCTACTTATGTAAAAAAATTAGACATTACTTGGGTTGTCACCTCTTTAATACAATAACTACTCTAGAAATGGAATGCTCTTGCATTGATCAAAAACATGATATTATCAAACCCTATTCACATTCCCACTCATCCCAATAGTTTGATCTTCATCCATGGATCTCTCATTTCCTTGCTTTGATCAACTCTATCATATAGACTTGACCTAGGTCATTTACATAGTCATTGAAGATTTAGAATTTAGATTCAAATTAAACTCCCCTAAACTCATAGATATTATGAGTTGATCTAGCACACATTTTGGTTAATTTATGTGTTATGTTGTTGTATTTAAAGGTATTTTCATTCATTTTTAGATCATTTAGAATTTATCGATTAATTTCAGGTCTATGAAAGAGTTTTGATAAATAATTTATGAAAGCATCATAGTGGCATTATTAGAGAATTAGATAAGAATACATAATTCAAGGTCCACGAATGCTTTCCTATTATGCTTGATAATAATTTTTTAAGCCATTCAATAAATCACCCTAGTTTCATGACTAAGGAGAATATGACTCCCATAATTCACCAAATTAGTAAAGATTCTTATGAACACTACCAGTCATTACCAAGATTTAGATATCAAAAGAGTGAAGGGAGAAAAATAAATTAGTTGAATTTTTAGAAGAGCATTCATGTCGGAAGTGATTTAGGTGTATAATAAGTTTTATATTTTATGACACTCAATTAATCAAGTCCTAAAATTTTATTTTTGTGACAACTCAGTTCCTTATATTCTTAATAACATCTTTACATATCTTAAATTTAATTCAATTCCACATTTATATTCATTTAAATTAGTATTTGTTGATCCAAATCAAAACTTTCACTCTTACTACTCTATAGGTGGATCCTAGTGTGGAGGTGGTTTTAAAATAAGTAGATTTCTAGTGTGTGACCCTTGGTCTTCCATAGGACATTTCTAGTGTGGTTTCTTGAAAGGAGCTTTTATTAGTCAAATGGTTATGCTCACAAGAACTTATATTTTTTTATGGCGATGCTCATATAAGTAGAATATGTGTAGATGATTATAAATGTAAACAAAATTATAAAAATCTACATAGGAAATCACACAAATTATAAGTTTATGTTATCTAATGATTTGGCCTAGCATACATTTGTGATAATTTATGTACCATGTCATTGTATTTATAGGTATATTCATTCATTTTAAGATCATTTAAAAAATATAAATTAATTCTAGATCCACAAAAATAGTTTTGATAAAGAATTTATGAAATTAGTACAGTGGTGTTATTAGAGAATTAGATAAGAATACACCATTCAAGGTCCATTGAATGCTTGCTTGTTGTCCTTGATAACTATTTTTAAGTCACTCAATAAATCATCCTAGTGGTATGACTAAGCTAAATGTGACTCTCATAATTCACCAAAATCGTAAAGATGCTTATGAGAATTGCCAATCATTACCAAGATTTACATATCAGAAGATTGAAGGGGGAAAATTCAACTAGACAAATTTATAGAAGACCATTCTCATGGGAATTGGTTTAGGTGTAAATGCTTGATAATTCCATATTGATGAAGTTGAGTTCTATAACCATAGACCTAAACAATAATGAAACACAATTAGTTTATATATTTAATGACATTTATTAAATGAAGTCCTAAAATTTCATTTGTGTGACAATTTGGTTCTTTACAACCTTAATATCATTTTTACATTTCTTAAATCTAATTAAATATTACATTTATATTCATTTAAATTAATATCTATTCATCCAAATCCCAACTTAATTATGTAAATTAAGTACATTATTTAGTTAGTCTCAATATTTTATATATCTTTATAATTAAAAATATATCAATAAAAACACTTCTTTTTAAATTTATTTTCTATTTGTACATTTTTGAAAAATCTGTACTTATTTTTTATCTACAGGAAAACTCTTTATTATGTCGAAGGTGTCCCCATGCTCAACTTCTCCAACCCCTTTCGACGCCAGACAGTGTATATTACAATCGACCACCATTAAATGAATCTCAACCATTCATCATTTTCACCATTCTTTCGACTATTTTCGCCATTTTTTGTTGCTTTCCCCATCAATGTCTAGAAACTTTACGATTCCTTTTTTCTTGTCGTCAATTGTACTAGATTTTATGCCTAGCACTTGGGATATGTATGTTTCCTACGTGAGTGTGTTTGGTGTCAAGTCATCCACTAAATTTTATAAGTATATGACGATTAGGTTAGAAATAGGCCATCCATTAAAATAAGTGAGGGTTAGGTTTGATTTGTAGTAGATAATTTTTATTAATGAAATGTATATTTTTTAATTTAATAATTTAAGAATACATATATTTTAATATATTAAAATATAATATCTATAATATAATATAATATATATATTAAGTAAAAATATTGGGATTTTATTCTAATAGTGAACTCTAAAATCATTTATTATTATTTTTAATATGATATTATTTATATATTTTCAATTGACATAATGTACTACATAAATGTATGAAGAAAAATGACCAGAATTTATCCTAATCAACCTTCCATACATGGGGACTTTTCAAAACCCCTTCTTTGAAAAAATTAACTTAGAATCTGTGCAGTTTGCATTAATACAAAGAAATAGAGGTCATGGCTATGCGTTTGCTAATTTAAAACAAGACAATATGAAACTTAGGAACCTGAGGCTAGACAATCTGACTATGGTGATCAAATTATTATTAATTGACGAGATAAATGCTATGAAAATATGTTACAATCTTCTTGACACCTTCTCATTATAGACATTAAAGCATAATCGAGTTTGAAATATAACGTAAAGATGCGATCGGGGCTATCATGAAGTCAAACCGCTATATGTTCAATTCTGTGGTAATTATCGCCTTTCAGCGTTAAATTTCAAACTTAAACCATCGGTGATATCGTCAGCTTCGTCGAAGAGTCATAGCGGAATAGAAACGGAAACGCGAAAGTTGGTCAGAGCAAACGAATTCCGGTCGCCGCAGGATAGTTTAGTTTCTAAATTTTTATTTTGCATCCCAACCTACCAGCAAATTGATCAGTAAACCTTTTATCCGGAATCAAAAAACGGATAATGACTTCAACCTTAACCGTAACGTATATAGATCGTTACGACAATTCGCTAAACCCGAAAAATAACTTTGTACCGCGTAATTTTATCGTTGCCGCAACGTTTATAGGAAACAATCAGCGCCATATAATGATTTGCCGGTTGAAGTTAACATCCCAAAGATTTCCATCCTGTACAATTCCATAACTTTAGAATATTCTTCAGAATTGTAATTCCCCAGCATTTTGGCTTATACGCCTTCGATAATTGCGGAAACGACATAAAACGTAAGTCGTTAAAAATGGTTACTTAATCTTTCGCCGGTTAATCCAGACTATTTTATCTACATCTGCGATCCTTCACCATCGTTAGTCCGTTGTTTGAAGCGGCAACAAAACTGAAGGTTCAACTGCATTACGTGAACCATGGCGATAGAAACCGGACCTTAGCTTCGCCTTTACTGGCGTAGAGCTCCGCGAGCGTCATCGGGTCATGGCGAATCCAGTAGCGAAGATTTTTCCTTCCGATCTGCCGTATAAGAGTTTTTCCGCCATACATGGAAACAATAAATTGCGAATTCCTTTCTACCAAAAAGATAATTTCCTTATCTACATCCATTGGGTATTCATTTCCATAGCCCTCTTTTCAACTTCTCCAATAGATTACTTATACACAATCCTTTACCAGGATGCCATGTATTTCAAATGTTCCATTTTATCTCTTTCTATTTACAAAAGATAATGTTAACCTCTTTTATTGTATATCTATATTATTTTATTTATAATGTTGCACATATACAATAGACAATCAAGAAAATTAGTGTATTGTAAATTGTCTATTTCAAATTCTTTCATGGTCTAACAGCTCAATCCAATGCTACTCGCCCTTGTTAAACATCATCAATAGTACATGTAAGCACATAACTTTTCCATTATCAATAAATCAATTTGGTGAATTAATTGTAAATATTATTAGTTATTTTTAGTTTCACATTGTCTATATTGATTTTTCACATATACTTACTCACTTTTTATGCTTCCTTTTTTATTTTTCTTGTTTTTCCACTAACATACCCCTGTCTTCTATTTGCAGGAACTAGTCTGAAGAATGCAAAATCATTTGAAAATCAGGATACCTATTTTTTTAAAAGTTGCCACAACAAAGAAAACACTACAATATGAGAGATAATATATGAAAACACCAGACTTCCCCCAACTTTTTTATTGTGTGATGTATGATGGAACTCCATGAAATTTCCCATGGGAATTTCATACTTTTCTTGCTCAAGGTTTTGGCTAGAGTCCACAAGGCTCCATGATGCCAATATGGTAGGGAGGATAACGAGTGTGGGTTTTGGGATTTTTCTTTTAATGCCATATATTTGTTGTTACATACATATGTGTGTACACAAATCGTTGTATACACTTGGCTTGCAGAAACATACTCTATAATAGCATGTTTCTCATGTCATAGCAAGTTGTGGGGAAGCACTTGAGACTTTGGTCACGTCACCTCAAAACAAGGAATACCTTTTAATTCAATTATTCTAACAACGCAAAACATTTGTATCATGTCATCACATTCTTCTTTTGGTGAGGTATATTTATTTATTTTGGATCAAAGATAGAGTGCGTGAGACTTCAATTGGACTATAAACATATTTACTCTCTAAGAGATATTTTCCCCAATATAATGTTTTTTGTGTTAATCAAATCATATAAATTTTATCAATATAATATTTTTGCTTTCTTCCTGAATAAATGCATTTACATATTTGTTTTTATTTTGACAACAATTCAAGTTGTTATTCTATTTCGTCATCCATTTATTATTTTGTTTTATCTAAGTCTTTTTTATTTTGTTCAAAATTTCTTCGGTGTTAGGACATCTATTTGCTTCCATTTGTTCAATTTTTTACTATTTGAAGAATCAAACCATAATTCATACACCAATTAAGGAGCATGTTTTTACTAGAAGAAATTCATAAAAAAAAATGATATTTTTATTTTCAATTTCCTTGTAATTGACTACTTTTGAATCCTTTCTGCTTGTCTCCATTTTATTCTACTACTAACCCATAAATCACATGCATAATAATTCTTTTATTTCCAAAATTATGGACTAAATACTACTTATAAAAGATATTGAGTATTAAAGATTTTTTTTAAAAAAAATTCATTAGTGATGACCATCATAACTAATATTCAAATAATAAATAATCAAAATAAATAACATCGAGTAATAAATTATCTAGTACCACATAAGCATTGCAAAAATTATGTCATACCTAAAGTTATGGACTAACTTTTTTAAAGAATACTTTTTTATTGAATATTAGTAATTAAAGGCATGACTAATAACTCTTTAGAAAAGGAGAATCCTTTAATGTTCCATACTTTTGATAAATATTATTTAATCCACAACTTCAAGTTTGCCATGTATTTGTATGCATATGTATCTTAAGATAATTAAATAATAATCAATCAATTGATTGATTAACCTAGACGAGAAGGTCAAATATAGATGTGCATCTAGGTATAATAAATATAAAACTAAAATAGAGATAAAAATTATATCATACCTTAAATTTTTGAGAGAAATTATTATTATTAAAAAAAATTATTTAAAAATTTAAATTTTATTTCATTTTTCAATTGTAATTTTTTAAGAATAAATTTATTAAAAAATTGTATTCGTTGTTAATTAATTTACTACGGATTCCCAATGATCTGTCATTTACTTGTGATTCCTAAGATTATTAATTAAAATCAATAGTAAATAACTATTGTAACTAAAATTATTAAATATTACATATTAATAAAAATAAGTTATTGATGATTAATTACTTAAATTTAAAATTAATGGATACATTGCAAATAATAAGATTCATTCAACATGACCTATGGTTTTATTTTACATTTTCATAATCAATTTTCAACTAATAAATTTTGATGTGGAAATGCAAAGATCATTTTTTCATTTTATGCAAATGGTTCTTAAAATGGTCAAGTGGACTATAACATGAGGTTTAAAATGCTTTACAATGCTCAAATTAAATGAAGACATATAAAACAATCTCTACGCCAAAATTAAGTGATTTATAATATGTTCAAGTTAGGTGATTTAACTTTAATACATATGTATCGATATGCTTGATCTATCCATTTAATTATCCATAATAATATATAAATTGATTTTCCAACATCTCTCTTCATTATGATCTACTCCACCTATTTTATCCTAGGTAAAGTCCAAAATCATAAGGTTCACCTCCTACTATGAACCAACCACGCTTTCCCTTTCTAAACTCAATCAAACAATTGCAAATATTAATGATTATTTTCTATTACTTCTCATTGAATAGCCATTCACGATCGACCCATATGGCTCATCGTTGCATGCCTGTAGACTGCTAGTATATATTAATATTTAATATATGTATGCTAGTTATTAAATACAGTCAAATATATATTCTTTGTATTCCCACTATCACTACTCCGTTAAAATTGCACACTATTTATGAGTTTGTTAGTCACACCTATCACCAATCCATTCAGAGGGTGTTTTCACCTCCTCCATGATGTAAATCCATTTGATTTTCATTATAATGATCTTAATGCATTCAGGCTATTTGTCAGGTTTTCCATTTTACAAACTACTGACGATTGAAAAGTTGGATATTTATAACTAAGACATGTTCTAAAAACAAGTAATGGCCATCAGTGGTTAAAACTACATTGGCATTGAGGTACAGAAAGACAATAGAGTCCCCTTTGTAAACATCTACTCTTTGGATTGCCAAACCATGAGCTTCAACCTCTTCATACATCTTGCAGAGAGTGGGGCATTCTTGAGGCATAAACTCTTATTATCACTGTTTCAATGCTATAAACCTCTATACCAACATGAAGGCTCATGGACTCTCTATTAATGTCTGATGAATTAAGATCCATTAGTGACCCTCTTGTTGCCAATAACCGGCCTTCTTCTTCTGCAGCTCCTGTGCTTATTTATTTGAAGATTCTAGATATACTTCCTCATTTCTTCTATAATATATGCCTTGTTAACTGAAACATACCACAAACTCATAATATAATTTAATTATCAAAAACATCAGTCAAACTGTCATGCCTTATTTATTAATAAAAACAACAAATATTACTAAAAGATTGTAATTCACCGAAATTCAAATTGTTCATATATAAAATTACATTCATATTTAATTAAAATTTATGTTTTTGAGATTAAATTTTTCTTTCACCCTTTATTTAGAGCACAATTTTTTGTTCCTTCTAGACCCCCTCTTTAGCAGAAGCATTGACACGTGCAACATAATAGAACTATAGTCAAGCTAGATTGTACCAATGTTACAATTGTCTTAGATAAAGAACAGACCTGGTTAAAAGAAAAAGTTTGAAAGGTATCTTGTTCTCCAATGAAGGCCATTTGAAAGGGACTTTGGCTTCCAAGTCTATACACACAATTAACCTCACAAAAATTGTTTTCTACTTATCTCATAATTGAAACACAATATGCAAAATCTCAATCAATTAATGGTTGGTTATTTACACATTTAAACTGCATGTTTATGGCTTCTATTCCATTTCTACATCAGTACAGATACAACATTGTCCCTTTTTTTTTTAATAATTGGTCTTAAAATGTAATTTCCCACATTCAAACCCTTCTCTATTTGCTCGAAACAGTAAATTATTTCTAGATTTGGTAGAAATTGAACTTTCAAGCATATAAAGTATTAATTCGAGGTGGTAATGGCAAGTATCTATTAATAAAATTTTATGAGTTTTACTATTTGATTATAATAATTTATAATATTAATTTGTCTTTAAAGGTATTTCCCACATTCAAACCCTTTTCTATTTTCTCCGAATAGTAAATTATCCCCAAATTTGGTAGAAATTGAACTTTCAAGCATATAAATTATTAATTTGAGGTGGTAATTTTATGGGTTTTATGATTTGATGATGATAATTTATAATAGTAATTTTATGTTTCATTCTTCTCATAAAAGGTAAATAGTTATTCTAATTTTTTTAGTTAATTTTTTTAATCATTGAATTAGGTAAATATTTATGAATAGTTATTTTGATAAATTTAAAATGTTTTTTATAGTTTTTGTTCATGTGTTAAATAATACTTTCTAAAGTTATATATGAAAGGAAGTAGAGGTATGGAATATGCTTCTTAAACTAATTTAGGAGAGGAGATATGTACAAAACTTAAACTAATCACAAAAGTAAAATGAAATAAATACAAAATAAATATATTGTTACACAAAATTTACATGGAGAAAACTTTTTGAGAGAAAACCTTACATTACAAAGTTATTCAATGTATTATTTAATAATAAAAGGTTATAATACACTTATAAATTTGAAAACTTTACAAGAGTATCATTAATGACACATTTAGAGTAATTATTTAACATAACAATAACTTCCAAACTCACTATCAAAATCTCTATCTCAGGTACCCAATAAAGTAAGAATATAATACATGAAAGAAGAAAATAGTAATAAATAAATCGTGATCTAAAACCACAAAAAATTTCAACCTCAAAATGACATATTAGTAATCCAACACCTATATTTGAAGATGAGTCCATAGCTTAATAAATATAACATATTCCTAAATGGTATGTCAGATTTTGATTATTTTTTTTGGATTTCTTTGTATGTGACTTAAGAGCTTATAGCTATTGTTTCGACTTTTGGGTAGTTACAAGAAACATAGGAGGATTCATTATGTACAAAAAGATCAAAAAGTGTTCATTTCAAGCTTACATCTAGTACATATTCAAAAATTTCTCAATAATCATGCACTATTTGTACCAATAAAGTTACACAACTCCTCCAATTAAGTACCTTTTTTCGTAACTATTGGTACATTTGAAAAAAAATTGTGGGATTTTAATTAGCATGTATCAATCCATGATTATTCAAATACTATGGTTAATTAGAACCTTTTCCTTAATGTACAAATATTTTTAAATATTTTTCCTCGTATATAAAGATATATGTATATTTAATCAAAATTTATATATTTGAGTTTAAAACTTATCTTTTATCCATTTCTTAAAGAACAATTTAATGTTCCTTCTAGACTCCCTTTTTATTTGAATCATTGGCACATGCAACACAACAAAACTATAGTCAAGAGGAATTGTATCGATGCTACAACTATCTTAGAAAAACAACAAACATGGTTAAAATGATTTATAATTGTAATTTTGGAGGTAAATCAACTTTAGTAAGAGTTACAAAAGAATCTTAGAGGAATATTCTAGCTTAGGCATCCATTTGAAGGTGGGGAGCACATTATCATGGATATTCTTGCATGTTGATTTTTATGATTTGCATGCCCTTGCATGTTGGTGCATGTTCTTTCATGGAGTCATCAAAGCCATCAGAGATTAAGGAAAAATCTAGTTTCACCAAATCTAATTAGTTGAATTTTAGGTACCCATGTGAAGGTTGTGTGAGCATTAATAATATTTTATTATTTTATGATTTTTCCTCAAATTGGGATACGATTTTTCCAAGTTGGTAATTGCATGTTTGTTTGGGAAAACCAAAGTGGTTTTCTCATTTACAAACTTTTATTTATTGAGGTCTTTTTTATTTTAGAAGTTGGATTTCAGAGAGTTTGATTTTAGCATAATAAGATGTGATTGGATTGGATAGAGGATTTGTCAATCCAAATTTGTTGATTTATGTGAGCAGATTGCTACTCCATATTCCTAATTTATGTAATCAGGAAGCCCATGTTATAAAGGGAAGCTTGTGAGCTTTGTGTAAATTTGAGTTGTGTTATGAGTAATTCAAATTTGTTAGAGGAGTCCCCTTTATCAATTTTACATTGTTATATTATACATCCTAGAGATTACATATTTTTTGTCCTTTGATACATCTTGATATGTACTAATTAGAGACTAAAGTTCAATCTTACATTGGTACATCTTTCTTTATAGACCTTTATACATTTAGCCTAGATATTGGTAAATCTTACTCAGAGTTGCTACACAACTTTGTTATATCATACTTTAAGAGCCATACCTATTGATCCAACATTGTGTTATATTCCACTTTAGAGTAACACTTACTTTGGGGAATCATCATAATTTCACCCATGACACATTAAGGTTACATTGTCATATCTTTACACTAGGATCCATCATGTATTCCCCCTTACATTTTTAGTTTCATTACTATATCAATGCATATAGGGGGCATAATGCATTTCCTTGACACATTATCTTTTCCTATTGCAATTAAATTTGGGGAATTTTGATATGTACTCCATATTTCTCTTATAATTTGGGGAATTTAACTCTCACCTCATTTACATCTTTTGATTAAGTTTAAAATATTTACTTTGGGGGAATCATTCCTTCCTTGCATCATTTATGAACTTCATTACAATATTTTACCCATCTAAGTGTATTAAAATTTGTTGATCAAAACCTTATTTATCACTTATTTATACATTGATCTATGAAATGTATCTATAGACATTAACATATATTAAGATCATACATGCTTGTTTCTGATCAATTTTTATCACTTACACCACATGGAATGTACATTTATCTCTTTATCATCCATAAACTATTATCATTTCTTTCTAAACAATTTTATTTCACATATGCTTCATAAATAAAATCTTATTCACATCTACACTTTAATAATTATCACATAATTCTATCAATTAATTTAAGAATATTTGTGTTTGATTATTATACTTTGACCATGAACTTATATGCATACATCTTTAGAGTCACATTGTAGGCACACATTTTTCACCTTTACATTTTGAATATCATTGTATTATCTTTACATGGGGAGTGAATCATGCATCCTAATTTTATTATGTATTATTGCCAACATATCATTTAGCACTGGTGCATTAACCTTCGCCTCTTACACTCTATTTCCTCTTATTGCATCATATTTTCTATATATACCATATTTGTTGATTCAATATTTCAAATTATAGCTTACATTATAGTGCTCCCTTGATCTTTTCAAGTATATTTGAAATAATTTTAGTAAGCACTTGGGTATGTGCAGGATCATGATGGGCCAAAAAATGGCGATATGTAAGTTATATGATGACCAATGTGGTTGATGATTTTTTTTTACCCAAAATTGATGAAATGAAAAAGGTTTTTAAAGGAGATTCTCAACTTTTCACCAATATAAATTATGCTTTACTTTGAATTTAATAAATAATTATTATTCATTTTCTATTTGAATTACGACTAAAGTCCTGATTGATAGGCTGATTGAAAAACATCTATAACTTTCAAACGGTATCACATTTTTTGAATCCGAAACATGTGTCACATTCTATGATTCACAAACTATAGGATTAAAAAAATAAGAATTGAATTTCATGAAGTTTTGACCAAGTTAAGGTGGTCAGACATACAATTTTTTATACTTTTTAAACTTTGTAATAAAAAAATCATAATTAATTATTTACTTGGAAACAAAGTACAAAAAATATGCATCACATTGGCACATGAGTCATCTACTTATATCTATAATATTATAAAAAATAATTATCATTTTATTGTGGTTAGGGGATTTAGACAGACACCTACTTCTTATTTTTTGCCTGAAATTTAAGTAATACTGCATTGAAATTTCAAATTTTCACCAAATATTTTTTTTTTTTTTTTAAATAAACCTAGTAATTTAGAAACTATATTAAATTTTCTACAAATTATATTCTTACATATTTTTGAAATAATATAGATAACTTATTCAAATTTTTACGTCAAATTACCTAACTTTGATTTTTTTGAATTTTATTGCCACTTAAGGGCTTTTTTTCCCATGATGATCCAACACATACCCACTTACCTTCCTTCATATGCTCTCTTTCCCATTATCATGGCTGTATGAATTGTATTTTATGCCATTATTGTTAGCCCTCATAGAAATGAATGGACATAGAAAAATTCTTTTGAGTGAAGTGAAGAAAAATAGTATACAATACGTGATGTTTATGAATGTAAGAAAATTTCATAACTCTAGTTATGTCTTCTATATAGTTAATAGAAAATTTTGATTGTTAGATGATCAATAGATTGATATTATTTATTTTTGATCTAAAGAAATATCAAGATTAGATCAACTTTGTATAATCTTAAATCATCAATATAAATATATTTACGATGAGAGGCATTCCTACAGTGACATCACGTATTTTTGCAGATCCGTGTAAGAAATAAGAAATGGCATCAGTTATAGATTAAACAAAATGAAGCGTCAGCAGTGGAGGGATTTGAAATGTCATGAATGTGGAAGGTGACATTTATGGAGGTGGAAGGAGATAGAAGATTAAAGAGGAAGTGGAAGAGTTTGTCATTGGTGTTTAAGAATGCCAGTTTATAAATTTGTTAGGTATTTCACTTCAATTAACAAAGAATCGGAGTTTCAAGTTTTCTAAGACAAGATAAGCTTATTTTGAAAATTTAAATGGAGGCGGAGAAAATTAATCTTTAGCAGGCAAAAAAATGGTGAGGCAAGAGCTTTCCCATACCAAAACTAGTAAATCAATATTGAAGAAGATAAAAATTGAAGAAAAATTCACAACCAAATCGTGCGCTAGCTTTCCCATGGCAAGACATTTAATCCTTTTTTCTCTACGTTAAAGCTCCGACTTGATTTTTTAGATTTTGGACTTCGAATTCTGCCCTAAGTTTTGCTTTCTGACTTGAATTTATGGTTGCAATTTTTTTTAGATGGTTGTGGAAGCCATTGTTATGTGGAGGTAGACTGCCGATTCAAGCCACCTGGCCATCTCAAAGTTCATACAAGACAAGTAGGAGCTATCCGATTATTTAAGGGAAATTTTATACTAGCAGCTAGGAAGCTTGATTGCGAAGGGCGAGTTTGTTCAAAGGAGCAGAGCCTTCAAGCTGGTGGAAAAGGAACCTGAAGAGGGGGAGCCCGAGAAAGTTTCTCTAAATGGGAATAAGAGGAGGAAAATTATGGTTGTTACAACAGCAAAAATTAAAGATACACAGGTTAACGATTCGAGTCCTACCATAGAGAAAGATACAAAGAAAGTTTCTCTGAAAGAAGAGGGAAATGAAATTATTGGGGTTGAAGCACCACTGTTAGGGACAACAGTGCTGCCCTTACCATCAAGAAGGAAATACCAAGCGCTACAAGTCTTTGGATCATCTCTAAGCTTGCTTTTGTTGTTGAGGATACAACTATCAAGAGGTTGATTCTGGTTGCATTCATCAGAAAATCTCAGCGATTGGTATCCATAAACAAGAAGCACACGAGCAAAAGGATTAACTAGATTTTTTATTTATTTAGGGTTATCTAAGGTTTTATTTACACATCAAATGAAGAGGAGATCAGATAGATTTTGGAAGGATTTTATTTAAAGAGATTTTCTATTGATTTAAGTATAAGTTTATATTTTATTTTAAGAATATTGTATAAATAGTTAAATTATTTTTTCTTAGATAAAATTGATTACTTTTGTGTTAAATTAGAAAATACTAATATTATAAACGAGTTTATCTTCATGTTATCTTGATTGCCATCCATAAATTATATAAAGGAATTTTTTTTTTGTTCAAAGTAGTAATTTGATAGATTGGCATGATATACTTTTTAGTGCCCCTCCGTGATTGGCCCTTTTCATGGTGTTTAATAAATCTTGTTATGAGTTGTCAGGTTTAATCGATTTAATTACATTAAATTGATTTATAAGGTTGTTTAATTAATTTGGAATTAAAATAAATAATTAAATAAATCAATATTGAGAAATTGAAAGTATATGGTTTATTGGTAACTAATTAAATTATTTTGTATGAAGTATTGTTATAATTAAAATTTAATGATAATTCATAATTTTATTACTATTAAAGTTTAATTATTCAAATGGGAAAATAATATAATTTTAAATAAATAAATTGAAGGAGATTTTCGAACAAGTTGTTAAAGCAAATAAAAAAATAGAAAAAAGTGAGTTCGAGCACATGCATGGCTTCAAATTAGTCGTGAAATAGAAACTTGTCTTATTAAGTAATCATTGTTTGATTTTTACTTTGGAAAAACAAATGGCTTTTCGGATATTATTAAGGTGGTTTTTGAGAAAGAGAGGGGATAGGTCTTAATTCATGGGTTTCTCACCATAACTTACAGTTTTAAGCTTTGTTGCATGCATTGTATTCCACAACATTTAGTATCCCATCTTTACCCTTGGCCATTATTCGTTATATCAGAGTTCTTTTAATGGATATTCGAGACTGGGTGATTGCAATGCATTTCCACCACGGTAACCATGACCTTCATTTGCCTTCTCCCAGTTCCGGCTTATATCTTTTTTACCTCTACAAAACTCTACACATGCTATTAGTATGAAGGTTCTCTACATTTACACTGGGGAAACAACGACTTAATCTAGGAGAAGCATCCATGACCATCAAATGCAAAAGCAAGGCGGACTGGATGAAGAAGAAGAGAGTAGTAGAGGAAACTTGGTCGAAGGGAGGAGAACACTTCGAGGTATGTTATGATTCATGCAAACTTCTATTTGCATATATTTGCATTCGTACTGATTGGCACCTTCCATACGTTCTTAACAAGGTCGGTAGTTTGTGTGCTCGATTTGTTTTACCTTTGATATCGTTTCTTCTAGGACAAAAAAATCTGTATTCAGTTTACGTCGAAATGGTAGAGTTGTTTATATGTAACCTTGTCTACACTTCAATATCTTTCTATCCTTCTTGGTGGTTAATCATTTAAATTATGATTTCCTTTCTATGATTTGTTCGATACTAGCTTAATTGTGGGCTACGTCCCTCGCATCATGTGATGACGTGTTTAACTTGCATCCAATCTAGGATATTTTCATGAATAAAATGTCTTCCAGAAGGATTAAGTTTGCACTCAGGTTAGATGGTCTATAAATGGGCATGTCGATTGATAATAGAAGATTTGTCTCACTAGAAATTGTATCTACTTAGTGCCCTATGCTCTTCGAGCGAGTGAGACCCGGTCTTGCTATCTAAGATGATGATTCTTGCCCTCAATTTAGTTCCTACTGCACACCACCATTTATCTCAGTCGACTGCCCAATAATAAGATGTTGATATGATGGCGTCCAACCCTAGTACATCAGGATATCATTTTAATTCCTCTATCTTTCATCAATCTCCTTACTATTTGAACCTCACCACACTTGGTGCGCATCTCTCAGAACAGTTTCTCTTGCAACAATCTTAGGGATGAATTTAGATGTAGTGTGGTAATCAGAGCATACTCGGGCATTAAGTAAAAGTCTTGAATCTGAAAATACCCTTTGTCTTCAGCCGCCAAGACAACTTCTCCAACTTGCAAACTTCTTCTGGGTTGGTGGGTGCGATCTATTTCCTTCACTAAAAAGCATGTACCATTTTATGGCTTTTAATCATCTACGTCAGAGTATCCTTTTAATTCCCCTATCTATCATCAATCTCCTTAGCATTCGAACTATCAATACTCCTAAAAGATAGAGGACAGCCTGATTAAAAATTGCATGGAGTGTTGTTTTGTCTTTATGTTAGAATTCGATTTATACGACGCTTAAATATATAGCACCTGACTCTACCAACTTAGCATATAATTTCTTTTAGATGGTATTTGACTGTATGAGAGTTCACTATTTATGTTTAAGTGTTAGTAAGCAATGAATATGGTATTTGAGTTCGATAGTTCGATGGTTCTACCTTAAGTCTGCAATTCAGTTTTATTCAATTTGAAGTCTATGTTGTGTGTGTGGGAAAGTCGAATCATATATGGGTAATTTCGATTATGCTGGGTACTGATTGGAAATCGATTATTTAACTCATGCTAAAATTCTGTATTATATAGGCAGTCAGTTATATATGTACATAACTAGATATGAATGTCTATAGTTGGTATTCGATTTTATTTCGATGATTAGTTTTTTCGTTTGGCTTTTGAAATATATATATATGTATGTAAATAAATGTTTAATACATTCAAGTTGTAAGAAAATGTTTTACAAATAAATTTTCAATTATACGATATGTTTATATAAATGTATACATGTACTTATATTAAAGTGATAGAAAAAGAATAATTTTTGCTTTATGATTATTTGGTTATGTAAATAAGCATATTGGAAAGTTTTATAAAAGGAAAGAGTTAATTGTGTTATTGGGAGGTTCTTTAATGTGATTGAAATAGTTAGGGTATAGATAAAATAGATAAGTATTATCTTAAGATTTGTTTTAAATATAATTGTTGTAGTGATTAAGGCCTTATTTAAAGGAATATTTTGCATGGTTATAATGTTATGTTTGTTTTCTTGTAATGTGTTCTTTATTGGGATTGAGAAATTTAGGTAATTGTCTAACGTAAGTGAAACTCAGTTACTCAAAAGATTTGTTTAAATAAATTAACAAGGTTTATTATTATATCCTTCAAGGGTATAGTAATTCTTGATCATTTGTGTTGAGTATGGTATTTGAGTTATGATTATATGTGGATATTTTGATTACATTGGTTTATTGTGAACATGAATTGCATTATGAATGGGGAATATTTGATTGTTGGAAAGTTGGGACATCATGTTATTGATACCATGGAAATTGCTTAAGTGTTTGAATTTGATGATCTCTTTAATGATGTTTCTTGTTGTTTCGTGATTGTGGGTTTTTTTTAAAATAATCATTATGTGATCATGTTATTGTTATTAATTTGATGGGGAGTTCTTATGCAAAGTGGTTAGATGGTCTTTCAGAGGTTAGAGGGGAGTATGGTTGTACTTGCATGAGTTTTTATGGGGGTCGGGGATCAGGTGAGGCTACTAGGGTAACCCAGGATGGGGGTTGGGACCTAGGAATATCCACATTAGGTGGCCCATATCAAGCGAGGAGTGTTTGCATGAGTTTCATTTTGTTTCACATGGTAGTGGTTGGTGTTTGAGATTGTGTTCATGAGAGTTTTAGCCATGCACTGCTTAGTCATTATTATGGTTGAATTTTGGTGTGTGAGAGGGTTCAAGCTTCACTTTCATGTGTATGTGCATGTGATTTATGGTTTTGTGCAAATGGATTTACTCGATTGGATATGTTTGGGTCTTCTAGTTGTTAGTAAGGGGAGTGGCTCTCAACGGGGGTCGATGAACAAAGTGGCGCCAAGGTAACTCATTAAGAGTTTCTTTAATAAGTGATAATATAAAATGAATTAGGGGTTGGGTAGCTCATATTAATCAAGATAATGGTAATGCCTCACTCATGGCTCAAGTGCTCGTTTAGGCTCGAGATAAGTGGGAAGGCTTGGAATGGAAAGATCAAATGTCATATCCTCTTGAAAGGTATCTTGATCCTACATGAGTTAGAATGGGGGTCATAGATCAGTTGAGGTTGTCAGGGTAACCTAGGATGGGGGTCTGGAGTCTAGGAAGATCCACATTGGATAACCCATATCGAGCTATGCGATGACACTCTTCCCTATAGCAACCTTGTATTCCTTGTTTGTTTTTCCCTTGTCATTCATGTACCTCTAGAAGTGATTGTTTCTTTATATTTTGTTTGTTACTCTTGTATATTATAGTCATGTTAGCCTATGTTTGTCTAACTGCTTGTGTAGTGTGTCCTTATTGTCATCTCCTAGCATGGGGGATGGACCTTAGGGTTCCACATGGTCGGGTGGAATATGCTATGCATTCCATTGTGTTCCCAATTGATGTTCATGAGCATGGAGTTGTACCTTAAGCAGTGGTTCTAGATCTTGCACCAGATCTTGTGGCATCATTAAGGTTATGTGATGTAATCATTTTAGTTGTATCATATCATGTTTTGATGTATCCTTCCCGTTGTAGGTTGGGAAGTATTGATGTAATTCTATAATCATGGAACAATGTATATTTATGTAACCAAAGTGATGGATGTACTCATTGGGTTTATTATTCAATCATTGATGGTTTTACATTTAATGTGTTGTATGGATGTATGGTTTTCATTTGCTTTATGTTGTAGTTTTTAAATGAACACTTGTAGCTAGTTAACCTTCATTATGGGACTAGATCTTGTGGGGACTGTATGCACATAATGCAGCCATGATACCCTAAAGGACATAGTCAATGCAAATGTATGTGTAGTTTACATTCTATATTCTTGTTAGTATGATCTATTTGTTGATTCACTTTCTTTAAAAACAAAAATTGTCATAATTGTTAGTTAGTTGTGTTGTCCTTTTAGGTTTGTCTGGAGGGGTGTTATATACTTCCAAATTATATTAAACAATCATCTTGTGCTCCCACCTTCCATATTACTAATCTTGGTGATGAGAAAATGACATTTAATTCATTGATTAGGTCTAATTTGATTCAATCCATATCTTAAATTAAATTATTTTTAAAAAAATTATATATTTTTATTTTTATAAATAATTTAAATCCTTTTTACTTAATTCCAAGTTAATTATGAAAATTTGAAATTATTTATAAATAACTTAATTTTTTTAACAATTTAATAAATATAATTTAAATTAACTATAAATAGTACAGAGTTTGGATTTGTTGCATCTCTCATATATCAACATATGTAAATTTGAGAAATATTTTAAATATATATTTGTTAGGTTGTGTCCAAAAAGTCATACCTTTCACATAGGATGGTGTATTCACGTCAAGCTATTTTTCAAATACACCCTAAAATATGAACCACATATCTGAATCATCTGACTACTCCCCCTGAGTAGTAGCCACCACAACATCAATCTGAAACAAGATATGACTATGAGTGCATAGATTGATGCAAAAAATTTCATCTTAGTTTAGATTATGAGGGGAAATCACCCCTAACTTTCCTCTGAGATACTCAAAAGTATCTTTAGGCTACGGTTGCATGTTATTATCTCATTCAAAACTCTACCACAAACATGAAATTTTGTTCACAATAAATAAAATTTTAGCTTAATTAAAGTGGATTATGTAATAACAAAATAAAAATAACACCAAGAAAGAAAATAAGAAAAATTGAACAAAAAAGTAATGGATAGAAAGAAATTTCCTCTCACCTAGGGAAATGGAAGCACTTTCATTCAAATTTAGGATTACGGCTCACTTAGAGTTAGGGTTATGGCACAACTAGGGTTAGGGTCAATCAAGATTCAATTAGGATTAATAATTAATTAGGGTTAAGTTTAGGGTTCGATTGACATTCAACTAGGGTTATGGATTAATCAAACTTAGGGTTAGGATTAGAGTTAAATTAGATTTACAATTAAGTTTTGAATTATAGTTTGGTTAGGTTTGGGTTGGGGTTTAATTACAGTTACGTTTCAATTAGGGTTATGATTTTGGTTAGGGATTCAATTTATCTAGCGTTATAATTTAACTAAAATTAGGCTTGAATTAGGGTTAGGGTTAGGGTTAGGGTTAGGGTTAAAGTTAGGATTAAGTTTTAATTATGGTTAGGGTTTAATTAAGGTTATACTTAGAGTTCAATTAAGGTTATTATTCACTTAGGGTTATGGTTCAGTTAGTATTCAATTTAGGTTAGTGATCAATTACAGTTACGATTCAAGAATAGTTTTGTAGGGTTGGGGTTGGAGTTAGGGTTAAATTAGGGTAAGGGCTATTGTTAGTTTTAGGCTTAGGGTCAACTTAGATTCATCTAAGGTTGTGATATAATTAGGGTTAGGGTTCAAATAACGTTAAGATTTAATTAGTGTTAGGGTTAAATAAGGATTAAATTAGGGGTAGGCTTAAATTAGGGTTAATATTTAATTAGGGTCAAGGTTAAATTAGGGTTAGGGTTCAATTAATATTAAAATTTAATTAGGGTTAGGGTTCAAGTAGCAATCAATTTGGATTATGGTTTAATTAGAGATAGGGTGAGGATTAGAGTTTAATTAGTGTTAGATTTATGATTAGAATAAGAGTTCACTTAAGTTAGGATTAATATCCACATGACAAATGATCAACCAAAAAACATCAACATTAGGGTTAGGGTTAGGGTTCAATTAGGGATATAGTTAAATTAGGGTTAGGGTAAACATAGCATTAAGTTTTAATTATGGTTAGGGTTAAGTTTTAATTATGCTTAGGGTTTAATTAAGGTTATGCTTAGAATTCAATTAAGGTTACTATTCACTTTAAGTTACGGTTCAGTTAGTATGTAATTTGGGTTAGGGATCAATTAGGGTTATGATTCAATAATTTTTTTGTAGGGTTAGGGTTAAATTAAGGTTCAATTAAGGTTAAAATTTAATTAGGGTTAGGGTTTAATTAGATCTAGGGTTAGGATTAGAGTTAAATTAGATTTACAATTAGGTTTTGAATTAGAGTTTGGTTAGGTTTGGGTTGGGGTTTAATTATAATTACATTTCAATTAGGGTTATAATTATGGTTAGGGATTCAATTTATCTAGGGTTATAGTTCAAATAAAATTAGGCTTGAATTAGGATTAGGGTTAAAGTTAGGGTTAAGTTTTAATTATGGTTAGGGTTTAGTTAAGGTTCTTCTTAGAGTTCAATTAAGGTTACTATTCACTTAGGGCTATGGTTTAGTTAGTATTCAATTTGGGTTAGGGATCAATTATGGTTACGATTCAAGAAGAGTTTTGTAGGGTTAGGGTTAAATTATGGTCTAGGTTGGAGTTAGGGTTAAATTAGGGTAACGGATATTGTTAGTTTTAGGCTTAGGGTCAACTTAGAGTTATCTAGGGTTATGATATAATTAGGGTTAGGGTTTAAATAATGTTAAGATTTAATTAGGGTTAGGCTTAAATAAGGATTAAATTAGGGGTAGGCTTAAATTAGGGTTAGGATTAGGGTTAGGGTTCAATTAATATTAAAATTTAATTAGGGTTAGTGTTCAAGTAGCAATTAATTAGGATTAGGATTTAATTAGAGATAGGACTAGGATGAGAGTTTAATTAGTGTTAGAGTTATGATTAGAATAAGATTTCACTTAAGTTAGGACTAAATTAGAGGTAAGATTAAATTAGGGTTAGAATTAGAGTTAAATTAGGGTTCAATTAATGTTAAAATTTAATTAGGGTTAAGGTTCAAGTAGCAATCAATTAGGGTTGGGGTTTAATTAGATCTAGGGTTAGGATTAGAGTTCAATACATGTTAGGGATAGGGTTCAATTAAGCTTATAGGTAGAATTAGGTTTACCATTAGAATTAGGGTTAGTGTTATAAATATGATTATGATTAGAGTTATGTCTCAACTATGACTCAAATAGGGTTAGGGTTCTACAATAAAACTTGGGGTCATGGTTAGGGTTAATATTCATTTAGGGTCTCATTAGGGTTCAATTAGGGTGATAGTTAAAATTACAGTTATGATTCAATTACGGTTATATTTTAGTTATGGTAAGGGTTAAATTTAGGGTTAAGTTTCACTTAAGATTAGGTTTAGGATTAGGGTTAGGGTTTTAAAATAAAACATGGGATTAGTGTTATGGTTAATGTTCACTTAAGATTAGGTTTAGAATTAAGGTTAGGGTTTTACAATAAAACTTGGGGTTAATGTTAACTTTGCAATACAAATAGGATTATGGTTAGGGTTTTATTAGGGTTAGGGTTACAATTTAATATGAATTATAGTTATTATAACACTAAAAATATTTCTAACCCCAACTATAACTCTAAATTTATCTTTAATTCTAACCCTAACTATAAAGTTAACACTAATTCTAGCTATATATTAAAACCTAACCCTAAATATTGTAACCATAACCTTAACCATAACTCTAACTTTAAATATAAATCTAACCTTAACCCTTACCCTAACCCTAATCCTATCCTCAACCCTAAAACTAACACAAATTTTAATTGTACCCCTAACCCTAACTCTAATCCTAGCCTTTACCATTACCCTAACCCTAATTGTAACCCTAATTATAACCATAATAGGGTGATCCCACAATAGTGGTTTACAATTTTTGGCCAAACTGGACACTGAAATTATATTTTTTAACTAAATTTTCACATTCGAGCACCTATAACAGCTAAACCATGAGGAATTTGAAGATGATGCAAACTAGAGTCTTGTCACATTTTTTATTTAGATTCTAAAAATATTATTTAAAAAAAAATTTGAATCAGATTGCATTTATTTTTCCATCTCCCACGAAAATTGGTTTTTTTTCAAAAAATAACATTTTTATAAAGTGACGCACACCGTATAACGCATAACTTTTTATCCATGAAGGATAAAATTATAATTCTTTCCAATTTATATTTTTAACTCTGATATCTAGTGCTTCCACTTGGTTAGATAGTTTTTTATTGAATATTTTTTCTTTAATCAAGTTTCAAAGTCAAACCAATTACAATTCAGACATAGCGCGATCATAGAACGCATAAATTTTTTTGTATATATCGAAATTTAATTGTTTTTTTTGGTTTGCATCAAAGACTTCAATATCTAGAGCACTCATATTTTTCAATTTATTTTTGATAATCTATTATTTTTCCACATGTGCAGAACAAAGACATTCATTTTCGATGAAAAACCTATGTTTAATAAAACTGAAAAAACAAATACATAATAAAACCAAAACATATTAAAACTATATTCGTTGGATAGCTAGTTTTGAAGACTACCATTATCATTTGAAATAAATTCTAAATAAATTAATTTGATCCCCCAAAAGTTAAATCAAAAGTGATTTTTTATCAGCATTTTGATAAGTGTAAAAGAGACTCATTTATAGGTATGGTTTAAAACTAGCTAGTTTCTATCCAAGGGGGTTTGATCTAAGGTGTTTTGATCAAACCCTCTTCAATTGGAATCCTTAAAATGGAACTTTTAAAGGCTTAAATCATTATATTTTCTAGAAGTATATGATTTCAGCAAAAATCAGTTCCTCTCATAAATTGTAAACCACTATTGTGGTAGCACCCATTATTAACTCTCCACCAACCCTAACCCCAATTCTAGCTTTAATTATAACCCTAACCCTAATCCTAACTTAAGCCTAACCCTTACCTAACCATTACCCTACTCTTAACCCTAATCGTAATCCTAATCCTAAACCTAACCCTATTTTTATCAGTTAAACAAATGTTCAATTAAATAAATATTGCTAAACCATTATATTTGAGCAAATAAATAAACTTGATGATGATGAATTACTTTATATTGCTAACATTTAACATTCACCTTCACGCTTATAAAAGAATGAATAACTTCATCATCAGGGAAAACTTTAAGAAACCTCCTCCCTTGGTGAAACTTGTGTAAAATCCTAGTGAATCTTGTATACTTCTTGATAAAAATATTAATTTTATTGGCAAATTTTTTCATTTTTCAGGAAAAGAAAAATAATCCAAATTGGTAAATCTTTTATAATCGCTAGAAGCCTATGGAAAATCTTGGCGAATTGCAAATTTTTTAAACCAATAAAATATTTTTCATTGGTGATTAAAAACTTTTTTCAAACCAAAAAAAAAATTCCATTGGCGAATTAATCTTGTTTTCAAACTAGAAAAAAAAATTGTTGCCGATTAATTTTTTTTTTCAAACCAAAAAGATATTTTCATTGGTGAATTAAACATAACCTAAAACTAAAAAAAAATTCAATGGAAAAATAAATGGATATGCCAATAAAAAATCAGTGTGTGGTTGCCAAAAATATCAAATTTTAGGACAAATTTTCTACACATTCAAATTCCTTCATAAAGAGTCTGGAATGTGGGCAAGTGTCAACATATTTATTATGTTTGAAGCCAGATGTTAGTATAAACTAATATAATCCACAACTAATCAATGAATTTTCGATGGATGACCGTAGTTGCATTCCAGAAGTAAATCTCTGAATCACTAGACTTGCGAATTGAAACCTCCAGAAATAACACTAGAACCATTAGATTTCCAGAAATCAACGGTTGAAATTTTATTACTTATTAAATCACTTCAAAGTCATAACAACCAAAATAATATTAAGGAACTATCAGAACTGTTGAAGGAACTATGGTAAGGTGCGAAATATTAAGGAAATATTAAGGAACTAGTGTTAAAGCCTATGCTACTAAAGGAGCCTTTTAAGCACATATTTTTTTTATATTTAAATAGCTTCTATATGGGGTGGCACCATGTCTTAATCAAAAATATTTTGTACATTCCTTCATTTCCATAGAACATTACAGAGCCAAATATTGAACGGACTAACATGGACACTTATGCGAACTACAAACAGACCATCAAAAGCCAAAATGACCTTCCATAGACACCAGATTATGCATTATTGCAGCTAGCCTCGCTGGTCTTCTTGGCTTTGATTGCATTCAGAATCATCAGACAATCACCACCATAAGCATTATGGTTAGGATGGTTTGCTCATTCCTCCTAGCTCCTGGTGTCATTCACTACCCATTCTTCACCAATGCCCAACTCCCTCCTCGTCTGAAGACCACCTTTCCCTGTTGAGAGATTTTACCACTACAAATGCCTTCACCCAACCCTTCGGCCAGTCTTTGAGAATGTTAGCCACATGCAAAATAAAGTTGATACACCTGTCCATCACCCCCATCATTTTTATAGAGCTGCATGGTCCAATTAGAACACAAGGGGAAACTTTGGTACTGACCATTTATTCCAATGAGCCTTGTAGTAGTGCAATGACAGAGGGGTCATGAAATTTCCATCGATATTGTCTAGTGCCGCACCGATATTTTCCAACAGAGAGTGGAAAAAATATTTGGCATAGTTTCTTCCCTCGAGCTTTCGAGATGCCTAGGTACATGAGCATTTCCTGAAACATGGCGGGTATTTTTAAATTCCCCCTAAGCTTGTGGGTAGCTAGCAGAAATTTTGTGCCTAAAACACCCTTCACCACCTAGAGCACCAATGGGTGCTTGGACACCATTATCCCTTTCAGTCATTTCTCAGTGATTTCACCATGGAAAGCGTTTTACTGCTTTGTGGAATTTAGAAATAGAGGAGTCTCCATTGCCCCTTAGTGTTTGTCGAGAGCGCTAAGCCAATTTGAGAAAAATGAGCACAAAAACCCCTATTTGTAGAAAAAAATTTCGCAGCGGAGACCATACCAATATTCCTATTTTGAATTAAATGTTAATTGTCACATCAATGATCAGGTGGTGAATTAAATGTTAAGTGTGAGAATTTGATGTCATTGTCTTCATTCTGACTTCTATATATAGTTCACAAACTTGATGTTCTTCATATCATTTATAATATATTTGGGTATGTGCAGGATCATGATGGGCCAAAAAGTGGCGATATGTAAGTGAAATGATGGCCCATGTGGCTGATGACATTTTTTTTACCCAAAATTGATGAAATGAAAAGAGTTTTTAAAGGAGATTCTCAGATTTCCACCAATATAAATTATTCTTTACTTTGAATTTAATAAATTTTTATTATTCATTTCTATTTGAATTACGACTAAAGTCCTGATTGATAGGCTGATTGAAAAGAATCTATAGCTTTCAAACAGTATCACATTTTTTGAATCCAAAACATGCGTCACATTATATGCTTCACATACTATAGGATTAAAAAAAATGAATTAAATTTCATGAATTTTTGACCAAGTTAAGGTGGTTAGACGTATGAGTTTTTATATTTTTTAAAAGTTGTAATAAAACAATCATAATTAATTATTTACTTGGAAAAAAATTAGAAAACATTTTGCATCACATCGAGAAATGAGTCCTCTACTTATATCTAAAATAATATAAAAAAATATTATCATTTTATTGTGGTTAGGGAGGTCAGACAAACACCTACTTCTTATTTTTTCCTTGAAATTTAAGTACTATTGCGCTGAAATTTCAATTTTTTACCAAATAGATTTTATTTATTTTTAAATAAACCTAGTAGTTTAGAAACTTCATTCAATTTTCTATAGATTCTATTCTTACATATTTTTGAAATAATATAGATAACTTATTCAAATTTTTACGTCAAGTTGCCTAACTCTGATTTTTTTGAGTTTTATTGCCACTTAAGGGCCTGTTTTTTCCATGATGATCCTGCACATACCCATTTAGCTTTGATTTTTTTTATTCCCTATTCTCAATTTAACTGTGATATTATGGAGTCTTCATGGTGTGTCATGGTACCCAAAACATTTTGGGAGAAAAGAAAGCTGAAGGGATGATGCATACGATAGACGAAAGTTAGGTATGGTTTTTACAATTCCTTGTGTGTAGGTTGAGGATGCTATAATTATAATTGTGGGTAGGGAATGGCTTCAGAACAGCCCTCATGCTCTATATTCTGAGAAAGCTTTGGATTTTGATGAATTAATATAACCACGACCATTCAATGATTTTTTTATGGACGACTTTAGTTTCATTCTTGAAGTAAATCTCTGAACCAGTAGACTTGTGAATTGAAAACTCCAGAATAACACTAGAACCATTAGATGTAGACATGTGGCGAGATCAAGGCTCATCGCTTATCACAGTAATGAACATGATGGGTTGAAGGATTCTGGTTACGAGTGATACAAGAACTTAAGTGGAAAAAACAAAAATATGCACATGCATAAAGTTTGTTTTAAAAGAGGCACCACCTAGGAAGAACGTAGGACCAAGGCTTAAAAACTTATGAAAATTTTACACAAACTTAAAGGATGTAAAGGCCAAACAAGGTTGAATTATCAACCTTATAAAATATTTTATAATAGTGCGAAGGATATTCCATATCTGTAGCCAGATGTCATCACAAATCAATATAACCATGACCGTTCAATGAATTTTTGATGGACGATTGTAGTTGCATTTTAAAAGTAAATATTTGAAGCACTAGACTTGCGAATTGAAACCTATGGAATAACACTAGAACCGTTAGATGCGTACATGTGGCGAGATCAAGGCTCATCACTCATCACTTATTCTCTCTTTTCAATGCCTTGACGTACTACATTTCATTTAATTGAAATTTTTCAGTCTTTTTGAAGAAAGTGTGGTAACCATACTATGAGTGGTGATTAATTCCATATGTACATCGGAAGAAATTTGTTGGACAACTCATAGCTCTAGTGAAACAAGATTTTTAATTATTTCATATTGTTTGAGTGGCACTGGTAGTTGATAGCTTGTCAGCTTGATGTACAGTTTGCATGTAGGAGGACACCAATCAAATTAGACATTTTAATTGTATATGTGTAAGGCTTAAGTTACACAAATCAATTAACTTATTTTTTTGGTTTCCACAAATTGTGATTATCATTATACTCAACCTCACATGCATGAGTCACAAGTAAATAGGGATCAGGCTAGTAGCGACATAGGTGGCCCATAAATAGGGATCGTGATAGTAGATAGATTGATAAGGATTTTCATTTTCTAGGGTTAATAAGGATTTAGGAAGAAGATGATGTGGTATTATTGGGGATACTGTAAATTCTCCTGCCTCCAGTTATGTAGTTGTAGAGTAAAAGACCAATTTCATTCAAGTTTAGAATGGGTGGAATTGGAAAGAAGTTGATTTGGTTGACCTAGATTCTTAGACAGGTTTTGAACTAGGATGAGGAACTCTAATGGAGATAAGTGTTATCCTAGTGCATCGAGGCTATAGGTAAAATATGGGAGTAGTTTTACAACCCCTCATCTTCTTCATGACTCTAGATCTCAAAGGGGATAAGTACATTTTGTATCTTCATAGCTCCCTTTTCCCCAGCATGATTAGAGCCCCATTTTCCCCAACATGGTTGGAAAATCCCTTGCATTTATTTTCAGAGCCACATTTGTATTACATTGTCACCAACAGAAGCTTGGAATCATGCATTTAGTTTTAGAGTTATATCTGTATTAAGTTGTAACCATTAGAAGCTTGGAAATTGGAATCAATTTGTAATCCATTTTCATGAGCAACAACTTGGAATAAATTGTGTCTATGTAAAGTGACATATGTTATTTATACAAAACATGAGCTTGCCTACTCTACAACTACTCGTTATTCATTTACACTTATAGTAAAGAGTTATTTTTTGAGTTCAGTTTCTATGAATCTATTCAAATCATTTTTTTTTCCTTTAATAAATTAAATGTTATCTAATTATGAAATAATTGCATGCAGATTTAAAAGTAAAACATAAAGCAATGCAAATGAAAAAATTAAGTTTCCATCAAATTGACAAAAAAATTATAAACTCTAAAAGTTGTCACTCTTGTTACTAACTGATGGAGAGTGTGTCTATTGTAACTTCAGATCATGAATCAACCATGGTATTACCGAAATTTCACATAAATAAAGAAATCATGGAGTACAAAATCGTTGTTCCCACAGTTCAAAACAAACCAGCAAATCAGATGCATCGATCTAAATACTAGGTGACCAATTTTCACTTGGATTTTTCTGGACTCAAAAATACTGAAAAATTTAATGTATCAAAGAAGAACAATGAATTAGTGTACACATCATTGATAAATCAAGATAGAGAGAAAACAAGGTTGTAGACTCAAATAGAAAAGTTACAAGAAAATCTAGAAAATGAAAAAGCAAAGAGGAAATCGGTAGATAACAAGAGCAATGAATTAGAAAAAAGAATAAAAAAATATACCTCTACATCAACAAGCAAAGAGGATAAGAAAATGAGAGAGAAGTGAATGAACTGAAGCAAAGGCTAGATGAGAGCAACAAGAAATATGATGAGGAAAAATCCACTTTAAAAAAATTAAGACTAAGCATAGCGAATGGAAATGCATAGTGGGAACAAAAATTGGAGAAAGAGAGAAAAATAAATAAAAGATTGGAGGCATAGCTGATGGAAGAAAAAAAAGAAATTAAATTTTGTCAAAATAAGTTATCTGCATTTTGTAGAGATACAATGAGGCATATGGGTATGTGTAGGATCATGATGGGCCAAAAAGTGGTGATATGTAAGTGATATGATGGCCCATGTGGCTGATGACTATTTTTAACCCAAAATTGATGAAACAAAAAAGGTTTTTAAAGGAGATTCCCAACTTTCCACCAATATAAATTATGCTTTACTTTGAATTTAATAAATAACTATTATTCATTTTCTATTTGAATTACAACTAATGTCCTGATTGATAGGTTGATTGAAAAACATCTATAGCTTTCAAACGATATCACATTTTTTGAATCTGAAACATGTGTCACACTCTACGATTCACATACTATAGGATTTAACAAAAAATGAATTTCATGAATTTTTGACCAAGTTAAGGTGGTCAAACATATGAGTTTTTATATTTTTTAAAAGTTGTAATAAAAAATTCATAATTAATTATTTACTTGGAATTTAAAAAAAAAAAAATATCCATCACATCGGGACATCAGTCCTCTACTTATATCTAAAATATTATAAAAAAATATTATCATTTTATTGTGGTTAGGGTGGTCAGACAGACACCTACTTCTTATTTTTTCCCTAAAATTCAAGTACTACTACATTGAACTTACAAATTTTCACCAAATAGATTTAAAATAAATAAATAAACCTAGTAGTTTAGAAACTACATTCAATTTTGTATAGATTCCATTCTTACATATTTTTGAAATAATATAGATAACTTATTCAAATTTGTACATCAAGTTTCCTAACTCTGATTTTCTAAATTTCTGTTGCCACTTAAGGCCCTAATTTTTCCATGATGATCCTGCACATACCCATATGAAACAAAAGATCTGGGATGAAATAATGCAGAGGATTGATCATTTGTGTGAAATGTTTCAATTGATTGATGTTATCAGACAACATTATAAGAAGCTCAACAAATATTTAGTGAACAACAAAAATGTGTTGGAAATTTTAGAGAAATCTACAAATCAAATTCAATGAACAGTCTACAAAGCCAGTGACAATGTTATGAAACCAAAAGGGATTACTAATAGGCTTTCTACATCAATGGCGTTGTCATCTATCATTGAAAATTGTTTGAGAATGCATGAAACAAAGGAATATTTGCATTTGGTTGTAGATAAGATGGAGAAGGTGGATGAAAAGGTAAGGAACTTCATAGAGCTTGGTTTTCCATAGGCTTTTGATACAAATGAGTGATTCATTAGAAAGAATGATTTCAGAAGAAGATTTGGACCAATTTCCTCAAAACCCAGATGTGGTGAACTATTTGGATTCCATCAAACCATTTCTAACCTTGAATACAAAATTGACTGAAGAATCCAAGACAAGTTCCAATTTCAATCATGAAATGTTAACAAATATTCAAGTCAAACAATTTCAGTTAGAACAAATGACAATTCCACCACCTAAACAGTGGAAGTTGCTAGAAAAGGTGATACAGTGATTTGAATTTTGATAATATGAGTTTCCAAGTTCCAGCTCAGCTCTGTGTAGAGTTGTCTTTGAGGAATATTTTTCATTTCCAATGCATCTATGTATTCCTTCATGTGTAAATCAATAAAAAAGATGAAATTCGCACTTCAGTAATGTGTTGATGTTCAATTATCTATACTATTTATTTTATCATTTCAAGAAATTTTTTGTAGTTGTTCCAACTACTAGATACACATTAAACAATTATTGATGTTCATTTATGTATATTCTACTAATGCTATTGTTAATATGTTATTAAGCATTAAGTTGAGTGATGAATCACTGAGTACATGTTCAAGTTCTACTTTTAACACAATTATAATATGAACTATAAGGTGATTTTAATTTCAGGCATCCATAATCTTAGTGAAATTTCATTACAATTCACATATCAATACTCAAACTCCATGACTGCTTATCAGATCCACTAAAAATTTATATGAATTCATACTTTAATCAAGGTACTTTAACCGGTTCATTAAACAAGAGATAGAATTAAAACATACATAAATGCATAATGACAAAGAAGATTAATGAAAGATCATTGATCAAATTTCATTAATAATTCATATTACAGCTAGAGAGATGATAGACTAAAAATAAGGGAGAAAAAAAGCTTCAATCTAAGATGTACACATGTTACAATTTCATTTGATAGATTATACCGATCATTTCCTTAAGAAATGATTACAACAAACCAAAAGATATTCTCATGAGCAATCATCCACTCCTTGGTTTCAACATGACTTGAACTAGCTGGTCCTTGAGGCCTTAATATTTCCACTTGTTTTTGTTAAATGAAAAAATGGGTTTTACAGGGACCTAAAACCATAGGGTTTACAAGCAAGATAAAAATATACCATCAGAGAACCCAAAGAAAGGAAGGCTGTAAAATAGAAAAAAGAAAAAAAGGATAGCAACCACCAACCAAGAGCTAGCAAAAAGCTAGCGAGAAGCCAGCAACAAGCACAACCAAAGCTAACGTAAGGACTTTAAAGTCACAGCAACCTCAGCTTCAAGGTTGCACATCTCTTGGGTAACCTTCTTCAAATCCTAGCTCTCTAGAGATGAAGATTCTGCTTTTATCTTCAGGTTGGCTCTAATTCTCTTCGAGGGGCCAAAAACATCCTTCTAACTTTTGATCTTGTCAATATCGAGATCCACAAACAACAACCCCTGATGGATATTTTCCAACTTTTCCACCATAGCACTCAGGATAGTAGCATTTTGTTTCATAGCTTTGTGGTTATGCTCCATGAGGGTTTTCATAGTTTCCTTGATTTTTCCAATCTCCCTTTCCAGATGCTTAATTTTTTTCTTGTTAACCTTCTTCATCTTCTCTTTGAGCTCAAAAAAAAAATTAATGTATTGAGCCATTGCCATCTTCTCTTCCACAGTCCATAAAACCTCAGCAAAATTTTGGGAGACACCTTTAGCTTCCATAATGTCCAACTTGCTAGTGGCAACCCTGTTTTTTAAATTGAGGTCCTTTATCTCATGAAAAACTTACTTCAAGATCTTGAAGTGTTCAATAGCACCATTTCTGGTCAAAGTTAGAATGTCATCAAGAAATTCCTGGTCCAGCTTGAAGTAGTGGTCATCTGGATTGAGATCACTAGGGAATTTGGATCTATTCTGTCTGTCATTGGTAGGAAAAGAGATATAAGATTCCTCCGTGGCTTTGGGAGCATCAGAGTTGTCTTCCAGAGAATCCCTAGAATAGGAAACCAAATTATTCATAGGGGGCTCCATCTTCTTGAATTTATTCTTCTGAAAAGTACCAATGGGGGTATCCACATAGCTATCTTTTTTGTTCAAGGGCTTTCCCTTAAGGTTTTTCTTGTTTTTCTTTTTGGGGGAAGGAGAATCTTCCTCTTCCCACTCAGTTTTTGAATCATCTTTGTCCTCAGACCTACTAGTGTTAGTGTCATATCCTTCTGAGGCTGAAGTTGAAATAGGGTTAGACAGGGCCGACATATTACCAAAATGCTCATGAATAAGCTAAATAAGGCTAGAATGCAGGACCAGATTCTTCTTAGGGCTTTTTCTATGTTCCTCAATACTATTATTCAAGGAGCAGAGCAAGTTGTGAGGAAAGGAGACCCTTACCGTGTGTTAAAAATGATTGAGGAGGACAAAATGGTAGCCATAAACTCTAGTAAATTTGTTGTCCAACGTAATGTACTCCATTAGAATTCTGAGAACCTCCCACCATATCTTTTTGACCATCTCAGCCTCAAAATAACTATTGGAGACTTTTCTCAGCTCCTTCCTTTCCTCTTTAGTTTTGGGAAAACTGATAACAACTTCATTTGAAAATTTTTGTCCCAAAAGAACTTCACCCCCTCGATCGAAAGACCCATAATTTCCCCAATAAGATTCTCATCCACCTTAACCTTCCTCCTAGAGAGAATAATTTCACCATTCTTCCAATGTTTAGAAAAATACTCTGTAATTTTAGGGTTGGGGCCATGGAGCTTATCAATGAATGGCTGCAGCTCACCCTGCTCAATTTACTTCCAAACCTTTGAGTTTTTCTTATTCTCTGCACAACCAATCAGCTCCACCTTTTTTCTGCTTCCTCCCATAGCAACATTAACCTTGCTCTTATTGCTTGCAGAACAAATGAACATACCAGAGATCCAACAATAGAACCAAAGCACCCACAAAATGTGCCAACCCTTACAACCTGTCAAGATAATGATGATGCCACCATCGTATCGAATGATATCACAATACCTGGCTTTACTCTCTTTAATCATCATTAAATGCAAAAAAATTCCCATGATTGATAGCATAATCTATTAAGGCTCTTATGTTAGCTCCCAGCTCATTATGAATCTACCACGTTTGTTGCCCATTTTGTTTGATCCCCTAATTAGCAAAATAGTCAGCCATGTTATTTTCTTCCCTATAGACATGGGATATTCTAACCTTGTCAAATTTTGATAAAATAGACATAGCATCTTCTATCCAACATTTAATGGTCCATGATGGGGGGACTTTCCAAGAAGACACTTAATGATGTTTTTAGAGTCACCCTCAATCCATATATTTTTCAAGTTCATTCTTTTAGCCAAATCAATAACCTGGAAAGCCCCAATTGCTTTGGCTAAGTGATTAGTCTGTGGGCCCAAGGAGATGGCCACCACCATCACAAATTTTGCATTATAATCTCTTATGACTCCCCCACTCCCTGTCGGCCCTGGATTTCCCTTCGTTGCCCCATCAAAATTTTCTTTTATCCAACCCCTAGGAGGGTGAAACCAAGTAATGCCTTCATGGTTCTTTTTTGCAGGTCTTGAGGCCTTAGAAACATCTCTTTTAATTTCTCAATCTTTAGCCAACTTGAGGTCGTAGTTAGAGAAAAATATAGCCTCCATCTTATTCTCATGATGCGGGATAATGTTGATGTTCTCCACAATTAGCTTATAAATTTTATCAAACAAAATATTCTTCGGAGCTTCCTTGTCCCTAAAAATTATATTATTTCATTCCTTCCACACACCCTAGACTATATAAGGGAAAGTGAAAGACCATAACCTGCAGATAGTAGGATTGAAGGAGGGAGCATTCCATTGCATAAAATGGTCTTTGATTGAGCTAGGAAACACCCATGAGATGTTCTAGAGAGAAAGAAATCTTCCCCAAATAGCAGTCACAAATGGACAATGAAGGAACAAATGATTAGTAGTTTCTGCTTCTTCCTTACACAGGTAACATTTATTCGATATCTGGATGCCATGCTTACAGAGGTTATCCACCGTTAGCACTTTATTCTGGAGAAGGATCCAAAAGAATATGTTAACCTTAGGAGTCGGGTGCTTAAACCACACTTTAGCCCAAAAGGGAGGAGGGGTAGGTAAATGGGACAAAAAAGAGATAGCCGAAGAGATCGAGTAGCTGCCCAAAGGGTTAGCCATCCAAACTAAAAGATTATCCTACTAGATTGATCCCATTCTAACAGTCATCAAAGAGGATTGGATCGGCGCAAGATCCAAACTAATATGGCACAGATTCAACCATTCCCCATTTCTCCAGTAGTCTTTGACATGGATCCCAAAATTTTCCTTACAGGTATCAGCCCACTCGTTTAAACTGTCATAAGAGATTAATGGCTCCTTCATTAACCATCTATCTTCCCAAAATCTAGCTTGATTCCCATTTATTATACTCCAACTGAATCACATTTAAAAAATGTTTCTCCCTCTAATCATATCATTCCAGATAGTCGAGCCACGAGGCAAAAAAGGAGAGTCAACCAAAGTCTTGAGAGAACCAATATTAGCCATATATTTTCTCTTCAAAATACTATTCCATTCACCATTTGATGAGAAAACTCTCCACATTTTATTTGCAAGGAGAGCCCTATTCATTGTTCTAATATTTCTAAGACCCAGACCTACCAGAGTTTTAGGTCTACAAACAGAATTCTAGTCAATAAGAGGCATTCTTTTTCTTTCTTCCACACCCGACCAGAGAAAGCATTTTTGAATATTTTCAATAGCATCTGCATATTTGGAAGGGATCTTAAAAATACTTAAAGCATAGATAGGAAGGTTCTGAAGAGTAGCTTTGAGAAGCTGAATCTTACCTGCTTGATTGAGAAGAGCTCCTTTCCATCCAACTAGCTTTTTACTGGACCTATCAACTAGAGAGTCCCAAAAGGACTTAGAAGGCTTAAGGCCCAAAGGCAGCCCAAGATAAATAGATGGTAAAGAATCAAATTTGCATCCAAAAATTCTAGCAATCTTATTCTACCTAGGCTTCAGAGTGTTGAATAAGAATAGAGATCTTTTTTGTCTATATTAAGCATTTGACTTGATGCCCTCTCATAATCATCTAGGACTTTTTTAAGGTTCTTAGCTTCAACAACTATAGATCTCCCCATCAAAATGGTATCGTCCACAAACTGTTGGTGGGAGTAGACCAAATTACTAGAAGAAGGCCTCAAGCCCACTAAGGATCCCTGATCAACCATTTTTTTAAAGTTCCTCCCAAGGCATTTTTCCATAATGGTAAATAAAATTGGAGAAATAGGATCTCTCTACCTTAAACAAATGTGAAGGAGACCCATTCACTAATATGGATATGGAAGCAGTAGAAATGAGTTCGTCAACCATCTGAAGGACTCTTTTGCTAAAGCCAAATGCTCTCATAATTTTAAGTAAGAATTCCCAGTCAACACGATCATAGGTTTTCGAAATCTCCAACTTGAGAAAAAACATTCAATCTTAGATTCAGTGAGAGAATGAACATTTTCATGGACTGTAATAATTGAATCAGGGATCTGCCTTCCCAGAACAAAGCCATTCTACTAAGGAGAGATCAGGGAAGGTAAAACAATCAAAAGCCTAGAATTCAAAACCTTAGAGATAATTTTGTAGAAGAAATTGCAAAGAATTATAAGCCTGAAAGCATCAAATTTTGTAGCTCCTGGGTGCTTAGGGATTAGGGCCAGGAAGGTAGCATTTAGGTCTTTTAGGAGGCTCCTTGAGCCAAAGAACTCTTTAACAACATTCACCACATCCTCTTTGGCAATCTCCCAGGACCACTAAAAGAAGAACATAGGAAATCCATCAAGTCTCGGGGCCTTGTTGCCTTCAAAGGAAAAGATAACACTCTTAATTTCTTCCCTAGATGGAATAACTGTTAGCATCTTGTTATCTTCCTCCTTGACCAGTTCAGGGATAGCCTCTAAGAGATGATCTTGCATCACATGATTAACTCCATCACTCACCAAAAGAAGATCGCTTGTCTTCTAATGTCATCATCCTTCTCGAAACGGCCTTCATTGTACTCAATGTGAGTAATCCTATTAACAACCTTGTGTTTCAGTGAAGACATGTGAAAATATCTAGTATTTTTATCACAAGCTGAAAGCCACTAAACCCTAGATCTTTGTCTCCAAAATTCCTCCTATTTTGCTATTATTTCATGCATCTTCACGATTAACTCTTTTTCTTTCATCCTGTTGTTAGCAATGTATCCCTCCAGCTGGATTTTCTCTTGAATGTCCTTCAAATGAAGTTGTAACTCAGACTTAATACCAAAGATGTTACCAAAGGTTAATATTTCCACTTGTTTACATAATGCTATCTTTATTTCAAGTTCAAAAACCTTTTGTTAAATCTTATTATATTCATCAATAAGCTCATTATACTCACTTCTAGCTATTGTTATTTGTAACTTTTAAACTAGTGTCAGCAATTTTAAACTTCCCTTCCTTTGGTCTTTCGTGTATTTTACCTCATTCATTTTCAATGCCTTGCTATTTATTTCTCTTGGAAAATGCTTAAAGTCACAATTTTTGTGCTTTTCCTTACCTTAGTCACCAGTCCTCTAATTTTTATAATCTTGTCGTAGATTTCTAATTTTTCATAACTTCCAAATTCCACAGCTTGGTTCACTTTATTGAGTTACAAGTCTTTGTTGGTCAAAGAGATCTTTGTGGTCAGTGAGTCAGAGGTTTCCAAAACTTCAAAACTTTTGACTTTGGTTCTAAGGTTCCAAGTTTCCATGACCATGTGACATTATTGACTTATCTTGGCTTTCAAACATGTTGTCATCTCATTGAATGCTATGTATGGATTAACCTTGAGTTATCTTTCTAGGAATTTCAAAAACTATTTAGGTTTAAAGGCTATATTTTTGAGGAATAAATTGAATTTCGCATTTAATGCATGTCCTATCAAAATTAATATCATAAGTGCCAGTGGGTGGTGAAGTTTTACTAAGTCATTTAGCCTTCATTCTCATTCTTTGCTAATGCCAGTAATTCTCAAGTGAAAACATTCTATCTCCATAAAATTTTACTCATGTAGAGCAGAACTCAAAATCACTGGTCTGGTGTGAGCAACACTGAAATTGGGAACCTCAAATTGGAGGAGTTTTTGGTGCGCCTGGAGCAAAGGAAGAGAACACAACTACAAGATAAAATTCTGCAGAGTGGTTTGGCACATGTGGGTGGTTTTCCTGAGGCTGTACAAAGTGTCGACATAGTGATTGCGTTCGCAATGGGCTACATTCCAGAGACTCGAGAAATTAGAGTTGTGGACGGGTCAGTCATTGCAAGAATTACTCTTGAATTCATTTCCTATGCATTAAGCATTCCAAAAAGGGAAAATATAGAGGAAATGTTTGTAGTTGTTGGTGACGATTTTTTCAGAATGAATGAGGAATGGTGCAAAAATTCCATTGCAAAGAATTGCTTGAAGTCCAATAAAAATGGTAAGTCTTAGTTTCCCTCAAAGATTAAAAGGTTTCATTTTAAGGATGAAATTTTAGATGTTATCACATTGCTATAATGTGTGGTTGGTAATGCATATTTAGACTCATTTGAATTTTGGATGTGTCATTTTATTTTGGTGATTTGTAGTGAAAATAAATTCATTGACTAGGCTGAGATGATTAGTTATCATTTAAATGATCAATTGATAAATTTCCAACAAATTGTTGCCTTCCACATGTTCTCATACTTGGTTTGCATTCTATCCAATCAAGAGGTTATTTGGGCAGGGTTGGAACTACAAAGGTCTCTGACACTGGACACACTTATGTATAGAAGGTTTCCATAGCTCACTAAAGAGGTTGGAGTAAGGAATATTTGCCATGTCAATGACACATTTTTAATGGAAATTGTGAGAATAATTGATGGAAAACCTAATCTTAGGGTTTCACGTGAAGTGGTTTCTCTAGTATTGAGGTTTGGAAGTTTCTACATGGGTATGTGCAAGATCATGATGGGCCAAAAAGTGGCGATATGTAAGCCATATGATGGCCCATGTGGCTGACGACTTTTTTTTTACCCAAAATTGATGAACTGAAAAGGAGTTTTAGAGGAGATTCTCATCTTTCCACCAATATAAATTATGATTTACTTTGAATTCAATAAGTAATTATTATTGATTTTCTATTAGAATTACGAATAAAGTCCTAATTGATAGGTTGATTGAAAAACATCTATAAATTTCAAACGGTATCACATTTTTCAAATCCAAAACATGCGTCACATTCTATGCTTGACATAATATAGGATTAAAAAAATAAAAATTGAATTTCATGATTTTTTGACAAAGTTAAGGTGGTTAGATAGACGAGCTTTTATATTTTTTAAAAGTTGTAATAAAAAAATCATAATTAATTATTTACTTGGAAAAAAATTATAAAAAAAATGCATCACATCAGGACATGAGTCCTCTAGTTATATCTAAAATATTATAAAAAAATATTATCATTTTATTGTGGTTAGGGAGGTTAGACAGACACCTACTTCTTATTTTTACCCTTAAGTTTAAATATTCCTGCATTGAAATTTCACATTTTCACCAAATAGATTTAAAAAAATAAAATAAAGGTCTAGTAGTTTAGAAAATACATTCAATTTGCTACAGGTTCTATTTTTATATTATTTTTGAAATAATATAGATAACTTATTCAAAATTTTACGTCAAGTTGTCTAACTCTGATTTTTTGTCTTTTAATTGCCACTTAAGGGTATTCTTTTCCATTGTACATGCCTTCATTTTCTTGCAAAAGTAATAATATTGCTAGGGGTGTGCAGGAAGCCCTAAATGAATTCAATTTTCAATGTTTTCCGATGAGAACTAATTTTGATAGCAAGGGTTAAGTTAAGCGAAATTTGTATGGAGCTAGCAACTATGAACATCGTCCTGATATTGAAGATTTTTGGGAAGACTATATAGATGAAGGTGAGGTGCATAGAATAAATTTCATGAGATTGACCCTAAGGAAAATACAAGCTTTTGGTATTTCTTTCAATATTATAGAATATGCACAAGAAGACTCGGTGATCATTGATCTCGAATATTAAGCCCCTATTGCTAAGCCCTTATACAAAATTAATTTGTCAAAGGATGAATTTTTAGACTTAATGGTCCTTTCTGCCCCTATTTTGAGAAGAACTTCAAACTGGTTGAACAGAAAATGGCACCAAAGTGTGGGTTCTCCCCATGAGCAAAGAGTTTCACAGAAAAAAGAGTAAGGTACTTTATAGTCCTCTAGCATAAATATATCGGCTTGAAAGTAGGCAATTAGGTCATTTGGCACTGGCTCACAGTCAGGAGGAGATGGTGAGAAGCCAGAAGACACTGGGGCCAAGCTAAAATCAATTTGTGAACAAGATAGTGTACCCTCGGTACCTAAGAAAAAGTCTAGTCAAGAAAAGCTAGTGCCTACAAACTCTGAGGGCATTTTTCAACAAATAATTGATGATAATTATTTTCCCAAATTCTTTGAAGATCACCCTTCTCTAGTACGAGATACATCTATTTCTGTTTAGTCAACTAAAAAGAAATAAAATTGAAGTGTTGAAAGTAGAGACACTGGATTAGTGGCATCTTCCCCAGTATGGTTAAAGAAAGAAGTCGAAAAGAAAATAAAGAATATTCTTGCAATGAAAATTGAAGTATATACAGTTGTCATGCTATTGCAGGGTCACCAGAAGCCCAAAAAGCCTAAGAGGATGTCACAAATTGTCACTGATTCCACTTCTGGGCATCAACTATTAGAGATTGTTGATCCAGAAGAGGACCTAAACAAAAATGAGATAGCAGAAGCTAACTACAAGGTTACTCATGTTGATATGGGGAAATCTACTTTAGAAGGTGATGTATATGATGCTAATTACTCTATTAATGCATTGATCAAAAGAGAAAAAGAACAGATACTTGGAGAACCTTCATTTACAATATAATATTCTTTCTTTAAGAAATTTTATTTCATCAATTTTGACTCTAGCCACTAAGGCATCCTCAAGCTCAAATGTTCAAGGTATTGATTAGGACATTGTGCAATGAGTTAGGAAAAATTTAGGTTATGCTAAAGCTTCCAATGAATGGATATAAGGGATTTATCAGGATGGCCTATTCTACATTCATAAATTTATGCAATTCTATGTTAATTTGTCCGATAAAAGAAAGGAACTAGTAGTTGAGCTCCAATTGATCAAGAGAGAATATGGTAGCACATTTTTTCTTTCAAGGGAAATTGCATAATTCCTCTCCATGGAACACACTTTGTTAATAAAATAAAAATTGGTGGATGACACTAGAGAAATTGATCCTAGTTGGTTTGATTCCTTGGATTGAAAATTGTTAGTATATGAAGATTATATCAAGAAAATCAATAAACTATTAGAAAAATACTTTGACATATTGGTTAAGGTCAAGGAGAACTTCAATGCTCTTGAAGTGGAGTTCATATATGAGTTCGATGAAAAGGCATTGGATGTTGTAGACGTAATGAGGGAATTTAAAGAGGTGTATCATAAATAAGTAGGTGATCCTGAGATAGCCACTGGAGACTCATTTAGAAAATTGAGTAACTTGCAGACCTATATGAGTTCATTTAAAGCAGAATGTGACAACATCTATGAAACGCTAGCTAAGTCGGACCATGCACTTTAAAAATGGAGGACAAGGTTGCAAATCACCACGACTCCAGGAAGCAAAAACATCATTTCCATTATCACCAAGTACCGAGAATATAGGCAAAGAGTAAAGGCACAGGAGGCATTACTGGAGAAATAGGAGGTAGAAATAATTGGAAGTGAAGGAGTCGGTGTTGGGACCTGATTAGTTTTTAGTTTTTATGTTATTTTCCTTAATTTGGCTCTCTTGATACTTCAAAGACTTCTTATTTTAATTTCTAAAATGGTTGCCTTCAAGAAACCATTATCAAGACAATTTGTAAGATTTAAATATGGGGGTCGATGCTTGGCCAGGGGATCTTTTGGGAAAACTTTGTTTTACTCGTTAGAACAAAAAAAAACCTCTATTATTTTTATTGCTTTTCTATTATTTCAATATAGAAAGACAATGGCGAACTTCATGCATGTGTAATCTTTGAGTTATGGTGTTTGGATTTATTCTGCTTTTGTTGAGTAGTTTTTAAGTGGATTAACTATTATTGGAATGATAGGTATTTGGTTAGTTTCATTGTTGTGGAATGTTTATTTGTGAATAAAGATTTTATGGTGATGGACATGTAAGGATTTCTTAATATAATTTAGGTGATTTGGTAGTTTAATCTTTTATTGTTGATTCAAATATTACATTATGTTTGTCACCTCTGTGGGTGTAAGAATATAGAGTTAGCTAACAAATCTGTTAACCAAAACTTCTATGCATGTCTCTATCTTTAGTAAGGTTCTCAACTATTTCTTTTGTCAGTTTAGCAACATTTATGGTCATGTCACCTACTTCGAATGTTGGAGTATCAGAAACTATTTTTATAATCAGTTTGGTAGAGCTTCTAACTTCTAAGTTATGGATGTTGAATTGTTAGCTTCTATTCAAGGAATGGATTAATGTTTCTTTCAGGTATTTATCAAAGATTGTGTGAATAGCAATGCAATAGAAATTTATAAGTAGTGTGATAAGTGTTGTTCTTTAAAAATAATGTAGAATCACATATCAAATTCAATACCATGGAATACAGTATGAAATATAAAATACCATAATTTCATGGAATACAATATAAAATATTACAATTTCATGGAATACAATATAAAAGATCATCAACTACAGTTTGGAATATGATTCATGAAGTGCAATATAGAATAAAATATCCTAAAGTGCAATGATTCACAATTTCATTGAATACAATATAAAATATCATCAACTACAGTTTGGACTTTGTAATAATGGAAACTAATGCATGAAGTGCATTATAAATACCTAAAAGCTGCTAATTCTCTTCCGTTTCCCAAATGGATTCAAGGCCCTCAAACTGACGCTCATCTTGAGATAAAGTAAAAGAGTCATCTTGATTCTGAGTCTTCTCTTCATTTTCTTCATCATGTGTTTCAAATTCAACATATATTATGTGATTTGTGTCAATGCCATATGTCCCAGTCCCACTACCACTGCTAGTGCCACCAATACCAACATTTGGAATTGGAGTGTCTCTATTGTACAATCCGGTCCCTCTTCTTTCACATGTGGACCTCTAGGTTGCAACTGTCCTTTGAAAATGATTTTTTTTGACTTTATATTCAAGTCCTTTCATCCTCAAGCAATTTTCCAAATTCTTGTCTATTTTGTTTCTTAACTTTGATTTCACTAACCCCAATGTACTAAAAACTCTCATCCTACACTGACCCCAAAATCATTGTTTGACATAAATCAACAAGTTTCAAATATTCTGATATCAAATCACACAATATTTCACTCTGACCTAAGTTTGTCCAAAGCCTTTTCATTGATACCGGTTCAAAGGACTTCTTTGTGCCCATGGATTTATACTAGTCCTTCATAGCTATTACAAAACTCGTACTTTATTTTCTAAGCTTATTTTCATTTAAAATTCCTTCTATTGTCTGGTCATTATATGTTACCCTTTTCAAAAATTGTTTGATGAAGACTTTTAATTTATCATGAAAATATTTTGGGTTATCTCGGTTTACCCAAAATTGAGGATACACAATACCCATGGATTCAAGCAATTTCATGTCGAGGGAATCTTTCATGAATCTCTAATGAAAGATATTTTACATTTTCCTTCAAATTATCACTAACAGATTTAACAATGTCATTAAAATATTCCTCGTTAATAGCTAAGTTTCTTTGCTAGAACGTTTGGCTATCTTACAATGGTACATTGGTATCTCATATCCACATATACAAATACATAAGTGCCTGCTTGCATTGAATTGTAAATAATTGTCAAGATTATTCAAGTTGGTAATTTTCCACCACATGAAGTAATTTGTGCCATCTTGTGTTAGATCTATATATAGATAATTGAGGGCCAAGCATGTATGTTTACGTAGATTGGCATATTCATAAATATACATAGTTATGTCTTGGGCTTTCTTCACAAGATTTTTCATCACATCTAGCATGGGGAGAAGACTAGCTATAGTCAAGAGTGTATCTATATCGCTTAACCTATGTAAGACGTCAGGATCTTTGTCTAGTATGTTGCGATGCTTGTACATCACTCCAATCAATGATTGATGTTTTGAAAGAACTTGTTGGGTTGGCTCATGCAAGGAGATCCATCTGGTATCAAAATCCTTGTGAAGCTTGTTTCTTGGTGTCATTCCCTCAAAAAAATGTTGAAATTCTATGAAATGTTTGGGACTTCAACAGAAGTATGCATGGATCTCATAGACTAGATTTTCAACTTTTGATACTATACGAAACTTTCTTACAATTTTTAATGCTAAATTCATTTTTTGGGCCATGTAGTGAATGCCAAGCATGTATGGTGCACAAGTAGTTTGTAACTTTGTGCAAACATTGATCCCTTGACCTTGCATCACTACAGCTCCATCAGCTCCTACACACACAAAGTTTTTGGTAATTTCCAACTCATCTATACCTAGAAGCTCATTGAAAGATTTCTTGACTAGCTCAAACAGATTTTGTGATGTTGAATTGTCCTTCATTTTATGAACACAAAGAAGATGAGCCCGGTGAACATGTTGTTCAACAGCATACAAATGCATACAAACCCAAGAAGTATTGTCTACCGCAGTAACTTCATCTAAAGATAATGCAATGAAATTTGGCTCTTTTGATTTCTCCTTTAAATCTTCCTTTTCCATTGCAGCAAGAAAATTTTCCCATTCCCATCTAGTGTTTACTGACCAATGTGAGAAGAGAAAGTGAGGAACACTCAAATAAGATAATAAACTAGAATATTTTGGGTAGTCTATCATAGGATGGCCTTTGGACAAAATATGAAAATCAAAACTCATCAGAACAATTTTTGATAGATTTGCTACATCCATTTCTTTTCCAAAATGAGCCTCAAGTATAACTTGACATTCAACAAGCTTTGACATTCTATGGTTATGCTTTTCATATTTTGTGGCATACTTAATATGACATTCTTCCTTTGATTTCCATCGTACGACTGATTGTTACTTTCCATCTATGATTTGTTTTTCATAAAATTTACTAATATGATTTTCTATAGCGTCAATATTTATCTACAACGTCTTGGTTCTGCCACATTTCCAACTACAAATAGTACACTTTCATAGTGTTGTTTTTTCAATATCATTTTCGTTTGTTACCCCCACTAGTAGAATGAATGGGTACTTCAACAACCAACCAAGTTAAAAATTCCATGTCATTTCCCACTCGTGCCCCAATTTTTATTTTTCTTTTCTTTTCTTGCTACCAACATCATCCTCATCCAATTCAATTCTCTCATTTTGGTTAACTAGGGTATCCCTTGGAACATCTTTTGCGGTACTACCATCCTCATTTGATAAATTTTGATTTAAGTAAATGGAAATCTCACCTTGACCTTCCTATGGCGATGAGGTATTGTGAATGCCTTCTTCATTAATATTTGGTTGAAGAGTTGATGATGTAGCTCCATCTTGATCTGATGGATTAGAAGCTTTGCCATTTCAAAGTAAGACTGTATGGTACCTCTACGTTTTGGGAATTTTGATGGCCTCCCAGTCTTTTCATGATGCAGGAGCATCCAGTGGTGTAAGGGCAATCCTGCATCACCCAAAAATATATTTAATTTCATTTAGAATTTTTTTTGTAGATGTTTTTGCATTTCTGGATACCCTTTTCGTCGAAGAAGAATTCCCAACTTTCAGAACTGCTTTTCTGCTTTTTCTGCTCAACTGCTATTTTTAGCAAGTATGAATTTGAAGGCGTGAGGAGACAAAAATTTAAGGGAAGCTTCAGGACATAATAATAAACACTTTGGTGAAAGAATCAGATCAAGAGCATTTCCGGTTCAAAAGTTATTCAAGTTTCAATTTCTGCTTTTTGCCTTATGAAATCTTCGGAGCTAATTTTGAGGTACTTAGAGGCTCCGGATGGGCCTGAAAAATTGGCGGAATACGAAAGTGGTTAGCCTTTAGGCCCCACTTTCCGGCAAGAGATCTTCGCGAGAGCTTTCCGAAAAGGTATTATCATTGAAGATCTGACGGTTAGATCTTGAGTTAGGGCTTCCGAAAGTTGGTGCATAATTTGAATCCCGTTTTTGGCTCCAAACAAAGAAACGGGCTATTTATGGGCGAGTTACTGTTTCTTTTAGGCAGTTTTTGGGGAAAGAAGATCGCATGCTGCGAATAGGGGAATTTCTGTAGTTTCTTTCTGTAATTTGCATGTATTGCAAAACTGGAGGATTTGAGATCCTCTGCATGTAGGAATTTCATACTTTGAAAATAATAAGATTTGTTAGTTTTTCTGTGTGATTTTTTTTGTGTCTCGGGTTGCACCCTCATCATTTCATTACCTTGAGGAGTCTTACCCTTGCTGCTCGACATATTGATCTCTCACTTCGAATAAAAACTGGAAAAAAATGTCTTCTTATTTAAGGATAGAGAATATAGATCCCATTCCCTACTCAAAATCATCTTTAAGACTGAAGTAGGAATGTAAAAGAGATAAAGAAATCTTATTATTATAACTAATAACACTATGAATAAATGACCACTCACCTTTAAGTCTACATTTTCGGCTTTCGCTGACTTCCGAATTGAGAAGTAGAACCTCATAACTGAAAAAAATGTGCAATAATAAATGATAGTTTTGATTATATTTATATCAATCCATATTTGGTGAATTCCATAGGATTTTTCAATGGTATATTAAAAATTTGGCGAATCTCATGCTCTTATACAATGATACATTATAATTTTCAAGGTGAAATATATCTGTAGACATGAAAATAATCCTAACTAGCATCATGCATCTAATTACGCTTCAATCAACATCATTTCCTCTATTAATCAAATAAATTAATTTATTTGATTAATTCACTAAGCTCCATCATCCTTAATTAAATAAATCAAATTATTTAATTAATCTCCTAAAGGTCCTCCATTTAATTAAATAAATCCAAATGTTTAATTAAATCTCTAAATGTTCTTTATCTTCTCATTTAATTTAAATAAATCCAAATATTCCATTTAAATGTCACAATCAACTAACTTCCATTAAATTAAACTTAAATTTGTTTTTGACCTTTTTGTCCAAACAAATTTCCCCCCAAATCTCTCAACCATATGCATTTAATGCTATTTTTTAGATTTCAAAATCAACTAATAAGCATTTACTTGCACAAAGACCAAAATGTGCTCACCCTTCCTCCTCTCACATTTTTACAAGTGGCATGAATCCATTGGTTGAATATTAGTCCCACATTCTTCCACTTTGCCTCTTCTTCTCTCAATCTCATCTCTAAATTCAAGGCTTTTCTCCTTCATTTTCATCCACAATTTGAGCACTTTTACTTTAGGCATTTTGGAGTTGATCATCATTTTGCATCTCATTTCCACTATCACCATCTAAGCTTATCTAGGATTGGGAAAGGGCTCCTTTACATATCAAGGGTGCACCAATCGACTATGGAATAGGTATCCACTATACTTTTTATCCTTTTAATTAGTTTATAATTTTTTTATTTTGTTTATCAAGCATGTTTGAGTATTTCATAGAGATGTTGATTATTTGTTTTGTTTTAAAATACTAACCCTACTAAGAGTGTGTATTGAAGGTTTTTAGCAATGTGCAGATTTCACCATCTACATAATGGCGCTAGAAGGAGGGAATCCTCATTAAATGTTTATGTATGTTTCTCATTTGCAGATTTTGGTATTTTAAGTGTTGATGCAGAAATTATTTTGTGCTTTGAGTGGTGTAAGGCAGAAATTATTTCATTGTGATGAACTATCTAAGCTGGTACATTTAGCTTTCCAGCAGTGTGTATTAGCGAACTTGTGTGTTAGCTAACGAGTGTGTGTTAGCGAGCATGTGTTAGCTAACATTAAGTGTTAGCAAACATGTGTTATTAAACATGTAATAGAAAATTTTATGTGTTAGCAAACCTATGTTAGCAAATTTTATGTGTTAGCAAGCGCTATGTTCCTTTTCAATAAAAATGTTATGCGTATATCCTACAATCAACACATTCTATGAGATGACATTTATTTGAGGGATTTTTTTTTCAAATGGTTCATGTGCCTAGTCTACGTGTCCACACATTGCATTCATGTTTACCAGGGTGGTTCTAACTGTAGAAAAGAGTTTGGATTTCATCTTATTATATTTTATTGTTGTGTTGTCTTTTATGTATCATCTTGCATTGCTTAAAAATCTATTAGTAGAAAGTATTCATTGAAAGGAAAATTCATTCACAACCATCTCTATAAAGATTCACATAGATTTCCCTACCATTTCCATCATCCAAATAAAGTTGATATATCAGTCAAATACTTGTTGATCACATTTATTCATAAGAGCTCATCATAAATGGCACTAACTTGGTAAGGCATTTTATTACACCTGCGACTGTTGGGACATGCAAAACATTTTAATATTCCCTCTATATGTATGTTGTCATTTCCTACACCATTCATCATTATTTTATTGCTATTTGCACTATTTTTTTTCTTGATGTTTACATTTTGATAAGAGGGGCACATCATTTAGAATCTTATGCAGATGCCCATCTTATCACAAAGAATCAAATTTGTTCACTCATAACTGCCATTTTAAAGTCTATGTATTTAATGTTGCTGCTCAATATCATTTTGTTGTTTAGTATTGATCTTAATATTTATTTTACGGGTAAGCTAACAGCTATCAATTTCAAAGACAATTTTCTTTATTTCATGTCAATTCCAAACTAATGTGTTGAAAACATAGACACCTTGAATTGATAGAACATTCAATTTGCCTTTTTTAGTCCTGTCAATGTGCAAGAGGGAATATAAAAATGAGAGCATAAAGGAAACATTTGCCGCTCTGTATTTGAATGTGTCATTTGTCAGACTAGGCTGAGGCTGCAAATATTTTGAAAGCATTTACTCTCAACTCAACTTCAATTCCATAAAATCAATAGTTGATTAATAAACCACTTTAAAAAAACTAATATTGCTGCAATTATTTGTTTTTAGAATGAGGGCCATTAGTCTTTGTTGACAAATTAAAACAAATATTTTTCCTAAAAGATCCAATCATGTTGTTGAAAGAAGGAAATCTTAGATTGTTGAAATTGAATTAATAGTAGGAGAGGCTTTGGGCTTTGTTAGTAAACTATCTATTTATGATTAATATTTTCCTTAAAGTCTTTGGAAGGCAGGATTCTTATTAATGTTGCATTTTTTAGTCCAAAATCATTAGTCTTTTTTCATCCAAAATCATTCTTTTAGGTAATGCTTAAAACAATTTTAAGTTAAATAACTTGATCCTCACATGATTGTCTTTTTATCTTATAGGAGGAGAATTTCGTTCACACAAAGGACTTGAAGCATAAGAAACAATCTTTGAAGAATTGAGCATTAAATTTTAAGTTGAAAAAGCATTTTTAAAAGCTTAGAGCTTCGATTTTATGCTCTCGTTTTCTGTTTTAAACCAACTCGCCTTTCTTTTGGGGTTTAAAATTTATCATTGATTTGATATTTTTCAAGTTGGATTAAAATTGAACCTTAGCAACTTACTAAATTTCAATTTGGGTTCTAAAAATTTGACAATCAACTCTCACATTTTGATTTCAAGGCTTTAAAAAGAACTCAAATTTTCCTTTGGAAATTAAAATGAACATGTGCATTTGGTTTTTTGTAATCTTTTTCACAAATTAATATCATTGAAAATACATATGCACTTCTCTCGCGCCTTAGAATGATCTTGAGAATCAAAATTCTTTTTCTGATATTAAGTTTTAAAAAAGATTGCCTCCACATTTTGAGTTGGGATTAAAAATTGAACCAATCTTGCGAGTGTGAGTGGGGCATATTGCGAGTGTTCTCCCTTTGTTTTTCAACAAAGGTTGATCGAACTACGGGATATTCTTGCTCACTTTTGTTTATCTTAGAGGGCCTTCCTGGTGGGAAAAAGTAATCACCCCAGGGAATGACCCAACCAGGAACACGCTAAAGCCAAGTGACTTCTAGTCGGTATATAAGTGTGGATTCTCAAGGAAATTTCAAGAATCACAAGGATTATTATAACGAGAAGGGTAGAAATGGTCTCTCACTGCATGGATGGTTCCCCATGAATGGAATGCCCCTGCATTAAAACCCTTGTTTAGCAAAGGCCAAAATCCTTAACTATTTGTTGGTGCAAAAGGTCATGTCCTTTGAAGCCGCCCCACGTAACATGTGGTTGTAGAGATGAAAAGTATGCCATGGGAGATTCATGGGTACTGATGCTTGGCTGACCCAAGAAGTGAGTGTGCTATAAGGGGGATCTTGTGTGGTCAAGCATCTAATCATCTGCACTAAATATGCGTAGCTGGATTCGTCCAAGTGGGAACCCAAAAAATATTGTCTTTTCAACCTAGGATTGTGCATACTCTTGGAATAAAAAAAAAACACTTTGCTTGAGTCCCGAAACATTTGGAAACAAACATTCACATAATCTTCAAATTTCAAACCCTTTAGTAGGGGAAAATACCTTTGACCAAATCCAAGTTTTTTTGCTTTCCCTAGGGATTTTATCCTTAGAGGTTTCGAAGCATTTGAATTTATATCATAATTTTCTCATACTAAAGTCAACCTAGGAAACTATGCTCTTGAAACCTTGATTTTCACATAATAGACCTTGTGGAATGAAAAGATATTGAGTTATAGACATTTAGTTTGAAACTTTTAATCAAGAAATTGTTTGAGGTAAAAAGGACTCATTAAGCAAAGTAAAGAGACAATTGAACCTCACACATGTGTTCTTTCAAATGATTTCCTACAAAATCAAAATCTAGAAACCCAAGTTAAAAAGTCTTAGTCCAAAAGCTCATGAGGAGTGTCTTGAAATACTTCTTGAAGTTAGAGAAAGATTGGTTTACAACTTCTATAAGAAAGCTTCAAGGAACAACCCTACATTATATGAGTTCTATTATAAACAAAATTCAACTCTTTTTCAAAGGTTTTCTTTTCTCAAATAGGGAGTATCAAGCGTGTTCTTCAAAATTGAGGTCTTGTAAGAAGGAATTTTATCTAGGTCAAGTCTAGGATCAAAATCAATCATTTTCATCCATCCCTCAACCATCAAAATCAAAGAAAATCTCACCAAAAAACTCTTGGAAACTTTGAAAACATCATTTATGCTAAACTTCTAGGCAAAATCAAAATCATCTTGTTTGGTTAGATATGTGTAGATGAATCCTTCTCCACATATTTGACCAAATTATCAATCCTTGTGAATAAATTTACCTCTTGATAAAATCCAACATCTTGGGGTCTAGGAGTTTATTATACAAAATAACTTTGTTTGACTAGGGGTGTCTTGATGAATCCTTCTTGACACACTTAGTAAAATTATCCTCTTGTGTATGAGTTCACTCTAGGACAACACAAGCTCCTATGGTTTTCAAGTTCATTATCCAAATTAATCAATCAAAATCCAATCAAATCAAGTCATAAAGTTTAGCATCCCCCTCAAGGTTCTTCAAGAGTTTCATCATCCATATCATCCATCTTTCGTTTATCCCATCCTCATCATCACTTTGATCCTTAAATTAACATAGTTCTTCTCTTCTTTGAGCCTAAAGTTTAGACCAATCTAAGGGGTTAGAGGTTCATCTCTTACATTCCTGAAAATTCATCCTTATTTTATGGTTCAAACTTGATCTCAATACAATAAGAACATGGAGAAAAACAAAGAAACATCCACTTCGAGCAATCTAAGTCAAATTGAAAGAGAATTCAACCCTACAATATCCATTGACCTCCCAATCAATCCTCCTCCAATACCTCAAAATCCTCAAGAGGAAGGTTAAGTGGAAGACATCACCAACAACGTCTTAGGGATGACACAAGACGAAATCCTTGAGATGGTGCAAAATCTTGAAAATCATCGAATTGTCAATGCTATGATGAAGTTATATCCCTCTCAATACATGCTTGAGTTAGCAAAAGAAGGGGCTAAAATCCCTTCTGACTATGACGTAAGCACTATTGTGGAAAGACCTCTTGGGATCATGCCCTCAACATCATCCACACTTCCATTTCAAAGCATCACTCAAGACATCCTAAAAATCATATCATTCATCGTTCCAACTCAGCTAATTGTTAACAAGGGAAGCTCTTTGCTCCATGCACTCAAAACACACCCCCTTGTGAGAAATCGAGATTTGAATCATGCAAGCACCACATCCGATCAATCCATTCCGTTGAATCCATTACACCCATACATTCCAGTCACATTTCATAATCATACCAATTCATCCTCATTTCATGCAACACTAGTCTATCCTCTAGACACGCAAACCTCTCTCCCTATGACATCACAAGCAAAAGATGATTTGTTTGGAATGGGGGGAGTCTTTGATCCCTCATCATCATATATTCAAGAGAATGAATCACCCATTTTTCCACCGTTTTCACCTCTACCACTTACATCCACATCACCCCTTGGGTTAGGTCTTCCTCCTTTTCCCTCCATCAATCAACCAAATCAAAGCAATCCCCCTATCATGAGTCAAAACATCATTCCAAATTTTCCTGTCATGCCATCAATATCACAACAACAGATGGCAACCATCCAACCAAACCCAACAATCAATACATCCTCTATTCCCCAAGTCTCTCAAGGCATGATTTCCCAAGGACCAAGCATCTCAATCACACAATCCACAACTCAAACCCCGATCATCAACAGGACCATTCCAATGGTTAGCAGAATTCCTAATCCATCGCCACCACTGCCAAAACACAACATGGAAAATTCATTCAACATCACGTTGCAAGCTACTCGACAAGCTACCCATCAAAAAGCACTCCAAAACCAATAGGCTGCATAGCTAGTTGCTCAACAAGTGCAAGCACAATTAGTAGCACAACAAGTGCAATAGGCACAACAAGCTACTCAAGCCTGAGCTTTATTATAGCAACAGCAAGCTGCCCAAGCTACGCAAGTAGATCAAATAACTCAAGCCACACAAGCTGCACAAGCTACTCAAATTACATAAGAAATCCAACAAGTGCATGCTCAAGCCCGAGCCCACTATCAAGCTCAACAAGTGCAAGCGTAAGCAAAATACAAAGCATAATTGCAAGCCACCCAACAAGAAGCATATCAACAAACCTTGTAATATTATCAAGTACAACAACAAGCCCAACAACAGTATGACCAATAATAAGCATTGTTTGCATAGCAACAACACGACCAACAACAAGCATTATTGGCACAACAACAACATGACCAACAACAAGCATTGTTGGCTTAGTAGAAAACACATGCATTACTCGCTCAACAAAGCTTGCAACAGATTCCCACCAACATCCCACTCGTCAATCCAACACCTCAAAACATGTTCACCCCACCTCCTGATCCGCAAGATGACACGATGACACAAATCAAACTACTCTCACAGCAAGTGCTCGATCTTCAATGAAGAAAAACAACAAGGAAACCCAACAATTTGTGTCCCTATCCTTTTGACAAGAGCCTTGCAATGATACCTTTCCCAAAGGGATTCAAAATCCCCAAATTTGACAAGTGATACGGATTGGGAAACCCTAAAGATCACATCAGGGAATCCGAAGTACATTGCATGAAATTTGTGTATAACGATACATATCTAATGTGATTGTTTCCTCGGAGCCTCGACAGTGCCGCCATGGAGTGGTTCTCTCATCTGCCTACTGGCATTAGAACATTCCAAGAAATAAAAGATGCATTCCTCTAATTTTATGCATTCAACATTACCACAGATGTTAGTCTATAGGAGTAATCGACACTCAAACAAGGAAAGGGGGAATCATTCGCCTCCTTCCTACAATGATGGTAATCCAAGGCTAATCAGATCAAGGGACATACAACCGCCAACTGCATGAAACTAAAAAATATCATCCAAGATCTCATTGATGATAAAATCATAAATGTTGAGCAACTAGCTGGCAATAGGGATCTAAAAATATATATGAATCCAATGCCCGATCACAATCAAGGAAACGACAAAGGTAAGAAAAATATGGAAAACTGAACCACACATACGAAGGGGTTATCGCATGCCTTGACGAAATGGTCACTATTTTTAGTATCAAGGGAGCCAATGCTTTTCGGAGCATCACGTCCATCTAAGACCCCCACCGTAAACTAGAAATTTGTTCCTTATGGTTACAACATCCTTGACCAATTGAAAAAAACCCTGCTCAGATCTCCATCATGGAGTTACTGAAACTTTAAGTCACCCATAGGAAAATCCTTGATAAAGCCTTGGCTTCATCCACTATCTCCACTAACCTTGATATGAAGTAATTCCAAGCTATGGTCAGTAACATAATCACTCCAAATCTCCTCACCTTCTTTCATCGGGATTTCCCCGCCCAGCCATCTCACAACCATTTATTACACTTTGAAGTCCTAGTTCAAATAAATAAGGTCAAATGGGTCTTGGTGGATGGAGGTGCAGGCCTCAAAATTTGTTCACTAAAGCTCATAAAGAACTTGGGAATCTCTAAAGATTCCATTGAAAAGGGTAAAGGTATCACAATTAGGGCTTACGATGATCAAGAAAGAGTGTATTAGGGCACTATTCAACTCCCTATTCAAGTAGGGCCCATTGTTATGGAGACTACCTATCAGATGATTGACCTTGACCTGCCTTACAACATCCTCTTGGGGTGCCCATGGATCCATGGGATGCAAGCAGTTGCATCGACATTCCACCAATGCATCAAGTTTTCATACGAAAACCAAGAGGTCACAATCTATGGTGATCCTAAACCCTTTTCCTACTACAAGAATCTGGAAGCCAAGTACTATAAAGTTCCCCAAGTCCCAAAAAATGATGAAGGCCCCTCAACTCCATATATAGACCTAGCCAATATAGCCTCCACTTTTGGGACAAAGATACCCTCCATCCCCAACATATCTGGCATCAAGCTTATAATCCAAGATAATGGGTGTGGGGAATAAAGAATGAAGAAAGGAGCCTTTGTAGTTGGGGAGTTACCTCAATCCCCCAAATCCCATGGACAAACACAACCCACCAATACAACATCTCAAACCTTCAAAGCGGATCCCTCCCGATTCAGGTGTTGGGGAGATCTAGGCCGAGAAGTGGTGGATGAGAGAGATGTATCCAGTCTCCTCTATCAAATAGAAAGGCCCACACCAAATCTTCCCATGGATGAAAGAAGCAAAGGATTGCAAATGATGTTTGGCATGGGTTACAATAAGAATGCAAGTGTTGGGAAAAACAACACTGATCGACTGGAGCCCATCATTGTTGAGAAACGAATAAAAAATCTTGGCCATGGGTGTACCCCTCCAACTATAACCATACATGGCTGAAGTCCCCTAGTTAGAGCAGTTAAGACTCCCCCTTAGTTATCGGCAGCTGCCCTTCAACTACCCGTATCCACAGGATGAGTCATAGATAACTTCACCTTTGACATCACCGATGTTTGTAGTAGTAGCAATGATGAGGACACCATAACTAATGTACCCATGCTTTTTGAAGACTCCTCCCTACTCATCATTAGCACCTTGTCTTTTGAGTCAGACCACCAAATCCATGGGATAAACTTAGTATACCCCCAACTCATCGATTGTGACAAACAAGGACCACTAATTTTACACACATTTGAAAACGATGAACCACTCTTAGAATTTATGGGATTGCGAGATACAGTACCATGTGGGGATCATAAGGTTGGATTTGATATCACACTGGACACTTGAGCCTATTATGGGGAGATTATTGAATCCTTCAGTCGCAAAAGTGAGAAATTGAGAATAATCTCAAGGTCCTTGAGTGAAAACCACTCTGTGGCACTCTCTAACCCTTAAATAGTAAAAATAAAGGATGCATCCAATGGTGAAAACCTCTCTAAGGCACCCGAAGGATAAAGGGTTCAATATTCCCCTCACTACACTTTATCAAGAAAAATCAGCAGTCCTAGCAGAACAATGTAATCATGTCAACTTGGGAACAAAGGAGCTACCACACAGCTTTCTATGTTGAGTCACTTCTCATGGAAGAATAGGAACTCTTAATTGCATTCCTGAAAGAAAGAAAGGTAAAATTTGCATGGACTTATGCTGACATGCCTGGGCTTGATCTAGAGGTAGTAGTTCATCACTTAGTAGTATATCCTGAAGCAAAACTCGTGAGGCAAAATCTCATAATGATGCATACCAAAATAGCCTTGTTAGTCAAAATGGAATTGCAAAAGCTCTTATGCGGGATTCATATGCCTGATTGATTATCCAGAATGGGTGTCCAACTTGTTACATGTTTCAAAACCAATTGGGGGCATCTGCATCTGCACCGATTTCAGAGACTTAAACAAAGTGTGTCCTAAGGATGACTTTCCACTACCCAACATTGACATGATAGTGGATATGACTGTCGGACATGAGATGCTATCACTAATGGATGGATTGTCTAGATATAATTAGATCATGATAGCAAAGGAGGAATAGCACAAGATAACATTCACATGTCCATGGGTAACCTACTGCTAGAACATGATGCCATTTGGGCTAAAGAATGCAGGAGAGACTTATCAAAGAGCCATGACACTGATCTTTCATGAAATGATCCATGGAACCTTTCTCCTTTTGACATATTGTGCCAGTGTCTTTCTATTCAAATTGATCTCAGTTGAAAGTGAAGAGATTTGTCTTTTTTTGGTCATTTTTTCACTTAAAATCGATGTCAACATTACTCTTCTTGAAATTGCCTTATCTACTAATCAATATTTTTTCCCAATGGAAACCAAACCTTTTTTAAAATTTTCAACAATGTCTTTTTGTAGGTGTGAACCTTTCCTCTTTTTTGTACTTGTATCTACACCCAACAATTATAATGACTCTTATAGCTCATTGTTAAGAAGTACAATTGACAATATTTGGGCTTGATCGAGTGTATCAAGTTTACTGAAATGAGAAATTATTTTCTTTTCAGTTTTGTTCATTGACCTCTTAGTATTACGTCTAGGTTTTTTAGCATAAAACTTCAATTTTTCCATATCCATTTGAAATAAATGATCTAAATTTATAGAATAAATTGTTCTCCTCACATCTTTAGCTAGATTCATATGCTCTTCCATGATGGTATCTGGAAGTGATCCTAACCCCTCTCCAACATCCATTCCTTGCACCTGGGCCTCCTCTCCAACATCAACTATGTGTTCTCCAGCTTCATTTTCGCTAGGATCTAAATTTGGCTCGACTTCTACTTCAGTTTCTGTATGTTGAGCCCCTACACAAAAACACATCAAATAACATAGAATTCACCAAATATTTGATGTATTAAGAAAGGACATAAGGATTTTTAGATAAATCATATACTTATAATTACTAATTTTATCAAATTTCGTAAATTAGAATATTGAACAAGGTAATATTTTGAAACACTTAAAAAATTTATACAACACTAAAGATTTGTTAATATTTGATTTAAGGATACACAACTATTTAGCAATCAATACTAGAATTATCAATCATATAATAACCCAAAATCGAAGATGTATTAAGGAAATCAATGATGGTGAATAATGAAAAGGTTTCTAACAATAGATGACTTAGGACTTCAATACCTTGAATAAATCATTCAAAAAGGTTAGCTAAGCTTAAAGGGTAATTATCGAGTTTCAATTTATCGATTGCTATGAAAGAGAGTTTCTAAACATGATTTGAAGTTCATAATTATTAATGAAAGATAAATGGTAATATACGTGAGGATTGAAAATCTGAGGCCTTATAGGTGGTAATAGTTTTCACTAGTTAGAAGGAACATCTCTAACACAACAGGTGACTAAGAAGTTTAAATAAAATGAAAATAAACAAAAGCTACCCTCGCAACTAACTAGTCAAGACAAAAAAATCATTATGTATTACACAACATAGGAATAACAAGACTAGCATTAAACATATTAGCTACATGTGAAACTTTACAACCTTGCTATATTTTACACATCATTGAGGGATTTTATTTACACAAGAAAAATCATGACCTTAAATTGTTTATTTGCTACAAATTTCTTATTAACTATTCCTAAAAAAAAATAGCTTAAGGTGTAATCCCCAAGTTTGTTTTCGTCTTGACATATATCCTCAAATTTAGATAGTGGAAGGTGATTTTGGACAAGGATAGAATTTGCATGACTAAATGTATGTTGGGATGGAGTGGCTTGAAAAGGATTAGTGGTGAAGGACTAGGATAGGACATGGAGGCTTGGAACGGATTAGTGGATATCAAGGTGAATTTAAGACATGATAGTGAAATCTAGAGAATGAAAATGAAAAGGTATGACTCAAGCCTAAGGTATGCAACCTAAACAATATTGTCTTTTTGGATGGCATGCAATTATAGTTTATGACAGTCAATTGCATTGCAAGAAATAAAATGCGTTGTCTAAATTTCTTCTCGAATTTGGACAATGATAGTGATTTTCTAGTGCACATGTCAAATGCGTTGCACAGAGTCTCAGATGTATTTTTCTATTTTTCAAATTTATTTTATCACATCAAATGGATTGCATAGAGTCTCAAATGCATTTGTAGTTTGGATAAAAGTTCGATTTTCTTGCAATTTTGGCAGATTTTTGAAATTATTTCGATTTGAATGTGTTTTTCTAGGTCTGTGAAGGATGTTTATTTGTTCATTGTTTCAGAAAACACTTGGCAATCACATGGTTTTGTCTTTGAATGTTGAAAAAAGTCACAATGAAAATAAGCACAATCCTAGGTTAGCAAGGACTATATTCATTGGATCCCACGTGGATTTTGCTCCAACCGCACCTATTCTTAGCAAGTGACTTAGAAGCTTGGCCACACTGGCTCCCCCAACATGGCACTCACTTCTTGGGTCAACCAAGCTTCAAGCATTCATAAATATTCCATGACAGGCTCATCACCTCTACTAAGAACTGTGAGAATGTGGGTGCCTTGGCAATGACCATAGTTGCACCAGAAAATAGAAAATGTTTTTGGAAACTACAAAAAAAAAAAATAGTTTGGGCACCCATTCAAGTGGCCACACATGACGCAAGATTAGCTCCAATAAGGAGGAATTCCATCCTAAAGAGGTTACGTTCAACAGGGTTTTGGGGAATTCGCTTGTCTGTGTGACACATTTGTGCTCATAATCCTAAGCTTTCCATTAGGTTTCACATTTGTATACCGGTCAGGAGTAGCTCGGCTAAAGAGATTCGTTTCCAGTTTGAGTTACCTTGGGGTGAGTATTTTTTCCCACCAAGGAAGGCCCAATTCCTAGAGTAAATAACATTTTCTCTTACACCCAAGATCACACAAGTGCATAAGGGGAGAGGATAGTTCTATTATTGAATTGATGTTACACAAATTGGATACACTTATTCATTTTAATTATCCAAATTGCAATATGAGGCAAATACATGAGACACTTTGTTCATTTTAAACCCAAATAAATGTGAGACAACCAAGGTTCATTTTAAGCCCATGTCATGAACATGCTTGTAAATTTTAGACTCAATGAGTTTCAATGCATGATTGTGTTCATTTTAAGCCCATGAGTGTATATGCATGTTCATTTCAACGAATGAAATGTGAATGCAAGTTTTTGTTTGTGATTGTTTGATTTAGGAATTGAAAAGGAGTTATAAAAATCAACAAACAAAGGTTAGACTCCTTGCCACATGCTATAAACAAAATATTAGTAACCCTAAAAACCTCTAAGCTATTAAACATAAAAAACTCATGCTTTCTAACTCCATTGTTCTTCATTGTTTTACTTGAGTTTATTTCTTTGATGCTTGATAATGCTAACCTGATATTTTCCCTAGTTACAGAAAGAATAGATATAAATCTAACTAGTCGTATTAAGAAAGAAAATTCAAAGAGGAAAATACTTTTTTTCTCTTTTTTTAAATTTACCTTAGTAATTAGGTTTGTGAAGACCTTTAATACATGCTTTTATTAAACTTAATGTTAAGAGAATATTTAATTTAGATCCAATAAGAATTTGATTCTTTCATTAAAGTTCTCACAACAAGATTGGAGTTGATGCCCAAGACTCAATATTTTATTCCCTTAAATATTTGCACCAATGACTACCATGATTACAATTATAAAGTCTATATTACCCAATATTAACTCCTTATAATAAGAGATTGAAGCATTCTTAATGTTTCCTTGAATCTACACATCTAGATGCAAGAATGAACATGTTTACAAATTTGAACCAATCACCATATACCCAACATAACACTGTTTCCTTATAATAACTTTGCAAGCTTTTTTCCGTATTCTCTATTCCTGTTATGTTGAATACTTTCGTGCAATCTTACTTTTCTTGTCTTTTTTTTCCCCGTCTCCTTCTTTGTAAAATACCGCTTAACAATTTTTCTAAATCTTCTCTTCCAAAACTTGCTTTGTAGAACAAAAATATCTTTTACAATTTTTGTATTTCTCTTCTCCAAAACTTGTCTTCTAAAACCCAAATATGCTTCACAATTCCTTTGAGTTTCTCTTATATTTAATGATTTACAAAAAAAAAAACCCATAATTTCAATCCTAAAATTAAAAATTGATTAACATGTATTTTAAAAAACTTAGAAAAAATAAGCTAAAACTAAACTTAACTGCTAATATTAAAAAAAATCCGAGAAGTGATTAAGATTAATTACATGCATTTGATAAATTTAGAAAAAAAATATAAAACTAAACTTAACTTCTAATATTAAAAAAAAATTTAAAAACTGATTAACATGTATTACATGTATTCAGAAAAAACTTACAAAAAAACAAGTTAAAACTACACTTAACTATTAATATTAATATTAAAATCATTACATGCATTCTGAATAACTTAGAAAAAAAGAAGTTAAAAATACACTTTACTGTTAATATTAAAATCCGAAAATAAATTATTAGGAAAAAAGAAGTTAAAACTACATTTAACTATTAATATTAATATTAAAATCATTACATGCATTCTGAAACTTAGAAAATAAAAATAAAACTACACTATACTTAACTTGTTAATATTAAAATTGAAAAAAACTATTAATATTAAAATCCAAAAAAAACTATTAATATTTAAATCCGAAAAAAGGACGAAATGCTAAAAAGTTGTTGATATAACGTGTTGCATGAAAAAAACCAAAAAATCGCTAATTTGGGGAAAAATTTAGTGGCGTTTTAGGGGTTCTAATGAACTCTTTCGTTACTTTCTTTTTTTAATTACAAAATTAATGTATTTTTTACTCGCAAAGCTCGATTTGGAAGTGCAAATGCAATCAAATAAATGAATCAAGTTGGAGAACCGTAGTCCTTGAAACAAGCTTCCTAACAACTATAATTTTGATATATTTTTATTTGAATTTGTATTATATTTTTTAGTTTTACTAGACATAGGTTTTTCATCGAACATCAATTTTGGTGAAAAATTATTGTGGAAAAATAGTAAATTAGTGAACCTTTTTTTGAAAAATATGTACGCACCAATATTTATGTCCTCATTCAAACAAAAAAAAAGAATTTCAATAAATACAAAAAAAGTTATGCGATTGAAAGTGCACCTATGTCTAAATTGTAATTAGCTTGACTTTAAAACTTAATTAAAAGAAAAATATTCAACAAAACATTATGGAACAAAATGGAAGCCCTAAATATCAGTGTTACCAACCTAAACTCAAAAGAATCATAATTCAATCTTTTGTAGAAAAAAAGTTATGTGATTGAAAGTACACATCAATTTTTAAAAATGTTATTTACTATTAAAAACTAGTTACCAAAGGAGATGCAAAAAAAAATTACAATTTTATATATATATATATATATATATATATGTGTGTGTGTGTGTATATATATTTAGAATCTACAGAGAAAATTACACAAATCACTAATTTGGATCATCTTCAAATTCCTAACAATTTACCTACTATAAGTGTCAAAAAGTGAATATTTTGTTCAAAATGTTGCTTTCAATATCAAGTTTAGCCAAAAAGTGTAACCCACTATTGTGGGATCACCCAATGATAACCCAAAAACCTCATTCCAAGACCAGAAAATAATCCATCGAGAAACACCTAGAGCTTTGAAAGGGCGATCTGTAGAGGCATCCAGTCGGATTTGAAAGGCATCGATAAGGCACCTAGATTCTCTTGCAACTCATGCAGATCAATAATTTCTTTGAATGACAACTCCATGGAGATCCCAGCCCAGAACTCAATCTGAAAAAAAATCCTCGCTATCAAATGGATGGCACTTTCAATGTTCACCGCCGTGGGAGGTTGGTCGAATGATTGGAAAGCGAATAGATCTTGTTTCCTTTCCTCGATCCTTGCTGCAATATGTTCCACTCTGGCCACCGATTAATCAAAGAGAAAATGAGAGGGCAAACCCATCTGAGTCAAATGAGATAATTTCATCTACATATGATTCATAGTTTGACTTAGAGTGATCAAGCAATTGTTAGCTTGGAGAATCGATGAGTGAAAATGGATGAACTCCTTCGCCTTTTTGGCAACCGATCTCTAGACATCAATTCTCGCCTTTTCTAAGTCAGCATTAGTCATTGCGTATAATTTTCCCAACAATTGCTTGGCCTCAGACACTCTTTCAACAATAAATTTTTGAACCTACCCAATTGTACCATGCACCTCCCTACTTAAATTTGTCGCATCTGCCATGAATTGCAGTACTAATTGTAGGGACCAATAGAAAGACTTAACCTATCCTAGTAGGAGACATATAATTGTTGTGCCATCGTGAGGGAATCCGATTGTGGAATAGAGGGTTGGGAAGGAATCAGTAATAGATTTATCTCAACAACCTTTGACCTGATTTCTTCTAGCAGCTCCTCAATCTTCTTGTTGGATGTAGTGAGTTGTTCTCATAGAGACATTAACTCTATATCTTTGCTTTTTAGTAGCTCCTTTGCCCGACTTCGGGCTCTGTATTCCTTCTCCATAGAGACCTTCATTTCCCTAATCTCTTTTTCAAATTGAGCCCATTGGTCCTGAAACTCTTTATCATTTTCTTGAGATTCCTTCTCTGCTTGAGCCAGCTAATCCTGAAGCGCCTTGTTTTGTTGCTATAGATTAGCAACCAGGTTCAGATCTTGAGAGTGAAACTTTTCAAGTTCCTCCTAGAGCTTGGCCTTTTCTGATTGAGCTTGTTGGGACAAGCGTGCGGTTTCAACATCTTTAGCCTTCTCCTTCCTCTGTAGGATCTTGACGGTTCCCTTAATGTTCTTGAGCTCTTCCTCTGTTTTTGTCAATTGATGACTACGCTTCAAAAATTTGTAGTCACAACCCATTGAGTTTCCTCCATTAGCTCAACTTTGTCTTGTGTCCAAGTTGATTTTAGATCGATCCCCATGGCATGAATCATGTAATCCTCGAGTTGCATCTGCCCTTTGCATGAATCATGTAATCCTAGGGTTACATCTGCCCTTGAGGTTTGATAATGTTAGGCATCATAGATGCAAATGTTAACGATCCTTGAACCTCATTAAAGAGGGTCTCAACACATGGCTCAACAGTTTTCATAACATCCTTTTCTTTTCTTTTCCAGGCTCTCCTAGCCTGCGCCATCTTGGTCATGGAATTTTTCCCAAAAAAAATTGTTGGTGACCTAATTAGTTCACTAGAAAAGGGTGCATCGAGAGGAAGAGAAAAAGGGAAAGAAATAAGTGTAGATTCAAATGAGGTCTACTTCAGGAGAGTGACTATTAGTGAGGAGAAAGGAGGAATGCCATGTGGGGTTCCAGAGAAAGGGGAAGAAACGAAAGGACTCACAAGGGGTTGTGGCATGGGCCACAAGGATGTAGACAAAATTATTTGTTGTGCAGACTAGGTCAAAGCTGACGTGATGAAAGTAAATGTATTTGCAATAGAGGGCTCAAATTGGGCCTTGATGAAAGATGGAATATTCTATAGGGGAGTAAAAACTACTTGTCTAATTTGAGGAAAGGAAGACTAAAAGGGACCTCACGTGGGGGCAGAAACAGAGAATGATAGGCTAACACTTGAGGTGGTCAAAGCTGATGTGGATGCAACAAGGGTAACGAAACACTGAGATGTGAGAAGAGGGGGAGAGAAATATACATGCATCGCTGAAGATTCTGACCCTTGGCTTGTTGTAGCAGGTACTTGTGAGCTTTCTCTCGGAGTAGCATTGGTGTGTAGCCTCTTCTCGAGTGGAGAAATGTCCACACCTATGACCTCCTGGGATTGTTGGGCTACCCTGGGTCTTTTAGTAGCCCATGTACGTGGTAGTGTGACCATTGTATGGGATGTAGTTACTTGGGCACTTAGTGGGGTTTCATTGGGCCCCTTTGTTGTTTGTTCACTCCCCTATATTTGGGCGTCCTGTGCCTCTCAGGATCCTAATAATGAAGCTACCTCCCATTGATCCACTTCTTCATCTCCCTCATCATCATTATCCTCATTCTCTCTATTCTAGAGATCATAAAATTTGTCATCCATTTCTGGTTCTTGGAACATGGCATCGAGGCATTTGGTCTCTTGATGATAAACCCAAAAGTTGGCAATCTTCTTGCCACTCCACTGGTGGTTCTTGGCCAATTCATTGAAGAGAGTGGCTCCAATTTTGTACTTGTCAGTGGCCTTGGCCAAAGGATAATAAAAATATTACCATGGTGGCCTTCTTATTTATGTGGGAATATAAGCCATGTCTACAAAGAGAGTATGGTTCCAGGTGAGTGGACTTCGACGAGCTTCCCAGTAAGGTCGGGAGCTATGAGTCACTTTGATGTTTAGATCTGCCAAGTCATCCTCAGGATTATAATTCTATTTGTCACAAATCAATACCAACCCTAGATAAGCAAGCTTTGCAGTTAGAAAACCTTGTGTCTACTTCCTCTCCATTATTACCATTCCAAAGCTTAAAGGGTATTTGAAAAATCCCTTCTGATGTTTTCCCCCACAAAATTGTTTTCCTATAATTTCTAGTTGCCTAAATACATTAAGGGCCAATACCCTATTTTTCAAACAATTCACAACTCCCCCAATTTGGCTAATTGAGATAGATTTGTATATCATTTATCTAAAAATCGTTATGTGAAGTAAGGTCATGGATATGTGAGGAAAGTATGTAGGATTTAGTAAGAAGCTATATTTTAGACATAGTGAGCTGAATGCTACAAGGTAGCATATCAATAATCTAAAATTTATTGGGTTGTATTGTTATGGTATTATTAATCAATTACAGAGGTGACTCCATCATCCTATGGATGAGGCATTGGTCCCTTTTCATTAGCTTCTCTTAGAGTAGGTTGGGTTAGTAACACACCTAGCTAGCAGCTCAAAATGAGAATAAAATCATAAATGCTTTCAATTATAATGTCCCAACCTGAACTGTTTCATTATTGGACTTGTAATGGATGAAATTTTGTTGATAGGCCAGCCAAACCTTCAATGAATGTTTCCCACTTACACTTTGGAGGAATTCATCTGTGTATTGAAATGCTCTTGTTTGAGGACTATCATATGAGAATGTTTAGGATTACCCTTCTAGGTCTCACATAGACCAAAGTGAATAAGTAGGGGCCTTAGAATCCTTACTTAGATGTTGGTCAATCGTTATCCTTACTAATAATTGAATCCTAGAAGATTCATAGGTGAGGGGTGAGATTAAATTTGGTTCATAAAAAATAACCAAGAGAAATGGCAACTCCATTGAGGATGAACTTTGAAATTTGGTTGCCGACTACCCTATCAAAGAGTCATTAAAATCTTGAACTATTATTTGTAATAAGAGATTGAAAATTTTGGTCTCTCATTTTCCCATCTGAGTCACGAAGAGAATTGGAAACTCTACTAGGGAAGGATTTGAGAAAACTTTGATAGAATATCATTTTTCCTTAAGAGTCAAAATATTTAAGAATTATTACCCAACCTAGCTTTGTGTCAATGAGTCAATCCTCTAGGATATTGAAGGAGTTTGTTGTGTGTCTTTTGCACATTTCCACATGTTGTCAAGATTTGTCACAATTTCATGAATATTGGTAGAAATTCTTGTAACTAAGGTAAAAATCTAGGTTAGCATAAAACATAATGCCTAAATTAAACCTTAGCTAAACAATGAAGCACAAAGGAGGAAAATAGCATAAACAAAAGAAGAGTTTCACCAAACAGCCTTCATTCCCTCCATGATTAACCTTCATTGCCCTTCTCCATTTGTTGTAAAATGACATTTTCCCTCAGATTTTAAGGAGCAACTAAGACCTATGAAAAAGACTCAAGCAAATATTGAAGGATTTGACTCAAAATTGCAATTGTACTTAGAAATTTGCAAGCATGAAGGATATCTCCAAAAGAGGTAAGGTATCCAAATGAGGCTATCAAAGCCTTTTTAAAGACTTTCCATTTTTGGATGACTGGCCAAGATTGAAAGTTGACAAATCCCTAAGATCAAAAGTTGAAATTGCATGTGACAACTAGCAATTAGGGTTAGGGTAAACTTAGGTTAAAATTTGAAATGAAGGGCTTAAATTTGATTTTGTGACAAGAAGATATTGGGCATGAGAAACGAAGCTAGTGGAGAATCAAATAAGAATTTAAAATTATTTGATTCAAGAGGTAATGTTGACCTTTTGAATTAAAAATTAATTTAATTCAAAAGTGGTGGGGTCATGTGATAGTAAATAATTATTTCAAATTATTTACTTGGTGGGAAAAGAGAAAGTGAGAAATTTAAATAAATGACTTTATTTAAATTTAGGGAAAAAGTCAATAAAATAATTAATAATAATTATTTAATTGTGGAGAAAATGGACAAGGTGGACAATAATTAAATAAATCATAGGAATTTATTTAATTATAAGAAGACATAAGGAATTAATGGCATATTTAAATAAATAAATAAATGTTTTTGTTTAAATAATCAAGAGGAAATAATAGATAAATGAAAATAAAATAAATTTAGGAATTTATTTAATTATAGAGAGACATAAGAAATTAGCAACATATTAAAATAAAATAAATGTAATTTATTTATTTAAATAGTCAGGAGGAATAAAAGATATTAATTAATTTTAAAATAATTAAGAATTATTTAATTAATAGTTGAATTTGGACTATAGGACATAATTAAATATTTTAATTATGTTGAGAAGAAATATGGAAAAAATAAAGTTTGCAGGCCTAGGTGAATTTTATGTGTTTACAATTCCCACTAGAAGTGGGTGGCGACTCCTAAAATTCTTTGTACCGGTGTAATTTTTTTTGATAAATTCTAGTAAAATGGAACGAAAAGTTGTTGGAAATAAGGTGTAAAGGACCTATGTATAACTCTATTGATTATGGATGTTTGATGTGGAATTTATTGATGAAAGAAACTTCATATTATGGAAGTTTGGTCCTCTATAAAGGAGCTGGTGACTCTATGCATAGGAACCTAAGGAAAGCTTGAAGACGGTTCTAGATCTACAAGATTTAGTAGTCAGGGACACAATTCAAGAATGGTTACAATATATTCCAGTATTCTTCCCCTGACTTGGTTTTCAAGAAGAATTTAATTTATGAAAAGGCTATGTTGAAAAGGTTTGGTGAAAATTTGGTTTCCCTATTATGTGAATTAAGCACAAATAAAGGGAATAGTAGTCCTTTTGCATACTCTTGGGGTGTAATGTGTAACATCTAAGTTGGGTTGAAGAGGTATGCTTACTCCTAAATTCTTCCTATTATATTTTTTTGAAGCATGGATAAGTTTGAGCTTTAAAATTATGATTAAAATTAAGGAATGAGGTAGTAGATTGTCGATTGAGAAGTTGATTCTTGAAGATTGAATAAGGGTACAGGAGAAATGTATCAATCCCCTATATTTCCTTGTGGAACATCAAGTAAAAACATGCAAGGAATGAAGCCCTTATCATACCATCAAAAGAAGTTCTCTATGGATAGATATAAGCCATTAAGTTTCAATGGTATTCAAGGTTTTCCTAATGATATTCCCAATCATATTAGGAAACATTTGCCTAAATTTATAGGGAAAAGGAATGAGTTAGCCTCTAAACACCTAAGTGTATTCATAGATTTGATGGGTGACTTTGAGATAGATCATGAGGATTTTGTCATGAAGCTCTTTGCTCAGTCTTTAAAAGAAGATTCTAGGGATTGGTTCTTATATTTGCTAGTATATTCTATAACTTCATGGAATGACTTCATGATAGCATTTGTGGAAAAAATTGGTGAAAGGGTTAGTACTAGTGAGGTAAGGAAAAGACTTATATGGAAATCCGAAAGGATGAAGATGAAATGGTTCGTGCTTTTAACTTGAGATTCATAAAAGCAGTAAGAGATATCCCTAAACACCTAAGGCCTGGTGATGCAAAATGTTTAATTGTATATCTAGGTGCATTTGATAATGAGATGAGTTATTTGATAAGGGATAAGGAACCTAAAAATTTACATCAGGACTATCACATTGCTATGGTTATTGAAAATATCATGAAATTTTCAATGATGAGGGGCTATATGGCTACAAGTGTTTGTTGTCTTGATGGATGTCATATAAATGACATAGATAAGGATGAAAAATATTACCAGAGTAATGATGTTCTTAATGCCTTATCTAGTTCATCAGCACAACATATTAATCATAAATTGGTGCAAGATGAGCTACAACAAAATGTGAGTAATAATGATCAAACATTGTTCAGATTATTTGGTATGAAGAGACATGAAGGGGAACTTCCCTACAAGTTGCTAGCAAGATTCTTGGATTCCTTGTTAGAGATCCCTAAAAGGTTACAACCTAAAGATTCGGTTTGTATTGACCTATTCTGTGACATTTATGAGCCAGGGCTTAGTGTTTTTCCAAGGGAATTAAAACCTCGGGATTTTGATCACATAATTGGTTGGATCAAAATTGTTGAGGAGGCTAAATGTGAATATATGCAAAAAATGATTTCCTAGGGTGATAGGGATGCTCCTCCTATTGTTATTAATCAAGGTTTTATTCAAATAATGGATAATGAAGTTATAGAGGAAGAATATCCATTTAGTAATGAAGATGATGATATTGTCATGCTTCCAAGAACTACTAATGTACCTTTGAAGGTGGGTGACCAGGATAATGAACATGAATATCTTGATTGCTCTCTTAATAAATATGAACCTACTTATGGAATTGACCTGAGGCCATCCTTCTTGCCTGAAGAGTTTAGTTGTACCAGTTCTTATGAGGTTATGCTTGCACCATTAGATGAATAGATAGCATGTGATGGATTCCTGAGGTGCAATCTAGCTATGTCCAAACTGGAATGCCCTAGAAATGGAGTAAACAATGAAGTTCAAGATAAGGGTGTATGCTTTCAGGGTCTTGAGCCCAAGGTTTATGTAAAAAATGATGAGAATGGTGATGCTAGTTAGCAAGGTCCTATTCCTCGATGCTTATATAAAATAGAAATGGAATGTACAAGTTTCATCACAGAGATGGACATGATCATTTTTAACAAAGAATATGTTGAGGAGAATTGTTTGGCTAAAAATGAGAAATGTTTAAGTTGCAGGAAATCATACATATGCGAGCAAGTGAACCTATCAACTGCTGGTGTACTTGAATATCTTAATACTGATCACATCAATTTTGAGCTAATGAACTCATCCTTTGAGACATTTTATTTTAATTTAAGAAATGATTTGAAGGAAGGATGGGAGTGTATTGATGATCCTGAAGCAAGGGTGTTTTTTAATACCAGCGAAGGTGTGGATAGTGCCTTTTTCTAGAAATAACCCTAATGAGAGCAAAAGGGCCATGGGGATTGCTGAATTAGTTTCCCGAGGAAGTAAAGAATATGGAACCACAATTGGTTTATGTTGCTTCGATGAATATGAGCACCAATTTGAACAAAAGCCTATGTATGAATATTTTTTGTTCATCACACAAGGTGAATGTGTGCTAAATGTGGGACAAAGGCTAGATGACAATGACCTTCTAATTCCAAATGTTAAATGGAAATGTCACTTCAAAGGGTTAGGTCATATGTCCTTGAATGTAAATCCTAAAAGGAATGACTACTAGGGTTTTTGGTTTAATGAGAAAAATGAGCTGGATATCAGTCTATATGATGATAATGATCAGGTGGATTATGAATGTTTTATTTTCCCTATTCAGTTGGATGAAAATTTGGTGAATTATAATTATAAACGGAGTTAGGTGGGATGTTACATTAATCATGTATTAATATTTTAGCTAGTAATTAGTCACTATTTATAGAGGGGCATGAATGAAAAAGATAACTGTAAGTTTAGACACAACAACATGACCAATTGGTGGGCAGTTCATGATAGTGTTTTTAGCCTTTGCATGATGCAAGTAGTGGAAATAGGGTTTTTGACAAAGGGAAGCACCAGTTTCAAGGTTGGGAGGCCTAGGGCAACCAAGTAATGTTGAAGCTTGATAAAGTTGCAAAGTACAGGTTCAAAGCTTACATCTTGAATAAGAAGCTTTAGGAAGGAGGGATATCAGATCTCTTGTTCTAGCCCTGTAACTTATATGAATATTGTATATATGTTGTTTGCTTTGGTCTTGTTTTCCTACCTGGTCCTTGCTTCTAGTTCTATGTGCTCAGTTTGCTTCACCTGAAATTTTGGATTCTCGCTTTGTTCACTAAGGAACATACGTCCCCAACTAGAGCCACTGATGGAACCCTTGAATTTTGGTTCCATATTTTATAACTCTATAAAATTTGGCCATTTTTTTATGTGCTTAGACTTAGGGTTTTGCTCATGGCTCTTGTTATTGGAATTTTCTCGCTCTATTTTAAAACCCTAAGTCTTTGGCATGGTTGATGTTATGTTTCACTGTTGACCTTCTGTAGCCCGTTTCTGATCATCTTAAAAACATCTTGAGTCATTAACACTCATGAGATGATTGGCCCCTCATGCCTAGGTCTGACACTCTTATATTTGGTAAGGTTTATCAAATAACCTTATTCTTCCTTTACATCCTTTGAAAATATTATCTTCTAAGTCTTTGAGGCCTTTTATACATCATCCTAGGATGGTCCCCATCTTAAAAAAACTTATGGGAACGTGCTAAATTTTCTTTACTTAAGTCATGTATCACTCATTGCTGATAGCTTTTAAGTTGTAAGTTCAAATGAGCGATGAGTGATGAGCAGTGTTTTCTTTTATTTCATGCATCGCGAATTTTTTTTTAAATGTCCAAAGTTATATTAGTGATGCACGATGGACTATGTTATTGCTAATATTGCTAATTGCTCATGTATTTGGTAATAAGGATTAGCAATACGCGATGGCCTTTGGTGCCCTTTGTATTTTCTCATATCACTCATTGTGGATCCATTTTAAGACTGGTTTTTCAAATTGGCGATGAGCGATAAGGTCATTTGTTCAAACTTTCTTTCACTAATCTAAAATGTTCTTATGAGCGATGTATCTTGTGCCATTGATTTTTCATGTAGGTGCACGTGTCTTGATCCTGATCCATCACCTTATCTCCCATCATTGATGTGATATGGAGAACAAAGCATGAATCTATGATGCACGATGGAAAGGGAACGTGATCAAGGACAGGTCTTAGATCCGATGGCTAAGATCTTATCACGTGAATTCTCACATCGCTATTAGAACCTACAGAAGGTAAAGTGAATCCACGATGCATGATGTGAGATGAATATCTCCAAAAAGGGCAGTGATCCAATGCCTTGTTTTTCATCACGCCAATGCCCTCACCGCTAATTGAGCCCTAAAGGAGTTGGAAAAATCTGTGATGCACGATGTGATGTTCTAGGAAATATTCTCTTCAAGTGTCGGCTCTATGTACTTCACCGATATAAATGAAGGGAAAAAATCAAGGTTGGGGATGCATGTTGATTGTTAGATCATGGGTGACTAATGAAGATTAAGGGAGGATGTGGCAAATTTTTGGCCCGTTTTACCATTTTTTAGAAACAAGTTGTAAAAGGCTAGAAATAGTGTTCAAGGTTTCCATTGATGAAGTTTTAAATCCTCAAAGATCAATGGTCGAGATTCAAAGAGCAGGTGAGTTGTTGAGTTATCAACTTGTTTGCATGATGATCTCTTCAATCATTTATTGCTACACGCTCTAAATCATCTATTTAACACAGAGTGCCTATTGTTTGATCTCACCAGCTCGAGTCTGCAGATAATGTGAAGTGTGGGTTATTGAAGGATTGTGTGGGTGTTGATTTTTCAACTATGGGGGATATTGATGTTTTATCCCGAGTGAGTTGGTCTTTTGTGTGGGCTCTATTTTTCTTCATGCTTGTGTTCATCTAGGAGTGTTATATTTCTAAGGCTTGTTTAAATTGTCTAGGTTTGTGGGTGTGATTTCCTTCAATTTTCATTCAGGACTTAAGGTTGATTGTCTTCGCTCAATTTAGATTTGGTATAGCTTCTACCCTGTGTTTTGCAAAATGGGTAAGTCAGATGAGTCAATTCAGCCAACTAGGAGGTCTAGATGACTTACTGTGTTTGAATGTCATGAGGATATGTCTGTGGATGAGCAAGAAGTCCTTACAACTTCTATGGATCTAAAGGGTAAAAAGAAGGCCCATCATCAAAGGAAGAAAACAATTGTCCAAAGCACCTATAATTTGAGATACAAGAGCATTTCAGAAGAAATGGTCAAGTTTAAAGGAAAGGAGTTGGCTGAGCTGACGAAGAAGGGCAGGAAAAGAAACAAGAGTCATAAGGCTTGCTTGTGAGAATATAATTCTATCGTCGTGCTCTTTGATAGCCCTTTAGACGATGGAGGTGACACTAACTCGGGGTATAGCCATTATCTTCTCTCTTTGGTACTGTATGATAACTCTAATGAGGATGTGGTGATGGTTCCTCTGGTTACATCATGAACAAGGGGTGGTCGAGCCTACTCTGATGTTGATGACTCAAAGTAGCATCTCCCCCTTGTTTTTGTTTTCGATGGTACCATTGCCACTGCATTAGGATTGCTTCCTTCAACATGTCCGTGATTTTGGTCTTTTACTCTTCCATGCTGATGTGGATGTTTTCCAATGGATATGAATTTTCTAGGAAGTGTGTAGGTTTTTTCCTTTGTTGTTGGTGAAGAATCTATTTTCTCAAAGTGGACACTGCAACAATGACTAACGGTACCCTGCAGGTGATGTGGCTACTTTCCTTTGACAACTTTTGGAGAATCTTGTCTTTTACTTCCCCTTGTTATGCAAATGATTGCGATATAACTCTCTGGGGTAATATCTCAAATGCATTTAAAATTGGTTTTGAAATGAAATGTGAAATGAATTTTAATTTACTCAGATGCTTATTGCTCCCTTTCTTTATAAAAGGGATTTTAGGGCTGATTACAAAAAGAGGTTTTGTGTCTCAGAATGGTCTAGGTGAGCAAGCTAAGCTCATAAGGGAATATAAAAATAAATATATAGACTGATGAATATACTAGGGACAAGTTTAGGGTATGAGTTATGATGTAATGGTTTTAAATGGTTTTACAGTAACACCAGTAATATAAGTATTAGTTCTAAGGTATATGCTCTCTTGTGTAATTCCCTTGCAAATTATGAATGAAATCATTAATGATAATTTCATTTGTCTTATGTTTTTTAAAATAAATGAATTATTTTATTTATGCCTCAATTCAAATGATTGATTTAACATTGAAGTAAGGTCATGGGTTTGTGAGGAAAGTATGTAGGATTTGGTAAGAAGCTATATTTTTGTAAAGTACGAAAATCTTAAATTCAACCTTCAACAATTACTTTAAATAAGATCCATTATATTCAAAATAAATTCGTCATTCCATTCATTTAGACATCAAAGAACTAGTCGATTACAAAACAACGACATAAAAGTCGATAAGATAATTTCATTACAATTCAGTCTAAATCGTACAACTGTTGAATTACACAATTCCAATATATAAATACAATGGATAATAATTATATCAATTGCAACTCGAGACTTAGGCATTCAGTCGCCATAAGCTCTTCATTACATATATCAAGTAGTAAAGCATAAAAGAAGATGCAGTCTGTTGATCTTCCATCCAAAAGAAAATCTTCAACAAGAAGACGAGAACAAGGATCGGGCGCTTTTTCCGCCCAACCTCGAAGCTTACGCTTCCCCATAATTTCTTAGTCAATCAAGAAATACCTGACCCTGCACAAATTGCTTAGCAAAAAGTAGTCTACGAGCAAGATGGAATCTAGTTCGTGCCTAGTACTACTAGTAAACCACAAGCATTTTCATTTTTCTAATTCATTTAACAAATAAGCAAGTTCGGTACTAGGATATGGTAGAGAGTTCAATAAATCCATCTGTTTCAATGGTCCATAATTACTTGGCCAAGTAAAATGTCATGCACGACACCAGTTTTGGAAAAAGAAAAACTACACTCTCTATTTACCCATATTTGGCACCCATCCCGGAAGGTAACTTTTCGATATACATAGCATGCAAATTCATTATCAAGCATGCATGTTTCCATTCAAATAAAATAATCAATCTTTCAAAAACACAAGAAGTGCACTTTCATTTTCAAGTAACATGGTTTTCAATGCAATTTAACTCATAGTTTTAAATCATAACTATGTTATGTTCATGTTCAATATTTAATTGAATTAATGTAATTAAAAAATAATTAAAAAAGAATAAATAAGCACACGTTCTTTTGGTTCAATCACTCATAAAATTCAAGTTTACTTCAATTAAAACCTTCTCTAAAGTTCGTTTCATTTTGGATTAAATATTAATTTAATTCCAATTTAAATACTTTTCTGGTTTTCATATTTGCATTAAAATATAATCTTTATCTAATTCATAATCGTTTCTCGTTTACACTTCAATTTCATAACTGTTTGATAGTATCTCATAAATTGTCAAATTTTCACTATATTTTCAGCAAATTTAAATACTAAAAAAAAAAAAAAATCATAACATTTAGAATCTGATTTTAATCCATAATCTTCAATTTGTATAATTCTGCAATTTGTTTTCTTAAATCTCGGTTTCGTTTCATTTGAAAGGTTCATCTTTTTCTAAAGGGTTTTGATTTTTGGTGCGTTTCCAGATCTAGTTTAAATATACGTTTTTCTATGTGAATCCTTTCCTAAATTTGAATCTTCCTAAATAATAAATCAACTGTCTTGATTATTTTCTATTCAATTTATTCTACAAAAATTCTATTTCAAATTGTTCAACAGTTTTCTGGTAAAATTCTAGTTTGATATTGATCTTTTCCTAAATTTGATAAAAATAGAAATTATCTTTCCTGATTTTTAATAGATCTAATTACCAGAATAGAAGAAAATGATTTCAATTTATCTTACTATAATCATGAATTTGGCAAATAATGTTTACTGATCCTACCTGGTAATTCTGGATTCTGGAAATAATTCTCTGTATTTTTGTTCTCTCCTCTTTTATTTCTGATGTTCCCTGTGGTCTCTTATTTCTTCTTTGTTGCTTGTGTCTCCTTTTTTCTCCTATTGTTCTTTCTTGTATGTTCCTCCATCTCTTCCAACACACTTCTCCCTTCTTCTTTTCCTGTCCATCCTTCCTTATCTTCCCACACACTTCTCCCTTCTTCTGGCTGTGCCTTGCCTCTGTCTACCCATGCGCATGAAGAGTGGGAAGAGTTCTTTTTTTTTGTATCTTACTGTGGCTGCGCATTCTATTCACCCCTGGCCGCGTAAAATCTCACTACCTCCTGTGCATGTTACACTGGCTTGACAGTATCTGGGCTGAAGGGAGCCAGTCTTGGCCACATGGAGTGAAGAGGGAAGAGGGAGGGTTGTGCGTGCCTTCTCCTAGGCTGCACCTTCTCCCAAAGATTCTTGCGCACCTCTCACAGGCCATGCCTCCTTATAGTGAGTCACTTCTCCTGGTGCATGGTAAAGGAAAATGTAAGGGCTACGTGGAAAAAGTCCTCTTCCTCACTAGTGTGCTTCCTTGCTGGGCAGAGACTCCTCTTGTTGGGTGAGTTGGTTGGAGAATCCTTCTCCCAGAGGCTGCGTACAAACTGGAACTCTTCCAATGGATTTTTTCTATGAAATAATTTCCTCTTCCTGCTGCGTTTGGGTAAGATCCAGAATAAAATAGACAATCATGCTAAGATGAATTTTTCCTCTCTCTTCTAATTTTGAATTTCTCCACCCCCCTTGATTCTTTTCTCATGCATTGATTTAATCAAGAAATGGGATCCGCCAATTATTCAATGATCTCTAGTTCAGAATTTGAACTCTAGTCTATATATTTTGATTGCTTCTTGATAATTTTAAAGATATTTTACTTCCACAAGTTAATTGAAGTTTTGATTTTGAATGCTAATTCCAATTTGAATGGATGTTGATTTTCTATTTCTTTTCAATTTTTCTTTCAATACATAATTTAAGATATTGTTAATTTTAAAATTTAAATCTTTTCCCTTTCTTGATTTTTAATTTAAAATCAACTAAATTTATCAAACACTACTTTATCCATTTGAAGTTTATTAAATTTTGAAATAAAAGCTACTTTATTTAAATATCGAAATACCAACATATTATTTTCAATTAATAATAAAATATTAAACCAACAATACAATCATTTAACTTAATTCAATTTTATCAATTTTAACTAAATCATCGTTTAAATCACATGCATATTTCACAATTTTGAGAAATTTCATTAAAACTAGATTTTCAATTTGCAAGCATAATAAATGCAAAATACATTAAAATATTCATTTATGTGGGTGTGTGAGATCCCATCTATTCGTAAACGTCAATTGGCTAAACAACTCTACCTGATCGTTGTTGTCGCCTTCCATCACGTTCACTTGTTCCTGCGTTCACTTGCACTCGATTTATCATCAGTAATGACAAACCCCAAAATAAATATAAATATAATTCAAATCATAATACTTTCATTTCGATTTTAGTTTCATTTATATTTCAATTTCATTTTGATTTCAATTTAACCTTCATTATATAATCATTCAATTTCTATCTAAATCTCGACATAGTAATTAATGTCTGCTTTTGAATAAGTCAATGAAAATCCATACGTGACATCCTTCCCTTCTTGGAAGAGACATCGGCTCGATGTCTTATTAGTCATTCAATAAGCATTACATCATCATCAATAAAGCATATTATCTCAATCAATAAACATAGTATCTCAGTAAGTAAAGCATAGTATCTCAATCAAGCATAATGAAATACTAACTAACAACATAGTTCCCCAACATAAGCATAAGCAAAATATTGTAGCATCCATGCTATCAAAGTTCACAACATGTAAATCAAAACCAGAGTATCTAGTATCTCCACACAAAACAAATGCTAATCTATGAAAGCAAATGAGGAAAATGATAGTCTATCATCTCAGAATCCTCCCAAGTAGCACTATCCTCAGTATACTGGTCCCACTAGACCTTGTATTGGGTACTATCTTTGTTAATGCTAGTCTATCAGCAACTGGATTAATGACTTCCAGTACATCAAAGGGTCCCACCAATCTTGGAGTCAACTTGATGATTTCCAAAAATACGTAAGATTTACAAAACATTCCTTCTATGCAACAATCTAGTCCTTTCTAGACCTTGCTTCAAGTGTCCTTACTATCACATAGGAAAATTTTGTATGCTTCATACATACTTACTCTCCCAAAGAGCTTTATTCCACAAATACATATAATATATAATAATATCTATACTTAGTGATCGAAATTCATTGGTTCATGCATTTATCCTTAGTATAACCCAAATGGAAGAGGAATGTCGATGCATTGTACACTACATCGTGGGTCCAATCCTTTCCTTTGAATTACACTGTTAGAAAACTCATAACCCAAGTCCATCCGCCACTTACACATTCATTATACTTACCATAAAGTACTTTACCTTAATTACTTGTCTATCTCGAGCATAACCTTGCTCCTAGACACTTATCAATTTTAATACTGCTGCACACTTAAGTTTCATTATTCATTAATTTTAATCAATCACTTCTATATATTATTTCCTTTTTGACATTTTTTCAAGTCTATAATTATATCCAATCCTTTTTAGCTTTATTAGAGTTTCCTTTCTTTCCATATAATAGTCCAAACGTCAATTTTAGAAGTTTACAAATCATTCAAGATTTAGTCCACCATTTTACTTATTTGACAAAAATAATTTTGGTTATACAATCCCCATCATTATTTTCTAAACTGAAATACCCTTTCAGGTTTACTAAGCAACTACTTCCCATAATATATATTAATTAGGGTCATTATCCTATAAGTCGAGTTTCCAAAAACTGTTGGTTTCTTTGATGAGTCCATCCACTAGAACATTATGTTAATCCTACCAATCAAAGACAAATCATTTTGTCTTGTGTTCTACCATTTTCCTTCAATATCTCAAGAGGGTTACATGTCCTACCAATGAGGACTTATGGTCTTCATTTCCTGGCATACTAGATATTCTTTGCTACATTTCATGCAGCTTCTTACTCTATCTTCTTCCAAATAATAGTGGATCCTTATCTGAAATTCCTTTTGTCAATTTGATGTTCCAACTTTGACATTATTTTCCTCATTCCATTCTTGAATCTTTTAAATTTTGGACACATAGGTTCTTTTATATCCAACAATAGTCTATCCTTTGACTAAGTGATAACCTATTTTGATATTCTGCCACTATTATTCTTCTTGTAAATGGTTATAGGTTTTACAAAGGTAATTCCCAATTATCTCAAGACATCCATACCTTGAATTTTCTTTTGTCCTTGAATTATTTTCAAAATTGCAATTCATCCTTTAACTCAATCTAATTTCCTGATTTAATCTGGTACTACTTTTTAAGTATAAATCCTCGTTCAATCACGTTGATCTTTAGATAATAACCAATTTAATGGCATACCTAATCATCAAGCATAAGAAGTCAACTCTACGAATTTCTTAATCATAAGAGAGTCTTAACTTCAATAAATTCATTTTGAGCACAAGTAACAATTCTGATGTTCTTCTCTGAAAGATTTTCAACATTTCTGGCTAAGTGAAAATTCTATTATGTTCTGTCATGACAATAGATGCTTCATTTTGAAAGTGTTTCTCTTTTAATATAAGAGCTACTTAAAATAAAGTCTTGTCAATAATACAGCTTCCTTTAACTTACTAGGCATCCCTCCTATGCCTCTATCCTTACAGAGTTTCATTAACTCCAATGCTATTCAATTGCATGGGAAAAACTTAACCCAATATTCCCTTCCAATTCTCAGGATGAAATCCTTAATTGTTGACTAGTCTGATTGCTTATAGATTTCTCCACTTTATATGGCTAGCCAAGACCCAATGTACAGCTCATTCAAGTTTAATTCCAACTTATAGGTATAAAAGGGTAATCCAATACGTAATCCAACTTAATAGGTTTTAGTCTCATCAAGGTCTCTCTCTCTTCATTGAATAAACTTCTTGTCCCACATAGGTTATCTTTAACCCAAGGTTCCATTAAAAATTAAGGTAGTGATTAAGTGATTTAATCATTCTCAAAAACAAATTTTGGTGTGGTTCACCTAACGTCACATCTTACTTTATTTTACACTTCATCTCAATGGCTTAAATAGCCAACCTTTTTCTCATCCATAGGTTTCGTAGCATTGTGAGCTTCAAAGTCAAGTTGTTTCGTGACATGAATATATTTCATATCAAAATAACATCATTATTAAATTCTCTTTATAAAGTATAAAGGAGTAATGAGACACTTTCTTCCAATCACAAGTCTCTTAGATCTTTTCTTATCATAATCAAGTTATCTGCCTATCCTTTTTTAATGTGTTGATAATAATATTCTTTAATCTTTAGATCAGATAATCATAAGGTATAAAGATCATAGTTCTCAACCTTTCCATTTGTCATTTTCCCCTTGAGGTCATAAAATGTATGACTTAATTGTCCTTATGATTTGCAAAGAATTCATTACCAAGTTTCGTTAGGTGTGGAGATCAACTCGAGTCAATCACTCTCTTCCTTTTTCCCCCCTTTTAGTGTTTCCACAACTTTCATTCTTCTTATGTTGAAATTTTTAGGAATCTACTTGCTTCTTTGGAAAAGGTCTTTCATTCCTTATTGTTGACCTTTCATTGCCATCTTCTTTCTAATATTTTTTTTTTTAAATGAAGGAATATCCATACTTACTAACCTCTTTTGTTAATGTACTTCTTAACTCACAGTGTTGCTTTCCTTGCAACTTCTAGTGTCCTGACACATAAAGCCATGTTGCATTCCTTTTCCCTTTTGGTCCATTATTCATGGGTTGTTTGATTCCAAAAACTTCAATAACCTCATTGATTTCGGTTGGAGGAACCTTGCTCATGTCATTGACTATTTCTTCTGACTGTTCTTGTCTTTTCTCAATTCCTCGGTACTAACTCTTATCTAACAAGGTCTTTATCTTAACACTAAAATTTAATTCATGAGTTCCCCAACCCTTGAGGATACTTCCTTCGTTCATATCCTACTTTTGAACAATCTAAAATTATGTTGACTTGCATATGTAGATTCATAATGTTTACACTAATCCAAGAGTTCCTGACTCTTCTGCGATTGTAGGTTTCTACCATTCAATTTATCTCATTCCTACTCATTCTCTTTTTCTTAGAGCCATGTATGTACAGGTTATTCTTCCTAACCTTCCTACATACCCTGATTGCATAATCTTCCGCAATCCTAGGTTTTATCATAAGTTGATGATTTAGGAATTTTGATTCCAGGGAGGAATCTATAACTAGCCCCAATTTACCCAAGTTACTAAGACTTAAATCTTCCTTTTTCACTTCCTTAAGTTCTTTCCTCTTGCCGTTTTGGCACAAGAACTTTTCAACCTTTATCTTCTGATAAGGTTTATGCATTATTGCCTAATGAGCTCATAGGTTGCAGTGTAGAACCTGGTTTGCTCTGATACCAAATGTAAAGTATGGAAATCTTAAATTCAACCTTCAACAATTACTTTAAATAAGATCCATTATATTCAAAATAAAGTCGTCATTCCATTCATTTCGACATCAAAGAACTAGTCGATTACAAAACAACGACATAAAAGTCAATAAGATAATTTCATTACAATTCAGTCTAAATCGTACAACTGTCGAATTACACAATTCCAATATATAAATACAATGGATAAAAATTATATCAGTTACAACTCGAGACTTAGGCATTTAGTCGCCATAAGCTCTTCATTACATATATCAAGTAATAAAGCATAAAAGAAGATGCAGTCTGCCGATCTTCCATCCAAAAGAAAATCTTCAACAAGAAGATGAGAACAAGGATCAGGCACTTTTTCCACCCAACCTCGAAGCTTACGCTTCCCCAGAATTTCTCAGTCAATCAAGAAATACCCGACCCTCCATGAATTATTTAGCAAAAAGAAGTCTACAAGCAAGATGGAATCTAGTGCATGCCTAGTACTACTAGTAAACCACAAGCATTTTCATTTTTCTAATTCATTTAAGAAATAAGCAAGTTCGGTACTAGGATATGGTAGAGAGTTCAATAAATCCATCTGTTTAAAAAGTCCATAATTACTTGGCCAAGTAAAATGTCATGCACGGCAATAAAAACAGTTTTGGAAAAAGCAAAACTACACTCTGTATTTACCCATATTCGGCACCCATCCCGGAAGGTAACTTTCCAATATACATAACATGTGAATTCATTATCAAGCATGCATGTTTCCATTCAAATAAAATAATCAATCTTTCACAAACAAAAGAAATGCACTTTCATTTTCAAGCAACATGGTTTTCAATGCAATTTAACTCATAGTTTTAAATCATAACTATGTTATGTTCATGTTCAATATTTAATTGAATTAATGTAATTTCCAAACAAGGCGTATCTCAAGTATGTAATTAAAACATAATAAAACAAGAATAAATGAGCACACATTCTTTCGGTTCAATCACTCATAAAATTCAAGTTTACTTTAATTAAAACCTTCTCTAAAGTTCATTTCATTTTGGATTAAATATTGATTTAATTCCAATTTAAATACTTTTCTGGTTTTCATATTTGCATTAAAATATAATTTTTATCTAATTCATAATCGTTTCTCGTTTACACTTCAATTTCGTAACTGTTTGATATTATCTCAAAAATTGTCAAATTTTCACTATAGTTTTCAGCAAATTTAAATAATAAAAATAAATAAAAATCTTAACATTTAGAATATGATTTTAATCTATAATCTTCCATTTGTATAATTCTGCAATTTTTTTTTTTAAATCTCGGTTTCGTTTCATTTGAAAAGTTCATCTTTTTTTGAAGGGTTTTGATTTTTGGTGCGTTTCTAGATCTAGTTTAAATATACATTTTTCTATGTGAATCCTTTCCTAAATCTGAATCTTCCTAAATAATAAATCAACTGTCTTGATTATTTTCTATTCAATTTATTCTACAAAAATTATATTTCAAATTGTTCAACGGTTTTCTGGTAAAATTCCAATTTGATGTTGATCTTTTCCTAAATTTGATAAAAATAGAAATTATCTTTCCTGATTTTTAATAGACCTAATTACCAGAATAGAAGAAAATGATTTCAATTTATCTTACTATAATCATGAATTTGGCAAATAATGTTTACTAATCCTACCTGGTAATTCTGGATTCTGGAAATAATTCTCTGTATTTTTGTTCTCTCCTCTTTTATTTCTGATGTTCCCTGTGGTCTCTTATTTCTTCTTTGTTGCTTGTGTCTCCTCTGTTCTCCTACTGTTCTATCATGTCTGTTCCTCCATCTCTTCCCACACTCTTCTCCCATCTTCTTTTCTTGTCTGTCCTTCCTTCTCTTCCCACACACTTCTCCCTTCTTCTGGTCGTGCCTTGCCTCTGTCTACCCATGCGCATGAAGAGTGGGAAGAGTTCTTTGTTTTTGTATCTTCTTGTGGCTACTCATTCTACTCACTACCTCCTGCACATGTTTCATTGCCTTGATAGTGTGTGGGCTGAAGGGAGCCAGTCCTGGCCACGTGGAGTGAAGAGGGAAGAGGGAGGGTTGTGCGTGCCTTCTCCCAGGCTGCGCCTTCTCCTAATGATTCTTGCACACCTCTCATAGGCCACACCTCCTTGCTGTGAGTCACTTCTCCTGGTGCGTGGTAAAGGAAAATGTAAGGGCTACGTAGAAAAAGTCATCTTCCTCACTGGTGTGCTTCCTTGTTGGGCAGAGACTCCTCCTATTGGGTGAGTTGGTTGGAGAATCCTTCTCCCAGAGGTTGCGTACAAACTGAAACTCTTCCAATGGATGCTTTCTACAAAATAATTTCCTCTTCCTACTGCGTCTGGGTAAGATCCAGAATAAAATAGACAATCATGCTAAGATGAATTTTTCCTCTCTCTTCTAATTTCGAATTTCTCCACCCCCCTTGATTCTTTTCTCATGCATTGATTTAATCAAGAAATGAGATCCACCAATTATTCAATGATCTCCAATTCAGAATTTGAACTCCAATCTATATATTTTGATTGCTTCTTGATAATTTTAAAGATATTTTACTTCCACAAGTTAATTGAAGTTTTGATTTTGAATGCTAATTCCAATTTGAACGGATGTTGATTTTCTATTTCTTTTCAATTTTTCTTTCAATACATAATTTAAGATATTGTTAATTTCAAAATTTAAATGTTTTCCCTTTCTTGATTTTTAATTTAAAGTCAACTAAATTGATCAAACACTACTTTATCCATTTGAAGTTTATTAAATTTTGAAATAAAAGCTACTTTATTTAAATATCGAAATACCAACATATTATTTTCAATTAATAATAAAATATTAAACCAGCAATACAATCATTTAAATTAATTCAATGTTATCAATTTTAACTAGGTCATCATTTAAATCACATGCATATTTCGCAATTTTGAGAAATTTCATTAAAACTAGATTTTCAATTTGCAAGCATAATAAACGCAAAATACATTAAAATATTCATCTATGTGAGTGTGTGAGATCCCATCTATTCGTAAACGTCAATCGGCTAAACAACTCTACCTGATCGTTGTTCTCGCCTTCCATCACGTTCATCTGTTCCTACGTTCACTTGCACTCGATTTATCATTAGTAATGGCAAACCCCGAAATAAATATAAATATAATTCAAATCATAATACTTGCATTTTGACTTCAGTTTCATTTCAATTTCAATTTCATTTCGATTTCAATTTAATCTTCATTAAAAAATCATTCAATTTCTATCTAAATCTCGACATAGTAATTAATGTCTACTTTTAAATAAGTCAATGAAAATCCATACGTGACAATTTTAGACATAGTGAGTTGAATGCTACAAGGTAGTATATCAATAATCCAAAAATTACTGGGTTATGTTGTTATGGTATTACTAATCAATTACAGAGATTACTCCATCATCCCATGGACGAGGGATTGGTCCCTTTTCATTAGCTTATCTTAGAGTAGGTTGAGTTAGTAACGCATGTAGCCAGAGGCTCAAAATGAGAATAAAATCACAAATGCTTTCAATTATTGATCTGTATAGGATCTAGACTAAATTGCAGATTGAATGCTTAACTTTTACAATGATTATTCCAAGTTAATTAAATCAAAATTAACTCAAGGAAATAACAAAATGAAGGAATTAACAAACTGAGAGAAGGTGAGAGAGAAGAAGAGAAATGCAAACAGCGTTTGACTACGGAGTTCGTCACAAATGTGACTACGTCTCCGAGTCTGCTCCAATAGAGTGACCGATCCGATTAATCTCCAAATCAATTACAATTGCACCAAAACCATTCTTCAAGCACTTCGGCAGTGTAACGATGCTCTAACGTGCAAGAATGACTCAAAGAATCTCCACAAGACCTCTCTTTCATCACCTCAGCTTCAAGACTTCATCACCTGAAAAAAAAACTTCACCCAACTCTCACCTCACACCCCCTTTTATACATAAAATTAGCCTAATTAGGCTTAACCATCAAAATTAATGCCTAACCCCCTCTAACAGCTCGGACAAGTCCTCTGATGGCTCCATTTAGCTTTTGGTTTAGTTTGTTAGAGGTGGTTTTACATATTTATGGCTTAATAAGCCATTTGTTATGGTTCGGCTGATAGTCATATAACAAAATCAACCATGGCCACCATGCAATTAATAGCCATCTCGTGGCCTACCGGTGGTTAAATATTTTGTTACAATGGTGGTCGGCGGTTCCAACCCCGTTGGCCACATTTTACCATTCACCACCGACAAACCTAAACAATAAAACCAAACAATTCCATATATATTGCTGACCGCTGCGTTTGGTGCAACGGCTAATGGCCCGGCCGTTTGGGCGGAGATCGCGGGTTCAAACCCATTCGCCCTTTTTGATAGTCTGCCTAACAAACCCCGACCGCCGAAGGCTTGATACGTGTCAACATGCTATTCGCTAAACCTGTTGACGTGTATGCTGACGAAGACAATCCGTATGCTGACTGGACCGCTGACAAAGCCGATGACGTGTGTTGACTGGATTGCCACTGCGATGCCCGTACTGTACAGTTGGACACGTGTCACACTGTGATTGGTCCGTACTAGATGACTCAACTGCCACGTGTCTCATCGAAATTCATCCACATGGAATCCGTATAGTACGGACTGACACGTCAGCACGATGACGTCATCATCTATACCTTCAAGTCAACTGATCTTTGACTATTTGTAACTCGAGCATACGATGTCAGATTTCAACGAAACGAACACCGTCAGAATAGTCTCGACAAGCTCTTCGTGATGATGATGGTTCCGTCGATTTCTTGAGAAGATCATTTTTTTCACCTTCTGAACGCCCTTGAAGTCAGTTTGACCCAAGGTTTGACTGGCCATAATTTGTACAAACGGACTCCTTTTCGCTCCATTCAAGTTGCGTTGGAATCAGGATGTTGAGCTCTTTCTGATGGTGTTGATTCTGGAGAGAAATGAGACACTTAAATTTCACTAAAAATATCCACCAGATCAGTCCTCCCCACTGAAGACCTTTTGGACCTCCAAAAGTGGCATTTAATCTGACATTAAGTGAGGACTTGGCCTCCCCACTTGTCCTATATCCTCTGTACATTTAAATACCTGGCTCACAAGCACAATGAAGACTGCAACAACATTGTTGATCATAAACATTATTCTATCACTTCCATAAGCTTCTACATCAACTGTCGTAGCCACTAACCAACAAAAATTGACTAGCATCAAGCTGAACAATAATGCAAAAATGAAAGAGAATAAATCAACAACAATTCGATCCTTCACAATAGGAACATTTTTACCCAAGGAACCATCAATGCTTTCAATCATCATTTCCTCATGCTGTATTGTTGGTGTATCTTGCAACATCTGACCCTGGTTAGCTACTCCAAGTTCATGTCTAGAACCACCTGTACTGACAGACATAAGAGTTAACTCTTTACTTGCATTAATTACCCTCTTTAACTGCCCTGTGTTTGCAGAAGAACGATCAGTCTTAATCTTATGAGAATGTACAATATACTGTATGCCATCTTTAAACAAGTGATAATGATTCTTTTCCCTATAGAAAATAGCTTTCCTGTCATATAAATAAGGGCTACCAAGCACTATCCCATAGATATCCAGCGGAACCACATCAAACTGTACTTCATCCACAAACTTACTAGTGATTGTGAATCTTAAGGTGCATTGTCTTGTTACTTGCAACTTATCATTTTCACAAATCCAGCCTAGTGGATAAGGTTTCTTATGTTGTGTAGTTTTTAATCCCAAGTTATTTACAATACTTTCTGAGATCAGATTAACCTAAGATCCACTATCTATTAGTGCATCAATTTTACTATTCTTAGCAACAACCCTTAAATGAAATAGCTCATTCCTTTTCATATCTTCAGAGACATCATTAACTTTAGAAGTAGAAGCACAACTATCAAAGGAAACACTGAAAGTAGGAGCTTTACCTTTCATACCCATAGCTATTATCTTAGTTTCATCATCTAAATCGGAACCAAGATCCATAACAACATTTGTGGATTTCTCCTTACCCTTCTGTTTCTGATTCTGTCTTTGAGCCCACTTAGGCTTCAGTTCTGGATGCAACTGCCAACAATGTTCTTCATCATGACCTTTCTTATCACAATGAGAGCAAGAAAGTTTATCATCCTTCTTAACTGTAGCTGTCTTCTTTCCTTTCCCTGTCTCTACATTCTTAGAAGATTTCTTTACATCATTATCAAACTTATCAATAAAAGATCCTTTACCCCTTGACTCTAAGTGCGTAGCTTGGACACAAACTTCATCCAAGTTGTTAGGATTCAAAACCAAAATGGAATGCCTAAGGTAGGAATGCAGACCTCCTATGTACTTTAACAAAGTGTCCTGGGTGTACAAAGGAACATTCAAAGCAATAGCCCTTTTTCTAAATTCATGGGTGTACTCCTAAACAGATTGACCTTTCCCTTGCCTAAACATTTTCCAGTCCATCATTAACTATTGCATATGACCCAAGGGATAAAATTGCTTTTTAAGAGCATTAATAAATTTTGCTCAAGATAAGTTGACTCTACCATGCTGTGAAATTTCTGCTCTAGTCCTACTCTCCCACCAGGTTAAGGCTGTACCTCCTAAACGAAGAGTAGCTAATTGGATCCTAGAAGCATCATCAAAGAGGTTTTGAACTCTACAATAAACTTCTACTTGCTGAATCCAATCATCTAGTTTTTCAGCATCTAATTCACCACAATACTTAGGTAGTTCAAATTTTACATCCAATTTAATTTTAGGCTTATACCCACTCTTGAAAGGATTAGAAGAAATAGAATGAGGAGAAGATGGAGAAGAAGGAGAAGAGGGAGGAGAAGAAGAAGAGGGTGGATTTGGTTGCTTGTCACCATCTCCATGATGTTTCTCTTTCTTGTCTTTGCGATCTTCTTGCTTTGACGAACCTCCTTCATGTCCTTTCCGCTCTTGTCTCTCTTGAAAAAGAATGTCCACCTTAGCCTTCATCTCAAGGAATGCTCTTCGGAATTCCTGCTCACTAATTTCTTCAAGAACCTCCATTCCAGACACAGACATCTTCAGAAAACTTCTTCGCTTCCCGATCTCAAGATCAAATTCTTCAAGCTTGCCTTCACCCTTCTGAATCTTGGATCTCGTTAGCATTCAAGAAAACAACTACAATAATAGTCAACTGAGCTCTGGTACCACTTGATCTGTATAGGATCTAGACTAAATTGCAGATTGAATGCTTAACTTTTACAATGATTATTCCAAGTTAATTAAATCAAAATTAACTCAAGGAAACAACAAAATGAAGGAATTAACAAACTGAGAGAAGGTGAGAGAGAAGAAGAGAAATGCAAACAGCGTTTGATTACGGAGTTCGTCACAAACGTGACTACGTCTCCGGGTCTGCTTCAATAGAGTGACCGATCCGATTAATCTCCAAATCAATTACAATTGCACCAAAACCATTCTTCAAGCACTTCGGCAGCGTAACGATGCTCTAACGTGCAAGAATGACTCAAAGAATCTCCACAAGACCTCTCTTTCGTCACCTCAGCTTCAAGACTTCGTCACCTGAAAAAAAAAACTTCACCCAACTCTCACCTCACACCCCCTTTTATACATAAAATTAGCCTAATTAGGCTTAACCATCAAAATTAATGCCTAACCCCCTCTAACAGCTCGAACAAGTCCTCTGATGGCTCCATTTAGCTTTTGGTTTAGTTTGTTAGAGGTGGTTTTACATATTTATGGCTTAATAAGCCATTTGTTATGGTTCGGCTGACAATCATATAACAAAATCAACCGTGGCCACCATGCAATTAACCGCCATCTCGTGGCCTACCGGTGGTTAAATATTTTGTTACAATGGTGGTCAGCGGTTCCAACCCCGCCGGCCACATTTTACCATTCACCACTGACAAACCTAAATAATAAAACCAAACAATTCCATATATATTGTTGACCGCTGCGTTTGGTGCAACGGCTAACGGCCCGGCCGTTTGGGCGGAGATCGCGGGTTCAAACCCGTCCGCCCTTTTTGACAGTCTGCCTAACAAACCCCGACCGCCGAAGGCTTGATACGTGTCAACATGCTATTCGCTGAACCTGTTGACATGTATGCTGACGAAGACAATCCGTACGCTGACTGGACCGCTGACAAAGCCGATGACGTGTGCTGACTGGACTGCCACTGCGATGCCCGTACTGTACAGTTGGACACGTGTCACACTGTGATTGGTCCGTACTAGATGACTCAACTACCACGTGTCTCACCGAAATTCGTCCACATGGAATCCGTATAGTATGGACTGACACGTCAGCACGATGACGTCATCATCTATACCTTCAACTCAACTGATCTTTGACTATTTGTAACTCGAGCATACGATGTCAGATTTCAACGAAACGAACACCGTCGGAATAGTCTCGACAAGCTCTTCGTGATGATGCTGGTTCCGTCGATTTCTTGAGAAGATCATTTTTTTCACCTTCTGAACGCCCTTGAAGTCAGTTTGACCCAAGGTTTGACTGGCCATAATTTGTACAAACGGACTCCTTTTCGCTCCATTCAAGTTGCGTTGGAATCAGGATGTCGAGCTCTTTCTGATGGTGTTGATTCTGGAGAGAAATGAGACACTTCAATTTCACTAAAAATATCCACCGGATCAATTATAATGTCCCAACTTGAATTGTTGCATTATTCCTTGTAATGGATGATAGTTTGTTGATAGGTCAGCCAAACCTTCAATGATTGTTGCCCACTTACACTTTGAAGGAATTCATCTATGTATTGAAATGCTCTTTTTTAAGGAATATCATATGATCATGTTTAGGATTACCCTCTTGGGTCTCAAAGAGCCCGAAGTGAAGAAGTAGGGGCCTTAGAATCCTTACTTAGGCATTGGCCAATCCTTATCCTTACTGATAATTGAATCCTGACGGAATCATAGGTGAGGGGAGAGATTAAGTTTGGTTCATAAAAAATAAGTAACACACAATATAAAAAAATTGAATTATTAAAAAATACCTTTTCACAGAAAGAAAGCAACAACATATCATAAATTGCATATAAACTACTAATTTATAAGTTACCAGATATATTAGAGTACCCCTCAACATATTTATCTCGAATAGATATTTGGATCCTAATATTTCACAAATCTATGACCAATAAACAAAATTTTATGTGTTATTCACATTGTTAAAATATCACATATTGCATTTGCAATAATATTATTCCATTTCTAAGTAAAATCCAAAAATGCATTATTGTTTTGATTCTGAATCTCCTTCAACTCTGAAGCTTGTCCACGTAAACCGCCTTATGTCGTGTTCTTCTCCCCATCACATCCTAATGACTGGCTGTTCGATGTTCATTGGTCGGGAGTAGCTCCATTCATAAGTGTGAAAATGATGTTCCTTTCAGATTATTTAGTGCTACTCCACTCCTGCACCGTTAATCTCATAGTGTACATGTACCCGTTGCAGAGCTTTTCCCACCATTAAAACAGAGGGTAGTTAGATCTGTCATTCAACGAGCTTTCCCTATAACTACTCATATTTGCCATTGCATTGCCATATATTGTCTTGTCCACCTGCAGCAAACAAGCAGAAAATGGGAAGCCCAAAGGCGCATATAGCGATGTTTCCCTCGTGGGGAATGGGGCATCTGAGTCCCTTCATAGAATTCGCCAAGCGAATGGCAGCGGAGCACTCCTTCACAGTGACCTTCATCACCTCTTCCTTCTTGCTCTCCCCGTCTCAAATCTCTACCATCCGCTGCTTGGCCTCTTCCGGCTTGGACATCCGCATCTTGGAGTTCCTTCCCCCGGAGGAGGATGAAGCGGAGAAGACCCATTCGGAGGGCGAGCGCTTGTTTCACATTCTTCAGCTAATCGAAAAGTCCAAGGCCCCAGTCCAGGATCTTCTCCGTACTCTCAAAAACGAAATATGCGCCTTCGTCACCGACCTACTCTGTACCGTCATGCTCGAGCCCAGTGCTACCCTGCACATTCCTGCCTATGTTTTATTAATCACATCCGCCTCAAATCTGTGCCTGATGTTGTACCACCCGACTCTCCACGCCAACACCACGGGCTCCCTCAGCGACATGGACGGCCCCATCGACATTCCCGGCCTGCCCTCAATGCCGGCCCGGTACTTCCCGGACCCAATGCAGAGAAGAAACGAACCGATTTACAATCTCTTCCTTCGCCATTCACACCGCCTCTGCAACGCCGACGGGATATTGATAAATACTTTTCATGATCTCGAGAGCGGCAGCATTCGAGCCCTGATCGACAGGAAGCGGGAGCTTCTCCCTGCTGGAATCGAAAAGGGACCCGAGATTTACCCAGTGGGTCCATTGATTAGGCTATCGAATGAGGAAGCCGAGGAGAGCGGGTGTCTCGAGTGGCTAGATCGACAACCTGTGGCGTCGGTCATCTTTGTGGCTTTCGGAAGCATGTTTTTTATGTCGGCGGAGCAGACGAGAGAGCTGGCGTTGGGATTGGAGGCTAGCGGGGAGCGGTTTTTATGGGTTCTGCGGAAGCCACCGGCGCAATCGGAGTCGGCGCTGCTCCCGCCCGGGTTTGAGGAGCGGACTCGCGAGAGGGGTCTGGTGTGGACTTCATGGGCGCCGCAGGTACGTTTGCTCTCTCACCCGTCGATCGGGGGTTTTGTGAGCCACTGCGGGTGGAATTCTGTGTTGGAGAGTGTTTCGTGTGGGCTTCCACTGGTTGCTTGGCCGCTTGGGGCGGAGCAGAGGACAATTGCATTTTTCGTGGTGAAAGAAATTGGATTGGCCATTGAACCGCAGTGGGCGCCCGGCTGGAAAGTGAGCAAGGAGGAAGTGCAGAGAATAGCGAGGGAAATCATACGAGGGGAGGCCGGACGTGCGGTGAGGGCCAGGGCGGCAGAATTGAAGGAGAGTTCCACCAAGGCGCTGGCTGTCGGGGGGTGTTCCAGAGAGGCTCTATCGGCACTGGCCGCTCTTTGGAAGAGTAGCAGGTAAAGCTCTACTTGTGCTCCTGCAACGATTATAAAGCTTCTACTTGTGCTTCTGCAACAGTTACAGCTATCCCTTTCGTATCAGAGGGCAGCGGTTTCACATAAAACCTATAGCTATATCCACTAGTTGATACCACTATTCCCCTCTCCTTTGGTGGCTTTCTTCAAAGAAACTACCCTTCTTTTTAAATCGCTTTGTTGAAAGAGACCCACTATTCTCTCCTCCTTTTAGGTGGCTCTGTTAAAAGCCTTTTGTTTTAGGTAGTTCGCTTCGTTGAAAGAGAACTGTTTCCCTCTCTTTTTAGGTGGCTCTTTAAAAGCCTTTTCTTGTTTGTGATCTACAAACTCCAATAAGATTGTTGGTTTGCGTCCATATTTATTTATGATTCTTTTTATTTCTTAAGTGAATAGTGTTGAGTTTGTCTAATGTTTAGACGCAAAGTGGAGGATCCACACACTTTTATATGTGCTATTTAATAGTAGTATTTTATAAAATATTTGGGATGATACGTCAATTAAGTTTAGGTTTTAATGATGGGATAAAAATTAAAAGGTGCATGTGGATTATTTATATGTAATATGATTGTTTTTAGTAAAGTGAGACAATTTGGGGATTACATAATGTAGTTTGTGGAACGAAACTACTTTTTTCTTAATGGTGGATTTTAGACTATCTATTAGTTAGTTTTGCTATTTGATATAGGAACATAAGTATATGCTAATAATACTTTGGCTAAGAGCTAAGGATTGGGGGTCCATTTCATCAAAATTGCTTGAGGTATGATGCCAACTCCATGACTTAAGATAATATACTCCTAAAGGTTTAGCTACCAATAATGGCATGTAATTTGTCTAATGTTTAAATATAATAAGGATTTCAACTCTGTTTTTATAATATATATTTTTTATTTTTTATTTTGAAGTTCTATCCTTAATTAATTTATAAGAGACTATAAAAAAACGTGCAAAAGGAGGGGGGTTAACAAGAGATAAAATGATATGAATTGTTTGATTAAAGATTTCAATACTTCATGCAAAAAAATCTAGGAAATTAATTTCAAACTCAATTTATCAATATCAACAATTGTTAAATTTATAAAAATAAGTGCAATCTTCAAAGGAATTTAGAGTTAACAAAAATACAATCATCAATTACTATGTTCCACGCAAAATTTTAATGATAATTTCAATAAATCAATGCAACAAATTTTCAATTTAAAATGTTTTCAATCCCCATAGAATTTCAACACATAAATAATTATTCATTTGAAGCACTCTACAATTCCAAATATAAGAGATAATTGAAGAATATAGATCTTTATTAACTTTCGCAAAAATCCATTACGCCAAAATTTTAATCCTCTCCTTCTAGAGTTCTTTCTCTAACTATTACAATAAATGATTTAATACTACTAACTACTATTGTCTCACTAAAACCTATGGATTAAATAATCCCTAAAGCTCCCTCCGGGTGGCTTTTGTTGGTTGTGCATTAGCCTCGGCCCACACTTTCTGTGTTTACATATTCTCAGGCTCTCTTTCAGTGGCACCTTCATCTGCTTGCACCATGTGTCAGTAGCCCACGCCTTTAACAATTATCTTCCCTTTGTTTCATCACCGAGCTCTACCCAATTGCCATGTCGCATCCTTCATGAGCACCTTTTTGATAGGCCCCATGGCCAAAGCTCTGAGTGCAAACCTCACCACATGTCTTCACTGTGGGGACTATGGTTGTAGGGGAGCAATAAAGGAATGAGAGGCCCCATCTCTTTGCCACGTGTCCAAGCCAATTCCTCAGACGATTGACCCATGTCTTAAAGATATTTATCCAATTCAACTCTTGTGCCATGACCATCGGTGAGGGGAGTACACTTTGTTCGAGGCAATAAAATGTTGTTTCAGGAATCATTGCGACAAGTGGCATGATTCTTGCTCGGGAATCTTTTATGTTATCTGGGTCTAGGCGATGGAAGAAATATATATATAGGGCTTCGTCTCTCTAATAAAGGGTTCTGAAATACACTGAGAAAACACTAGAAGACTCTCGGCCTTTGTATTGTTTTTATGTCTTGGATTAAGACTATCAGACTATGCCAATTTGTTTGACATTTCTATTTCTTGGTTAATTGATGAAACATTATATTATGCTAAATATTGTTGTATGAGTAGTTTATCATCAAAGCTTTTATAATTTCAATATAATTTCACTGTTCAAATCATGTTTGTACTCTTCTTCTTTGGTGAATGCGCATGGAAGTCATATTATGTTGTTTGATTAACTTCTTAAGAATTTAATCTCTACTTTTTGTTATTTTGGGAATATAAACTATTATGTGGGTCTTCAAATCTCATCTGAAAGGAAGATTTCCTATGCCTATTCACTTAAATCCTGGCGCAGCGCCTTAGCATTAGACTTTATTTTTATATATCAGTTTCCTTTTCCCTTTTCAACCCACAATACATGAAGAGCCAACTTCTTTAAAACCCAGAGGTTACCTAGTTTAACACAATTGGTCCCCCCATTAACTGAGATTCCCATAAGGCTATGTGCCTAGAAGTTTTAGGCATCAACAATTCTTTTTTTGGCACACCCGGTGGGACTTTGTTTGAAGGTATCTAATTTTAAAGTGGGTGTCTAAAACATAGACCTGTTACTAGATCCCAGACAGTGAATAACCTTGGCTTGCTAGTGCCACCACTGGTAACAGTACAAGCAAGAACCCATCCAATGAACGTCTCGACCCTCCATCAATCCTGTTACCAATGGCTAATAGAAATTATGTAGCATGGGACGTTGGAAGCCCTCTCATAGCACTAGTAGCATCGGTCGTGTGGGCTCCCATCCCAATGTCTGCTTTGAAATCTTTACCAAAATTTATTAGGGATGGCTCAAAAACACCATCCAACCATCTGCAACATGTGGAAGATGTATGCTTGGTGCATGGTACCACTACACAAAATGTAGCATTGAGGTTTATTACAGCCTCTTTCAAAGGCAAGGCACTAGATTGGTATTGCACTCTGGAAGCCAATACTATTACTACTTGGGATCAACTCGAAGACCCTTTCTACGAGTGGTTTTCAAATGATGGAGATCTATCTTCGCTCTTCTAGTAGTTGGTGACCATTAAGCGAACCCCTCAAGAGGCGATGACTGAATTCAATGCCAAGTTTCATATGACTTGGCAAAGGATTCAAACTGCTATTCATCCGCCTGCTAATTTGGTGTTTATTTTCTATCTAAAATCTCTCAACGCCGAAATTTTGATGATGATTTAGTCACTTAGTGGGAGCACCTTGCCGAATGTGTATAGCCTTGCCATGAAGGTAGAGAATAATCTGATCGATGTTGGAAAGTTACCACCTTGGCTTGCTATGCCTAAATTAACATAATTGTCATCTCCCGGGAGATAGCCTCTACCAGTGCATTTTCTCCTCCTCAATCCATGTACACATTGTAGGCACATAAAAATGACTTATGCCCCTGAGCTGCATTTTACTATGTCAAACGTCTTCATCATTTGATTATATCCTAATGTCATAATTTCCAATTATCCTTCCATGATTATTTCCTCCATAACATTACCATTTATCCTTCAATTAAATAAATTTATCCATTTATCCCATTTTCCATCTCACCAAATAAATAATTAAAACAATTATTTATTTCCTTTTGTCTCATTCTCATTTATGAATTAAACCATTATTTAATTCATAAGTCAACATTCCTCTATAAATCAAATAATTTATATTATTGGATTTCTATCTTATTTATCGTCCACTATTGATTTAATTGTCTAAATCTCAGCCATTCATTTCAAAGCTTGCCCTAACTTTGACCTAATATTGCCCTAACCCTAATGCTCCTTATCACATTGAATCCTAGTCATTGATCTTAGGGCTTTACCAACTTCTAATCTTCGCCATCCATTCTCAATTTGGAATTCTTTAAAAGGCTCACTCTCAAGCCATTTTGGACACACAATCATTTTCAGCATGCTTGAGAGCTTTGAGCACTTGAGCACTCATAATACTTCAATATTTTGCTTGGCTTAGACATAGTTGATAGTTGCATCTCAATCTGAGGGCAATCATATCATTTTCAGCAAGATGGAGAAGGCCAATGGAGGTCAACCAATGGAAGCTTGAAGACTAGGTGATGTTGTTTCAATACTGTTATGCTTCTAGTTTCCTTTGTGCTCTATTGTTATTAGGGATTTAAGTTATTATGTTACTTGCAATTAATCTAATTTTTTTTATCTCTAATTACATTTGGTGAACCCGACGTTTCTAAGATCTTTGGTAATTGCAGATTATCTGAATCAATTAAGTTTGCAATAACGCTTCAATTTTGCAGCAATAGAGATTCTTGGAGTTGAAGAGTGGTTGTTGATGAAACACTTTCTTATCGTTTCTCTTTAAGCTTGCAATTTCTATTCGAGCGTTTATCTCTGTTTTGGGGCTATATTTCTGACAATTAATAGTGAAAATGACAAATCTTAGATATTTTTCGTGCTGAAAACTTGCAGTTTTCATCTTCATTGTGCGTTGTTTATTGGTACATATTGAATGTATATTGAAAGTGTGTCGATGCCTATGGATTGTAGACGTTTTTGATTTGTCTTGAATGTGTCTGAGATACTAAGAAACTTACGATCCTCTTTCTTCATATGAATAACTTGTGGCTGGCTGTGTATTTTATTTTTTGGGTTGTATTTAAGACAAATGGGTCTTTAACACTTCTTCACTGGTATTGACCTTTCACTTATATAATTTAAACAAATTCTTCTTTCGCTGGTCTAGACATCCGCTTCTCCAATTGGATGAGCTACAGCCTGAAACCTAACACGCCATGATTTGCTGCTGTCCCAAACGCTATCGGTTTCCGCCCCTCCAAGCTCTTCTTCACTGGTATTTTTGAACGCAACCAGTTTCGCCTAGAACTAATAAAATCATCGAAATCAATGAGTTTTTTTTCGATCCATCCAGGCGAAAAACGAAACCAGTTGTCAAATCCTTATCATATGAACAGGTTTCTCGGTTGCTTTGCATTTACTTGGAACAGTTTATTTGTTTCCTGATATGGCGAGTCTTTCGATGGATCTCTAATTTGGTGTTAGTCAACGTCCCTCATGCCCAATTCAAATTACCTCATACAAGTCTTAGTCGGTCTTTCGATCCATGAATTCAATCTTGGTTGCCATCATGCAATCACCGCATGCATTCATTAACTCTGATAGCTTTACTGAACTTCATATTAAACGCGCCCCTTACATCTTTTGACGGCTTTGTTATTCCTGTTCTGTTGCTCTGAGCAATAGCGATTAGCCGTTATTATTGGCTTCCTGCTCCTCCAAACTCTTCTCCGCTGGTATGGACCTTTCATTTCTCCAGTTCGGCGAGTACAGCCTGAAAATCAAATGCTTTTTGTTTGCTGCTGTCCAGCGCGAGCTCCATTTGGTTGTCCACAGTGTGATCAACAAAAAGGCTCTAATTTATAGCAGGATTAGGCCTTAGATTTGCTTTTGCCGTGAAAATAATAAAAGACTGAGTTTCATAGTCGTGAGACTCCATACAAGGCTGCGGGTGAGTTTGAGGGACACGATGTCTTCAGTGCTATACATGTCAAGAGATGATGACGTGAGGCTGGTTTCAAGTTCCGAGAAGTCTGCATACAATTTTGAGTTTCATACTATCTTTAGCCAATCAACATCTTTGGACTAGAATCGCTTCTACAAACTTCGGGCGAACAACACAGAAACGTCTCAGCTTGAGCAGTACGTTTTTGCTCTTGATGGCTTTGCTGCTACTGCTTTTCTGTGCACTTTGACAACATTAAATGTTTACGGTAGTTAGCAGACAACTCTATCTTCTTCTCATTAAGTTGAGAAAAGTTTGGCACTGAAAGTTGACAACGTGCCTTCATTAATTCTACGCCGAAAGTTTTTTGACCACACAGAGAGCTTTAATTGTGATTGATGTTTTTGTGTTTGCAGTGTTCAAGTTGCAAAACTTCTACAGCTAAGCGTTGGTTGACCACAGGGAGTGCATTCATGCTACGCGGCAAGCTAGTTGAAAAAAAAAACAGAGAGCATTCATTTAGCACTGCATGATGATTAATGCTGCACAATAATAATGTGTTTATCCCACGTGTTTTCTGTTTTGTATAGTTTCCTGCACCGAAAATTGCAACTTCCAAATCTATGCATAGCACTTTCATATATATATTTTCAGCTAATAAGCCTTTACTGTGGGCTCACCCGTTTTTCTTTAATATTCGTTAAAAAGAATAGTGTAAATGCCTTGAATTTGTGAGCTTTATCTTATGTTTACTTCCTCGTTATTTTTTTTTAGTTTAATTCCTCATTTTAGTTTTAAGTTTTACTTTAATTAATGTTAGTTTTTCGTTTTTTATTTATTTAAGAGTTAATTTAGATTTAGATTAGTTTCTTCTTTTTAGTTTTAAATTAGATTAGATTTTTTTTTTTTAGATTATATCAGATTTAGATTTATAATTCGATAGATTGAAATTAGATTTATAATTAGACATTAATTAGATTTTTTTTTTTTTTAAATTTTCAATTAAATTGTCATTAGATTTAGATTTTTAATGAGACTTTAATTTAATTTAAAATTTTAATTAGATTTTGATCTTTAATTAGATTTTAAGCTCTTTTTTTTTTTTTTTGATTTTTTTTCTCAGACTTTATATTAATTAGAGTTTAGAGTAGAGTAATTAGATTTAAATTTCTTCAATTTTTTTAAAATTTAATTTAGTTTAGATTCATTTTTTTCAATTTAGACATAGATATTATTTAACTTAGATTAATTAGACTTTTTTTTAGATTAATTTTCCTTAGCTACATTAATGTTCTTTTTCTCTTAGTTTAATTTTGATTTTGTGACTAATCTTTGACATTTGTTTTCAGGTTCATTTGTTCAAGATTTGAAAATTCAAACACTCAATTTTCGCTTGTCAAAGATTGGAGGCCAAAACTACTAATTATGCTTTGCAGGGTTCCGACTTTAATTTTCTTTATCTTGAGTGCCTTTTACACATAGCATGATTAGTGGGCCTAAAGTGAACTTGAGTGCTTGAGTTGACATCATCAGCAGGATTAAAATTTACCAGTGCTTGCATTGTCTTGTGGTTTGCATTTTGTTTCTAGGTGCGTATGTGCTTCTCTCGTGCCATTTGGTGATCTTGAGACTCAAAAACATTTTTTGAAATTTTGTACAACCACCCACACATTTGGATTTGGGCATTCAAAATGAACTTTATTTTTAAAATTTGTGTAACCCCGATTCAATAATAGAAGTATCCTCTCCCCTTGTGTATTTGTGCGACCCTGGGTGCAAGAGAAACTGTTATTGACTCTAGGAATTGAGCCTTCCTTGGTGGGAAAAAGTACTCACCCCAAGGCGACTCAGACCAACAACAAAGCTCTTTAGCCGAGCTACCCTCGACCGGTATATAAATGTGAATCCTAATGGAAAACTTAGGATTATGAGTGCGGATGTGTTACATGGACAAAGTAGAATTCCCCAAAACCCTGTTGAGCGTAACCTCTTCAGGCTGGAATTCCTCCTTAATGGAGCTTAATCTTTGCCCTATGTGTGGCCACTCAAACGGGGGTCCTGAACTAAATTTTTTTGCGTAGTAGCCAAAATCCTTTCTATTTTCTAGCTCAACAACGGTCGTTGTGAAGGCATCCATATTCTCATAATTCTTAATAGAGGTGATCAATCTGCCATGGGAGTTTCATGGGGGTTGGAAGCTTGGTTGGCTTGAGAAGTGAGTGCAATGTAAGGGGGAGCCCGTACGACCAAGCTTCTGGATTCACACACTAAGAATAAGTGCGGTTGGGGAAATCCACATGGAATCTAGCAAATATTGTCTTGGCTTAACCTAGGACTATGCTTGTTTTCATTGTGCTTGATCAAAGAAAAAATATTATGTTTGCCAAGTGTTTTCTCAAATATTCAAACAAACAAATAGCATCTCACAAATTTGGAAACAAACATTCAACTTGAAACATTTCAAAATTCGGTCAAACTTGCAAACAAACTAGGAAATCATTTTGTCTACAACACATTTTCTATCCTCTACAACACATTTGCTCTGTTGAGTCACATTTGAAGCTTTTTGTGACGTAATTGCTCTGCTAAAAACCATAAAGAAAATTGCTCAAATCTTCCATTTCTTGCACATTTTAGTTCATCTTTGCAAAATTTAAGTGCATCCTTTAGAGCTCATCATCATCATTTTCAGTCATTAAGTAGTCCTTAGGTCCTCATTTCATTTGCAAATTTTGGGTTAGGAAAACCTTACCATACTTTGCAAAATCATTGCCTTAAAAAATTAGGTTATCATTGGACTTAGTCATCATTATTTCCTTTACTCATGGCCCTTTTGTGAGACCTTTCCAACTCATAAGTCAAGTTAGGAAACCTCACTTAGTCATCTGGTCATTGTCATTTAGTTCTCCAAACAAGTCCTTTAATATTCCAAAATTGAGACATCGATCAAGCTTAGGGTGGTCGAGTAACCTTGTTCCAAAACACTTAGACCTTTGCATTTACATATCTTACATTTAAGTCATCTTAGTCCTCATTTTCCATACCTTATTCCAAAAATACAAAAAAAATAAATTAGTGTCATAACTTGTCATCTTAGTCTTCATTGTCCTTTGGCATTAGTCATTCCCTTTAGACAATATTATCATATTTTATTCTTTATTGTCAAAAATTCAAAAACAGTTGCATTACATTTAGACATACCTTATTTTTAAAAATACACAAAACATAGTCTTAGTCTCATTCCATTTGCATTTTCAACCTTCATTTTGAGCAAGCCTTATATGGTTGAAACTAGATTGCAAAAGAAGCGTCGAGAAATGGACCTCTTTCATGACGATGAGGACCTTTACAATTACACGAGCACCCTCAACCATGAAAATACCACTAATGATCCTCACGACAATATCCACCTCGAAAATCCTGACAATGTCAATTTGGGGTCTACATAGATTATCAAAAACCAAAGACACACAATCCTTTTGAACAATTCCTTGTTAGAGAAAAAGATGGAAATGTGTTCATAGAAGAAGTAGAGGCTGCCTCACAAAATCCTGAAGTTGCCTCTCTTGTGGATGAAATTGTCATGTTAGACCTTGAATGATATTTAGCCAAACTATTACATGAAGGTGTTAAACTACCTTGAGGATTTGATTTCAACACGTTACGCACAACATCGTCACCCAAGGAAAACACACAAACAAGCCAAGGAAAATATACACCACAACTCACAATTTCCATACCCATTGGAACCACAAGCCCAAATACCACAACTACCAACACTTCATTCATCTTTGCGACACAATCTATGTCACAGCTCATGACACAAACCACCTCACAACCATTATTCACAACACGACCCTTTGGCTTGACATTTACTCCCTTTGGTTCATCATCTCAGGCCATAGGGGCATCCACATATAACATCCTTGGTAAACCTAAGGCAAGACGGGTTCTCATCCAAGGATCTCAACTAAACACAAACACAATGTCGCAAGGTCCTCATATCAATACAACCACCTTACAAGGACAAACCATAAATTCTCCACATAGTCAAAATACAAACACTACACATGGTTATAATCCTTTTCAACAAGGACAAGGATCACAAACAACACAACCCAACATATCATATGGTTACACACATGGATCCTTTTTTGGCAACCAAAATATACATGGACAACCCACCCAACCAATGCAACATATCTCAACCACTTCTCACATCCCAACCTACACATCACACATCCATACTCATGGACAAAATCAAAATCCAACACATATACACAACATTCCAAAACAAAACATATCATCTCAAAACAGCATGGTTCCACACAACACAAATATGGGACCTCATAACAATGTTACCAACAATCTTGTAATAGATGCATTGACTGCCCAATTGGCTGGTCTACAAAAGAAAGTAGAAGGGATGCAAGTGTCAAACAAGAAGACATACTCATCACATGACCTACATCCTTATCCATATGACACTAGCATATACATGCCTCCTTTCCCTCCTAGGTATGTCATCCCTACTTTCACTAAGTACAAGGGAAAGAGCAATCCTATTGAGCACATACGAGAATTGACCACTGCTTGCGTGGATGTTGCATATGATCATTCCTACCTTTTGAGACTCTTCCCTAGAATTCTTATTGGGCCTACACTTGAATGGTTTGCCCTGATACCTAAAGGGTCTATAAAGTTATGGGATGACCTCACCAATAAACTTGTGGAGAATTCTACTTACACCATTGAAAATGATGTCATAATTGCTACCTTATGCCACTTGAAACAAGATGAAGGAGAGTCCTTTATTCATTTCTTCCAACGGTGGCGTAGTATGGCGAGCCGATGTCCTATTGAGATTCCTAAAAAACAAAAAGTAGACATGTTTGTAGAAAACCTCAAGTCAAAGTTGAAACACCATTTACAAGTGCATTGTTGTGCCACCTTTACAGACTTAGTTGAGAAATACATGACGCTTGAAAAGGTTCTAATTGCCCAAGGTGAACTTATGCATGGAAATAAAAAACAACCACAACCATCAAACCTCTAATGACTAAAGCAAGTTTTGGTCTCGCAATAAGAATATAACACATGATGGAGTCGTAGACGCAAAAGTTGTGAATCAAACAAGTCCCACATTGACTCTCAAAGTACCCAATGCAAATAAGAATACACCATATGTGTCCAACCAAGTAGCTAACATGGTCCAAAATACTCAAGAATGAGGATCCCCAAGACAACCATGACCATACCCAGAGAGACAATACACTCCTTTACCAAAACCAATTGAATCTGTCTTGAAGAAGCTAGTACAATCACATGTCATATAACTTCAAGAACCTAAACCATAAGACCCAGGACAGTTCAAACCATCTTGGTGGGATGACAATGCCTTTTGTGACTACCACTGCATCAAAGAACACAAGACCTCACCATGTCATCAATTGAAGAATATAATTCAAGATCTAATTGAAAATGGTACCATAGAGGTCGAAGGACAACAAAAAATTTCCAATCAAGACCATACAATCTTCAAGAATCCACTACAAGACCATGGTTTAGGAAAGCCCTCCACCTCAGGTTGACAGATGGACAATCACACCAATTATACTAGGAATTCCTTTGATTACTCATAGATAATTGATCACCTTCATTCCTTCGATGACTATGTCAACACCATTACCATTAAAAAGGTTCTTGAATGTGCTGTCACCACTCGTAGGGCTAAGATTACCTTATCTAGTCTCTCTTCAAAGAAGCCACAATCTAAAGCCCAATATAATCTTGTTGACCAATTGGGAAAGACACCTACACATATTTCCATCCTTGAGTTGTTACGCCTATCACCTAAACACAAAGCTATCCTTGATAAGACTTTGAAAGAAACCTTTGTTCCTACCAACTTGAATGTGAACTGATTTGAAGCCATGGTTGGACATTTGACCGATTCAATCCATGTCTCCTTTTCTGAAAAAGACTACTCTACAAAAAAGTCTAGCCATAACGACCCATTGGACCTTGAAGTATTTGTCCATCAACACAAGGTCAGATGAGTCTTGGTAGATGGCGGAGCTGGACTAAACATTTGCACTTTAAAATTGGTCAAGGCATTAGGCTATTTTGAAGCATGTGTAGAAACAACAAAAATTATTATAATCAAGGCCTATGATGATGAAGAACACTCTTCCAAGTGTGTTATCACACTCCCTATCAGAGTTGGACCTGCAATTATGAACACCACATTCCAAGTCTTGGATCTTGAACTCCCATATAACCTTCTCCTCGGTCGACCCTAGATTCACACCATGAAAGCCGTGCCTTACACCTATCATCAATGTTTGAAATTTCCATATAATGGCACCGAAGTCACGATCATTGGCAACCCTGATCCCTTCCAGTATTGCACCAATTTAAGGGGAGTTCCCGAATGCCAAGTTCCTATCAATTGAGAAGCTTCTAGATCCACTTTCGTAGCCACTTCATCTAGTTATGTCGATCCCTCCACCCTCATTAAATCATCCACATCCAAAACCCCATTTTCCGACCCCAAAATCAAGATCCAAGACAAAGGTTATGGTGAGTATAAACTAAATACTTCCTATTGATCACAAAGCTACCTAAGTCTCCCAAGTCTTATGGTAGGCCTTGTTTCAAGACAGAACCCAAAGTTGTCTTTAAAGATCCTCCCACCAACACGTTCACACAATGGGAAGAGGTAAACAATGAAGGCATTGATGATATTTCAGCTTGGATTTACAGAGACAAAGAAGATCTACCACCCCTACCAATAGAACAATATGGCAACGATTTTGCACTAATGAAACAAATTGGTTATGATGGAATCGGTGGACTTGGTATACATAAAAATGGAATGAGAGAACCCTTGATGCCTCTTAAGAGACCAAATAACTTAGGGTTAGGGTTTTTACCAATTAAGATTGGTGCTCTAAGTACTAAGGTGCTTTCAAATAAGGATGTGAGTGCTTCAGAAGATGTTGAGATATTTGACGATCCTACCTACACCTATTATGATGACACTGACTCTAATGACTATGAGTGGGACTCTTGTACCACAAGTGACTATGAGCTTGATCATGTCTTCCAATAGTTTGACATACCCTACCCATCCCTTACCAACCTCATAGATATCAATATTCGCATTGAATCCTTTTATGAACCTGACCCACCAAAGACCATAGACGAAAGAGCATGGACCAAATCCTCTTGGGACCTTGGTAATACCTCTATCTTTACCTTATCCAATACATCCCCATCCTTCACTAATACCAATGATGGCATCTCCCTCATTTACCCATAATTGATTGATTGGGACCAACAAGATCTACCTACCTTTGACATATTTGAAAATGATGAGGCCATTGCTGAATTTATGGGACTACAAGAGGGCATACCACATTGGGACCATAAGGCTAGCTTAACTATAGATCTTGACACTGTAGCATATTTTGGTGAGACTGTTGCACCCTCTAGTCACAAAAATGAAAAAAATAAAATAAAAACTAAATGGTCTTTAGGTGAAAACCGCAAGGCGCCTACTAACCAAGAAAAAGTAAAAAGAAAGGACGTATCTGAGGGTGAAAACCTCTCTGAGGCACCTGAGGATGGAGGGTTGGAATTTCTCCCTATCAATCCAAAGAGATCCCCAATGCTGATCAAAGACATAATAGATGTCAACATTGGTACGACAGATAATCCTAAGAATGTTCTCTTTGTAGCATCCTTAAGAGAAGAGGAGAAACTAGAATTTCAAGCATTTTTCACAGAACGCCAAATCAATTTTGGATGGTCTTATGCTGATATGCCGGGGTTGGATCCTGAGTTGGTTCTGCATCATCTACCATTACATCCAAATGCAAAGCCCATCAAATAAAAGATTAGAAAAATGCACCCTCAAATAGCTATGTTGGTCAAAGTTGAAATCAATAAATTATTGGATGTTGGCTTCATTAGACCTATTGACTATGCAGACTAGATCTCAAACCTTGTACCAGTGACCAAACCAAATGGCCAAATCTGTATTTGCACAGATTTTTTGGACTTCAACAAAGCATGTCTGAAGGATGACTTCCCACTCCCAAATATAGACATCATAGTAGACCTAACAGTAGGCTACAAGATGTTGTCCCTCATGGATGGCTTCCCAGGGTATAATCGAATCCGTATTGCTCCTGAAGACCAACACAAGACATCTTTCACTTGCCCATGGGGTACATGTTGTTGGAATGTCATGCCCTTTGGACTGAAAAATGTAGGCGCAACCTATCAAAGACCTATGACCACCATATTTCATGGTCTCATGCACACATTGATGGAAGACTCTATTGATGATCTTCTAGAAAAATCCTTGACACGTGTTGATCACTTAAGAGTCATGGACAAGATTTTCACACGGCTACAAGAATACAAGGTCCACCTAAATCCCAAGAAATGTGTCTTCAGCGTGACATTAGGAAAGCTTTTGGGATACATTGTTTCCCATCGAGGCATTGAAGTAGACCCAAAAAAAGTCAAAGCAATATTAGACATGCCTCCACCTAAAGGTATTAGTCAACTTTGAACACTACAGGGTCGACTCCAATCCATTAGGCGCTTCATCGCATAAATTGCAGATAAATTTCAACCTTTCCAGTATTTGTTATGCAAGGGAGTTCCTTTCATTTGGATAGACAAGTGTGAGGAAGCTTTTCAGCAGATCAAAAAGTACCTCTTGATGCCTCCTGTCCTGCTGCCACCTATTGATGGAAAACCCCTAATTCTATACATCTCAACTACTACAGCTGCACTAGGGGCATTGTTGGCTCAGAATGACCATGAGGAAAAGGAACGTGCAATTTATTACATTAGTCGCACTTTGGTGGGATATGAGCTTAACTACAGTCCAATTGAACGTGCTTGTCTTGCAGTGGTTTTTGTTGCTCAAAAGTTGAGACACTACATGTTAAACCATCAGACTAAACTTGTGGCCAAAATAGATCCTTTCAAATATCTACTCAGTAGGGCGGCATTAACAAGACGATTGGCTAAATGGGTCATGATACTTAGTGAATATGACATTCAGTATGTGGAATGTAAGGCGATAAAAGGACAAGTCATTACTGATCAACTAGAAGATGCACCCACACAAGTCGATCACCCTTTGGTTTCAGACTTTCCTGATGAGTCAATATTCACACTAGACACAGTAGTCACATGAAAATTGTATTTTGATGGCTCACATACTAATCATGGATCAGGTGCAAATATATTATTTGTTAGCCCTCAAGGTGATACAATCCCTAAATATTTCAGGATAGCATTCTCATGCACAAATAACATTGCAGAGTATGAAGCCTTGTTGACAGGATTATGTATGGCAATAAAATGGAAAATCAAGAGTCTATAGGTCTTTCATGATTCACAATTGGTCATTCGACAGGTCAATGATGACTATGATACTAAGGATGAGAAATTGACCCCATACAAAAGAATGGTTGATAGTTTCAGGCAATACTTTGCAAACATCTCCTTTTTCCAAGTGTCACATGTTCAAAATAAAGCAACAAATGCTATGGCCACTATTGGGTCTCTTTTGGATATTCCTAATAATATGTCACAGTATGAGTTCTTAGTGGAACAACTGTTGGTCCCTGCCTTTGATGTCCTAGAGTCTGAGATGGTGTGTGAGCTTGTTGGCCCCAATTCCCCCTGGTACCAAGATATTTATGACTATTTATATTCCCAAACCCTACCACCTGACCTTTCCAATAATCAACACAAATCCTTCATCCGTAAAGCTGCCCATTATGCCATCCTCAGTGATACCTTATATCAACGTGGATTTCACACCACCTTATTTAGATGTCTCGACACTAACAAAGCACAAACTACCTTATGTGAAGTACACAAAGGTATATGTGGAGCCCATTCTAGTGGTCCGAACCTAGCTAAAAAGATCATGTGACTGGGGTACTATTGGCCTACAATGGAGCAGGATTCCTATCACTTTGTGTGAAAATGTCGACAATGCCAAATACACAGTGACCTCATTCATGCACCTGTGCAAGAGTTGCAACCAATCACTTCACTGTGGCCCTTCGCCCAATGGGGACTTGACCTCGTAGGAAAAATCCATCCCACCTCATCAAATGGCCATAAGTTCATCGTTACCGCCACTGAATACTTCACAAAATGGGTTGAAGCCATCCCTATAACATACATCACCAGTACAAATCTCCAAATTCATGCTCAATTACATCATATATCGGTATGGTGTCCCCCAAACTATCATCAATGACAACGGTCATCCCTTCACAAATTAGGATGTGCGTGAGTTATGTGAGAAATTCCACATTCAACATTGCTTTTCCACACCATATTACCCGCAAGGCAATGGCCAAGCTAAGGCATCCAACAAGACCATAATCAAAATTCTTAAAAAGACTGTCAATGATGCTAGCCATGATTGGCACATTCAACTTAACCCTGCCCTATGGGCGTATCGTACAAGCATCCACACACCCACTAGTGCCACTCCATTTTCTCTAGTCTTCGATTCAGAGGCTATCCTTCCTATTGAGGTTGAAGTCCCCTCCCTACGGGTCTCCATGAAAGGGCTTATTGATGATAAAGAATATCATATATCTCGGTTGCATGAGTTAGAATTGCTTGATGAACATAGACAAACGGCTTTGACTCATCTATAGGCATATCAAAATCGCCTTTGCCGCAATTACAACAATTTTTTTTTATTAGACAGTTTGACATTGTTGATTTAGTAATGATGGAGAATCCAAAAAATCAAGCAGAATGTGAGAAACTCGGCAAATTTGAGTCCAACTAGCTGGGTCCATATGTCATAACAACATCTTTAGGTTATGGTGCTTATCATTTGTCCACACTTGAAGGGGAACCTTTTTTGGAGCCTATTAATAGCTTGCACCTACGCAAATTCTATACATAGCTCCAAAGTGCCATGATAAAACCATAAAAATAATTAAAAAAAAAATATTGAAAAAAAATACAAAAAATAGTTACCGTGATGAAAACTTGGCAAACAGGCATCTTGGTGAAAACAAAATAATAAAAATAGTAAAGAGAAATAATTCGTCCAATAGTGAAAACCACTTCGGTGGCACTTTGGATAAGTACCATGGTGAAAACTTGGCAAACAGGAACCATGTGTAGTTAGTCTCTACCCTGTCATCTACTATCACTGAACCTGGTCTTCCACCCTCATCCGTCACAATGCCTTTACCTCCCATCATCTCCCATTTTACATTCATCATAAGGCCTGGTCATCTTTATCATGACTTTCAAGTGGTTGAAATCTTACGTCCTTTCTCCTCCATCTTCCATCTATAATAAACCCCTATCCCATCCCATCCTTGATGATTAGTCCTAGACCTGGCTGGGGGCAATTTTCTAACACTTGGTTTTATTGGATTCTACACTTGTCATTGGAGGTTAGCATATTCCCAAAAAGACAAAAAAAATCAAATATTCCCAAAAAGACAAAAAAATCAAAATATTCAACAAAAGACAAAACAATCAAATATTCAAAAAAGACAAAAAAAAGTCATAAAACTCCAAAAATCCTAAAATTATCAAACATGTCAAAAATATAAAAACATCCATATAACTTTCAAAATCCCAAAAATAGAGTCAGAGTCAGTCAAGTCAATCTTTGTCATTATTGAACTACATTGCCTTTGCGACTAGATGTAGACAAGGCCATCCATCGATGCACCCCTGAGGCATTAGGTTCATTCTTTAAGTTTGTCAAATAAACAATAAAATCATGATTCAGTCATTTTCATTGAAACAAAGTCAAGGGTCATGTCAAACAACGAGGTCTCTTAGTGCACGACATAGGCAAGGCCATCAGTCAATGAGCCCCCGAGGCCACCTAGATTAGTCCTTTAGCGTTCCTCATGTCACTCCACTGAGTCAGGAAGTCAAACTTGAACACAAGACAATCATCAAAACATCAACATTTAAATCATGCATCAACGGACAACATTGTCCAGTCAATCTTCAAGTCAAAAATTTATCAAATTGCCACAACAATGTCAACTTAGTCACTTTATGGTCCCCTTCAAGATCTATCCTTCTTGGTATTGGACCCCATCAAAATGTCATTTTCCTTTTGAGGATGTGTCTTTCCTGATGACAGGCTTCATGACAATGTCATTTTCCTTTTCAGGATGTATCTTTCCTGACGACAGGCTCTATCACATAATCATTGGCCTTTCCAAGATGTGTCCTTCCTGACGACATGCATCATTAAACTATCAAAACTGTCAGACTATCAAATTGTCAAACTGACAAACCGTTAAGCACTCAACCTTCAACAAACAAACATTGGCAAACACATTGAATGGCTATTGATTTTACTGGTCTATTTTTTCTTATCTTTATATTTTTTTGTCTCTTGGTCTTGTTACTATCTACCTCAAGGATATCCCATGAAGGATTTAGAGGTGTGATGATGTCTCTTGACCTATTTTTCCTTGATTGTTGTCTTTGGTGTGTCTTGACAAAAAGATTGGGGCAATTTGGCCCTCAGTATGATTCAGGACATTCCTTGTCTGTTACTATTTTTTTTTCACAAGTGGATGACCTTGCACATCATGGTCTATGCCATATCATGGTGTTTGTTCTCCATTTGTAGCATTTTACCACCCAATGATGATTATGCAACACCTATTATGTTCTTTGGTGAGATATTGAAGTATTCATTTTGCATCCTAACATCCATGTCTTCCATGCTAACATTTCTTCCATTCCTTCATCCTCTAGTCATCTCATCAATTTCAAAATCCCACTCGCATTCTTTGAACTCATTTTTCCTCTTGAGGGGGCATACCATTACCTCCTCGTCATCCTTCCTCTCCCTAATTTCACATTGGGGCATATTTTTGACTTTTTTTTCTTGACACAATGCGATAAATTGCATTATGTCAAACAGGGGCAAAATGTACACACATAAAAATGACTTAGGTCCCCGAGCTGCATTTTTCTACGTCAAACATCCTCATGATTTGATTATATCCTAATGTCATAATTTCCAATTATCCTTCCATGATTATTTCCTCCATAACATTACCATTTATCCTTCAATTAAATAAATTTATCCATTTATCCCACTTTCCATCTCACCAAATAAATAATTAAAACAATTATTTATTTCCTTTTGTCTCATTCTCATTTATGAATTAAACTATTATTTAACTCATAATTCAACATTCCTCTATAAATCAAATAATTTCTATTATTTGATTTCTATCTCATTTATTGTCCACCATTGATTTAATTGTCTAAATCTCAGCCATTCATTTCAAAGCTTGCCCTAACTTTGACCTAATGTTGCCCTAACCCTAATGCTTCTTATCACATTCATTCCTAGCCGTTGATCTTAGGGCTTTACCAACTTCTAATCCTGGCCATCCATTCTCAATTTGGAATTCTTTAAAAGGCTCACTCTCAAGCCATTTTAGACACACAATCATTTTCAGCATGCTTGAGAGCTTTGAGCACTTGAGCACTCATAATACTTCAATAATTTGCTTGGCTTAGACATAGGTGATAGTTGCATCTCAATCTGAGGGCAATCATATCATTTTTAGCAAGATGGAGAAGGCCAATGGAGGTCAACCAATGGAAGCTTGAAGACTAGGTGATGTTGTTTCAATATTGTTATGCTTCTAGTTTCCTTTGTGCTCTATTGTTATTAGGGATTTAAGTTATTATGTTACTTGCAATTAATCTAGAAAATTTATCTCTAATTACACACATATCTGAGCACACCACAAAATGTTTCATCTACATCCAACTCTTCGATGACTAAGATTAGTGACATCAAGGAGTTGTTGCGATTTTTCTCAAATGAGATAACTAGTATCAAGTGGCAACAATTTATGCCTGCAAAGCTAGCTTTCCAAAATTACCAAGGTAGAAGATCGTCCTACCAATAAAATTAGTTCCAAGGGGGTACATGCACATGTTCATAGACTCAATCAAATAATCAGATTATGCCGGTGCCTACTCCACTACAAAATGTTCCCCCAAGTTCAAATAGAGAGTTGGTGGCAGGGCAAAATAATCTCGCTAATGATATCAATCCTTCGTGCTTCCCCTGTAACGAAGCACATATGCCTCAAAATTATCTGCATGGCAATTTACAACAAAAAGTGGTGGAACAACATAGTCAAAGTATCACACCAAGTTTAGGAGGTTATGTATATGCATCTCCGCAAATGGAAAATGAGATACTCATCACTCAAATGCAAGGAATGTCCTTGGAGCAAGAAAATAATATAGCTCCCGATCATGCACTCTTCTCATGGATGGAAGAAGAAGAGGTGGTGTTTGCAAATGATGTTTCCACATCAAAGGCCTTGCAAGCACAATTATATTATAACACTCACTCAAAGAAAATATTTACAGGTGAACTAGTCGCTCAACAACCCAATTAGGGGATCTTTGCCAAAAATTCAATATCCAACATCGCTTTTCCACTCTATATTACCCCCAAGGCAATGGCCAAGTAAAAGCCACCAACAAAACAACTCTAAAATTTCTTAAGAAAACAATCAATGATGCTGGTCGTGACTGGCATCTACAACTAAATCCCATGTTATGGGCCTATCACACCAGCATTTGCACACCAATAGGTGCCACTCCATTCTCCCTGGTCTATGGATCAGAAGCCATCCTCCCCATTGAGATCAAGCTCCTGTCTCTAAGGATATCACAACAAAACCTCATTAAAGATGAGGAATACCAGGGCTCACGACTAGATGAACTGGAGCTACTAGATGAGTGGCACATGGATGCCCTAAATCACTTGTGATTCTATAAAAATCACCTCAAACGTAGCTACAACAAGAAAATCAGGAGGCAGACCTTCCAATTAAGTTAACTAGTACTAAAGGAGAATCAAAAGAACTTGCCAAATATAGAGAGCAAGGGAAAATTTCAGCCCAATTGGTTGGGACCATTTGTCATCACAATGAGCTAAAATTCAAGGGCATATTAGTTATCAACACTAGAAGGATAACCTTTGCAGGAGCCCATGAATAGTTCCCATCTCAAAAAAATTTATGCCTGATCTTTCAAGGTATAGAACCAAAAAAACCAAAAAAAAAATTCAAAAAATGTCCTGAAAAAATGGTTACCCTGATGAAAACCTAGCAAACAAGCATCTTGGTGACCACAAAAAATTAAAAAATGATTAAAAATAGTAAAGAAAAAAATTGTCCTCTAATGAAAACCACTTCGGTGGTGCTTTGGACAAGTACCTTTGTGAAAACCTTGCAAACAGGTGCCAATTATAAATAAACCACTCTCCATCCACTAGGATCTTCATGGCTTATTCTGCTCACTCACTTTTCCATTACATTTCATTTATCCTTCCATCATCCATCTGTGTCCATATCATAGCTTGATCTTGTGTTCGTATCATGTTCCATCCTATTACTACTTGGCATACTCCCAAGGTCGGTTTGTCCTGCCTTTATCAAAGTAGTCTATCACATCACGCCTTGCAAGACTATCAGTTACAACATCAATACGCCCAATAACAAGCATTGTTGGCATAGCAACAACATGATCAACAACAAGCATTGTTGGCAAAACAGCAGCAACAAGACCAACAACAGGCATTGTTGGCTCAACAATAAGCGTAGGCATCACTTGCTCAGCAAAACTTGCAACAAAAGTACATCAACATCCCACCCATCAATCCCACACCCCAGAACGTATTCACTCCACCTCTTGATCCGCAAGGCGACATGTCGACACAAATCAAACTACTCTCACAACAAGTGCTAGATCTTCAATCAAGGAAGATAGTTAGGACATCGAGCAACTTGTGCCCCTATCTATTTGACATAAGCTTGGTGATGGTACCATTCCCGAAGGGATTCAAAATCCCCAAATTTGCTAAGTATCACGAGATGGGAAACCCTAAAGATCACATCAGGGAGCTCCAAGTACATTGCATGGAAGTCACCTATAATGACACGTATCGAATGCGGCTATTCCCTCGAAGTTTGGCTGGTGATGCTATGGAATGGTTTTCTCTTCTACCTATGGGAATCAAACCATTTTAGGAAATCAAAGATGCTTTCCTCCAAAATTACACATTCAAAACTTATGTGGATGTTAGTTTGGGAGAACTCTCAGCGCTCAAATAGAGTAAGGGGGAATCATTCACCACCTTTCTCCAACGATGGTGAGCTAAGGCCAATCGAAGTAAGTGGGCTATGCGAAAAGAACAACAAGTGTGTACCATCATCGCCAATACAGACAAAACCTTGGCATTCTATCTGAAGATGCAATGCATCACTATGTACGATCAACTGATCCCCAAGGCACTCAATATTGAACGATCTCTTGTTACACAAACAGAAATGCCCACTTATCATGAACATCAGGATAGTCACCCATCCACCAATTTCAATGACAAATCTCGCACATGGGCGAAGAATCAAAATGTCTGAAATGATGGCATGGTGGATACGAAGGTTGTCATCAGCACCCCGAAGCAATGTAATCAATCACACCATCACCAACCATAGAACAACAACCGGAATAACACACAAACAAATCTGCTAAACAAACAACTACCCCAAAACTAAATCAACAATCTCAATAATCAAGGAGGACCACCTTCGTGAAACAAGTTTCCCCCCAAACAAAAATTCATAGCCCTTGGGGAGTCAATCGAGTCCATCATGAAAAAGTTGGTCAATGAGAACATCATCAAGGTCCCCACCCATGATAATTACACTGAGCCCTAGGTGAAGCCACCTTGGTACAATGAAAATCTCCTGTGTGATTATCATAAACTCAAGGGACACATGACCGCCAACTGTATGAAGTTGAAGAACATTATCCAAGATCTCATTGAGGAAAAGATCATCAATGTCAAACAACTAGCTGGAAATCAAGACCTAAAGATTTACATGAATCCGATGCCAAATCATAATAAGGGAAGTAATCAAGTAAATAACCAAGGGAGCAACAAAGGGAAGAAAAAGTATACTAGTGCAAACCTTGTATATGAAGACATTTTCATATGTGTAGATGGAATGCTCACTGCCATTAGCGTCAGTGGAGCTGACGCTAATTGTGGAGTCACCACACGTAGCAGAAAGGTTACTATTGCAGGGGCATCACAACCATCCAAGACCCCCATTTCAAATACAAAATCCATTTCCTACGATTATAGCATCATCGGCCAGCTAAAGAGAACCCCTGCCCAAATATCCATCATGAAATTATTGGAAATCTTCGCCATGCATAGGAAAACCCTTGATGAAGCATTAGTTGCGTCCACCGTCTCCACCACCCTTGATACAGAACAGTTCCAAGCTATGGTTGGTAACATCATTACCCCAAATCTCCTCACATTCTCTAGTAAAGATTTCCCCTCCCAACCATCTCACAATCGTGCACTTCACCTTCAAGTGTTGATTCACAAAAAGAAATTCAAAAGGGTCCTGGTGGATGGAGGCACAGGCCTCAACATCTGTTTTCTGAAACTTATAAAGAACTTGGGATTCTCTAAGGATTCCATTGACAAGAACAAATGCATCACCATAAGAGAATACACCAATCAAGAAAGAGTGTCTCAAGGCACTATCAGAATACCAATCCAAGTGGGGCCAGCAACCATGGAAACCACTTGTCAATTACTTGATCTCGACCTACCATACAACATCCTCCTAGGACACCCATGGATCCATGGAATGAAGGCATTTGCCTCGATTTCATCAATGTGTCAAATTCTTGTACCAGAATGAGGTCACAATACATGGTGATCCAGAACCATTTTCCTATTGCAAAAACTTAGAAGCCAAGTTTTACAAAATCCCCCAAGTGCCAAAAAATGATGAAGGTCCATCCACTTCATACATAGAACTATCCAACCTCACCTCCACTTTTGCGACAGAGACACCCTCCATCCCTGATTTATCTGAAATCAAGATCATGATCCAGGACAATGGATGTGGAGACTAAAAAATGAAGAAGAATGTGTTTGTTGTAGGAGAGTTACCACAATCTCCTAGGTCACATGGGCAACCTCAGCCAACTGAAACACCTATCCGCACTGATAGGGAAAATCCTTCTAGATTCCACCATCGGGGGGATCTAAATCAGGAAAATGTGGATGAGGGATACATCTCAAGCACACTATACCATGATGAAAGACTCACCCCCACTCTACCCATGGACGAAACCAGTAGAGGGTTACAAATCATGCTTGGTATGGGCTATAATAGGAATGAAAGCCTTGGAAGAAACAATGATGGACGACTGGAGCCCATTGTTGTGCAAAAAAGAATGAGAAACCTTGGTCTCAGATGTACCCCTATGAGTATAACTATATGTGATAGAGGTACCCCTAGTAGAGTAGTTAGGTCTTCCCCTCAGTTATCAGCAGTCGCTCTTCAATTACTCGTATCCATAGGTCTTCCCATAGAAAATTTCACCTTAGGCATAACTGATGTCTGCACCGGTAGTGATGAAAAGGATACCATAATGGGCCTTCCCATTATTTTTGAGGATTCCTCCTTACTGATGATTAGTGCCTCACCTAATGAGTCAAACCGAAAAACCCACAAAATCAACTTAGTGTACCCTCAACTCATTGACTATGACCAACGAGGACCGCCAATTCTAGACTCATTCAAAAATGATGAGTCTCTCTCAGAGTTCATAGGACTAAGGGATATTGTTCTAGATAGAGATCACAAGGCTGGTTTTGAAATCACATTGAACACTCAAGCATATTATGGGGAGATGATTGAGTCCTTAAGTCGCAACAGAAAAACAATGAGAATAAGCTCAAGGTTATTAAGTGAAAACCACACTGTGGCACTCTCTTACCATAAAATAGTAAAAATAGAGGATGCATCTAATGGTGAAAACCTCCCTGAGGCGTCGGAAGATGAAGGATTCAATCTCCCCCCTACTGCACTTCATCAAGAGAAATCAGCAGCCTTAGCAGAACACTGCAATCCTGTCAACTTGGGAACAGAGGCAACACCACAAATCACTTTCTATGTTGAGTCACTTCTGACAGAAGAACAAGAACTACTGGTAGCATTTCTAAAGGAAAGAAAGGTGAACTTTGCATGGACTTATGCTGACATGTCGGGTCTCGATCTGGAAATTGTGGTTCATCATTTGACTATTTACCTTGGAGCAAAGCCAGTAAGACAAAAATTAAAAAATATGCACCCGTAGATAGCCTTTCTAGTTAAGCTAGAATTATAGAAACTACTAGATGTCAACTTCATACGCCTAATTGACTATCAAGAATGGGTATTCAATCTTGTACCAGTTTCAAAACCAAATGGGGGCATCCATATTTGCACAGAATTTAAAGACCTCAAGAAAGCATGTCCCAAGGATGATTATCCACTACCTAACATTGATATGATAGTGGACATGACAATTGGACATGAGATTCTATCACTGATGGATGGCTTCTCGGGGTATAACTAGATAATGATTGCAAAGGAGGACTAGCATAAGACGACATTTACATGTCCATTGGGCATCTACTACTGGAATATGATGCCATTTGGGCTAAAAAATGCAGGGGCTACATATCAGAGGGCCATAACACTAATCTTTCATGACATGATACACAAAATTGTTGCAGATTATGTGGATGATATACTGGCCAAATCAAAGAAGAGACAAAATCACATAGCAGTCCTAAGTGCCATTTTTGACACACTGGAAAAGTACAATGTCAAGCTCAACCCCAAGAAATGTGTCTTTGGGGTACAATCAGGTAAAATTTTAGGATACATAGTTTCAATGAGGGGAATAGAGGTGGATCCTGCTAAGGTCAAAGAAATCCTTAACATGGAGGCACCAAGGGCACTAAAATAGCTGAGAGGTTTACAGGGCTGACTCCAATCCATTTGAAGGTTCATAGCACAATTGGTAGACAAATAGATTACATATTCACATCTACTCCACAAGGGAGTAGCATATAAGTGGGACGAAAAGTGCAAACAAACATTTAGCAAAATCAAAGAATATCTACTCATACCATCAGTATTAATGCTACCCATTGTAGGAAAATCACTTATTTTATACATCTCGGCAACAACAGTAGCCCTTGGTTCTCTTTTAGCTCAGTATGATGAAAATGGGACAGAACGGGCCATCTATTACATTAGCAAAACAATGGTAGGACATGAGATCAACTACACACCAATAGAAAAATCTTGCCTAGCTGTCGTGTTTGCAGCCCAAAAGTTTAGATACTACATGTTGGCTCATCAGATCAAGTTGATAGCCAAGATCGATCCCTTAAAGTATCTACTATCAAAGGAAATGCTCATAGGAAGGATGGCTAAGTGGGTCATGATACTATCAAAACATGACATTGAATATGTGGAGTGAAAAGAAATCAAAGGGAAAGTCATTGCAAACCAACTAGTAGAGGCCCCAATCTATTCAAAAAATCCACTCATATCAGAATTTCCAAACGAGTCCATCTTTAATCTCAGCATAGCCGATCATTGGAAACTCCATTTCGATAGTTCATACAGACAACATGGATCAGGAGCCGGTGTTTTCTTCATCACCCCACAAGGGGATTGTATACCTAGATCCTACAAATTGGTATTCCCTTGTACTAAAAACATTGCAAAATATGAGGCTTTAACCATAGGTCTCAAGATTGAAACATAGTGGCGGATCATGGCACCAAAAGTCTATTAGGATTCATAACTTATTATCAACCAAGTCAATGGTGAGTACAAAACTAAGGATGACAAGTTCACACCATACAAGAAGTTAGTAGAAAGCCTCAAAGAATTGTTCATTGATATCACCTTTGAGCAGATACCAATGGCAACAATTGGATCCTTACTGGATATCCCTCGCAATGTCCTAAATCATGAATTCTTGGAAGAGCAGCTTCTCGTATTGACTTTTGAGGTACCAAAGTCTGAATATGTGTGTGAAATCGTTGGTCTCGATGATCCCAGGTATCATGACATCTATACCTACTTGAGAATAGGAGTCCTCCCAACTGACATAACCCCAAACCTCAAACGAGCATTCATCAAAAATTCCCCCTATTTTGTCATCCTAGGAGAAACCCTCTACCATAGGAGTATTGAAGGAACCCTATTGTGTTGCTTAAATCTCGAGGAAGCCATGATTGCTTTGACTGAGGTACATAATGGCATTTGCGGTTTACACTCGAGTGGTGTGACCTTGGACAAGAAATTGCTGAGAACTGGGTACTACTGGCCAACAATGGAAAGAGAGGCACATGACTTTGTCAGAAAGTGTCTACAATGCCAACAACATGGAGACCTTATCCATGCACCAGCTTAGGAACTCCATCTTATTATTACACCTTGGCCCTTTTCACAGTGGGGGCTCGATCTCATAGGCAAAATCACACCCACCTCATCCAACGACCATACATTCATCATCACTACCACAAAGTATTTCATAAAGTGGGTCGAAGCAATTCCCATGACCTACATCACTAAAAAGCAGATTTCCAAGGTCATCCTAAACTATCTCATTTATCGATATGGTGTCCTCCAATCCATTATCTCTGATAATGGGACACCTTTCAAAAATCATGATGTGCGTGACCTTTGCCACAAATTCAATATCCAACATCGCTTTTCCACTCCATATTAACCACAAGGTAATGGCCAAGTAGAAGCCACTAATAAAACCATTATGAAAATCCTTACGAAAATAGTCAATGACTCTGGTTGTGACTGACATTTGTAGCTAAATCCTACATTATGGGCCTACTGCACCAGCATCTGCATGCCAATAGGTGCCACCCCATTTTCCCTAGTCTATGGATCAGAAGCCATCCTCCTAATCGAGATTGAGCTCCCATCACTAAGAATATCATTGCAGAACCTCATTACAGATGAGGAATATAGGGTTTCAAGGTTAAACGAGCTAGAGTTATTAGATGAACAGCGCATGGATTCCCTCAATCATTTATAAGTCTATCAGAACCGCTTGAAGTGTAGTTACAACAAGAAGATCAGGCGACGCACCTTCCAAGTCGGTGAACTTGTGTTGAAAGAAAATCATAAGAACGTGCTGAATCCAGAAAGAAAAGGAAATTTTGATCCCAACTGGTTATGACCTTTTGTCATCACAACGAGATATAAGTTAGGGGCATATCAATTGTCAACACTAGAAGGTGAACCTTTGTAGGAGCCCATTAACAACTATCATCTCAAAAAAATTTATGCCTAAAAACTTGCAATGTGTAGAACCAAAAAATACAAAAAAAATAAAAAATGTCTTGAAAAAAATGGTTACCTTGATGAAAACTTGAAAAACAAGTGTCTTGGTGACAACAAAAAAATACAAAAATACAAAAATCCAAAAAAAAATCAGAAAAAGGATTGAAAAGAAAAGAAAAAAAAAAATCGTCCTCTAGTGAAAACCACTTTTGTGGCTCTTTGGACAAGTACCTTGGTGAAAACCTGGCAAATAGGCACCAAGCATAATTAAAACACTCATCCACCAGGATCTTCACGGCCTTTTCTGTGCACCCACTTATCCATTACATTCCATTTATCCTTCGATCATTCGTTCACGACCATACCATAGCCTGATCTTGTGCTCATACCATATTCCACCATAGTACTACTTGGCATATTTCTAAGGTCAATTTGTCCTGCCTTCATTGAAGTAGTCTATAACACCACGTTGGGGGCATGTTCCTACATTTGCATCAGATCAGATTCATGTATATTCTCGTGATCTTCCTAAACATCAAAAAAGTTCAAAAACATTCAAAAATCAATCAAAAATTCCAAAAACATCAAAATCATTCAAAATCCAAAACATGTCAAAATCCAAAAATCATTTGAAAAAATAGAGTCATCGGCCGACCTACGTCATCTCTAAGCTAGAACGTAGGCAAGATTGATCTTTGATCATCCCCCGAGATATTTTAGGTCAATCCTTAGGCGTTCGTCGCATTGGCAATTCATTGTCCATTTGTTTTACATTAGTCCTTTGGGCGTCCATCACAATTGGAAATCCATTTTCCCATGTATCTTTTCATTGAGTCAACTTTGTCATCAGTCGAACTACGTGGTCTCTACGTGTATAACGTAGGCAAGGCTAGTCTATCAATCAACTCCCGAGACCTCTAGGATTGGTCGTTAAGTTAGTCTCTTCATCATAAATCTTGAAAATACCAAAAACATTTTTAAAACATCACAAAATTCCAAAAAAATCCTCAAAACATTTGAAAAAACCCAAAATGGCACATTTGTATCATCCCTCTTTCACCCGTAGTAATCATCGCTCATAATAAAGCATCGTCACTTTCATCCTTTGGTAAGCCAGTTGGAAGCAAGTCTAGCAAGTTCAAAAGTGAACACCTAATCATCAAAGTCTCAAGTCTAGGTCAGTAAGTCAACAAGTTGGTCAACTCAGAGTATCAATAGCTTATCATCCAAATCAAATCTTATCAAAACCCTGATCACAACATGTCCTAGGAATGCAACCTTCTTGTGATGGACATCAACATCAGGTATCACTGTAGTCTAGTCTTGGCTAGTAGTACGAAGAACGTCATCTTGTTTGTTTACTTTATCTTGGTCTTGTTTAGACTTATCTTACTTTGTGCTCATTCCAAGGACCTCTCGATGATTCCTAAAAAAAACAAGTTTAGAGAGAAAGAAATGGGGCAATGATCATTATTTTTTTCTCTGTTGTGCTTGTTGGATATTCTTGTAAAATATATTTATCATGCATGCTTTATTTTGTTTGTAGGAAGGATGTTTTAGGTGTCTTTTTGACCACATAAGAAGTCTTTCCTTTTTATTTTTTGGCTCGAGATGTCTAGAATATTTAAACTACATTCTGAATAAGGTTTCGTTTGTCAAGTGTGAACAAGAGTACTCCTATCTGTTTGACAAATCAAAGTCCATCATACTAGGCACAACACCATCCTGGTTCTTAATACCTTGACGCATCACACCTATGTGTGTTATCAAACACAAATAAGGGTATGCTCTTTATCTCTCCCATCCTTGGATAACCAATACATCATCATCATTCATTATCAAATCCAATAATGTCTTGATTACTAGGGAACTTGTTGGACTTATGCATCTTCTTGGCTTTAAGGGTTGATCCCTCTGATTCTTCTATCCTCTTTCATGCTAACAATGCATCTATCCTGCATCTTGCATAATCATGTCATATCATCATAGGACAACATCATCCATCTCATCCATCTCACATGCATTGCATCATCATTTAAGTTGTTTAGGATAATATAGATTTGTTATTCTAAACATCTTAAAAACATCTCACTTTAAGTTGTTTAGGATAATATAGATTTTTTATTCTAAGCATCTTAAAATCATCTCATTTGTATAATCATCTAAGTTGCTTAGGATAATATAGATTTGTCATTCTAAGCATCTTCCAAACATCTCATTTACATCATCATTATCATATAGACCAGTTAGTCATAGCCATCTATACATCCATTTTGAACCTCTTTGTCACGAGATCGACCTCAAATCGAATCTTTTCACTCGATCTCTCGAGGGGGGAAATGTACTAACGTACTTATTTCCACTAGGGCATCTGAAAAAATCAGAATTTTTTTTAATTTCAATGTTGGCAGCATTATTTTTTGAACCAATGCAATGAGTACATTTCTTCAAGAGGGGCAAAATGTAGACATGCAAAATTAGCACTATTGATTAATCATATTTCGCCCATCAATTAAACAAATCAAGTTTATCTGAATAATCTCCTAAGGTGATATCTTTAATTAAATAAATCACTTTTTATATCCTAAATTCTCTTGATTTAATTAAATCACATATATTTAATTAAATGACTAATATTCATTTTTCTCTCATTTGATTTAAAACAAATCTAAAAATGTAAATCAAATTTCGCACCAACTAATTATTAGCTTAATTAGTCAAATCCTTGATTAATGCTAAACCTAACCCATGTCCCATCCTCTAGTTTTTCCCACTTGCACAATAAATCATTTATTTTCATTTATTAAAACCTCTATTTCCCTCACAAAGCATATTTTCAAGGAATATGCCCTCATTAACTCCCTTTGTTTGACTTTTTTGTCCAAACAAATTTCCCCCCAAATCCTTCAACTACATGCATTTAATGTCATTTTCAAATTTTAAATGGGCACATTGGCCAAAACTTTCACAATCATGGGCCAATCACATTGTGACAAGTGGCTCTTTCCTATTTGTTGGGGATTAGTCCCACATTCTTCAACATTGCCTCTTATCTCTTCAAAATCAACTATAAATTCAATGCGCATCTCCTTCAAAAACACAATATAGTCTCATGCAAAGTTATTCTCTACATTTGAGAACTAATTTTGTCCATCATCACAACATTTTACTTTCATCATTTAACTTGTCAAAGGATTGGGAAAGGGCTCCTTCACATACTCAAGGTTGCACCAATCCAATATGGAATAGGTATGCATTGTGCTTCTTTTATGCTTTCAATTGATTTGTTTGGTCACTTTGTTTGTGAGGTGTAATGCATTATTTCATAGGAGCATTGGTTTATTTTATTGGTTTTGAACTTACCATACTAACAAGTGTTGAGGTTTAAGCCATTTGTGGATTTTTCATGCTCATAGTTATGTGTTGCACCGCTATTGCTACTAGCATATATATCTTAAATTTAATCTATATAAATTATGCCGAGATATAACGAGGTGTTTATTTTTTAAATTTAATATATCTATATTAAAGTCGAACGATGAAAAATTAAATGCCTCAATATATCATGACATAATTTATATAGATTAAATTTAAGATATAAATGCTAGTTATTTTTGTTTACATTTTTAAAATGCTAACTAAACAAACAAGTTGAATCAACTCACATTTATTTACATAAAGAAAATTATGATTAAATTTCTATATTTTATTACATTAACCAATAAAAAAAAATGACTTTTCACAAAAACCATTATAATTATTATAACAATCAAATATTGACAAATTGAAAAACTAAATATCTTTAACATCGTCAATTACAAGTATTATCCTTTAAAATGATCGCAAAGTTAAAAAAAGCATAAATAATCTCAACATCCTCCCATACTTGAAATTTTCTTAAACCTTGTGAAACCGTTGTAAACTATTTTTCTAACACAATGCATTCGGGTTGTTTATATAGGAACCCAGATTTTGCACAATACATGTACTTGTGACAATTACAATAGTCTTGGCCGGTTAGTCTAGATCTATATTCAACATATGACTAGTAATTATTTTCTAAATTCGCCTTCAGGCAAGGTTTGCTTTGGCTGCTCTGTAACGAGTAATGGCCATCAGTACTCATAATTATTTGAGCATGGAAATAGAGAAAGATAATGGAGTTCCCTCTGTAAACATCTGCCCTCTCTATTTCCAAACCATGTGCTTCAATCTCTTCATAAATCTTACACAGAGAGCGTGGCATCTTGGACGTGGTAGTCCTTATTATGACTGTTTCACTACTATAGACATGAATATCCACATGCAAGGTTATGGACGATATTGTTGCGAATAACTGGGCTTTCCTCTTTTGCAGCTCTTGGGCTTTGATTTGAAGATTTTCAATATGTCTCTTTGTTTCTTCTATTATACAGTCTCTTGCTAACTGAAGCATACATTATATATGGTTAGATGGGTTTTGAATTACATTTATAACATGGATCATTAATTTTATGGTTTATGTCCAAACATAGAGAATATTTTTTTTATATAAATTCATACAAACATAGATTTATATTGTCATGGATAGTATTTATATTATTTATAATGTATCAAAGTATATGATGGATGGTTATATACTTTAACAATGATTATATACCTTATAGATTTTCATTATATGATGGATAATTAGTGCTATGATTTATGTAAGATAATATGATTTTTTTTTATTTTCAAAATATAAATATTACATATATATCACTAATACCTCACTATATATAATCCTAACTCTAACCATAATCCTAATCCTAACCATAATCCTAACCCAAAATCTAACTCTAACCCTAAGCCTACCCAAAACCTAACCCCATCCCTAACTATTGTATACCCCTAATCCTAATCCTAACCTTTACCCTACCCAAAAATCTCACCCTCACCCTAACCCTAACATTGTCTCTAACTGCATTATATACCCCTGAACATCACCATAATACTTACCCTAATAATAAACCATAACCCTAACCATAATCCTAACCCTAACCATAACCCTAAATCATAACACTAACCTTAATCATAACCCTAACCCTAACCATTATCCTAACCCTAAACCTAACCCAAACCTTTACCCTAATTGTCACGTATAGATTTTCTTGATTATTTTAAATGCAAATTATTAATCATGATATTGATTAATTATAGTATGGTAAATGATTATTCAAATTGAAGTTAAAGTGAAATTTAAATTGAATTGAAATTGAAATGCATTTACAATGATTCGAAATGTATTTTTATTTAATTTGGGGTTTGTCATTGCTGATGAAAACTAGAGTGCAAGTGAATGCAGGAAAAACTGAATGTGATTGAAGGTGAGAACAATGATCAGGTAGAGTCATTTAGCCATTAGATGTTTATGAGTAGATGGAATCAAAAACATTCACTTAGTTAATATTTTAATGCATTTTGTGATTTTGTGTTTGCAAATTTAAAAATTGAGTTTAAATGATTTCTCCAAAATGTGGAAAAATATATGTTGTTTTAAATGACGATTTTTTTAACTGTGAGAAAATAGATCTTATTTAAATAATCAAATTATTTAAGTCAATATTTTATCATTGTTTGGAAATAAAGATGGTTGTATCACGAACTTTAACGAAATAGGCTTTCATTTTGAAATTTAAGTAAAATGTAATAAAAGTGTGTTTAAAATTATTTATTTTTAATTTGAAAATAATGAAATAGGAAAAGATTTATTGAGAAATTAAAACAATTATCTAAAATTGAATTATTGGAAACAAATCACATGCAAAATTGGAATTGAATTTTAAACTTCAGTTAAACAAATTTAGGAAAAAGATCTTTAATCAATATGAAGCAATCAAATTTGAACTGGGAGTTAGGGAATTGATTTGGAGATCAACCTCAAATTGGGGATCTCATTTTTCTTGTTAATATCTATGCATGAGAAAGAGAAGAGGAGGAGTTTAGAGAAATTTCGAATTGGATAGTGGGTGAAAATCCGTTTTTAGATTTTGAGAAGAAATAAATAAAGAGAAGAAGTCTTAGTTTTTACCATGCACCAGAGGAATTCTGAGACCATATATTTTAGTGACTATTTGAGTTTGGAGAGGTAGGTATACTACACTTAGAGGAGGTATGCAGCAAAGAAGCTCTAGAATATTGCATTTAGATTGGAGTCATCCCCCACTCTCCACTCTTCCACATGGCCATACAAACATTCTCATTACCCACGCACTGCAGATTGGAGAGACCACCCACTCACCTCACGCAGAAAATAGGAGAGAACTTGAGGGGATGTGGCCAGGATAGGGAGAATCCCACACCCCACATAGCCACAGGGACTCCCCAATTCCCATGCAAGTATTGGAGAATGCGTGGCCATGATATGAGGTGAGAAGCCACAGAGCTAAGGAAAGGTGCGCAGGTAATGCGCAGGGAAAAAAGTGTGGATAGGGTGTGCCAATAGAGGGAGAAGAAGGTGCACAACAAGGAGGAGAAGGGAAGAAAGGTGTGGGAAGGAAAGAGGAGAAGAGAGGAAGGTGCGATCAACAACAACAAGAAATACAGAGCAGAAAGAGAGTGAGTTTGAGGGAAACAAAATTCTCTATTTCCATCATACAAGAGTAAGAGAGTTAAGAGAAGAACAACATAAGGGAACTACTCAGGAAGAGTGAAAGGAAGGACAAACAAGAAAAAACAGTTGTAGATTTGAGAAATAGGAATCAAATTCTGCTGATTAAGATACATGCACAAACACAGAAAATACAGAGGAATAGAAAACACAAAAAATCATTTCTAGAATTACCAAGTAGGAATTTGAAACCATTTAATAATTTAACAATAAGTCTTAAAATTCTTTTCTAAAATTCTGGTAAATCTATTAAAGAATCTTTTTTTATTACATTCAGTAGAAAATTTCAAACGATCAAACTGTAAATTTCTCTTTTCCAGAATACTATTGAATCTAGAAACATGAGATCTTTAGGAAAAATTTGATTGAAAACATGAAATAAAAATAGTTGATTAAATTTAGGAAGAAATTCAAACCATAAAACATCATTTAAATGTAGATTTAAAAAGATCTTAAATAAAAAAACTTTATTTACTTTTGTTTTGACATAAAACTTTATTTGAAATTGGAGTTGAAAGGAATTCAAACTAAAAATAACTTGATAGAATAACTTCCAAAATTTTAACATGTTTTTGAAACAAAAGTTTTTAAATAGTAAATTTAGCCTTTGAAACTCAAAATATCTAGAAACTGAAACTGAAACTATTTGTTTTAAAAACTATTTTTGAAAAGTATTAAGTTATTTATTTATTTTCTGAAAGTATGAAAATAGAGAATAAATCATTTAAAATTAAAGTATAATTTTTTTTATTCAAAACGAAACAAGTAAATTGAACAAATAGAACAAAAGAACATTTGCTCTTTTAAGACCGTTTTATATGTATTTAATTTGCATATTGGAGATACACCTTCTTATTTTTGATTAATTAATTATTCAATGTTTAATGGTGAATTTAATATCTATGGTCAAAAATGATGAAAGAACAATATTTTAAACTGTTTTTTATTGAATCATGAATTTCGATAAATTGTTTGTGAAAGATTATATTTGACTATTTGGAACCATGCATGCCTGATAAATGACTATGCATGTTATATTTTTGGGAGAGTTACCTTCCAAGACGGGTGCCGAATATGGGTTATTAGAGAGTGTAGTTTTGCTTTTCCAAAACTACTTTATTTGTCGTGCATGGCATTTTACTTGGCCAAGTAACTTAAGGACCATTGAAATAGATGGAATTATTGAACTCTCTACCATATCCTTGTATTGAACTTGCTTATTTCTTAAATGATTTAGAAAAATAAAAAATGCTTGTGGTTTCACTAGTTATACTAGACACGCACCAGATTCCATCTTGCTTGTAGACCTCTTTTTGCTAAGCGATTCGTGTAGGGTCAGGTATTTCTTGAATAACTAAGGAATTCCAGGGAAGCGTATGCTTTGAGGTTGGGTGGAAAAAGCACCTGGTCCTTGTTCTCGTCTTCATTATTGAAGATTAGCTCTTGGATTGAAGATCAAAGGATGTTATCTTCTTTATGTTTTATTTATTCTTGAAATATGTATTGAAGATTTTAAGGTGACTAAATGCCTAAGTCTCGAATTGTAACTGAAATTATAATCTTCTATTGTATTATTATCAAAATTGTGTAATATGACACATGTACATATTTAGACTCGAATTGTACTTGAATTTATCTTACCGACTTTATGTCATCGTTTTGGAATCGACTGGTTTTTATGATATCTAAATGAATGAGATGATGACTCTATTTTGAATATAAATGATCTTATTTAAAGTTTTGTCAAAGTTTTGAATTTAAGATTTTTGCGCTTTACACTAATTGAGCATTAATCATAAATTTAATTGAACCCTAAATCCTAAATTTATTTGAATGTTAACTCTTATCATTTATAAAATCATAACCAAATTGAACCCTTACTATAATTGAACTCTCGCCCTAATTGAAACCTAGCCCTATTTTAACCCTACTCATAACCATATCTTTAATTCTAATTATAACCCTAACCCTCATTCTATTTATAACACCAACCATAACTATATTCTATAATTCATAATATTATTTTTAAGACTAACCCTAACCTTATTTAGAACTTAACCCTAAGAGTAACCCTAATTAAACACTAACCCTAACATTATTTGAATGTTAACTATAGTTTAACCCTAACACTAACTCAAAGATTTCCCCTAATTCAACCCTAACTCTAACTCAAAGGTTTTTCCCTAATTGATCCTTATTTTAACCTTTACCCTAACCCTAACTAAACTTGAACCTCAACCCTAATAAAAGTTTGAACATAACCATGTTTGACCCCTAACCATAACTTATATTAAATCTTTATATTAAATATACTAAAATATTATTATTTATCTAATAATATAGTAAAATAATATTGTATAATTATATATTAATTCATGTTATGTGTTGCACCCCCATTGCTACTAGCATATATATCTTAAATTTAATCTATATAAATTACGCCGAGATATAAAGAGGTGTTTATTTTTTCAATTTAATATATCTATATTAAAGTTGAATGATGAAAAATTAAATACCTCAATATATCACGATGTAATTTATATAGATTAAATTTAAGATACATATACTAGTTATTTTTGTTTACATTTTTAAATGTTAACTAAATAGACAAGTTGAATCAACTCGCATTTATTTACATAAAGAAAATTATGATTAAATGTATATATTTTATTATATTAACCCATAAAAAAAATAATGACTTTTCACAAAAACCATTATAATTATTATAACAATCAAATATTGACAAATTGAAAAACTAAATATCTTTAACATCGTTAATTACAAGTATTAGCCTTTAAAATGATCGCAAAGTTAAAAAAAGCATAAATTATCTCAACATCCTCCCATACTTAAAATTTGCTTAAACCTTGTGAAACCGTTCTAAACTATTTTTCTAACACAATGCATTCGGGCTGTTTATATAGGAACCCAGAATTTGCACAACGCATGTACATGTGGCGAGTACAATAGTCTTGGCCGGTTAGTCTAGATCTATATTCAACATATGACTAGTAACTATTTTCTAAAGTCGCCTTCAAGCAATGTTTGCTTTGGCTGCTCTGTAATGAGGAATGGCCATCAGTGCTCATAATTATTTTGACGTGGAAATAGAGAAAGGCAATGGAGTTCCCTCTGTAAACATCTGCTCTCTCTATTTCCAAACCATGTGCTTCAATCTCTTCATAAATCTTGCACAGAGAGCGTGGCATCCTGGACGAGGTAGTTCTTATTATGACTGTTTCACTGCTATAGACATCAATATCCACATGCAGGGTTATGGACTCTCTGTCAATGGCTGATAAATTATGATCCAGTAATGGCCCTCTTGTTGCCAATAACTGGGCTTTCCTCTTTTGCAGCTCTTGGGCTTTGTTTTCAAGATTCTTGATATATCTACCTGTTTCTTCTATTATGCAGTCTCTTGCTAACTGAAACATACGAAAAGCTCATAAAACTAACACCACTGGAATACGAATGAGAAGTAAAAATAATAGTATCCTAGGCAAAAGAAAATTATCTCCTTGGGAAGTTGTCATTAACTTACCTTTCGAGAGGTGGAAACAGGCAGCAGAGACTGCAAAGTAGATAATAAATGCCTCATCTTTTGCCTCCTCATTTTTTCAGATAACACTATACTCTCGTTTCTTTTGCGTTTCAATGCTTCCTCTGGATGTAGAATGAGCCGTTGTGTATTTTCCTCATCCAGATTGAGGTCAGAACGACTGTTGAGAGTATTGTTGTCATGCCAAACTGTACTGGGCAGATCCAGATCATGTTTGGGAGTAGAGTCCCTGGAAAAGAAAAGTGTATACAGATCTACTGCCATTGTTGTTCAGCGATAATCTCTCTCAAGACGCTCTACTCTGCGTATATTTATATACTCATCTGGGTTAGAAGCTTCATGCAAACTTCATGTGTTAATTTGGAGGGAGCAGTATTGAAGAGTTTTAAAGTCAATAGAAAATTTGACAAATAAAGATACGAAAATTGTTTACCTTTTAGGTGTAATCTTTTTATTGAATGATTGACCAGTGATGTTTACATATTGAATTCTCACTTGTGGTAAGTATCTACTGAATTCGAACATGTATGAAATGCTTTACAAAAGTAGAATGTCTAAATCAGTTGTCAATTTTATATCTCCCTTTACATGTAAAAGTGAAATATTACTAAAACATTATAGTTCATTTAATTTGTCTTAATTTATAAGATTATATTTGAACATGTTTTATTGTATGATTATTTGATAATTGTTATTTATTTATTATATTTTAAGCATGAGTTTACACTCAAATAATTTTTGAGTCACATTGTGGTTATAGTTGTTTCTTATTTACATTTTGACTATCATCACCTTATTTTCACACATGAGGAACATCATGCAGCATCACATTCTTCAAAATATGATTTAGCATGAGGGTTCTTGTCTTCACCTTTTGTACCCTATTACATTGTATTGCACCATATTTCCAATATGGGACCTTTTGGTTGATTCTTTGCTAAAAAGCCTAATGTCTTCTCATGGGCCCTTGTCCATTATCATGAATTCATACCTTCTAATTTATACTATTATTGTTATCTCTTTTGGTTGATTCTTTGCTAAAAACCTTCATGTCTTCTCATGGGCCCTTATCCATTATCATGAATTCATACCTTCTAATTTATATTATCATTGTTATTCCTTATAGAAATGAATGAGCAAAGAAAAATTCATGAAATCTTTGAATTAAATGAGAAAAATATTCTAAAATTATACAACTAAAGTCTACAAGTGTAGGAAGAGATCATCGCTTTAGAAACCCCTAATAGTTGGATTTATTCCTATATATTCAATAGAAACTTCCGGCTACTAGGAAATTAAAATATTGATATTAGACAGTGTTGATTGTGCTAAATATCATATTTCGTAATGCATAACATATTTATGTATAAAATAAAATTATTTTTTATTGAAACAATGCCATTAATGTGGATAACACAAATACTTTCAATAATCTTTACTTCAAATTTTTGTTTTTCCATGTCCATCAAGTACATACCTTTATGATTTTTAGAGAACTTATTTTTTAGGACTTTTAAGTATTATAGTTTTTTTTTTGAAAAGCTTATTCCAACAAATATAATTCTTAAAAATTACATATCATGGTGACTCCATTTGATGGATCAAACCCTAGTGTGGGACAAGAAATCTTCTTGTTATTTTAAAACACCTAGAATTGCCCTAATAAATGAATTGAATATAAAATTTACTTTTAATAACATCAAAATCCTTAAAAGTAATGGTGTTGCCTTCATACAAAAAAATATTATAAAAGATAGATTGATAGTGTATTGACACCTAACATTGTCTAAGTGCATCCCACATTTATATTTTCCTAATTAACAAAGAGATTTATTATAAGTATTACGAGCAATCAAGAGCATAATTCATATTTAACTCACTATCCAAATGATCTATCAAACACGATTAGACTAGTTTCTGTCAAATCTAGAGAAGTGAAAATTCAACAAATTTATCTCTTTTATAAAACAAACAAATAGAATTTGATTCTACTCATTATATCATCGAAAATACTATTATTGATTTTCTTTATATTCATATCATTATCTCCTAATTCCAAAATTTTAATTTAATTCCTAATTATTAGACTAAATTTCCTAATTTCATCTATTAATTAAATAACTATATTATTTGATTAATTCATCAAAAACAACCAAATTCCCCCCTTTTTCACACAAATTAAACAATCTTGAATTATTTAACTAAATATTAATATTCACTCTCACACATGATTAAATAATCTTGAATTATTTAAGTAAATCTTAATTTCCCACCACCTCACAATTAAATAATGTCTTAATTATTTAATCATTAATTATCCACCCTTGATCTCCTTGCTCTAATCTAAACAATTGATCTTCATCTTCAATCTCCATCATTGATCAAATATATGCATTTCTATAAAATAAGTCATCCTCCTCGTGAAAATCATTCACAATTCTCATAAGGAATTCATGACCTTTCTTTGAGCATTCTTGAGGATTTACGCGTCATAATTGTGAGTCAAGATCATTATCAATGCTTTTGCAACATGAAATATGGACTATTTGAAAAATCCACATCCTAAATTGGCATAATTCTACAATAGAATTATACATTTACATTATCTTGTGTCTTTTGAATTGAATTTTTAATTTCATTTTGTTATCTTTCAAGCATTTCATTCTAATTTCATTGAGTATGGGTGTAATGGATCTTTATTTCATGGGTTTTTAATTTTTGTTAACTCTAATTGCTTTGATTGTGATTTCTAAGTATTACCCATTATTCCCCTATGATAAATAGATAAAAAATATAGTGAAACTATAGAAATATTCACTACATTTTGTAGTATGGCTTCCTCAAAAAGAGTGTCGACTGTACCAAATTTAAAATCTTCTACATAAAGAATGTAGGAAACCTTCATTTCACTTGAACCTTATTTTCAAATTCATAATTTATGAATTGAATTTGAAATATTTTTTACATAATTCATAAATTGTATAAATTATTTTATATTTGTAATAGAAAATAATAAATTATTAAATATTTAATCAATGGTGATTAATTACTAAAATTAATAAATAGAAATTACCGTAGCTAATGGTAAATAAATTAGTATATTATATATTAATCTAGAAAATTAAATTTGAGAGATTTATTATATAGCTTTATAACTTTTGATAATAATGTGGTGCATAATATTGTGACTTGATGTGGAAAAGCTAACGTATTTCTTACATGTGATACTTAAAAATATATGTAGACATGTGATAATTAAAAGATTGAATCTATAGTAATGGATGGTGAATTTTAAAAGGATAACACTAAAATTTATGTATTATTAATTAATAGTTGGTTTGGACTGAAAATATATGTTAGTTAGATTTATTCTACTTCTAGAATAAATTTAGGTTATAAAATTTTCTAATTAAAATTTTTAGTAGATACATATGTACCATCATTTTTTGTGTTTATTTATAATAAAAAAATAGATATTTCAAAAAATTGATATTTCTATCATTTTACTATTATTTATTTTCATAGATTTTTACAATAAGTCCACATGTTCACTTATGTGGGCTATATTCTATATGTAATTAGTAAGAAATGCACTTCAAAAAAGAATTTTTTCTTAATTTAGGAAAATGGATTTTAACCATTCCAATTTCATTTTTTTTCCATTCCTTTTCTATTTTTCATGTTTGTCAATTTTAATAATGGAAGGATTCTACTTGAAGTTCACTTTATCAAATAAGAGCATAGTGTCATCATTCATTGAGAGATAAACAAATGGAATCAACATATGTATATACATTTAATGTATACATATTTTTACAATGTAATTGTTTTATACTTAAAATTTTAAGGATATTTTAACTTTATAACCATAAATAAAAGAAGAATCATTTACAATAGGAAGTCTTCATCTAAAATAAGTTATTTGAAACTATAATTTTATTTTTATTGTTTACAATAAATGTAATTCATTCTCTTGAACATTTTTCTAATCTAAACAATATGTAAGGCCATTATACATTTGAATAAAGGAAAGAATAATGGTTTTTTAAAGTTTGTAATCTGTGTTAAAAAATTTATCTATGACCTTTTTTTAATTATATGTATGTAATGTCTCAACATAACTTCTACATACAAAAATATATAGTGTCATGGCTCTTGTTGATCTATTGAATTTGGGAATCTAGTTGATTACATGTTTCTCAAATCTCATTATAGATTCTACATAGAAAGAGATGCAATGACTCAACTATAGTGAAGTCAAGGAGAATAATTTTTGTATTGAAGTACTTGTTAAGGAATGTATTCTACTTATATTTTTCATTGAAAAGGGTAATTGTACACAAATTGGGTTGTGAAAATGGTAGATGATCTAATCCTAGATTGGCTTGAAGGACAAATATAAAAAAATGTCACTATATATTGGTGATTTATATAGGGAGTAAATTACATGATTTAATTCTATTTCCTTTATTAAAACACACAAATTATTATGAATATTATCACCTTTCTTAAATTTGAGTGATATTCGAAGGCTCACAATAAGTGTTACATTAATAACAAGACTTTAGTAATGACAAACAATTATAATCCTTGTCTCCAAGTTAACTCTTGAGGATACATATTATTTTTGCACATGATTGGTATGACCTGTTATAGTGTTTATTCATGTCACTCATAACTTATACTATTTATTTTATATGCTAATGTGAAGTATTTCTCTAATTTACTCTTGGTATGAAAATACACGTATCATTCAAAAAATAACAAGAAAGTGGTCATATAGGTTAAGTTTTCAAGTATATATCCATTGTTTGAAAACAACTATAACATGCTATTGAGAAGATGCATGCCTTGAGAGAAAATTATAAAATTTCATAAATACTGGATATCTTTGAAAATAATCATCAATATTCATAAGTTTTAATAGTTTCAAAATATCTTATTTTTATAGAATTATCAAAAAAATGTCTTAAATTATCACACCCGTGAAATTATTAGAAATTAATAATAACTCCTAAAAATGTTATCAAATGATCAATAGATACAAATATTTAATGCCAAAAATGCATAAAATAACTGTAAAATACCTAATAAATATTGCATTTGCATAACCAAAAAATACACTCTTTTTATGACTCCTAAATACCTAACTGGAATATATTTAGAAAAATAAATAAATAATTTAAAAAAGAGGAATCATTAAAATTAAAATTATATTTTGTGTTTTGAAAAAAATCTTAAAAACGTATAAATTATATAAAAAAATCTATTTTCAGCCGCAAAGCGAATAAAGCCATGTACTTGGAATTGACTAGTGTTTATAACGTGGGTCTTTTTGAAAAACTATAACCTAATACTGTGAGTACTATATTGAAATTGCATGTTATTTATTAGTTTGTTAGCCACACCTATCACCACTTCATTCGGAGTGTGTTTTGATCTACTCCATTATGTAAATCCATTTGATTTTCATTACAGTGATCACATTGCATTCGGGTTGTTTGTCAAGTTTTCTATTTTACAAACTACCAATGGTTCTTCAACTTGATATTTATAACTAATAAATGTTCTTAAAATAAGTAATGGCTATCAGCTCTTAAGATTACTTTGGCATTGAAGCACAGAAAGATAATATAGTCCCCTCTGTAAACATCTGCTCTCTGGATTGCCAAACCATGAGCTTCAACCTCTTCATAGATCTTGCAGAGAGAGAGGGGCATTCTTGAGGAAGCAACTCTTATTATCGTTGTTTCACTGTTATAAATATTTATACTCATAATTTATTTAAGGCACTTGGTCTAATAGTGGAGAACTTGTACTCTTGAGAGAGAGGTCACAAGTTCAAATCCTGTAGGGGGTAAGGTATGTACACCTCGTATTGTGGAGCACAAGTTAGGTGCCTCCCTCATATTGAGAATACAAGGAGTCCCATATACTATAAGCCATCTGTAAACCCAAAAATGGACCGCCTGGTATCGTGCACTATAAAAGGACCTCTCCTTTCCTTTCCTTTCTAGACCCTCTCTTTAGTTGAAGCATTGACACATGCAACATAACAAAACTATAGTCAAGCGAGATTGTATCAATGCTACAATTATCTTAGATAAAGAACAAACTTGGTAAAAAGGAAAAGTTTGCAAGGCATGTTGTTTTCCAATGAAGGACATTTGAAAGGGGCTTTGAATTCCAAGTCTATACACATAGTTAACATCACAAAAATGGTCCTCTGAGTCGGAAGAATCCAATGCCAACAAAACTGAACGTTGTGCTGACTTCAATGATAAGTCCCCTATTAATCCTAACCCTAAGAATTCATGCCCTAATTCTGGAAAGAGCCTTCTCTGGATTATCTAAAGCTTGCCAAAACCAACTCTGAGTCCCACTCCAAACTCTTGGATTGGCCTTTATCTGAAATTAATGAGCTGAAAATTACAAACTGGGCCTTGCAAATCAAGATTGATGAGATGGGCGCTAAGATGGCTGAGATGGAAAATAAAAAAGCGGACCATAGAAACATAAATTTTGACTCCAAAGATGATAATTTATGGAATACCATCAAAATCATTGCTGAGCAAAATAACCGCATGGCAAGACATAATGCCATAATCATTAATGCGATGACTAAGAAGCTTGATCAAGCCCAACAGGGGTCTCTAGTGGTGGATTTGGAGGAAATTGAGGATAAAAGCCAAGATACAGAAGCTGGCATTTCCGGAAGAACCAGAGCCAACCTGAAGCGCAAGGATCCCCTCGCTCTGAATATGATTCAAACTTTCAAAAAGGGGGTTAAAGATATGCAGAATCTGGAGGCGGAGATGGAGGCTATCCTCAAGAATCTGAGTTAATGGCTAGGGCTTTCTTTGTGCTTTCAATGCTGTTACTGTCTTCTTGATCTTTCTGGCCCTTTTTGCTTAGTTGCTGCTAGTCTTTCCTTGGACAACTATTTTTTTTTTTGATGGGAATTTAGTGTCCTTTTTCCTACTTTGTAAACTTTGTGGTTTCGGGTCCCTGTAAAACCCATTTTACCCTTTTATCAAAAACATCACAAAAATGGTTTTCTACTTATCTCATAATTGAAACACAGAAAATCTCAATCAAATAAAGGTGGGTTATTTACCCATCTAAACTGCATGTTTATGGCTTCTATTCCATTTCTACATCAATACAAATACAACATTATCCTCTCTTTTGTTCCATTCAAACCCATTTCTATTTGTTTGAAACAGTAAATTATCCTTAGATTTGGTAGAAATCGAACTTTCAAGCATATAAAGTATTAACTTGAGGTGGTGATGGAAGGTATGTATTAATAAGATTTTATGGGTTTTACGAGTTGATGATAATAATTTATAATAGTAATTGGTCTTAAAAGATAATTTCCTACATTAAACCTTTTTCTATTTGCTTCAAACAAGAAATTATCTCAGAATTTGGTACAAATTGAAGTTTCAAGCATATAAAGTATTAATTTGAGATGGTGATGGCAGGTATGTATTAATAAAATTTTATGGGTTTTAGGATTTGATGATGATAATTTATAATAGTAATTTTATGTTTCATTCTTGTCATAGAAGGTAAATTGTTATTCTATTTTTATTAGCTAATTATTTTTAATCATTGAATTAGGTAATATTTAATAATAGTTATTTTGATAAATTTAAAATGTTTAAATAGCTTTTTTTCATATGTTAAATAATGTTTTCTAAAGTTATATATGGAAGGAAGTAGAGGTATGGAATATGCTTCTTAAACTAATTTAAGAGAGGAGATATGTACAAAAATTAGACTAATCACATAACTACATGGAAATAAATACAAATAAATATATTGTTATAAAAAAATTATATGGAGAAAACTATTTGAGAGAAAAACCTTAAGTTACAAAGAAATTCAATGTATTATTCAATAATAAAAGGTTATAATACACTTATAAATTTGAAACATTTACAAGAGTATCATTAATGACACATCTAGAATAATTCTTGTAACATTACAATAACTTCCAAACTCATTATCAAAATCTCTATCTCAAGCACCCAATAAATTAAAAATATCATACATGAAAGAAGAAAATAGTAATAAATAAATCATGATCTAAAACCACTAAAATGTTCAACTTCCAAATGCCACGTTAATAATCCAACACCCATATTCTAAGATGAGTCCATAACTTTATGAAATAACATATTCCTAAATGTTATGTTAGATTTCGATAATTTGTTTTGGATTTCTTTGTATGTGACTTAAGAGCTTATATCTATTTTTTTTCAAAATTTGGGTAGTTACGATGAACACAAGAGGATTCATTAGGTGCACAAAGATCAAAACATGGTCATTTCAAGTTGAAATCCAATACATATTCAAAATTGTCCCAATAATCATGCACTATTTGTACCAATAAAGTTGTACAACTCTTCCAATTGAGTAACCTGTTTTGTAACTTCTGGATATAAAGTGGGCAACTATTGGTACATTTGAATTTTTTTAGTTGACTTTTAATTAGCATGTATCAATCCATGATTATTAAAACATGAACAGTAACTAGAACCTTTTCCTTAATCTACAAATAGTTTTAATTTTTTCCTTATATAAAGTTATATGTATATTTAATTAAAATTTATATATTTGAGACTAAAACATTGTTTACCCATTTCTTAAAGCACAATTTTATGTTCCCTCTAGACCCCCTCTTTAGTTAAAGCATTATCACATGCAACATAACAAAACTATAGTCAAGAGAAATTGTATCAATGCTACAAATGTCTTAGATAAACAACATACCTGGTGAAAAGGATTTATAATTTTAATTTTAGAGTCAAATCAACTTTAGTAAGAGTTAGGAAAGCATCTCAGAGGAATCATCTAGCTTAGGCGTCCTTTTAAAGGTGGGTACAACTTTACCATGCATGTTCTTGGATGTTGATTTTTACGCTTTGCATACCCTTGCATGTTGGGTGCCCAAAGTTACATTTTGGTGCATGTTCTTGCATGGAATCATCAAAGCCATCAAAGATTAAGGAAAAATATAGTTTGACCAAATTTGGTTGGTTGAGGTTTAGGTGCCCATGTGAAGGCTATGTGAGCATTAAGAATATTTTATTATTTAATGAGTTTTCCTCAAATTCGGACGCAATTTTTCCAAGGTAGTAATTGCATGTTGTTTTGGGAAAATGAAAGTGGTTTTCTCATTCATAAAATTTTATATATTGAGGCATTTTTCATTTGAGAAGTTGGATTTTGGAGAGTTTGAATTTAGCATAAAAGGATGCTTTCAGACTAGACAAAGGATTTGTGAATCCAAATTTGTAGATTTTTGTGAGTAGATTGTGACTCCATATTGTTGATTTATGTAATCAAGAAGTCCATGCCATAAAGGGAAGATTGTGAGCTTCTGGATGTTGTAATCCCATTTCATATTCACTGCAGTAAAATATAGTGTTTTCCTTCTTACATATATTGTGTAAATTTGAGTTGTGTTATGAGTTTTCAAATTTGTAAGGGGAATCCCCTTCATCAATTTTACATTGTTACATTATACTTCCTAGAGATTACATATTTTTCTCCTTTGATACATCTTGTTATGTACTAATTAGAGACCACACTTCAATCTTACATTGATCCATCTTTGTTCCTAAACCATTATACATACATCCTAGATATTGGTACATCTTACTCCTAAGAGTTTCAACATAACTTTATTATATCATACTTTAAGAGCCATACCTATTGATCCAACATTGTGTTATATTCCAATTTAGAGCAACACTTACATTGGAGAATCATCATAATTTCCCCCATGACACATCAAGGTTACATTGTCATATCTTTGCATTAGGGGCCATCATGTATTCCCCCTTACATTTTTAGTTTCATTACTACATCACTACACTTAGGGGGAATAATGCATTTCCTTGACACCTTATCCTTTCCTATTGCAATTAAATTAGGGGAATTTTGTTATGCATTACACATTTCTATTATTCTTGGGGGAATTTAACTCTCACCTCATTTACATCTTTGAATAAAATTTAAAATATTTACTTTGGGGGAATCATTCCTTCCCCACATCATCTATGAACTTCATTGTAATATTTTTCCCATATAAGTGTATTAAAATTTAATGATCACATCCTTACTTATAACTTATTTATATATTCATACCTATCTAGGAACATTATTGTACATTGATCTATAAAAAGTATCTATAGACACTAAGATATATTAAGATCATACTTGCTCATTTTTGTTATGGATTTTTATCACTTACACCATATGGAATGCACATTTATTTATTTGTCATTTACAAAGTATGATAATTTCTTGTAAAAAAAATTATTTCACATATGCTTCATCAATAAATGTCTTATTCACATCTACTCTTTCATAACTATCACATAATTCTATCAATTAATTCAAGAATATTTGTGTTTGATTATTATACTTTGACAATGAACTTACATGCATACATATATAGAGTCACATTGCAAGCACAAATTTTTCACCTTTACATTTTGAATATCATTGTATTATCTTCACATGTGGAGAGAATCAGCATATAATTTGGCATTGGGGCATTCAACTTCCCCTTTTACACTCCATTTCCTCTTATTGCTTCATATTTTCCATATATACCATTTTTGTTGATTCAAGTTTTCATAATTATATCTTACATGTTAGTGCTCCTTCAAGCCTTTTCAATTATATTTGAAAGCATTGTATTAAGCACTTACTTCCTTCATATGCTCCCTTGCCCCTTATCATGAATTTATTCCTTGTATTTAATTCCATTATTGTTAGCCCTTATAGACATGAATGAACATAGAAAAATTCATTACAACTTTGAGTGAAGTGAAGAAAAATAGTCTACATACTATGCAAGTGATGTTTATGAATGTAAGAAAATTTCATAACTCTAGTTATGTCTTGTATACAGTTAATAGAAAATTTTGATTGTTAGATGATCAATAGATTGATATTATTTATTTTTGGCCTAAAGAAATTTCAAAATTTAAATCAACTTTATACAATCTTAAATCATCAAACTAAATATATTTATTTTTGTTTACATTTTTAAATGTTAATTAAAAATGCAAGTTGAATCAACTGACATTTATTATCTAAAACAATCTATAATTAAATGTACTGATTTTATTGCATTCACCATAAAAAAATAATAACTTTTCAAAAAAGCATTATAATTATTACAACAATTCAATATTGGCAAATTGAAAATTAAAATTTACAAGTATTAGCCTGATGATTGGAAAGTTTAAAAAGCACAAATTATCTCAAAATCCTTCCATACTTAAAATTTGTTTAAGCCTTGTGAAACCTTTGTAAACTATTCGTCTATCACACTGCATTCGGGCTGTTTGTATAGGAACCCAGGTTTTCCACAACGCATGTACATGTGGCGATTACAATATTCTTGGCAGGTTAGTCTAGATCTATATTCAACATATGACTAGTAACTATTTTCTAAAGTCGGCTTCAAGCAAGGTTTGCTTTGGCTGCTCTGTAATGAGTAATGGTCATTAGTGCTCATAATTATTTTGGCGTGGAAATAAAGAAAGACAATGGAGTTCCCTCTGTAAACATCTGCTCTCTCTATTTCCAAACCATGTGCTTCAATCTCTTCATAAATCTGGCACAGAGAGCGTGGCATCCTGGAAGCGGTAGTTCTTATTATGACTGTTTCACTGCTATAGACATCAATATCCACATGCAGGTTTACGGACTCTCTTGTTGCCAATAACTGGGCTTTCCTCTTTTGCAGCTCTTGGACTTTGATTTGAAGATTCTTGATATGTCTCTCTGTTTCTTCTATTATGCAGTCTCTTGCTAACTGAAACATACCAAAAGCTCATAAAATTAACACCAGTGGAATGCGAATGAGAAGTAAAACAAAAACAATAGTATCTTAGACAAAAGAAAATTATCTCCTTGGGAAATTGTCATTAACTTACCTTACGAGAGGTGGAAACAGGCAGGAGAGACTGCAAAGTAGATAACAAATGCCTCATCTTTTGCCTCCTCATTTTCTCAGATAACGCTATACTCTCATTTCTTTTTCTTTTCATTGCTTCCTCTGGATCTAGAATGAGCCGTTGTGTATTTTCCTCATCCAGATTGAGGTCAGAACGACTGTTGAGAGGATTGTTGTCATGCCGAACTGCACTAGGCAGATCCAGATCATGTTTGAGAGTAGAGACCCTGGAAAAGAAAAAAGTATACAGATCTACTGCCATTGTTATTCAGCGATAATCTCTCTCAAGACGCTCTACTCTGCATATATTTAGATACTCATCTGGGTTAAAAGCTTCATGCAAACTTCCTGTGTTAATTTCGAGGAACAGTATTGAAGATGCTAAATTTGACAAATAAAGATACGGAAATTGTTTACCTTTCAGGTGTAATCTTTTTATTGAATGATTGACTATTGATGTTTGCATATCGAATTCTCAGCGGTGGTAAGTATTTACTGAATTCGAACATGTATGAAATGCTTTACAAAGTAGAAAATTGTCTAAATCAATTGTCAATTTTATATCTCCCTTTACATGTAAAATGAAATATTACTAAAATGGTATACTTGAATTAATTTGTCTTAATTGATAAGATTGATATTTGTACATATTTTATTGTATGATTATTAGATAATTCTACCAATTTATTTAAGGTTCTTCTTACTTGATTATTATATTTTAATTATGAGCTTACATTCAAACAACTTTTGAGTCACATAGGGGTCCCAGTTGTTTCGTCTTTACATTTTGACTATCATCACCTTACCTTCACACATGGCTATTCTTATTTCATTATTATACTTTAACCATGAGCTTACACTCAAACAACATTTAAGTCACATGGGGATCACAGTTGTTTCTTCTTTACATTTTGACTATCATCACCTTATATTAACACATGGGGAACATCATGCAGCATCACTTTCATGCATTTATTTTATTTTCAAAATGTGATTTAACATGAGGATATTTTCCTTCACCTTATGTACACTTTTACATTGTATCGCACCATATTTCAAATATGGGTTCTTTTGGCTGATTCTTTGCTAAAAACCCTCATGTCTTCTCATGGGCCCTTGTCCATTATCAAGAATTCATACCTTCTAATTTATGCTATTATTGTAATTCCTTATAGAAATGAATGGGCAAAGAAAAATTCATGAAATATTTGAATTAAGTGAGAAAAATATTCTAAAAATTATACAGCTAAAGTCTACAAGTTTAAGAAGAGCTCATTGCTTGTGAAGCCCCTAATAGTTGGATTTGTCCTTATATATTCAATAGAAAATTTCAGCTATTAGGAAATTAAAATATTGATATTAGTCATTGTTGATCATGCTAAATATCATATTTCATAATACATAACATTTTTTATATAATATAAAATTATTTTTTATTGTAACAAGACCATTAATATGGTTTGCACAAATATTTTTTATAATTTTTTCTACAACTTCTTTTTCTTCCATGTCCATCAAGTAGATAACTTTATTATTTTTAGAAAACCTATTTTTTGAGGTCTCTTAAGTATTAAAAATTATTTTTTTGAAAAACTTATTCCAACAACTATAATTCATAAAAATTTCATGTCATGGCAACTCCATTTGATGAATCAAATCCTAATGTAGGGACAAGAAATATTCTTGTTATTTCAAAACACTAGGAATTACCCAAATAAATGAACTCAATCAAAAAATCACTTTAAATAACATCAAAATCCCAAAGAGTAATGGTGTTGCCTTGATACAAAAAATTCTTATAAAAGATAGATTGATATTGTACACACCTAACATTGTCTAAGTGCATGACACATTTATATTTTCCTAATTAACAATAGTTTCCTCATTAGATCATAATTCTCTAATTTTAATTAAATAATTCCTAATAATTTGATTAATTCATTAAAAAAAACCAAATTTCCCCCTTTTCACATAAATTAAATAATCTTGAATTATTTAACTAAATATTAATTTTGGCTCTCGCACATGATTAAATAATCTTGAATTATTTAATTAAATATTATTTTCCTATTGGTACTATTAAATAATTTCTTAATTATTTAATTACTATTTTTTCTCTAACTTGCACAAAAAATATTCTATTTTCAAAATAGATATTTTTTTCAAAATATCTTCCTTCCTAAAATATCTCAAACTAATTTCCTTGAATTAAAGGGATATTTTGAGTTATCTAAAGCTCTCATTAACTATTCAACCATGATCTCTTTCCTCTAATCGAAACCATTGATTTTCATCTTCAATCTCCATCATTGATTGAATATCTCAATTTCTAGAAAATAAGCCATCCTCCTCAAGAAAATTATTCACAATTCTCATAAGGAACTCATGAAATTTTTTAGAGAATTATTGAGTGTTGATCATCAAAGCTTGCAACTCTTTGATAGCCTTATGGGAAATTCAGTGAGTGGGATACCAATTTGCGCTTCACTGAATACCTCCGAGATTTTTATAGAGAGCTAGCTCTTCTCTAAGTTTGGGAATAGGGTAGAAGAAAATGTAAACACAAAACATGAAAAGTGGTGATGTGCCAATTCTTTTACAACATTTTAAATCTCAAATTATTTTCTATGAATGATATAATAGACACAAAACACCACAACCCTTCGTTGTTGGGAAGAGAATGAACAACAGAGGCTAGATACAAGCACAATGCAGTCTTTCAAATCTCCCTATGGGAATAGTTCGTTAAGGTTTGATCAAGCATAAAAGTTCCAAGAGTTAACAAAAAACATTCAAAAAGCTACATAAACCCTTCCTCTTAATACAACATAACACGAAGAAACAATAACCTTCAAAGAAAATAGAGAAGTTTAAAGAAATAATCCAAGTTCTATTAGTTATTACTTTATCATGTAAGCTTGTAACATGGAAAACAACTAATAAAACTACTCGAATTAAGCTAGACATAATGTTCTATTCTGAATGAAAATATAAAGAAGGAAACATTGACAAAGGCCATATCATGTGTAGTTTCAAATATTTCTCTCAAACATTTTGTATTTAGATATCAAATGAACTTTAAAATAGAGGTTAGATGCCAATCCGACAACAGTTTGAGTTAAAAAAATATAACATGCTAGAGAGAAGTAGTGCTTTGCACACTTTTGATGAAAGTACTCCTATAACTAAGGAAAACTAAAGAATTTCTTTCCAAAAGGGAAAACTTCAGGAACCCTTTCCTTCTATTGGCACCTTAAATTTATAGCTAAAAAGAGAGAGAAACATCACCACCACCCAGAAGTAATTACTACCAGATGTCTGCACCTGATAGCTCACAATCTGGTTGTAGATCTTTAATTAGGTCATAATAATATTTTCTCATCGATTCTCAAGTACTGCATTAATGTCCCTTAGATATTTAGCAAAGATTTCCCTCTGTAAATGATCGGATCCTTGAAAACAACTTGGTAAAAGTCTTGTTGACCAATAATGTGGCTCGGTGGCATCGACACAAAGCTTCATCCTGAAAACTAAAGTAAACAACATGCTTTGAAAAACTCGAAAGAGAAAAATTCTAAAAAGCACAAACCATCTGAAAAAAAGGATGACGTGTCTAGCAGACATGTATTCACAGATTTGTGAGCACCATCCTTGAGAAAATATCCACTGAGCTGACATGTGGCCCAACTTTATCCCAAAAGAAAAGTGATAAATAAAACCTAAATATCCACCATGTGGCACATTGTGTTCCTTTCAAAACAAATTTTTCTTTTGTGGATGGATCATCCTGAAATAAAAAAAGAATAAAGTTGAAAATAAAAAGAGACTAATGCAAAATTTGCTTCACAATTCTAGCAACTTATAGGGGGCCTTTGCTTGTAGAGGCACAAACCTAGACCTCTAGAAATTCTTGGAGTTTGAGGAAAGTGGGATGCTATGTCTCTCAATCCACATCAGTTGGTCAAACAAGATTATAGATGGATTTGTATACTTGATCTAACTCAAGGACTTCTTTGAAGGAAACAAATCCCCATCTTGTTGAAATAGCTCCAAGGTGATAATAGAGACAAGAAAGCGTAAGGATCTCATGCTCGATGCCATCAATGGTGGGTGTTGCACATGAACCTGGGAGTATTGTAGAAGTCTAGACCTTATGTCAGATTGCATCCATAATCTTCTCAACTGATAGAAAATCTCCATCTAGTGAAAGAAGTAGAGGCAATATGAAGCTATACAAGACACTTAAATCTTTCTTGATTTCATTGACCCTCTTGTTCAACATTGCCTAGTGTTCTTTACTTCTTGCTATGACTTTGTGGTAGTAGACAAATTCATTTGCTTTACTGGAGGCAACCCTTCGATTTGGAATTCCTACACTTCTTAGGGCCTCATTAGTAGCCACACACAACTTGGAAATCAAACTTTGTGACTTCACTACCCAAGGGCATACACCTGCAAAATTTGGTCAGCTAGTGGACAACCTTTTCATTTAATTCCCAAGCATCCCTCAGAAACTATAGAGCTAGTTTGAGGATAGCGATCACAAGTACGTTTCGCTCCCAATGCATGGATACTAGTTTAATCAACACTGAAAAGGTCTTGGACCCTTGTGCAACCATTAGCTCTTGACATAACTGAGCCTCCCTTTCTCTTGCATTCTCCTCCTTTTGATTCTTCTCCTACAAAACATTTTCTAGCTGAGAGCTTAATTTTATGATCTCCTAATCATGACCATGCAGAGTAGACTCAACCTCCTATTTGCCATGCCTTATCTTTTATGCTTCCACCTAGGACTTTTCTAGATTGTTGGAAGCTTGAGATTGGACATCATCCATCTTTTTCTTTATGTTTTTGCTGAGTACAATGGTACTTTGTGTTTTTCTGATGTTGAGCAGCAAGCTTAACTCTTAACCTTTCAATCTCAGCATAAAGATGAACCTGTTCACCTTGGGTCTCCATGAGAAACCTTACTACTTTCTCTTTTTGATCTTATATTTTCCTTATGCGAACCATTTCAACATTTCTGGCTTTGATCTTTGTCTACAGACTATTCACTATCTCCTTTACATTCATTAAGTTTGCCCCATGCTTCTTCAATTTCATGTCCAGCATATCGTAATCCATGTATACAACTTTTTGGGTGGGCTTAGATAGGAATACCTTGTTGCATGGGAGAATTTCATTCAAATCTAGACCCATGGCCTTGATTTTATAGTAATCCATTTGCGTTTGTCCTTTGAGTCTTGACACAAGCACCTTCATGGTAGTAATCAATAGAGGATTTAGTTCTTCATTGAAGAAAGCTTCAATCTTCTTGGTAGTCAACAACTCAACATTCTTTAACAACCATTTCTACTTCCTAGCTTGTTGGGCCTACTTGGTTTCATTGAAATTCTCTTGAAGACTCTAGGGGGTGTTGATGCTTTGTGTTGCAATGGAAGCACCGGGAGGGAGACCAAAAAGAGTAACAAAAGGAGAAACCTCAGATGTATGAGCATGAGGAGAGGAAAATGGGATTGTTATCGTGGAAAATGGTGGGATGCCGAATTAAGATTGGGTAGGGGAAAACCAGTTGGGGTAAAAAGCAAACAATGGGAAAGGAGAGATTTTTTTGTCAATGAGGATGGACCTAGGGTAATGGGGAACATGGATGATTCAACTTTTTCGATAGGAGCCCTAGATAGGGTGACTAAAGAATCAACAATGATTGAAGTAGATGATTCTTGCTCCACGCATGGGGTTACTTGATAGGGCATATTGCTAAAAATGGTTGGGGGTTGATTAAGGACCAAAAGCTCAGGGTCTGTGGATGGAAGATCCTTTTCTATAGATGGGAGCAAAGGAGTAGCCAAAGATGTAGAGGAAGGAAGAAGAGAGGGAGTAAAACTTACTTGGACCGCAAGAGTCGAAACATTTTATAGAATAGACTCTGCTTCTTCTTCTCCTATAATTGATGCATCGGGTGCACCCAAATCCTAGATTCACCTTTTCTTTGCATGACCAGAACTGGCATGTTTTGATCCTTTAGTAGATGATCCCACTGAAGCTTGGCCTTTGTCAACCGTAGCTGACCTCCTTGGGGACTGTTGAGCTCTTTTTCCTTTGCTTCAAGCATTGGCAGAGGATGTGGCTTGTGAGTCCCTTTCATGCTTTGAGCTTCTTCTTCTGTCGAATTTTTGAGGATGGGAAGTATGGTGTGAAAGTTTCTCCTCTTCAATCTCATGACTTCTATTTGTATTTCTATTGTTGGTATCGACCTCTTGGTCATAAATCTTCTCAAATTTTTCATCATATGGCTGAAACTCTCTGAGCAACTTATGGAGACACCTCATCTCCTATTAGAACCTCCAAAAATTTGTCGTCTTTGTTTTTGACCATCCCTTACACTTCCATTACATGTTGAGGGATTTAATTATCTAGAGATTTCCTCGATACTCCACCTGCAATGTATAGAAGATCAACCATTTTGGTTGTTTGAATGGTATGCGGGCTAAGTTAATTTATACTTCTACCCTTTCCTGAGTCGGATTCCTCCCAGACTCAAAATACTCCTAACTTTAATGTTTCAGAGTGAAGTTCCTTGTTAGATTATAGTCCCATGTGTCGCAAATGAGGACTAAGCTTAGGGTCGCTAATAGATTTTTAATTTCATCCTCTGCCTTTTGCCTTTGTAGTGTCACCTAACTGTTGGAAATGCAGACGAGAAATGGGTATAGTCTTGTATTGTTCCTTCCAATACCATAGGCATTTTTCGCAAGGGTTTCCTGATGGCATGCCTCCAACATTAAAACTCTATCTATTACAAATATAGGGAGTCATAAAGGCTCTCTGACAAAACCATGGAAACTGATAAACATGAAATCTTCTCCTAGGAAAAAATCCATTGGGATCAGAAGATTTTTCATCCATTCTGAGAAATCAAGAGAAAGATGACCTGTAGGATGTGGCAACAACTCCTACAGCACGAGAGTTAGAAAATGGTCCATGAACCAATAGTAACTTCATTTTATTGACAATACATAAGTCCACATAGAAAATATTTACATCGAGCCTAGACACTGGAAAAAGTCTCTCTATAAACTCAGAATTTTGATGCAAAATCAAGTGAGTCAAGAAAGAAGAATACCTAAATTTATACTCGGTATGATAATTTTTAATTTCTCTAGTATCCCCTTGGCTACATCAGAGAAATCATAATATTTTTGAGTCTTCTCCCTTTTGAGCATTAAGGCCAAGCCCATCTGGAAAGGCTCGAATTACTCATCATTATCAAGGCCATAAATCTAGGCCAACATTGAGAAGATAGTATGTGTGTCCTTGAATTTTCTGCATGCAAGAGGAAAAAAAAATGACCTCTTATGAGTCATTCCTTCATCTCACCCTCATAGAAACTTTCTCTCTCATTTGCTTCTTCCAAAAAAATTTCCATCCTTTGCTCATCAAACTATTTGGCACCCCAAGTGGTAGGGATACACAACATATCTTATATGGATTTGGCAGAAATCATGACCTGGATCCTATTGCCCACAATGGCTCCTATCTGATTCTTAAATTTTCTAGCGCATGCATTCACCAGCTCTAGGCATGGGTGTACAGTAGGAAACATGAACTGTGGCAACCCACAATTCCAAAGCTGAGATGCAAAACCCTCGGTTGACCCATGATGTATCATTCTTTGGAAAACCCCTTCCCTAAAGTTTTTAGGGTTAGCTACCAATTTTGGGTTGAAAATATTGTCGAAAAAATCTTGTACCACCTCTCTCCCAACACTTTTATCTATTTGCACCTTTTTACAAAATTCAAATGACCACTCTTTAGGCATTGGAGTGGTGGTGAATGAGTTATTCCCAAAGATATCAAGATAACCAGGTCTTCTCAATGAGGTTCTGACCCTCCTACCAGATGTTGATGGCTCCACCATGATTGTTTTGAAAAGTTGTAGATATTTTCTTTAATGAAAATGACCACTTTCCTTTTGCTACTTAGAAAAATCTACCTCTTGGTTTAGTTAATTCCATTAGCACATACATGTAGTTAAGGCTATGCTATTATCGCTGGTCCATTAAATGCTGCCAACAAGGAGATACATGTCGACTTAAGATTTGTATCCCTCAGGTATATCAAAAATATCGTGAGAATGGAATTAGTACATTCCGCTCACCGCCTCTTCTCACAAATAAGTTTGTTTCCTTGAACAACGTGCTTTTAGCTATGAAAAACGTGCTTAGGTGATGCAAGGTACCTTTGAAAGGATGCACCCATTTAATTTATTTAATTTTAATATTTTAATCCATGTCTTTTCAAATAAGCTAGCTAGCTGGTGCTGATGATGGCGAAGGACACATGCCGATGATCAGCCTATGTGAAAATTTACTCTCAACACATAAATTTAATTTTTAGGACCTTATGTCAAATCTTTCGTATGATTTATCTCATATCCTCCAACTGCTTTGATGTTTTTCCTATTTTTTTCCATCCAAAATTAAACTTTTCGATGATTGGGTTCGCTCGAAACCTCCTTTCTATAAATAGATATACCACCTTATTCTAATATTCATTCAAAAAAATAGCTTCTTAACTTTAGCAAGTCTTTTCACTATTTGTATTCCACCTTTCACTCTACTTTTTTTAGGTATTTCGGCTGGCCTTGGCGCTCCCATTCATCTACTACCACGAAGACCACAATATGCCTTCTCAGGGAAGGTCACTCCTAATAGAATTAAACGTTTAGTGAAGAAATGTGACCGCCTGGGTGTAATTGTGTTCTAGTGGGTAGCCCACCAGGACTTTGTGTAATACCCCTCTGTTTTGCTTCTCGTTCGGTTTGCTTTATGCTATGTTTGGTTGTAGTCACTTTGATACTAGATACATTTTGTTATGATGTTTTGATCGCTACTATTGAGTGACAATTATTATTGTGGGATGTGGTTATCTGATTATTGTTTCACATGCATTATGGATTAATGATATTGTAGAGTTAGCATGAGATGTTATTATGAGATTATTGGAATTATGATGGAAGTGTCAGTTTTGATGAGTGTATGGGTGAAAAGGATGAGTTCGCATCACTCACTTGCGAGCACCCTACGAATCCGTAATTCCTTCTTCACGGTGTGTATTATATGCTGGATATATTGTATGATGTTGTTTACTTGGTTTCAGTTTTGCAGGTACATGACATCGACTCCACCTGGTTTCATAGGTTTGAGCGTGTCGATCCAACGGTTAAGTTGAATGGGAGATAGTAGCTAGGTAACATGTGTCAAGTCTACGCACTAGCCTTAGTGTGTCGAGTCATTATCTGTGTTGCTTTAATGTTATTTAATTCTGAAGGATTCTTGATTTGGAAATAGATATTTAGAATAATTGCATTTAAATCATGCTGATGGTTATTTAATTTAAATAATGCAATGTGGATAAAAGTTTACATTTAAATTAATTAATTATATTTAGTTTATTTAATTAATTAAATTTAATCCAAGGGGGTTGAATTTAGTTATTAAATAATTAAATTAATTAATTAAACATGATGCAAGAAAATGAAAGGGAACAAAAGAATTAAAATTACTTTTGGAATTTAATTTCAACTTGTGGGAATTAAATTAGAAATTGTAATTAAATGTTTATTTGGGAAATGAGTTTTAACTTTGGAATTAATTTATTATTTGAAATTGCATTTTAAATTGAAAGTGATTTTCTCGAAAATTGAAATTGAAATTAATATCTAATTTGTATGCAATGTGAATTAGGGTTGTAAAAATTAAAATTAAAATTGAAATTGAAATTAATCTCTAAATTGCGTGTAATGTGAATTAGGGTTGTATTAGGTATTTTGATTTATAAAGAATGCATGTTTTAATTTTAGGGCAGAGAGAAGTCTTTAAGAAAATTCATTTTTACAACAGAGAAGAAATTTTGGAAAAATTTGCACAAGAAGGGTTTGAAGAAAGTTTTGATTGTAGAATTGATTGGAGGAAAGATTGTTTGCATTTGTTGGGTCTTGAATTGGATTCGTTGGAGGATTGAAGAAAATTCAGGAAATCTTTGGAGGAGGCTTGCATCAGAAATTCATCTCTTCCTGTAACTTCTTGAACTAGGTTTTCCTCTTTGTGCTTTATTATTCTTGGTTACTTTTAAAATAGTAGTGATTAAAGATTTATTTGTTAAATCTGTTTTAGAAAATAAAATTGTTATTAGAAGAGAAGAATCAAATAAATTTACAACTATTGTTTTTGTGAAAATTCTTGAGTGAAAATTGTGAAAGCCTCGGTTGAATGTAAATTATTTGAGGAAATCGATTATTTTATTATTGGAATCAAATATAGAGATTGAACAATACATTTAAAATATTTTTTTAAAATGAAACCCTCTGTAGAAAATCAAATTTGTTTTGAAAACCCTCTGCAAAAATTAGGTGGAGAAACCTTGAGGTTTTAGAAACTTCTAGCTTTTATTTTATATCCTTTTAGTGTTGTTGTTCTTTTATTGTTTTAAGAATTCAAGAAAATGGATTAAAGGAATCGGTGTTGAAACTATGTCAAATTGTGATGTTCTTTGAAAAATTTGCATAATTTTACCTCTATATGAATGTTTTAGAAAAATTTCTTCAATTTATCTTGAAGTTGAAATTCTGGTTAAATATATATATTATATATACATACATATGTATATATATATTTTGTTAAATATATATATATACATACATATAAACATAATATATATATATATATATATATATATATATATAATTTATGTTGTAAATTTTATTTTAAATTATAGTATTCACCATCCGTACGACACCTTTGTTTAAGGTAGTATTGTAAAAATTAAAAAAATGCGAATACGGGTTCGCTGTTTTCATTTAAGACTTGCTTGGTTGCATTGTGTTGGGTGGGGGTTCGAATTTTCCCCCCCACCATACCCATTAAAGGGAGGATGTGGCTGCTCATGAGGCAGCGCAACCCCCTTAGCGAATTGTGCAGATGGGAGGAGGGGTAGGGGTTCGGCCACAGCCGACCCCTCCCCAAAATAGTTTTAGTTCTTAAAATTTTTCATTAATGAAAATTGGAACCCTTGTTTTATCCGCCCCTCCCCAATGTAAAAACATTAGGGTTGTGGGATAATGGAACCAGTGGATTATTAAATCCATTTTAAATTCAATTTGGTTTTTTAAAATTCTATTTTATATTAATTGTATAATATATGTAAATATTATATATATGTATATGCATTTAATTTAGTATGTATATATATATAATATTTATATGTATATATATATCTTGGGAAATTAATAATAGGATTATTTTTATTTTGAATAGAATAATGTGGTATTTTGTAATATGGTACAAAGTATATTTAATGTATATATATCATGTTTATTTGTAGTTGAATATATTAATGTATGTTTAAATATATATAATATGGAGCATATGTATATATATTTTAGGCATATATTTAATATTGTATATTATTGTAATTTAATGCATATAATTTAGTTTTAAAAGAAATGATTAGTCTGTGTGAGAAATTTATAGGGAAAGATATTTAATTACTTGATTTAAAAGAAATATGTATTTTGTAAATAGGATTGAAGAAAATGTTGAGATGTGAATATTACATGAGTATTTCAACTAGGAGTATATTAAATAATTCTTTTGTTCTGTTTTAGTTGCATGTAATTTAGTTTTGCATGGAATTTTTAAATGATAAATTGTGTATACATGGATAAATTGTTAAGGAAAATTATATTTAAATATATTGAAGACTTGTAGAAGTTTTTATATTTGAATGTTTGTTTAATTAATGAGATTTATTTGGAAACAATATGAATGCATGGTTAAATAGATAAGCCAAAAGATATTTTTATTTATAGAAGAAATTACATGTCGTAAATAGAAAAATTGAAAGAGATATAAGTTTTGAATAGAAAATTGAATATAGTATTTGCAATAGTTTACGTTGTATTAGAAGTAAATTTTAGGAGATGATTATATTGAAAAAGACAAATATTTATTATGTTTATTTCAATTAGAGCAATTTAATCATCGTGCTTGGAATATTAAATAATATATATAATTATGTTTATTAATATATATATTTGGTGTATATATAATATGGAGCATATATATGTATATATATATATTAAGTGTAAATTCATTATCATATTTTATTTAATAAGATGCATGCAATATATTATTGAATAGAGATTTAAAGTGGATTGATTAGTGTATATGGGCAAATGGTTAGAGAAATGATACTTTATTATATTAAAATGATTGAATGTTCTAAATAGAAAATTGAATGAGATGTAAGATTTGGTTAGGAAATGGAAAGAGTTTACTTGCATGGATTTGTGTCGATTTAAAAGTAAATTAAGAAGTTGTTTATATTGATGAGGCAAATAGTTATTTTAGTTTATTATATTTCAATTAGAGCAATTAATTTATTGTGAATGAAATATGAAAGAGATATGGATTTAGTATATCCAAAAACAGTAATTTTCTCGTGATTTTTTAAAATGTTCTAGTCTCTCTATATTTCATAAAGGGATGTAAGTTTAAATTGTTTGAGACTTCCTATAATGGAAATAGAAATATGGGATATGATTATTTGAGTTAACTTTGTAAGTGTGTCTTTGACCTTATTAACGTTACCTATTGAATGAATATGAATTTAGGAAATCCAACTATTAGATTTGATTAATGAATTGAATGCTTTTGTTGCTATGTCGTCAAGTTGTATTGTGGGTGTTGGGATTTGGTGTTAGTCCTAAATTATAAGTCTTCTAGAAGAACTTAGAAGATAAGGGTTGTTGAATCTTTATGCCATCCAGTTGTTTTTCCTTGGGTAGTGCATGGCGTCTTTTCAGTTTTACCCGGTTTCCTTGAACGGGGATGTTTTGTACCTCCTGTGAAAGGAGTGGACTATGTGTTTGTTGCCTCCAAGATGTTTGGAGTGAGTTCTATCTTTTGTTTCCTCATTGTGTTGGAGTGGATTATGATGCCTAGTTGGTATGCACTTGTGTTTCCCTTGGTGGATTGTTTGGGTGTGTGTTGTTGAATAGAAGAGTGGCTTTTGTTAGGGGTCGGAGCCCAAAGTGGTAAACCGGGTAACCTTCATAAGTGAGTTAATCAAGTAATAACTAAATTAATGTACTTATATGATTAGGATGCATTCACATTAATCAAGATAATTAATCCTCACTCATAGACACAAGGGCTCATTTAGACTTGGGATGAGTGAGAAGGCCTGGAATGGCATAGTCGTTTATCTTGTTAGTACGAGAGGTATTTGATGCCGCATGAGTGAGTATGAGTGCCGGGATTCGGTTGAGGCCACCAGGATTACTGGAGCCTATGAAGAATGCCCAGAGGAGATCTCATGACTACTATACGATGACACTCTATCTAGAACAATTATTGTTAATTGTTTTATGTGTATGGTTCTGTGAACATACTTGATCTATTTTATGTCTGGAAGCAATGTGACCTATGTTAGTGATGTTTGAGTTGTACTTGATTTGTACTTGTATTGTATTTGAGTGGCACTTGGTTAGTTCATGTGTTTGGTAATATCAGTATGAGTTAGTATGAGTCTGTCTTTGGTTAGTGGTTGTAGATCTTTGTCCATGTTACTTAGTTACTATCTCCTAGCATGGGGGGTGGGCCTTTGGGTACCACTTGGTTGGGTGGAACATGCACCAAAACCGTTGGGTCCTCATTGATCTTCAGTACTTGGTGGCAAGACATCGAGATGGACAGCTCGCGGTTCTTGTTGTAATTTCTTGCATTGTAATATTTCAATTTGTATAAGTTATTCTATCCCTCTTATGTTTATGAGGCGGAGTTCTATAATTGTAACCTTTTGTACTATTGTCTCATTCTGGGAATGAGTGATGTAACTATTGGATTAAGTTAATGTTTATGAGATTATATCTTGGATGTTCATCTTATTATGTTATGTGGTATTCTTATGATGAATGATGTTTATTTCATAAAGTTTATAAGGCTATGGTTATATGTAATATGTATGTGTGGGTTTAAGTAATCCTAACCTTGTAGCCTTAGAGGTTGTTGTTAATTAGTAAGTGAATGTGTAAGTTAAATGCATTTTATAAAAAAAAAAATTGGTTCGCTTAAGTCGTTAATTGCAACTTCCTTTAGGGTTACTTGGCGGAGCATTACACTTTGTTAAGGATGAGAACTAGATGAGAAGCAACTGCAATGTAATTTCTCACTTCATGGCCTCCCTCTTGGACTTGAACGTTGCCAAACCCATGATAGTTGACTTGTGCTATTGGATTTTTGATGCTTCATTGCTGGAAGGGAAAAATTGTGCAAGTAGCTATCCCTAGCATTGGAATTCTGAGTGCAATAGACCTCCATAGGAATGTTCATCATAGGATAGATATGCCCTGGTTACCTTTCTCATCAACTTTCACACTATGGACCTTGAGAGTCAGCGGTCATTTTCTTTGCCAGCAGCCATTTTCTTTGCTAGCGGCCACCTATTTATTGTAGGAGTATGACATAGAGCACATTCCTGGGCTAGACTGGAGGAAGCATTTCGAGTTTTAGAATACAAATGCGGAGACTAGAAGCTAAGGTCCAAATTGTATTATGTGTTTTTTTGGTCCCTTTCCCCTGTTAAAGAAGAAGAAGAAGAAGAAGAAGAAGAAGAAACTTATTAGAGGAAGCTTTCTTGCATAACCACGACTGGAGGCCTAACCTTTACTTTTTTTTTCTCTTTGCCTCCATTTTTCTTCTTTTGCTTTAGGACTCTTTTTAGGTTTTTCTCAAGAAAGCTTCAAGTTTAAATTTGATCCTCAGGTTGTATTACGCTTATAAATTTTTGATGAATATATATATATATATAATATAGTAATTTTCAATCTCTGTGGTGTTTCTCTCATGGCTTATTCTTAAAATTAAAACATATTTCCAAAAAAAAATAGATATGGTACATAACTATTAATTTTTTTTAAAGAACAACATATTTTAATGAAATAATTTTAGATAAATACCATTTAGCGGTATATCCAAAGTGTGCCTTCCATATCTTCAAGTTCATATACATTCTTTCCTTTGAACATGTTGATTCAAAAGGGTCCCTTCCATAGCACTTCAAATTTTGTATGTTGCCCTGGCTTTGTAGTGCCCTCATTGTACTTTACCACTAGGCTCCCCTCCCTAAAATATGGGTTGGGGGTCTTTCTATAAAACCGCCACTTAACCATATGTTGGTGACCAATCATGGATTCAAAGGAATTTTCTCTGTCTTCCTCAGGTTTAAGGAGCTCTACTAATCATACTTCCATTCCACCACTTTCCTCTATTTCCAAGGCTTTCAATAGTTGCAAAGTAGGAATTTCTATGGAAACGGGTAACACTACCTCCTTTTCGTATACTAGTTCATAGGGAGAGACCTTTAGTAATCTACTTTAGTGTAATCTGATCCGCCAATAGAGTAGCTCACACGTGCTTATGCTGGTCTCTTTGTCACTCTGACCCAATGCATTTCATTAGCCTAATTAGGTTTTTGTTAGTTGACTCTAGTGCCCATTTCCTTGTGGGTAGTAGTTTGATGAAGTCTTAAGGTAAATCCCATTTTTGATAGAAAAATCCAACATCCCTAAAACTACAAAGGCTCAAGCATTATCAGATATGATGGTTTTTGATGAACTAAATCTGGTTACAAGCTCTTTCAGGGAATTGACAATCTCACCCTCTATAGATTCTTTAGGGCGATGGCTTATGTCCACCTTGTGAAATAATCAGTCATTGTAAGGATCCGCTTGTGGCTAGTGATGGAAATTGGATTTATCATTCCAGCAAAATCCAAAACCATTGAGCAAAGGGCTATTCAGTTACAATCAGAATCAAGGGTGAGGAGGAATTCTTTCTTTTGCTAACAAAGAATTGTGACTGAGTATTTTTTTCTTCTAGATGGTGTGCTTCAGAAAACATAGAGGGCCAATAATATCCTGCTCGCATAATTTTCAAGGTAGTAATCTTGGTGGAGAAATTTTCACCCTCAGGACTACTATGGAATTCATTGAGGACTCTTTCTGCTTGTGGCTTATCTAAGCATCAGAGTAGGAAACCATCATAATTTATTTTAAATAAAATCCATTCAATCAATACGTACTTGGTGCCTTACAATTGGTAGTATCACCTTTTGTGGAGTAGAAGGTTGGCTAGGTACTTCCCCTTTTGCATATATCACATTCAATCTGCCACCCAGGACTCATCAAAATCAAACTAATTTGAGTAAACTTGATCGATCTCCTTCTCAGCTTTAGAACTCAATTCATGTGAAAGATATTCACACATGCCTCTTCCCTGAACTAGCTTGGTTAGTCTAATGTCCATATCATACTCCAAGATCTTGGTGATCTAGTTGGACCTCTTCTCGGTTATCTCATCTTCGGTAATATACTCTTGTACACTAGGATGAGTGACCAAGATGGTGATTCTATTGGCTAATACTAAGTGTCATAAGTTTTTTAGGCTTTTAACAATGGAAAAAGCCTGCTTCTCGACAAAATTATACCTGTTTTCATAAACCTTAAGGGTTCTTGAATGGAATGCACTAGGATTCTCTCCATTAATCTCCTCATCCTTTTGATTGAGTATAGAAGCTATGCTATGTTGGTCGATGTATGCATAGAGTAGAAAATATTTCAAAAAAATTGGGTTTGCCAACACTGGAGCAACGAAGATAGCTATCTTTATCTGCTCAAAATTTTATTTTCCCTTAGGTGTCCACTTGAAGATTAATTTCTTCTCAAGCACCAATGATATAGGTCTCATGATGCCTGCAAATTTTGAAATGAATTGACTGAAAAAGTTAATATTTCCTAGGAAAGATTGTGGCCCTTTCTGATTCACTTGTAGGGGTAACTCCATTATAGATCTCACCCTTTTGAGATCTATTGTTATTCCCTCTTTGGATACTATAATTTACTGAGTAACTTACCCTGGGGTACTCCTAAAACACATTTTTTGGCATTTAAAGAAATCCAAAACTATTGACACTTCTTGAAAACCTACACAAGATGATCAAAATGATCACCTTTTGACTTTGAAAAGACCGTTAGGTCATCAAGATGATTTATAATGATCAAATTGATCAATCCTCTGAAAGAAATATCCATTGCTCATTGAAAAGTTGCACCAACATTTGAAAGTCCGAAGGGCATCTTTGCATATGCAAAAATTCCCTACTTGGTGGTAAACATCATTTTATTTTGGTAATCTTCCTTCACATATACCTAGTTATATCCTAAAAAACCATCAAGCAATGAAAACATATCCAATCTGGCTATGGTCTGCAAGATCTGCTCCATTGACGAAAAAGGGTAGTGGTCCTTCAACAAAGCTTTATTAAGATCTTGGAAATCAACACAAAGCCTAATGTTGCCATTCTTCTTTCGAACTGATACCAGATTAGAAACCTAGGTGGAGTTCTTAATCAGATATATGATTCTAGACTCAATAAATTGGGTGAGCTCTTACGCCATCAATGTTTTGACCTTCGGATTGATCGAACTTTGCTTCTATCAGACGTGATTTCATCCCTCTACCAAGTCAATGGTATGTTGATTTATGCCTAAATTATACCCTCTAAGATAATAATAAGTCCAAGCTATAACCTGTCATATATATAACACAAATCCCTTAGCCTTTCATTTTCCACCCACAAAACGTCCCTTTCGACTTTCAACTTTTTATTGTTTCTGACATCAAGCTCTTCATAATCCCTTTCATCTACGATGGACCTTTCTTTTCGGTTTCTTACATCTTCACAATAAAAAATATTTTTGAGGGAGATTAAACCTCGAGGGAGCTTATTCCCTTTTAACTAGATAACTTTCTCTTGGGGAGATACTGCTCCTAGTTGTGGATAATCGGAAACTCCTTCTGACTTCTATATGAAGGAGGTGATTTGAGTATCATCTTCAAACACTTACTAGTTTTGATCATTGTTAAGGGTTGATGGTCGGATGATGATTTTTACTACATTTTTCTTTGTTGTCGAATCGAGAACTGGTTCAAATTGTGAACCTATGGAAGCCATTTGACCAGTTGTATTGTTTTAGGATTGAGGAATGACTTGCACATTAAAAGCTTCAAATACCTTAATCAAATCCCATACTTGATGTCTATATGGATTCATTCTTATATTATTTTGATTCACTTCATTAAGGACTTGGCTCACGACCAACTCTAAATCTCTGAATGCATGTAACCTTTTTGCGCCCATTCACTCAACAAGAATTAGACAGTGGACCAAAGCTTCATATTGTGCATCATTGTTAGAGCATAAGAAATGAAATGATAGGCCTTGAGGGTCTCCGATGAATAATTGGACTCCTACTCATGAATCGCCTTTGCATTTGGTGCCATCAAAGTATAAGGTCCATAGACTGTTATTTGTCAAATCATCATATTCCTCCTAGTTCTTCATTGGTTTCAGGTAGACCTGATCATCATTAAAGATCACGTATGTGCCAAGCCCCATGGTGTAAAAATTGTCAAATGGGTCAAAGTCAATAAATTGGTTGAGGAGGACCTCCTCTTTGAGAGTTCGATCAATCGTTTCTTCCTCGTCCTCCAACACCTCTACACAATATCCCTCCTATTTTGAGGAGGTATGTGTTGCTTCAAAACATGACTATATTGTCCGCTATGTGTTCTGTTAGAGTAATTAGGTATTTACTTTATTAATTAAACAATATTTGTTTAATTACGTAAAGTTCCCGTTTACCTCTTTTCACTTAAGCTAACATTAGGTACATAATAATTAATTACTTTCTTAATTATTATTGTGCAAACCTAGGGTTTTCTTTTTTAGGGTTTTCATCTATATGTAGTTGAAAACTATATTTTGTATCATTAATTCATTTTACATTTTGTGTGAATTCATGGCTCCACATTTTTGAGCATTTCCTTTGTTGCTTCTCTTTGCTTCTCCTTGTAACAAGTTATTTGCTTGCAAAGATCTTTTGGGCTTCTGTGGTGTTGTATCTTCTCAACTCCAATATGGTATCAAAGCTTCAGATCTGCAGTTGCTTGTTCTTGTTTTGAAGATTTTTGCAAGCCGTTTTTTATTGGAGTCGTCATCATTTTTGCTTCAAAAATTTAGTTTTCACTCATTTGCAGGAAAAATGATTTCTAGGTTTTGTAGCCAGCATCAAATCCTGAACTGGGTATCTTTTAGATTTTGCATATCTTGCACAGATCTGGAGAAAATCACTGTTGAAAAAATGGCGCATGTCATTTTTCTCCTAGCTAAAAGTAATTTTTTATTTTTTTTCTCATATTCTGCTTGTTGGATTAAGAAACGATTTCTGGGTTTGGTTTCTAGCATCAAAATATATCTGGGTTTTTATTTTTGTCTACAAATAGTGAGTAGATTTTTTCAGAAATCAAGTTAGAAATAAATGTTTTTTGTTAGAAAATTTGTTTCCTGCAAGCTAAATTCAGTTTTTGAAAAATTCATAACTTTTTGCCACGGTGTCTGTTTTGCACAAACGAATAGGCATTGGAAAGGTGTTACAGTGTTCTTTCTAGATCTTTAGTCTATTTTATTAGAATATTTATCAAATATTTTTTATTCAGCTTTGTGTGGTTTTACATTTTGCTCAATTACTTGGTCATTCTGGCTCCTTCATGGGTTTTATTTGTGTGGAATGGGTTATAGTAATTTGATCTAAATGCTGCAAGGTCAGATTTCTCAATTTTTTTCATTTGAAGAGTTATCATGGGTTTTTCTACTCACCCTTCAATTGTTTTTCTGGAACGGGGTAATTATGAATCATGGGCAAAGGGTATACTTACACATTGTAGATGGCTTAATATTTTGCCTTATTTGTATGATCTCATACCTGAACCAACAAATTTAGAGGGTAGATTAGCATGGGATATTATTAGAAATCACATAGTAGGACTTATATTGTCTAGTGTTGATCATGACAGTGTGTTGGTTATATCGAACATTGATTGTCCTCACCCACTTTGGACACGTCTTTGGGAGATCTATGGAGACCCTATTCTATCTCCATTCCCAGAGGATCCTGCTTCAGATTGTCTCATACCCATTGCTTGGCGAGAGAATATACCATTTGATCATGATACTTTAGAGGAGCTTGAGTATTTAGACACCCTTACTTATTCCGATGGATCAGAGGTTTGTCTCCCAGTTCCTACTCTTCAGATTGAGACTTCATCAACATCTCTTGTTGTTCTTGATTCAGTGCAGCAGGGAATCATGCATCTTCCAGACATAGCTACTTTGGACTCTTATGTTGCAGACATATCTTTCTTATTTGTGGAGTCCTATATTGTAGATTTGGAGGATTATTTTGAGGACATTCATCTCCTCTACCTTGACAGTCAGGTTATCACTATTCACCCACCATTATCCATGCATTCAGAGGTTGCATTTCAGTATTCTCCACATCAGTTTGGATTTGGCATTATTTGTTTCCATTCAGACATTGAGACTCTTTGGCATCCTATCATGGCACACATCTTGAGATAGATTGGTTCATCATTCTTCATAGGGTTTCTTCGATATAGGTCCATGGATCCATTTCTTCCCAAGGGGAGGAATATCATTTTGCACTTCAGGATCTCTTTTTGGATTCTACATCAGGCATCTACCATTGTGACAAGAGTTTCTTCATTGTGGGGGGGCCTTCTTCTCTCTTTCTATCTCTCCTATGGAGATCATTGTACATGTAATTATATGATAGAAGTTGTCTATGGGGGGTATCATGTTATCCACCTCCTATCCTTCTTTCATTAGTGCATTGCATTCCTTCTTTGCATTCTATTTTGGGGAGGAGTTTTGCTCCCACTGGGTTTTCTGCTTTAATCCATTTCATTTAGTTTGCATTGATTTTGTACATGGGTACCTGATCTGGCCTTGTTGCCGAGACCAATTGCTTTTTCTTTCAATAGCTTCTTCTAGGTTTTAGCTTCTCCCTATGTCTATCTTAAGGGGGGTTGTTAGAGTAATTGGGTATTTACTTTATTAATTAAACAATATTTGTTTAATTACGTAAAGTTCCTTTTTACCTCTTTTCACTTAAGCTAACATTAGGTACATAATAATTAATTACTTTATTAATTATTATTGTGCAAGCCTAGGGTTTTCCTTTTTAGGGTTTTCATCTATATGTAGTTGAAAACTATCTTTTGTATCATTAATTCATTTTACATTTTGTGTGAATTCATGGCTCCACATTCTTGAGCATTTCCTTTGTTGCTTCTCTTTGCTTCTCCTTGTAATAGGTTATTTGCTTGCAAAGATCTTTTTGGCTTCTATGGTGTTGTATCTTCTCAACTCCAACATGTTCTTGATGCAAAGATTCAAATACGATTTACATCTTTGCCCCATGCTTGGTTCTCAATATCAGATGGAACTAATCGAGCACCAAGTATCTGCCAAGATTTATAGTGAAATATCTTGAAAGACACATCCTGAAGACCAGGGTAGTTTCTATCACAACTACTTCTTGTGAGACTATCTAGTTTGGGCATGAAAAGAGGGTTAAAGATAAATCTTTTATCTGAACAATGGTCAGAACCTTATTTTTGTCCAATTGCATGATTCCCTTCTCAAGGGGTTCATACTTAAGCATCAAGGCATTGACCACTTGCTTTGGCATGATTGTTGTACTAGCTCCCGAATCAATCATATTATTATGCAAAATTTTATCTCCCATAATCAATGTTAAAAATAAAGTTCTAGGCTTTGACTTGCTTACCTATTTATCTTTTGCATTATCCATGTCATTACTATAGGCTACAACTTTAGGAGCTTGAGGGTCCGATGCGGGTCCTTTATCTTTACTTTGCTCGCATGAAGAAGTCGCATCCATCTGTGGTCTTTGTTCTTCATTCTTCAATGCTTCCCGAACAAATGTCTTTTGTTAGGGAATTGATATAACATCCCATAGGGATATGTTGGTAGGTTCCTTCTTTAGTTGTTCCACCACATTGAGAATTCAGACTGAATGGAACTTGGGCTGAAATGATAGTATCTCCCTTGGCTTCAAAGGAAAATGATCTATCGTGAATGGGTTTGACATATTATCTAGCTCCTTCGATGGCAACAATGGAGTCCACTGTTGTTGGGTAGTTTGACCAATCACCTACACAACCTTCTTTTCTTACAACAATGGTTGGAACGATTGAGGATGAGGTGGAGCTTGGTGCACATATTCACCCATGAGCCTTTTCTTGGATCTCGTGTTGTAGTGAAACTACACCTGTGGAGAACTGGTCATCGGGGCTTCATTTGTTAATACCACATCTTCTTCCTCTATCCATGAAAATAGTGCTTGGTTGGGTGTAATATCCAAATCTTTCTCTAAGGACATCCCTTGCATTTTTTCTCTGAAGCGAGCATTTTCCATTTCTTGGGATTCATATCCTTCCACATTTAGGAGCACACCTTTTCTTCTTTATTCTGCTATCTTGTGTTGCATATTTCCCCTTGGGCATTTTCAGGGCATATGAATATCATTGCATGGGAAGCACCATGCATTTTCATCTTTTTCTAGGTTGTTCTGGCCTAGGATTAACTCTTTACTCTAGCTATCTTTGACCATATGTAGTAGCATGGTGACTAGAACTATCTGGTTTGCAGATGCCGCTTGGTGACTTCCCTAACTCGAGGGTCCTTGGTATGTGTTCTCCTAATAGGATGACCTTCCTCCCTGATAGGTCTGAGTAGCTTGCTTTATAGGTGTCACTTAATATCGCTTCATGAGAACTAAATCATTAGATAAAGACCTCATGAGGCTCTTCATATAGTTGATTTCCAATGCTATAGAGGAAGAACATGACATGCTTGGCTACATGGCAGGGTACATGTACATAGATTTTGGTGTGGTAGATATCACCATTTTTTGAAAGAAGGTGTTCAGAGCAACTTCTTCCCGAGGACCGTTGGCAATTTATACAAATATAGGGATCAAAGGTCATGGTGAAATATTTTCACATCGATTAAACTATTTTATGTTCTCCCATAAAGTTTATCATCACCACAATATATGCATTTAAAACCTTCAAGTGCAACATGAATGTCATCACAACTTGAGGTCATGCAGTCATAGGGATCCTCTACCAGGTTTTATAAAAACTAGTGTTGAAGTTGCTCATGGCTTCCTGCAAGGCTCTCTTGATGGTGATTAAATGATGTAACAATCAAGAATGATATCCTTTCTCTGAAAATATTTTGAACAACCATTCTTTGAGTTGATCCCATGAGCAGATAGAATCGGAGGCCAAAGATTGATACCAATCTTGAGCCTTTCCTTTGAAGGAGGCAGACAATACCCTAAGAGAAATGTTTTCCTCTGCTATGTTATGCACTCTGCATACCTTTGTTATGTCTTGGAGGTGTTCGGAAGGGGTTTTGAAGTCCTCCCTGGATAATTTAGAATAGCCTAGAGGGCATTAGCAAGAATGGCAAGCCACACATCTGAGGGATTAGGTGACTATAGCAGACTACCGCTATCCCAAGCTATAAAATTTCTAGGAGAATGGGTAGGTACATGAACCATGGAGAATAGATTCCTATGAATTGGATAAATTCGTATTCTTATTTGGAAAATTTGGCCTCCAAGCATAGTAGATAAGAGTCTAGATTTTTGGCTCTTACTCCTCACTCTATTACTTCTTACAGGCGATACAAAACATGTAAGTCTTCTTCTCCTAGGTACCAAAGAAGGTAATTGGGAATAATTGAAATGGCCTTTTGATGATGCTCTCATTTGGATTTTGGGCATGAAACTTCCAGTTTCTTCCCTTGGCTTGATTTAAGAAATATTCTAACTTCTAATCAGACGTTCGAAAAACATGGGTTCCATCGAGCGTGCTAGAAAAAGAAGTGTTGATCATCAAAGTTGCGCCTCTTTGACAACCTTATGGGAAATTCAGTCAGTGGAGGACCAATTTGTGCCTCATTGAATACCTCTGGGATTTTTATAGAAAACTAACTCTTCTCCAAGTTTGGGAAAAGGGTAGAAGAAAATATAAACATAAAACATGAAAAGTGGTGATTGGCCAATGCTTTTATAACATTTCAAAACCCAAATTATCTTCTATAAATGATATATTAGACAAAGAATGCCACAACCCTTCATTGTTGGGAAGATAACAAACAATAGAGGCTAGATACAAGCATAGTTCAATCTTTCAAATCTCCCTATGGAAAGTGTTCATTAAGGTTCGATCAAGCATAAAAGTTCCAAGAGTTAACAAAAAACATTTGGAAAGTTGCATAAACGCTTCGTCTTAATACAACATAACACGAAGAAAAAATTGAACCACAAAAAATCTAGCTCTAACCTAGGGAAAAAGGATTCCCTCTACTAGGCCCTTAGGGTTTTTCACCCTAGGAGCACTTGCTATGTGAGAATGACACTCTTGTCTCTAGGTGGTTATGGGAAATTTGGTGATTGTATTCAAAAGGAAGGGGATGATTGATGAAGTTTGTGATATGTGTGTGTATTGTGTGGCTAAAAACTAAAATTAAAATGATGCTAATCTAATGTAAGCAATGTAAATAAAGAAAATCTAAACTAATGCAAACTACTCTAAAATGACCTAAATGAATGCAATATAGAAATTAAATGGGAGATTTGAGAACTTGTGCACCTAGAAATGTGATGTTGTAGATGAATGGTCCCAGAATGTTCTGGAAAATGTCTAAAAATAGTAGAGGGACACTCATGCCAAGTGGGGCGACCTAGTTCTCTTGTCGGGAAAATGCTACGTAGAAATGAAAAAACCCTTTTCCTAGCTTAGCACAGGGACAAACTTGCAATCACATGCAAAGACGAAGAGAATGTTGGGGTTGGGAAATAGGGGTTTGCCGAAGTTAAACACCCTTTGAAGGTAACTAAAGAAAAATGAGATAAAACCAATGGAAAGAAATATTGAATGATAAAATTGAAGGAAACACTTACTAAACCTTTGTTGTTGATGGTCTACAACATGCAAGAGAAGCTCCAATGGAGGTTGCTTGTGAAACACTTGTACTTGATTGCTTGCTTTGGAAGACTTCAGTGTAAGAGTACTTGTGAAGAGATGTAAAAATGAGCTTGGGAGAGAGAAAAATGAAGGTGAAAACCATTATTTGTAGATGTAAAACCTTAATTTTCCTGAAATGCAACATGATAGGCTGACATTAGGGTTTAAGAGGAAATATTCCCATTGAATTTTATTTAAAATTTAAAATTTATGCCTAAAGGGACTAGGTCACCCAAAGTGGCGACCTAGTCTACTTGGGAAAATTTAAGTGGTGGTCAAGAATTAAATTTTTTTAATGAACTTAATCAGCTTTGTCTCCTGAAACACACTTTAGTTGGGCCTAAAAGTACATTAAGGGGACAAATTAGCATAGAAAAGGGGTTAATTTAGGGGTGATAAGCCTAGATAAGTGTGCAAATGCATCACAACACTTTACAACACTTTGTCATAATGCTTGGAAAGGTGTAAGAAGTTGTTGTTTAGGTGAATTATATTGAGAGGGTGTTATAAAAGTGAGGAAATGTGTTACAACACTTCACAACACCTTAGTAAAAAACTGTTAGGTTATTGTTGAATTGCAAGCTTACAAGGCTGAATCAAGGTAAAAAAAGGCCAAAATCCAATGGAAAAGGCCAAAATTAGTGAAAAATTACCAAGGTATACACTTTTTGGCAACATTTAGCCCCCACTTTAGTGAGAGTATGAACTTAATTTAAATTCACACAAAAGTAGTTGAATCATGTGTGTCGAGCAGGATCTAATGTAATCATGCTAGCAAGGTGAGATGACACCAATCAAGAGGGATGCTCAAGCCCCTAGGATCAAGATCCCATGAAAAACTAAACATAAGTATGAAAGATCACACAAGGAGTGATGTGAAAGGGTGGATAAAATTCGGATCAAGCTTCAACTATTTGTCCATCTAGTTGTGGATCAGATCTAGGATGTTTGTCTAAAAGAAAAGGATGTACTCACTCTGGGCCGACGAAACTTTTAGTTATCCAGTGGGTGAGAATTCCAAAAAGGTGAGAGAAACATACACTTAATTGGTATGCTCTCACACCACAAAGGTGACTATGTGGAAATTCATGCCGCTAGTTGGGCTTCCCACTCAACCATACCAAATTTTTTACTCCCTCACAACTTTGATAAGGCACTACAAAAGACAAGGGTGTAGTTCATGAGACAAGAAAATCCATGGATGCTTAGAACCCATGAAAAACTACAAGATGGCACCATAGGCATGCAAGTTGTGTTATGCAAGGTGGCCATGTATACAAAAATGGGTGCAAAATGCAAAAAGAGTATTCCAAGGAGTATTGTATAGTTCATATGAGGTCTTAGACTTAGGTAACATTGCATGTAATGTTTCCAAAAGAGGACCGATCAAAGTATAGAAGATTCAAAACTTAGGGGATGCAATGCATCGCATCAGGCCAGTAAGAGGAATATAATATGCTAAGATAAGTCACAATTATGAAATAAATTACACCGAATGTCATCCACAAAGTGAGAAAACATATCAAGTGAAGTGATAAACCTGTACTTAGGAAGCACGGGCAAAGAAAAAAAATGCAAATGAAAAATAAAATAATGCCAATGTATTCCTCCACTTTAAAGGAATTACCACATGCACTGTTTTGTGGGCAAGTGCTTTAAAGTAGAGAAAGGAAAAAAGGAAAAAATAAAAAGGACATGAGAGCCTACTTGGGAAGCCCCATGCCAAATGACATGTGGCTGAGGAAGGCTTTGTCATGTAAAGTAAAAGGGAAAAAGAAAGAAAGAGAAAAAGGGGGTTGCCCCTCAATATGAAAAACCACAAACACATAACTGATCTATGGATTTGGGGTCAGTATGTTCATTTCTGCAATTTTTTTGTGTAAAGAGCTCAAAACTGTCATCATCTTCCCAAATACATAGAACTGGAAGGACACAAAGAGAGTGAAAACAAATGAAAAGAAAGAGTCATTTGGGGTCAACATGGAAGAGACATAAGGTGTTTCGACGCTTTGCATCATCCCCAAAAGGGCAATAAAAATAAAAAGAAAAAGACAAAGATCATTTTTTTTGAGTCAACATGAAGGAGACATTGCAATCTCAATGCCTTGCATCATCCTCAAATTAAAGGAAAAAATCACAAAAGAGAAAGGAAAAGGGGTTAATTTGGGTCAACATGAAGGAAACATTGTGGTCTCAATGCCTTGCATTATCCCAAATGAAAGGAAAAAAGGAAACAAAAGGAAAAAAAGGTTCATTTGGGTCAAAATCAAGGAGACATTACAGTCTCATTGCCTTGCATTATCCCCAAATAAAAGTTGAAAAGAGAAGGCGAAAGGCAAAAAACAAAACGAGTGTACAACATATAGAAGAAATGAGATATAAATAGAAGAATGTCACAAAAGATCAAGCAATATGGGGAATGCATGACATACAAAGAAACACATAAATAAAAATAAACACAACTAGCTAGGCAAGTGCACGTCACTCGTTAAGCAAGTGATCGGACTACCAATCTTGCTTAGTATAAAACTCAAGAGGGCAACTAGCGAGAGGAGCGACAATGATTTTCGAACTAGCACCAAGATAAATTCTTGTCTAAGGAGATTTTTTGTGAATGCTTATAGAAGAGGTTAATAGGGAATTCAAGGTATGGTCTACCTCTTCATCAATTTTAGCATTCTCCTTGTCGTCATCATCTAAGTTGATGATAATGGTAGGACAAATGATAATTTATGTGGTATCCTGCAAGATGGGTGGTGATGGAGGGGTGGGATCAGGCTGGGGGGGTGAAGGAGGAGGGTTGTAAGGCACTGTATCTAGCACAATAGGGTTATGATTTTCAATATGGTCTTCCTCATGAGATTGGTGAGCAAGACCACGACAGTGACACCTACATGCCCTAGATTCTTTATTCCTTTTGGATTTTCTATCAAAGTGCATAGGTGAAGGAGTGGGCTGGTCCACCATGGGTTACTTATCATCCCTAGGAGGAGGAATGAGAGGAACAGTAAGTGGCTCATCCACTTTCTCCTTAGCTTTATAGACTTGTTTAGTGTGAGGAGGAAGAATGAAATTGCTCTGATGATTCCTAGGCCTCTTGGATGATGTGGAAGAGGTTTTAGTAGTGGGTTGACTAGGCATATCAGAGTCAGGTGGAAACATGGCTTCATCAAGGATGGGTGAGCCTGAGGTAGAAGCAGGTATGTTGTGTAGAGACAGTTCAAAGATCTTCCCGGCTTTGAAATTTTGGTAGGTAATGAAAAAAAAGTACCATCTAGGGGTGACGAGCTCCATAGGTTTGGGCCAAAAGACATTCAGGGAAAAGTTACCCTTGGAGGATAAAGGAATAAAACCACTATGGTGGATAGTGAATATGTCATTTTTAGTGGGAAATTTCACACACTTGTGGATGATAGATGGGACTGATTTCATAGAACTAAGCTAGGGGAGGCCAAGTTGTAAATGACATTGGTTGGATTGTGGGATAATGCAGAAGGTAATATCCAATGTCTTTGGACCTAATTTTTCAATGGGAGGGCAATCAATCCAATCATTTGGTATGCAAAAGCATTATGTGTTTTGACCCAAGTAGTAGGTCAATTATAGACATCTTTATCAATATGATGTAATACTAGAAACTCTTTTGTGATCACATTCTCACCATATGCATGATCTATGAGTATCCCATTAGTGGGCTTGTCATAAATTTGACCAGCTATGTAGAGAGGGCCATTAGGAAGATTTTGTAGTATATCTTATGCAGAAAATGTGATCTCAAGAGGTCCTTTTGTTGTGCCCTTATGATGGATAACATCTATTTCTCCCACCATTTCATTAATAGGTGTGACATGGGTTACCATGGGAAGAGAAAGAGAATGTAGATCTTGTGAATCCATATTCATGACATCAAGTGGAGAAGTTTCACTCAATTTAACAAATGACACATTATGTTTGGGCATGGGGTTGGTGAAGATTTGCAAGTTGTGGTTAGGGGGTGCCACAAATTTATTGATTTTATCATTAACGCTAGCAATAGATAAATGGCCTAAATTAATGAGGTCTTTCTCCATGTGCTTTAGATGGTTGCATTGTTCAATGTCATGTTCAATTTGATGATGAAATTAATAATAAGTCATGGCATTGTATGATGGATGTAATGGTTTATTGGGATCATTTGTATGGATGAGAGGTAAAGAGATCATTTGCTACTAGAGTAATTGGGTCATGGTGTTATGAAGGGTGTGAAGGTACGCTTAGGATCTCCATAATTAAAGGGCAAAACAAATCTAATGCTAGCCACTATGTTATTGATGGGTGGAGGGTTTTGGGATGAAGGGTTACATTGGAGAAACCCTTTGTTTGTTTTATGAAAAGGCTGGGAGGTGGATGGAGTGGAAGCCTTAGGCTTCTCAACTCAACTAGAAGTGGACCATGAGTCATGACTACTAGTGGAGTTATGGTAGTCATAGAGTGCTTGACCCAAGTGCATAAAAGAGGGGAACTTCATGAGAGTAAGTTTATCCTAGAGGGATATCACAAGTTTTTCAATAAACATCTTTTGTAGATGGGTATCAAGAATTTTAACATCAATCAAGGAATAAAGAGCCTGATAATGGGAGATGAAACAAGTTATCTTCTCATTATTATCTTATTTTCATCTCATGAGGTATGCTAAGGTTTTCTTTGGGGCCATATGAACTTTGAAGTGATTAATGAAGGCATCCACCAATTTGTTGAATGAACTAATGGAACTATTAGGCAGTGAGGAGAACCAGTCCAAGGTGGCATATTTAAGAGTCCTTGGGAATAACTTAGTGAGAAACTTGTCATCTAGAGAAAAGTCACTGCATAGGGCAATATAGGCAGTGACATGGTTAGAAGGGTCACCCTTCCCCCCATACTTCTTGAATCTGGGATCTCTACTCCTTGTGGCAAGGGAGTGCATAAGATGTCAAGGGATAATGAATTACTATGAACATAGTGGGCAGGGGAGCCATATTAGCTTTGGTTAATGGTGGATATTTTCCATTCCATAGGAGTTATAGTGTGAAATATTTGTGTAATAAGAGGGTCACTGTAAGTGCTATAAGGTGGAAGGGAGGGAGGTGAAGGGGTGAAGGCAGTGGAAGGGGAAGTTGTAGGGATAATAAGGGTAGGGACAATGGAAGAGGTGTAGGGGTGGGATGCCACAACAAGAGTAGATATGCTAGCAGGGATGGTGAGGGGAGGTAACACATTACTAACTTGTTACATAGTGTTTGTCATGGTAGGAGGTGTATAGGTAGGAATAGAAGCAACGATTGAGGGACGAGGAGTGCAAGGTCCTCCATGGCCAAACATAGGAATGGGTGAGTGAGAGGCATTAGATGTAGAAGAGGAATGTTGTTCATAGATTTCTACTATCTTCTTCATGACATCTAGGCCATCATCATAGTCAAGGAGGCAGTGAAGGTACTCTACGGTAGGGATGGTAGTTCCAGATACAAGATCGAGGCTTATTTCATGTTGATAATCAACTAAGGTAGCATGGATATGAAAGAATTTATCATGTGGTAGGTCATCAGGTTTGTGATCATCGAATGTGTCTCCTAGGTGCAAGGAACTACTAAGGATGGTCTCTAAGTTGAGTGTACCATTGTCAATACTAGGAATTGAAGTCGGGGGGATCCCAAGATTTGTAACAAGAGTGGTGTTGGTAGATTCCATGGTCTTATAAATTTGTATCATAACTATATTGGAAAAGGAACAATAAATACTTAGACACGAATCCCTAAGGATGGGGTGTTGGCTAAGGAAATGTAAGAAAAAGTAACAAAAGGGCTAGTAACTTAAGATTCTGGAACAAAACACATAAAGGAAAAACTAAGGATCTTGATTATAGAAAATAATAGATTTTTTTTGGGATTTTGATAATGGATAGTGCCAAAGAACTAGGTCACCCAGTGTAGCGACTTAGTCCTAGTAGCGCTGTTTTTGAAAATTTTCTAAATTTTTAACTACTGTTTATGCTTTTTCTGATATTCAGATACAAACAAAAACTTGAAATACAATTTTTTTTGTATTTTCTTGCTTAAAATGTAATGCATTGTGCAATTCTAGCATGAATTTTAACTAAATGCACTTTTTCTACTAACCCTATGATGCAAACAATGCAAATTTTTCAATGCAATGCAAGTTATCTCTAAGATGAAATACAAAATCAGAAAGCTAGAAAATGGTCTATAGTTGGGTTCACCAAAATGAACCACCAAAAATGTAGCTCTGACCTAGGGCAAAAGGATTCCCTCTACTATTCCCTTAGGTTTTTTCACCCTAGGAGCACTTGGGTTGTGAGAATGACACTCTTCCCTCTAGGTGGTTACAATATTTTTGGCAGTTGCATTCAAAAGGAAGGGGCTGATTGATGAAGGTTGTGATATGTGTGTGTATTGTGTGGCTAAAAGCTAAAAGTAAAATTATTCTAATATAATGTAAGCAATGTAAATAAAAAAAATCTAAACTAATGCAAACTACTCTAAAATGACCTAAATGAATGCAATATAGAAAGTAAATGGGAGAGTTGAGAACTTGTGCACCTAGAAATTTGATTATGCAGATGAATGGTCTCATAATGTTCTAGAAAATGTTTACAAATAGCAAAGGGACACTTATGCCAAGTGGGGCGACCTAGTCCTCCTATTGGGAAAATGAGCCAGACTGGGTTTCAGGGAAAAGGTTACCTAGAAATGCAAACCCTTTTCCACACTTAGCACAGGGAGAAGGTCACCAATACGGGTAACCTAGTCCTCTTGATGCTTTCTGAGGATTTAGGTTCTGATATTGTGGGTCTCGGTTGATGTTTCCTTTTTCTGTAGCAATCCATGTCTAAAATTCCTGAAAGTGACCCGCAACTTGTCTTTTGGCTCTTTCGAGGGTTTGACGCTTTTATGTGACTTGAGGGGAATGTTTGTACTTCACCAAATTTGGATACAAACTTACAATCACATGCAAAGACCAAGATAATGTTAGGGTAAGGAAATAAGGGTTTGCCTAAGTCAAACCGCCTTTGAAGGTAACTAAACCCAAATGAGATAAAACAAAAGGAAAACAAGATTGAATCATAAACTTGAAGGAAACACTTACTAAACCTTTGTTGTTGATGGTCTACAACATGCAAGAGCAGCTCCAATGGAGGTTTCTTGTGAAACCCTTGTACTTGATTGCTTGCTTTGGAAGACTTGAGTGCACGAGTACTTGTGAAGAGATGTAAAAATGAGCTTGCGAGAGATAAAAATGAAGGTGAAAACCATTATTTGTACATATAAAACCCTAATTTTCTTGAAATACAACATGATAGGCTGACACTAGGGTTTAGGAGGCAAGATTCCCATTGAATTTTATTTGAAATTTGAAATTTATGCCTAAAGGGACTAGGTCACCCAAAGTGGCAACCTAGTCCACTTGTGAAAATTTAAGTGGTGGTTGAAAATTAATTTGTGTTTAATGAAGTTAATCAGCTTTGCCTCTTGAAACACACTTTAATCCGATCTAAAAGTACATTAAGGGGACAAATTAGCATAGAAAAAGGGTTAATTTAGGGGTGATAAGCCTAGATAAGTGTGAAATTGCATTACAACACTTTACAACATTTTTTTATAAGGCTTAGAAAGGTGTAAGAAGGTGTTGTTTAGGTGAATTATGTTGAGAGGGTCTTAGAAAAGTGAGGAAATGTGTTACAACACTTCACAACACCTTAGTAAAACACCATTAGGTTATTGTTGAATTGCAAGCTTACAAGGTTGAATCAAGGTAAAACAAGGCCAAAATCCAATTGAAAATGCCAAAATGAGTGAAAAAATGCAAAGGTATACACTTTTTGGCAACACAACAATAACCTTTAAATAAAATAGAGAATTTCAAAGACATAATCCAAGTTCTACTAGTTATTACTTTATCATGTAAGCTTACAACATGAAAGTCAACTAATCAAACTATTCGAATTAAGCTAGACATAGTGTTCTATTTTAAATGAAAATATAAAGAAGGAAACATTAACAAAGGCGATATCATGCATATTTTCAAATATTTCTCCCAAATATTGCATACTTAGAGATTAAATGAACTTTAAAACAAAGTTTGGATGCCATTTCGATAATATTTTGAGTTAAGACAAATATAACATTCGAGAGAGGAGTAGTGTTTTGCAAAATTTTAATGAAAATACTCCTATAACTAAGGAAAACTAAAGAATTTATTTCCAAAAGGAAAAGCTTCAGGAACCCTTTCCTTTTGTTACCACCTTCAATTTATAGCTAAAAATAGAGAGAAATGCTGCCACCACCCAAAATTAATTACTGCTAGATGTTTGCACATGATACCTCACAATCTAATTTTAGATCTTTAATTAGGTCGCGACAATAATTTCTCATCAATTTTCAACTACTGTATTAATGTCCCTTAGATATTTAGAAAAGATTGCCCTCCGTAAATGCTAAGATCCTAGAAAACATCCTAGCAAAAGTTTTGTTGACCAATCACATGGCTCAACGACACCGACTCAAAGCTTCATCTAGAAAACTAAAGAAAACAACATGCTCCAACAAGCTCCAAAGAGAAAGCTTCTTAAAATAATAAACCATCTGAAAGAAGATATCAGGTGTCCAGTGAGCAAGTATTCTCATATTTATGAAAATCGTCCTTGAAAAAACATCCACTGAGCTGACACGTCGCCCAACTTTCTCCCAAAAGGAGATTGATAAATAAAACCTGTGCAACACCCACATGGCGCATTGCGCAACTTTTAGAACCAATTTTTCTTTTGTGCATGGATCATCCCGAAGCTAAGAAAGCATAAAGCCAAAAATCAAAAGAGACTAAGGAAAAAATTTCTTCACATTGCAAATTTCAGCATCATACTTGTGATTCGAGATCATCATCAAATCTTTTTCAACATTTGATATGCACTATTTGAGAAATCCACATCCTAAATTGGCATAATTCCATAATGGGATTATATGTTTGCATTATTCTTTGTCTTTTGAACTAAAGTGTTAATTTGGTTTTGTTATCTTTCAAGTATTGCATTTTCATTTCATTGAGTATTGGTCTAATGGATCTTTATTTCATGAGTTTTTGAATTTTTGTTAACTCTAATTGCTTTGATTATGATTTTTAACTATTACCCATTATTCTCCTATGACAAATAGAAAAGAAATATAATGAATCTATAGAAATATTCACTACATTTTGTAGTATGCCTCACTAAAAAGAGTGCATAGACTCTATCAAATTCAAAATCTTGAACATAAAGAACTATAGTTTCATTTTATTTGAACCATATTTTCAAATTCATAATTTATGAATTGAATTTGAAGTATTTTTCACATTATTTATAAATTGTATAAATTATTATATATTTATTATAGAAAATAATAAATTCTTTAATACTTAATCTATGGTAATTAATCAATACAATAAATAAATAGAAATTACCGTAACTAATGGTAAATAAATTAGTATATTGTATATTAATGTAGAAAATTAAATATGAGCATTTTATTACATAGCTTTAGAACTTTTGATAAAGTTAATAGCCTAATGTGGTGCATAATATTGTGACTTGATGTGGAAAAACCAACGTATTTCTAAAAATATATGTAGACATGTGCTAATATAAAGATTGAATCTATAGTAAAGGATGGTGAATTTTAAAAGCTATCTACTTTTAGGATAATATTTTTCTATGCTAGAATTTAAGTATTATCAATTAAAAGTTGGTTTGAAATGAAAATATATTTTAGTCAGATTTATTTCAAACTAAAATAAATTTATAGCATAAAATTTTCAAACTAAAAATGTTTACTAGATACATATGTACCATCCCTTTGGTGATAATTTATAAGAAAAAAAGAGATATTTAAGACAATTGATATTTCTATCAATTTTACTTGAATAAATAGTATATTTTTAAAAATGTAAAAATGTCTTTTTTAGATCTAAAAGTGTAGTTCTTAATTATAGTGAGAATCATAGATTAAGTATATGTGATGGTTAATGTAAATAACTTATGTTTCAAAACATGTATTATTTATTTTGGTAGTTGTTTTACAATAAATCCACATGTTCACTTATGTGGACTATATTTTATATTTAGTTAGTGCACTTTAGACATTGGTCAAATAAGAGCAGAGTGTCATCTTTCATTGAGAGATAAAAAAAAGGAATCAACATATGTTTATGCATTTAATATCTACATATTTTTACAATGATATTTTACACTTAAAGTTTTAGGAACATTTTAATTTTATAGCCATAAATAAAAGGAGAATCATTGACAATAGGATGCCTTCATCTAAACTAAATTATTTGAAACTATACACTATTTATTTTATTTTATTTTATTTTAAATGTAATTCATTCTCTTGAATATTTTTCTAATCTAAACAATATGTATGGCTATTATAAATTTGAATAAAGGAAAGAATAATAGTTTTTTTTAAGTTTGTAATTTGTGTTAAATTTTTATCTATGACCATTTTTTAATCATTTGTATGCAATATATCACCATAAATTCTATATCCAAAAGTATGTAATATCATGGCTATGTTGATCTATTGAATTTGACAATATAGTTGATTACATGTTTCTCCAATCTCATTATAAATTCTACATGGAAAGAGATGCAATGACTCAACTATACTTTTATATTGAGGTTGGCCATTTAGTTGATACAATATAACATGTTTTTATTTAATTGATTTTCTAACCTAAATATTTCCTTTTTCAAATTGGTTTAATGCAATCGAAGGATTCATTCAATACCTTGAAATAAGCTCTAGAAGAAAGTCAAGGAGAATAATTTCTTGTACTGATAAGTACTTGTTAGAATAAAGGAGGTAATTATATAAGAGATTTATTTTAGTTCTATTTTTAATTCAAAAGGGTAATTGTACATGAATTGGGTTTTGAAAATGGTAGATGATCTAACCATAGATTCGATAGAAAGGGAAATATTTAAAAATGTTACACTATATATTGGTGATGTATATAAAGAATAAATTACATTTACTTATATTTATTTTATTAAACCACACAAATTATTAACAATATTATCACCTTTCTTAAATTTGATTGATATTGGGAGCCTCACAAAATGTGTTACACTGATAACTTATACTCTTTACTTTATATGTTTTTGAAAAGTTAAGCAACATTTACAGGGTGTCGTACCCTTCACAACGGGCCAAAAAGGCCAAAGGAAAACATAGTTCAAATAGAACTTGAACTATAGGCACAACCAGAAATAGCTGACAGACAACTGTCACAAAACAACTGATAGATAATTGTCGAAAACTAGCTGACAGACAGTTGAAACAAGAAATTAAGCAACCCTAGACACATAGGGTTCAGAGCAGGCTCCACAAGCCCGAGACCGAGAAGCACACACAAATTTCTTCTTCTGAAGAACAACTAACCAAGGAGGCTCAGAAGCAGGAACTGCAGAGAACGGTGAGGGGATCGACTCCACCTCAGCCACCATAGGAGCAGCAAGCAGAGAGGGAGACAAAGCAGTCGAGAAAGAAACAATAGTAGAGGCACCCAACAAAGGGTGGACAGGGTTTGATAGAGCAGCGATAGCAGGTGCAAGGTTAGGCACAATAGTGTCAGCAAAAAGGTCCAATAGTGGATCCAAAGAAGGGGGGTTCAGAAGAGGAGGAGCCACCTTCGAAGAAGAACTCACAGTGAGGTGATCTAGAAGAGCATCTTTCCACCAATTCGTAGTGCCCTTGCAGCGGGCCTGAGGGAAAGTAGAGGCCAAATGATCCACCGAAAATCACCTCCTACACTGAAAGGGGAGACCCTCATAGTCTAAGAGCTGCTTCCATGGTTTGTCCTCCACCAGCAAAGCAACATCCCCATGGAGAGGTTTGGAGATGTCCAAATCAACTAACATCCGAGCAACCATGGTGTGCCCAAACTCTTTACTAGTAGAATCCAACAATAAGAAGTGACCAATGGTATTGCCAATGGCCTCGAAGCACGATTCCTCCCAGAACTAGAGAGGAAGGTTAGGCAGATGGACCCAAACAAGCCTAGTGTTCAACGGCTCCGTAATAGGGTTGAAAGATAGAGACCAAGGCCTAATGGACAAAGAATGAATGCCCCACATCTATCCTCTATCAAGAACACAACTTCACTCATGAGGGGAGGCAAAGGTAGCAATAAAGAAGCCCCTGGCGCTAGGGTAGAGCTCGATTTCCCTAGCAACCAAGGGCTTCCAAAAAGCTTCAATCTAGTCATGGAGGTCCGAGAGGGAAGGCCAAAGCCCATTGAATCTATAGACCACACCTGTCTTTAGATAAAACTCCTCATTTTCAACTATCTCAGGACCACATACCACCACCGGGGAGCCCCGGGCACAAGGAATAGACCTCAAGGGAGGCAGAGCATTTACCCTAGTAGCATCAGAAAAAAGATTTTGCCTTCCCCATAAAAACCCTAGTAGTAGGAGGACCTGAGACAGTCAAACCACCAATAGGACTAGACATAGGCACTGAGGCAAGGGAAGGACGAGAGCCCCCAACAAAAGGAACAACATGCATCTCTGCACCACACACCTCTACAATAAACATAGACCCCGGAACACTGTCGACAACACCAAGCTCAGACGGAGAACTAGTGCTAGCCAAAGGGAGCACATAAAGATTCCCAGTGCCAGAAGAGAAACCGCAGGCACCCCCAACTAGAATGTCCCCAACCACGTCCAAAACTCTAGCCATAGACATGCCATCAGACCATTGGAGAGATGCACCAATGGTCTAATGTAGAGAGCTGTTATTCCTCCCGCCGATGCACATTTCAAAAATCTTTCATTTGGTATGTAGGCCAATGTATGTTAGTGTGAAGTATTTCTCTAATTTAATGTTGGTATACAAAGTTCTAAAATATATATCCACTGTGTGAAAACAAGTATAGCATGTTATTCATAAGTTGCATGCCTTGAAAGAAAAATATAAAATTTTATAAATATTGGATATCTTTGTAAATAATCATCAATATTCATAAATTTTAAATTTCAAAATCTCTTATTTTGAATATGCATAGAATGGCTGTAAAATACCTAATAAATATTGCATTTACAAAATCCAAAAATTAACACTCTTTTTATGACTCCTAAATACATAATGAGAATATATTTAGAAAAATAAATGAAAAATTTTAATGGGAGGAATCATTATTATTTTTTTAGATAAAAGACCGAAAGTCTAAATATTATTAATAATATAAAATTTTTGAAAGTACGTAGTTACAAAAAATTTACAAAATATAAAGAAGATAGAAATCATTATTATTAATTATATTTTGTGTTTTGAAAAAGTCTAAAAATATATAAATTATATAAAAAAACTATTTTTAACCACAAAGCAAATAAAATCATATACTTAAAATTGATTAGTATTTACAAGATGGGTCTTTTTGAAAAAATAAAACCTACTACTATCATAAGATTGTCTACCCAGTTTCAAAATGCACCTTTGAAGGTATTTATTAATTAATTGAAAATCATAATACAATAGATTTTTTATTTTCAATTAATTAATAAATATGATAAAAAAGTATCACTACACCATTAAAATTGCACGTTATTTATGAGTTTGGTACCTGTACCAATCACCAATCCATTTAGAGGGTGTTTTCACCTCCTCCATCTCGTAAATCCATTTGATTTTCATTAGAGTGATCACAATGCATTCGGGCTATTTGTCGGGTTTTCCGTTTTGCAAACTACTGATGATTTAGCAAATTGATATTTATAACTAATACATGTTCTTAAAATAAGAAATGGCCATTAGCGCTTAAAAATATTTTGGCGTTGAAGTGCAGAAAGACAATAGAGTACCCTTTGTAAACATCTGCTCTCTAGATTGTCAAATCAGGAGCTTCAACATCTTCATAGATCTTGCAGAGAGTGGGGTATAAACCTCTATACCCACATCAAGGCTCATGGACTCTCTGTTAATGGCTGATGAATTAAGATCCATTAGTGACCCTCTTGTTCCAATAAGTGGGCCTTCTTCTTCTGCAACTCCTGCGCTTTTTTTTTTTTTTTTAAAGATTCTGGATATACTTACTCATTTCTTCTATATAATATGCCTTGCTAACTGAAACATACCACAAACTCATAATATAATTTAATTATCAAACAATCAGTCAAACTGTCATGCCTTATTTACTAATAAAAACAACAAATATTACTAAAAGATTGTAATTCACCGAAATTCAAATTGTTCATATATAAAATTGCATTCATATTTAATTAAAATTTATGAACTTCTGGGATTAAATTTTTTCTTTCACCCTTTATTTAAAGCACAATTTTATGTTCCTTCTAGAACCCCTCTTTAGCAAAAGCATTGACACGTGCAACATAACAAAACTATAGTCAAGTGAGATTGTATCGATGTTACAGTTGTCTTACATAAAGAAGAGATCTGGTTAAAAGAAAAAGTTTGAAAGGTATCTTGTTTTCCAATGAAGGCCATTCGAAGGGGACTTTGACTTCCAAATCTATACACACAATTAAACTCACACAAATGGTATTCTACTTATCTCATAATTGAAACACAATATGCAGTATCTCAATCAAATAATGGTTGGTTATTTACCCATCTAAACTACATGTTTATGGCTTCTATTCCATTTCTATAGCAGTACAGATACAACATTGTCCTCCTTTTTTTTTTTTGATAATTGGTCTTAAAAAGGTAATTTCCCACATTCAAACCGTTCTTTATTTGCACGAAATAGTAAATTATTCCTAAAATTGAATTTTCAAGCATATAAATTATTAATTTGAGGCGACAATGGTAGGTATGTATTAATAAATTTTTATGGGTTTTTAGGATTTGATTATAATAATTTACACTATTAATTGGTCTTTAAAGGTAATTTCCCACATTCAAACCCTTTTCTATTTTCTCCAAATAGTAAATTATCGCCAAATTTGGTAGAAATTGAACTTTCAAGCATATAAAGTACTAACTTGAGGTGGTAACGCCAGGAATGTATTAAAATTTTATGGGTTTTATGATTTGATGATGAAAATTTTTAATAGTAATTTTATGTTTCATATTGTCAAAAAAGGTAAATAGTTACTCTATGTTTTTTTGCTTAATTTTTTTAATCATTGAATTAGGAAAATGTTTAAGAATACTTATTTTGATAAATTTAAAATGTTTAAATAGTTTTGTTCATGTGTTAAATAATACTTTCTAAAGTTATATATGAAAGGAAGTAGAGGTATGGAATATGCTTCTTAAACTAATTTAGGAGAGGAGATATGTACAAAAATTAAACTAATCACAAAAATACAAGGAAATAAATACAAAATAAATATATTGTTACACAAAATTTATATGGAGAAAACTTTTTAGAGAAAAAAACCTTACATTACAAAGAAATTCAATGTATTATTCAATAATAAAAGGTTATAATACACTTATAAATTTGAAACATTTACAAGAGTATCATTAATGACACATGTAGAGTAATTCTTTAATATAACAATAGCTTTCAAATGCACTATCAAAATATTTATCTCAAGTACCCAATAAATTAAGAATATAATACATGAAAGAAGAAAATAGTAATAAATAAATCATTATCTAAAACCACTAAAAAGTTCAACATAAAAATTCCATGTTAGTAATCCAACACCTATATTCTAAGATGAGTCCATAGCTTACTAATATAACATATTTCTAAATGTTATGTTAGATTTTTATTTTTCTTTTTGGATTTCTTTGTATGCGATTTAAGAGCTTATAGGTATTGTTTCGGCTTTTGGGTAGTTACAACGAATATATGAGGATTCATTATGTAAAAAAAGATCAAAAAGTGGTCATTTCAAGTTGACATCTAATACATATTCACAAATTTCTCAATTATCATGCACTATTTGTACCAATAAAGTTGCACAAGTCCTCCAATTAAGTACCTTTTTTTGTAACTATAGGATATAAAGTGTGAAACTATTGGTACATTTGAAAAAAAATGGTGGGATTTTAATTAGCATGTATCAATCCATGATTATTGAAACATGGATGGTAATTAGAACCTTTTCCCTAATGTACAAATATTTTTAATTTTTTTTCTCATATATGAATATATATGTATATTTAATCAAAATTTATATATTTGAGATTAAAACTTATCTTTTACCCATTTCTTAAAGCACAATTTAATGTTTCTTCTAGACTCTCTCTTTAGATGAAGCATTGGCACATGCAACATAACAAAACTATAGTCAAGAGAAATTTTATCTATGCTACAATTATCTTAGAGAAACAACAACCTGGTTAAAAGGATTTAATTATAATTTTTGAGTTAAATCAACTTTAGTAAGAGTTACAAAACAATCTCAGAGGAATATTATAACTTAGGCATCCATTTGAAGGTGGGGACCACAATATCATGCATGTACTTGCATGTTGATTTTTATGATTTGCATGCCCTTGCATGTTTGTGCATGTTCTTTCATGGAGTCATCAAAGCCATCAGAGATTAAGGAAAAATCTAGTTTCACCAAATTTGATTGGTTGAATTTTAGGCTCCCATGTGAAGGTTGTGTGAGCATTAAAAATATTTTATTATTTAATGTTTTTTTCTCAAATTGGGACATGATTTTTGCAAGGTGGTAATTGTATGTTGTTTTGAGAAAACCAAAGTGGTTTTCTCATTCACAAAATTTTATATATTGAGGTCTTTTTTATTTTAGAAGTTGGCTTTTGGAGAGTTTGATTTTAGCATAATAAGACGCTACTTGATTGGATAGAGAATTTGTCAATCCAAATTTATAGATTTATGTGAGTAGATTGTTACTCCATATTCCTAATTTATGTAATCAGGAAACCCATGTTGTAAAGGGAAGCTTGTGAGCTTTTGCATGTTGTAATCCCAATTCGTAGTTGCTATAGTAAACTATAGTGTTTTCCTCCTTGCATATATTGCATGATTTTGAGTTGTGTTATGAGTAATTCAGACTTGTCTTGGGGAGTCCCCTTCATCAATTTTACATTGTTATATTATACTTCCTAGAGATTACATATTTTTTGTCCTTTGATACATCTTGATATGTACTAATTAGAGACTACACTTCAATCTTACATTGATACATCTTTCTTCATAGTCTTTTATACATTTAGCCTAGATAAATTGGTACATATTACTCCTCATAGTTGCTACACAACTTTATTATATCATACTTTAAGATCCATACCTATTGATCCAACATTGTGTTATATTCCACTTTAGAGTGACACTTAGTTTGCAGAATCATCATAACTTCCCCCATGACACATTAAGGTTACATTGTCATATCTTTACATTAGGGGACATCATGTATTCCCCCTTACATTTTTAGTTTCATTACTACATCAATGCACTTAGAGGGCATAATGCATTTCCTTGACACCTTATCTTTTTATATTGGAATTAAATTTGGGGAATTTTGATATGTACTTCATATTTCTATTATACTTTGGGGAATTTAACTCTCACCTCATTTACATCTTTGGATTAAGTTTAAAATATTTACATTGGGGGAATCATTCCTTCCCTACATCATCTATGAACTTCGTTGCAATATTTTACCCATCTAAGTGTATTAAAATTTAATGATCACATCCTTACTTATCACTTATTTATACATTGATCTATGAAACATATCTATATACATTAAGATATATTAAGATCATACAGGCTTGTTTCTGATCAATTTTTATTACTTACACCACATGTATAGAATGCCCTCTTATCTCTTTATCATCCATAAACTATGATAATTTCTTTCCAAACAATTTTATTTCACATATGATTTATAAAAAAAATCTTATTCACATCTACACTTTAATTGTTCACACATAATTATATCAATTAAGTTAATAAAATTTGTGTTTGATTATTATACTTTGACCATGAACTTACATGCATACATCTTTAGAGTCACATTGTGGGCACAAATTGTTCACCTTTACAGTTTGAATATCATTGACTTATCTTCACATGTGTAGAGAATCATGCATCCTAATATTATTATGTGTTATTGCCAACATATCTTTTGGCACTGGTGCATTAAAATTCCCCTCTTACACTCTCTTTCCTCTTATTGCATCATATTTTCCATATATAGCATTTTTGTTGATTCAAGCTTTCAAATTATAGCTTACATTATAGTGCTCCTTTGATCCTTTTCAATTATATTTGAAAGAATTTTACTAAGCACTTACCTTGTTACATATGCTCCCTTTCCCATTATCATGGCCTTATGCATTGTATTTTATGTCATTATTGTTAGCCCTCATAGACATAAATGGACATAGAAATATTATTTTGAGTGAAGTGAAGAAAAATAGTTCACAAATTGTGTAAGTGATGTTTATGAATGTAAGAAAATTTCATAACTCTGATTATGTCTTGTATATAGTTAACAAAAAAATTTGATTGTTAAATGATCAATAGATTGATATTATTTATTTTCGGCCTAAAGAAATATCAAGATTAGACCTACTTTGTACAAGCTTAAATCATCAAAATAAATATGTTTATTTTTGTTTACATTTTAAAATGCTAACTAAACATACAATTTGAATCAACTCACATTTATTGTAAATGTTAAACAAGTAGAGAAACGAAAACAAAACCAGAAATAGAACAACACACGCAAAGACAAGACAACACGAATTACGTGGTTCACCAATAAATGGCTACATCCACCAGAAAGTAGAGAACGATTCTATAATCCAATATATGATACATAGTCTACACTCATGTATTTATACAAGCATGGGAGAATACAAATGGTTATGTGACCATTGGGCTTCACATCCCAACAATCTCCCCCGTGAAGTTCAACCGGTATAGCCATGCATTGCACGTCATCCCCTGCATTTCCCCTTCAAACTCACACTACAACTAGGCCCATCAAAGATTTTAGCTTCACCAAAATTTGTTCACAAATGCTTCAGATGAATCTCCTCCAAAGCACGTCAAACCGAACATACCCTGATACGGGATGATCTTGTGGAATCATAACAAAAGTTTGCTCACTATCGAAATACTTTTGAAAACCTCTAGCCTTTTTAATAATCTGTAATGATTCCAAATTTGGGCTACCCTTAAGCCGCACGATTGTATCAACTACCAACACCTGTGAAAGGATATTATAACTCAGAGTGGTCATTGCAATCTTCATCAGATCTGAACGAAACTTCTCTGCATTCTTAAACAACTGAGACAAAAACTCTGTAAAACTCATCCCTTCCTCTGAATTCAACCTCTTTTCCACACTCTCCTTGGCCATCATGGTGCCAACTCTTGCATACTTCTCCACATCTCTGAGGAAATCTAGCACCTTAAATTCCTTCCATGGTGGCAACATAAATCCTTTAGTTCTCAGCAATAATTTTGCCACCTCACACATTGTCTTCATGATGTCACGCGGTTTATCCGCATCAACGAACAAAGTAGGAAGCTGCTCTACCAGACCTACGTATTCCACCATAGGCCAAGCTATCTCGAATTGCACCCTGAACTTGATGTCTCCTACCAATACCATGGACAAAATTCTAGCAATAGGAAATTGATTTCCACCAACACCGTGTCGATTCATTTTCCCAAACACCGCATGGGCATCACAGCAGAATGGACCATTAGCAAACTTGAAATTGATCCAACTCCCCTATTACTTATTACGAACTGCAATATAGTGTTATCTGTCATCAATTGCAGAGTGAACTATTAGAAGGTGCGAGTAAATATATTTCCTACCACTACCGTCCAGCTCTGCATCACACTGTGCTTCTCCTTTAATCACCAGTGAGTTCTCTTCCACATAAACATGATCTTTGCCAAAGCCGGGCATGTCCACCCTTAGGAGTAGAGCATATTTATCTTCCACAGCCTAGTAGCCTTGACCATCCTCTTGCAGAAAGGAATCATGGCATCCCTCCTCAATAATCATCATTCAATTCATGGCATCCCTCTCGGGAGGAATAGATTCATGCTCGTCCATGTCACTATTTTCTCCCTTGGCCTTCCGCTTACGCTTTTGTGGGAGAATGTTCAGACCTCTGTGCCCTCTAATGGTTGTTTTATTCTCACACATAAAGCCAACACTCTTCTCCTCCTTTTCCACATTAGGAGATTCCAGTACTGTAGCTCTACCATTCTCTGTCATCTCTGACAGAACAGGATAATGTGCCTCCTCTTCGACATTCACTGATTCCACTTCTTGGCAATCAATGCCCAAATCAGTAAGAATAGTATGGAGCTTAGCCAATTCCTCTTTTAGCTCTTCATTTCTCTTCTTTCTAGAAAACTCCCGCTCTTTTGTAAATTTCTCTTTTTTCTTCTCCATACAGTGTATTCACTCTCTCAACATCAAAATCTCCTCTTTTAGAAATACAATTTCTTTGTTTAGATGTTCCTCCTAGTTCTCAGCCTCTTCCTCGGGTTCATCTTCACTCGTCTGGTACTAGACTGTATCCTCCTCTCCCAAGGAGGCATCCTCCTCATCTTAGAGGACTAAATCCACAGTCTCTCCTTCAACCAGCGATTGCTTCAAACCCTCTTCTTTAGCCGAATTCAAACTGCCAAGAAATTCCTCAATGACAGAATCAACCTCCTCCTCATCAACTACAAAATTAGTTATACCCATTAAAATATATGGGAAGTACCGAGAGGCATGAAATGAGAAACCATTATCCATTTCCCAAATGTCACCTTCTTCTTCTTCTTTAGCTTCCATCTCTCCTCCTTGGTTTTAACCAAAAAACACAATACTACTCCATAGCTCTGATACCAATTGTAAATGTTAAACAAGCAGAGAAATGGAAACAAAACCAGAAATAGAACAACACACACAAAGACAAGACAATACGAATTACGTGGTTCGCCAATAAATGGCTGCATCCACTAGAAAGCAGAGAACGATTCTATTATCCGATATATGATACATAGTCTACACTCATGTATTTATACAAGCATGGGAGAATACGAACGGTTATGTGACCGTTGGACTTCACATCCCAACATTTATTTACTTAAAGCAATTTATAATTAAATGTATAGATTTTATTACATTAACCCTTTAAAAAATAATGAAAATAAAAAAAAAACCATTATAAACAAATTGAAAATCTAAATAATCTTAACATCGTTAATTACAAGTATTAGCCTTTAAAATGATCTCAAATTACAAAAAAGCATAAATTATCTCAACATCCTTCCATACTTAAAATTTTCTTAAACCTTGTGAAACCTTTGTAAACTATTTTCCTAACACAATGCATTCGGGCTGTTTATATAGGAACCCAGATTTTGCACAACGCATGTACATGTGGCGATTACAATAGTCTTAGCCGGTTAGTCTAGATCTATACTCAACATATGACTAGTAATTATTTTCTAAAGTAGCCTTCAGGCAAAGTTTGCTTTCGCTGCTCTGTGATGAGTAATGGCCATCAGTACTCATAATTATTTTGGCGTGGAAATAGAGAAAGACGATGGAGTTCCCTCTGTAAACATCTGCTCTCTCTATTTCCAAACCATGTGCTTCAATCTCTTCATAAGTCTTGCACAGAGAGCGTGGCATCCTGGACGTGGTAGTCCTTATTATGACTGTTTCACTGCTATAGACATCAATATCCACATGCAGGGTTATGGACTCTCTGTCAATGGCTGATGAATTATGATCGACTAATGACGCTCTTGTTGCCAATAACTGGGCTTTTCTCTTTTGAAGCTCTTGGGTTTTGATTTCAAGATTCTTGATATATCTACCCGTTTCTTCTATTATGCAGTCTCTTGCTAACTGAAACATACAAAAAGCTCATAAAACTAACACCAGTGGAATGCGAATGAGAAGTAAAAATAATAGTATATTAGGCAAAAGAAAATTATTTCCTTCGGAAGTTGTCATTAACTTACCTTTCGAGAGGTGGAAAGAGGCAGCAGAGACTGCAAAATAGATAAAAAATGCCTCATCTTTTGCCTCCTCATTTTCTCGGATAACGCTATACTCTCATTTCTTTTGCTTTTCATTGCTTCCTCTGGATTTAGAATGAGCCGTTGTGTATTTTCCTCATCCAGATTGAGGTCAGAACGACTGTTGAGAGGATTGTTGTCATGCCGAACTGCACTAGGCAGATCCAGATCATGTTTGGGAGTAGAAACCCGGGAAAAGAAAAGAGCACACAGATGTACTGCCATTGTTATTCAGCGATAATCTCTCTCAAGACGCTCTTATACTCTGCATATATTTATATACTCACCTGGGTTAGAAGCTTCATGCAAACTTCTTGTGTTAATTTCGAGGGAACAGTATTGAAGTGTTTTAAAGTCAATACAAAATTTGACAAATAGAGATACGAAAATTGTTTACCTTTTAGGTGTAATCTTTTTATTGAATTATTGACTATTGATGTTTGCATATTGAATTCTCACGGATTGTAAGTATGTACTGAATTCGAACATGTATAAAATGCTTTACATTAAGTAGAAAATTGTCTAGATCAGTTGTCAATTTTATATCTCCCTTTATTTACATGTAAAAGTGAAACATTACTAAAATGTTATAGTTCATTTAATTTGTCTTGATTGATAAGATAATTCTATCAATTCATTCATGGCTATTCTTATTTGATTATTATACTTTAATCGTGAGTTTACACTCAAACAACTTTTGAGTCACATGGGGTCACGGTTGTTTCTTCTTTACATTTTCACTATAATCACTTTATCTTCACACATGGGGAACATTATGCAGTATGACTTTCATGTATTTATTTGATTTTCAAAGTATGATTTAGCATGAGGGTACTTGCCTTCACCTTTTGTACCCTATTACAGTTTATTGCACATATTTCCAATATTAGGTGTTTTGGCTGATTCTTTTCTAAAAACCCTCATGTCTTCATGAATTCACACTTTCTAATTTATGTTATTATTGTTATTTCTTATAGAAATGAATAAGCAAAGAAAAATTCAAGAAATCTTTGAATTATGTGAGAAAAATATTCAAAAATTATACAACGAAAATCTACAAGTGTAGGAAGAGCTGATCATTTTGGAAGCCCCTAATAGTTGGGTTTGCGCATATATATTCAATAGAAAATTTCAGCTATTAAGAAATCAAAATATTTATATTAGTCATTGTTGATCACACTAAATATCATATTTCATAATCCATAACATTTTTTCTAATAATATAAAATTAAATTTTATTGAAACAAGGCAATTAATATGGATTGCACAAATATTTTTAATAATTTTTTTACATCTTTTTTCTTTTCCATCTCCATCAAGTAGATACCTTTATGATTTTTAGAAAACCTATTTTTTTAGACCTTTTAAGTATTATTAATTATTTTTTTGAAAAGCTTATTCCAATAACTATAATTCTTAAAAATTTCATGTCAGGGTGACTCCATTTGATGGATCAAACCCTACTATAGGGACAAGAAATCTACTTGTTACTTTAAAACACCAGGAGTTTCCCAAATAAATGAATCCAATCGAAAATTCACTTTAAATAACATCAAAATCGTTAAGTGTAATGGTGTAGACAAAAAAATCATATAAAAGATAGATTGATAGTGTAGAAACCTAACATTGTCTAAGTGCATCACACATTTATATTTTTCGTAATTAACAACATTTTCCTCATTATCTCATAATTCGTCAATTTTAATTAAATAATTTCTAATTATTTGATTAAATTCCTTAATTTCTTTTATTAATTGAATAACTGATATTATTTAATTATTTGATTAATTCATGAAAAACAACCCAATTCCCCCCCTTATCAAACAAATTAAATAATTTTGAATTATTTAACTAAATATTAATTTTTCATTAAATAATCTTGAATTATTTAACTAAATCTTAATTTCCTATCACCTCACAATTAAATAATTTCTTAATTTTTTAAGTAGTAATTTTCCTCCAATATGCACAAAGAACATTCTATTTTAAAAATAATTTTATTGTTTTAAAAATATCTTCCCTTCTAAAATATTTCAAACTAATTTCCTTGAATTAAGTGGATATTTTGAGTTCTCTAAATCTTTCATTAATTATCTACCCTTTATCTCCTTGCTCTAATCTAAACCAGTGATCTTCATCTTCAATCTCCACCATTGATCGAATATCTGCATTTCTATAAAATAATTCATCCTCTTCATGAACACCATTCATAATTCTTGTAAGAAATTTATGACCTTTTTGAGAGCATTCCTAAGAATTTGAGCATCATAATTGTGAGTCAAGATCATCATAAAATATTTTGCAGCATGTGATATGTACTATTTGAGCAATCCATGTCCTAAATTGACATAATTTTAATTATTCTCCTATGATAGATAGATAAAAAAGTATAGTGAAGCTATATAAATATTCACTACATTTTGCAGTATGGCTTCTTCAAAATGAGTAGACTTTCCCAAATTTAAAATCTTGAACATAAAGAACTATGCCTTCTTTTCACGTGGACCTTATTTTCAAATTCATAATCTATGAATTGATTTTGAAGTACTTTTTACATAATTTATAAATTGTATAAACTATTATATATTTGAAATAGAAAATAATAAATTCTTAAATATTTAATCTATTAATTACCGTAGCTAATGGTAAATAAATTAGTATATTTGGAATTTATTACTTAGCTTTATAACTTTGATAAAGTTAGTAGCTCAATGTGGTGCATAATATTGTGATTTGATGTTGAAAAGCCAACTATTTCTTACACGTGATACTTAAAAATTTATGTAGACATGTTCTAATTTAAATATTGAATCTATAGTAATGGTTGGTGAATTTTAAGAGCTATGCACTTTTAGGATAAAATTTTGCTACACTAGAATTTATGTATTATCAGTTAATAGTTGGTTTGGATTGAAAATATATTCGAATTTGTATAAATTTAAGACATAAAAGTTTCCAACTGAAAATGTTCACCAGATACATATGTATCAACACTTTGATGTTAATTTATAAGAAACAATAGATATTTAAGAAATGATATATATTTATCATTTACCCATTTCTTAAAGCATAATTTTATATTCCTTCTAGACTCCCTCTTTAGCTGAAGCATTGGCACATGCAACATAAAAAAACTATAGTCAAGAGAAATTATATTTGTTGGAAACAAGCCACACTGAGAGGGGTGGTGAATTAGTGTTGTGCAAAAATTAACTTTAGTAATCTTTAACTTCAAAGCATTAATGACATTCATTCACAATGCATAAACAAGAAAGTAAAGACAACACCATAACACCAATATTTTTACATGGAAAGCCTATTAGGGGAAAAGCCACAATACATGGCCAATCCACAAGTATGATTCTGAGTATACTCAAAAGTAAAGTTTACAAGGGAATGCGCTTGCATTCAGGCGCACTGCCTAGAGCTCAATGCTCAAGAAATAAAGGGATTTCTTCCCAAGAGTTCAGATTAAAACCATATGAAGATTTGAACTAAGATGATAGCATCTAAAATTCCTGATTACAGTTCCAGATTTAGCACAACAATGAATCTGTTCTTCTACAAACTGAATCTATAATTTTTCTCTGCCCTGCTCATGCACACAACACATATCTTCTATGTGCAAGTAAAACTGCGCATTATCGGACCTCTGCTCTGTTCTAACTCACTATTCGAACCTCAACACAAATCTTACATCATACAAAATGATACGAAAGACCAAGTATATATATCTACAACATAGGATTTATTTACACTCTATCGGCTTCAACAAAACATAAGAAAATTACAACTGTCGGCTCACATTATGATAAATATACAATGTGTACCCTCAAAGGTTGGCCACAACTTGGCTAGGACCCAAAAAATGACATACAAACATAGATATACTTAAATAATTTTTTCCCATACATCTGTGACTTAATACATTCATGAGGTCGACCTCAATACAAGAAAAATTGAGAAAATGACAACCAAATCTTTTAAGTTTCACAAGATCTGGTACGAGTCGTTGCACTTTAGAAGAAATAAAGATAATATGCCAACAAATATTCCCTGGGATGCGTAATGCAAAATAATAACTTGAAATGATCTTACAGATCGAATAACACTATGTTAACAGATACCCTGTTCTCACTTGACAGTTCTGAGTCTTCTTGCTAGTAGGAGAAAATGATGGAGTGTGGACTTGATAGATGATTATTGTTTCCATCAATGACAACACCAAGTGAACCTCGCAGTGTCTCTTGCCAAAATCTCCCCCTTTGGCATTGATGGCAACACTTAGTGAAAAATGACTAAGTGTCGGATCAGTACCAACATAGACTATACCGCCCAAAAATTCAAAACTATAATTCTCCAATTCTCCCCTTGAGATGATTAAACATTTTTCACTCTATTTCTTTTTTCCCTTTGACATCAATGGAAAAGTTAGGTGTCGAATGCCAAAAATGTGTCAATTCATAAAAACTGTTTGAGCAAAGAAAACTGTAACTTACATGAGTTGAAAAATATCAGCAAAGTCTTTCTTTAGCTAAATCAGATTTGTGTTCTAAACCCTTTTAAGACTTTCCAAAATTGTGATGTGACCACATATCATATATGATTGAGTCTCTTTGGACTCTAGATTGGATGGATATGCAACTCCTAAAGATTCCTCTCCTTCTTTGAGAGCACTTGACAATATGCCAAGTTTTGGACAGATGATGCTCTGGAGTTCACAACTTCTAGCAACAATTTTGTCATTTTCATGTTTCAACCCTTGTATACTACTGAGAAGAGACATCACTTCTCCTTCTGATTTCCCAACACTACTGCTTACTAGAGAAAATGCTTTTGAGATAGCATTTAGTTTGAGTTCCAGCTCCTTGACCTTCTTTTCATTTTCCTTTATAAATTTTGAGAAAGATAGGCATGCTTTTTAAATCTTTCAGCCTTCTGACTGAGCACCCTTCACATTCTTAATGCATGTAGTCAAGAGTGTTTTATCTTGAACAATCATCTTTTTCATGCCACTAAATCTTTTAGCATCGAATTATTTTTGTACTTTTGTCATGGTTGATATTTCAAATGACTCAAAATGAGTGTCAACAAAACTGATTAGCCTTTTTAGCTCACGGGAAGATGAGCTAGCCCAATCTTTTACATAAGATGGAATTAATTTTTCCAATACCCCAAATGCCAGATTTAACAATACATTGTCCTCAATGTGAATTTTAGTAGCTCCTCTCTTGCCTGAGCTTCAATGAATGTATCTATTCTCATGTTTTGAACTGGGATTAAGGTAGATAGGCGAATAGGACCTTCAATCAATTCTAGATCCAGTTGTTCTTTTGTGCAACCAAAAATTGCTTTACAACTTCAGAAGTGTCTCTTGTAGCTGCAACCAAAATAAATTTCTTTTCCTCAACAATTGTTTCCTCAACTAAAGGTGTGGGTTTGACTTCAGATATTTCTACCTTTTCAACTGAAATATTTTTAGGTGCCTCCACTTCCATGGGAATTTTAGTATTAGTATCAGTACCAACATTATCATCAACATTTTTATCAACATTTCCTTCTTCTACTTCATTCACCGGATTAGGTAAAACATTATCAACATGGGTTTCTTTAGTCACAATATCAATTCTTTCATTTAATAGTATTTATTTTTGAATTTTCTTAGTTTCCTTTGTGACTTCTTATGTTTCACCAATCATAAGTTTTTTGATCCTTGTTTTACTTTTGAACTGTTGTTGTGCTTTGTTCAGGAGTTCCTTCATTTCCTCTAGAGACATAGCTAGACATAGTTCAGCTAGAATCCTTTCTCTCATTCACTCTTGATTTTTAATATTTAACCTCCTGGCTTCCAGAATGTCATATAATTTTTTTGAAAAACTATCCATTATTTCAGTCAAAACTTTATTGAAAGAATTCATGTGTTTTATAGTTGCCTCTTCCAAAATTCTTTTATCAGAAATACTGAAAGATTCATACCATTTTAGAAGCGATTTTAAATTTCCATCCTAAACCATATCTTTCTCAATGGATTGCAAATACATACCTAATTTATTTGCCTTTGCTTTCTTCTTGGCTTGATCACCTTCACTAGAAGAATTTTTTTGTGTGACTACAACTGCTTTAGTACCTTGATCCCAGATCTCTTTGCTTTCTCCATCAGATTTTGTCTCCTCATCATCTGATATAGCCATATATATTCTTTTTCTTTTCTTCTTTCCTTCCTTCCATATTTTTTGGGTCAATTTTTATGGGAGTGACCTTTGTTGTAGGGGCTTATTGCGATACAGAGCTTCTTGTAGTCCTAGCTCAGTCGGATGGCATTGCCAGACCAGCTGACTATGCTTTTGATGCCTCCTTAGTAGCTTGTCTTGTTGCTTCATCTTCAACTCTTTTCTTTCTAGCTTCTCTGAGTAGATCTCGAGATATTCCCAAGCTCTCTATGAAAATAACAACTTCTTTTCTCACTCGCTTAGTACCAACAAGATTTCTCAACTCACTATGCACCTAGTTATTCTTTTTAGTATATGTTCTGAACCTCTCTTCTACTGGATCAATTGGTTTTCTCAGAATGTGTTGAGCATACACGTCCAAGACTGCTCCATCGACTTCAAAACCCATAGGCATAATCCATATTGTTTTGGGATCAACGACCTCCATCATGCACTGATTAATGCTCACCATAAAACAAATAGAATCTTTGTATTTTTCCATAATAGAGGTAGGAATCCTCTCTCTTGCTTTCATCATAGCCTGAAAATCCTTGAAATACCCCCACATGGCATAATTCCTTGATTTCATGTTCCCGGTATCATATAGGAAATCTCTGATTTTTTTGGCTACCAGAGAGTCCTTTCTCCACTGAAATTTACCAACTCCTAGAGTTTCATCCATGAAATAAAAGAACAAACATAAACACAAGGTACCATATTTGAATGATTTTTTCTTATCCTTCTTTATTTTGGCCATATTTTCCATTAGTTGAATCCTCAGCAACTCACGTAGGTTGTAGCCAACATTTTCTTTAACCATCTAGTATGCTACATAAATTGATGTACCGGATATAGAGTTTTATTGACTAGAATGGTATATTTTGTAACCAATGACCATGGATGCAAATTTAACATCTATATCATAGATATTGTCTATGGTCATTTCCTTTCTATCATAAGTTGATCCTATTGCATCTATGACAATTTAATTATTCACAAATTTGAGAATGGGTAACCCACCGGAAGAATTCAAACCGGTTATGGCGCTGGTGGCTTCCTTAGTGATTTTGACAGGAATGGTAAGCCACATGAGTTCATCGTGCACTTGACTTAGAACATATCAAACCCATTTCGCTTCAGGAAACATGGAGAATTTAACCATTTGTACAAATTTATTTGTTTCCAAAATTTTATGCCCTCGCTTTACATGGAATTCTTCATCAACAATATGGTGATTATATAGATTCAAAAGTTGGGAGCTACCCAGTTCTTCAATATTCACATGAATATAAACCCTAATATCTTATGTATGAAAAACTCCATGCGGTGCCGATGAAAAGGATCTTAAAGGGTTAGTCTCAAGAGATTTATAAATATACCATTTGAATTTCAATCGAGGATGACTTCTACTACCAAAGGAGTACTCATTTTCCCAAAATCACAAATTTGTAGGGTTTTTGTAAAATACCTTTTTCACTGGATCACAACTTGAATGTTGAATCACTTTTGACACTTGGATCTCACTTCAAATCACCAAATATCACTTATGAGCTCTCCAAATTTATTCTCTTTGAAATGCAAGGTGAGAAATGAAGTGTGAAATGAATTTTTATCCTTTTTCGCACCTAACACTTTTGTCACAATAAATGTTGTAACCCTATTACATCTGGTTATATTGTATCTATACGCAGTGGCAAATAGACCATTTTTAGACCTCTAATTCAACATACCGATTCCTGTAATGAGTTCAACAACATTTGTTGATCGATTATGCATCTACTGAAAAAATTCACTTCCTGTGTCACTTTTCGGTTAGGGGTTCATCTAATTTTCTTTTACAACTCCCCCTAGACCATAGGCCTAAGACTAATTCCCAAAGGAATTACAAAAATCAAGTTTTGGTGTTGGCATAGTCTCTTTAGTAGAAGGTTTTTTATTTAGCCATTTCTTTTGCATTTTTTGCCTTACTGTATCTGCAGTGATTTTCCCTTTCCCTTTGATGTCTTTCTGCATATTTTTGTTTTGGTTTACCGACTCTTTTTTGTTCTAGTAATATGTTGCAATATGACCAAATTTGTTGTAGTTGTACCATACAACATTTCCTTTTCTAGACAAGTTCTTCCATTGATTTCCTCTTGATCTGCACTAGTTAGTAGTATGGCCAAGTCTATTGCATGTGTAACATCTAACACCTCTATCAATTTGATTCATCATACTTATGCATTCATTTGACTTATGACCTACTTTGATTCATCCCATTTCTACACTGAGAAGCCATATGTCCAAACTTATTGCATTTGAAATAATATCCACTAAATTTCTTAGCATTAGGTTGTCTTACCAGATACCTTCTAGGTTTGTTCATTTGGTTTTCTTTCCTGAATTGCCTTGGTCCTGAATTCCTTTGTCTAGATTTTTAAATTTCTCCCTCTTCATATCCAAGAACTCTTCTGTCACCATGAGTCCTCTGATTATCAATTAGCTCATCAAGCATAACAAAACTAGCTTTGAAATTTTATTTGTATTCATTTGCAGTGACAAGTTTGTTTACGAGATCATCTAGCTATCTTTCAAGTGCTTATTCACCATTTCTAGATACTTCGAGTTCATCATCCAATCGACTACATACCTCAAATTTTTCTTTTAAGGATTGAGCCAAACTTTCTTCATTCTTCTTTCTATCTTCAATCTCTTTTGTCATCTTCATCATGATGGATTCTGTTTCAAGCTTTAGATCGGTATTATCCTGGGTAAGCTTTTCACATTCTTCTGTCTTCACTTTTAGGGCTTTTCTAGTTTGATAATATTTAGTGCTCTTGTTATTATTCTATTGAATTTGATCACAAAGTTCCTTTCTCTTTTCTATTGAATTATTGATTTTATCTTTTAGAGACTCAATAAATTTCTCTACATCCTTGAGATTCGCTTGTAGTTTATGAACTTCATCTTTTGACTGATCAAGGTCATCTAGGGCCACCATAAGCTATTGTTCAAGATTGCTTGAATTCATCTGAATTTTATTCCAATATCTCCCAAGCTATTAGACTTCTTCTTTTGAGGAACTAGCTTTGATACCAATTGTTGAAAACAAGCCACACTCAGAGGGGGGGTGAATCAGTGTTGGGAAATAGTTAACTTTAGTAATATTTAACTTCAAAGAATTAATAACATTCATTCATAATGCATAAACAAGAAAGTAAAAACAACACCATAACACTAATATTTTTACGTGGAAACCCTATTAGGGGAAAAACCATGGTGGGTGGCCAATCCACAAGTATGATTCTAAGTATACTCAAAAGTAAAGTTTACATGGGAATGCACTTACATTCAGGTGCACTACCTAGAGCGCACTACTCAAGAAAGAAAGGGCTTGCTTCCCAAGAGTTCGGATTAAAACCATATAAAGATTTGAATTGAGATGATAATATCTAAAATGCTTGATTATAGTTCCAAATTAAGCACAACAATGAATCGGTTCTTCTACAGATTGAATCTATAATTCTGCTCATGTACAGAACATAGATCTTCTATCCACAAGTGAAAATGTGCATTATCGCACCTCTACTTTGCTCTAACTCGCTATTTAGACCTCAACACAAATCTTACATCATACAAAATGATACGAAAGACCAAGTATATATATCCACAACATAGGACTTATTTACACTCTGTTAGCTTCAACAAAACATAAGAAAATTACAACTGTCAACTCAGATTATGAGAAATATACAATGCATACCCCCAAAGATTGGCCACAACTTGGCTAGGACCCAAACAATGACATAAAAACATAGATATACTTAATTAATTTTTTCCCATACATATGTGACTTAATACATTCATGAGGTCAGCCTCAATACAACAAAAACTAAGAGCACGATAACCAAAACTTCTAACTTCCACAAGATCTGGTACAAGCCACTATGCTTCAGAAGAAATAAAGATAATATGCCAACAAATATTCCTTGGGATGCGCAATGCAAAATGATAACCATAAATGATCTTACAGATCAGAGAACACTGTGTTACCAGATACCTTGTTCTCGCTTGACAGTTCAGAGTCTTCTTGTTTGTAGGAGAAAATGATGGAGTGTAGACCTGATAGACGATTATGGTTGCCATCAATGACAACACCAAGTGAACCTCACAGTGTCTCTTGCCAATAGTATCAATGCTACAAATGTCTCAGATAAACAACAGACCTGGTTAAAAGGGTTTATAATTATAATTGTGGAAAGAATCATGCATCCTAATTTTATCAAATATGTGTTATTTCCAACACATCATTTGACACTAGGACATTCACCTTCCCCTTTTACACTCTTTCCTCTTATTGCATCATATTTTCCATATATACCATTTTTTTTATTCAATGGTGCATAACAGAGCGTGGATATCAATCTAGAAACTAACAACAAAAGAATCTTAAAAATACTAACTCTAAATTTCTGAGAGATTATTTTTTAATAAATTGATACTACAATTCAATCATCCTCCCATCATCTCTTCCATGTTGCATAAACGGTCAATATAATATGAGGTGACCGTAACAAATACATTATAATTGGAAATTAGTTCTAACTATTTCCTACAACATCTCCTTAACCATCTCCTATGATCTCTCCATGATCTTCTCAACAATCTTTATCCCTTTATTTACTCAATTCTCTCCATCTCTCATTCCTACGTAGACTTCTAGAATTAGTCTATATTACTATATTTTTTATCATATTAAACATTACAAATGTGAAATATTCTCTCACACTCCCTCTTAACAATTATTTGTAATTTCCATCTCTGTCACTTGGTTCTTGATCTTTTGTCTTCAAATCTTTTATATCTAGTCCTCTGTTCTTTGTGTTTGTGTCTCCTCATCTTGCGCCTATAACTTTATTGTTGATGCTCTTGCATCAGACTCCCAAGGAACAAAAAAAAATTCTCATGGGCTCTTGTCCATGAGTTTTCTAATTGCTTTTGTTGATTGTACCTTGTCTCAAATTTTCCAATTGCAAGTACATTTATTGCAACTTAATTCCCTCCTAGATCCCAAACTTTCTTTTGTCATTGCCCACTTGCCTTACTATCTTGAACATGTTTTTTTCAACTTTAATTTTGGTGTTGAACCTTTTTATTAACTTTTTCCTTTTCACCTCTTGTAGTTGTTGATATGGCGTTGCTCTTCTCAATCTTCCAATTTTCCATACTTTACTTTGCAATGCTCCACTTGTCCTGCTGATGTATTCTCTTGAGATCAATTAATTTTTGTTGTTGGTTTTCTTCTTCACTTTAGTATGCCTCCTCTTAGGCAATTTCTTTATCAGAATATATAACTTCTCAATCTCAATATCTAGCATACTCCTTCGCTGGTCCATGCTTATGATACTACTCCATTACAACTCTGGTTCAAAATTTAAAACTTTTATGACCTCCATTGCCATTTCACTATTCAGCTTCCATTCTTCATCACTATTTTTTTTTTCAAAAATGTTTCAGGCACTTTATTGCCTCCTCCATGTTTGTTTTATGAAAGGTTGACTTTCATACTGCAAATCCTCACTTTTACCTCCATCTGCACATGAAATAAGCTTATTACATTAAGCATTAAATCTCCAAAAATCACCATCAATCATAAGAATGATTGCTTCCTTCTCTTTACTGTTGTCTACAAATATGTATTTTTTGTCCTTCCATATACATTTCTCTCTCTTTGAGCCTCTGATTCTTCTTTTACAATTTTTTGATGACATTTTCCTCTTTCTTTTTCTTCATGCTTCTTGTTTGCCACCTCTTTGTAGTTCTTCCTAATCTTCAGATTGACTAGGCATTCCTTCGACATCCTCAATTATGCATTCAAATTTTCATTTCTAAGCCTATCATCCCCCACTCCACATGCTGGAATTTTCCTTTTTTTGTCATCATCTTCTTGTGTTGAATGAAATAAAATTTAATTCTCAAGCTCCCTTAATAACATCTCCAATTATTTTATTTCCTCATCAAATTTAGTCAGCATTGTATCTGAATGTTTCTCTTTATCTTCTTGATCCTTATTTTGGATATCTTCATAAACCAACATGTCCTTGTTCATAGCATTAATAAGTTTTTGCAACTATTCTCCAATAGCTGTATTTTTCCATTATGTGTGATTTCCTCTCTGCTTGTCTTCATAAGGAAATTGTGCCTCTCCCTCTTTGGAAACAAGATTTTGATTATGTTATTCTTCTATCCTTATGATAGTTTTCAATGATTGTCCATCTTCTTTAATACTTGCAAAACCTACATGCATACACAAATTATCAGTTTTTAAAATATAAGGCTCTCTAGTGCCTCATTTGATGTCTTTGTTGTTAGATCTTCATGTTGATCTAAATTTTCCAAACAATCAATGAAACTTTCATGAAGTCTCTCAGCTTCAACATCATCATCATCCTCTCCAAGGACTGATCCCTTTTCTAGTTCACAATAGTGAACTTTTTCTTCCTCAAACTCATTTGCTTTGAGTTATTCTTCCTTCAACCAAGCACTCAATATGTGTCATAGCTTTTTCCTCAACTTTCTTGCAACCAATTGTTTAACAATCCATGCAACTTTCTTCTTCATTCTCCATCCATATATTTGATCTCTCTCACTTTCCTGTAGCAGCTTCATCATTATATTGACTTGTTCCTTCATCTTAACAATTTCTTTATCAAATTCTTTTTGGCTCATTCTTTTAATGTTTACGCCATTTTCTATGGAATTCTCCTTCATTTTATTGTGGTTTACACCTGAACCCTTTTCATGACTATCAATCATCATCTTCACTCTTTCTTTATTTATCATCCACTTGTGAGTTGCACTAAGGCTCTATAATAGCAGGTGTATTTCACCCTACTACAAGTGCCTCACCAAGCTTCTCTCCTTCGAGCTTGGCCTTTTGGTAACACTGGTTCTCTTCTCTCGAGAAAATTTTGAACTTCCTCTTCTCTTCTAGGCTTTTGCACTCTACTCACTCTCAAGAGATTCACTGTCTCTTTTCTTTGGACAACTCTACCCACATTTACAACTTGTGGAGTTGTCTCAACAACTTCTACCCAACCTTAGCTGGAAGTTGTTCTTCTCTCAATGATGCAACATCTACTATAAGAGTTACCACACTTTTCTTTCTCCTTATGTTGCCACCTGCATTCAATGAATGTTAACTGCAAATCATAAAGACCAAGTTACCTACTAGATCTCAATAGATTTTCGTCTTGAGTTCTTTCCTTTGCGCTATTGCAAGACTATTTATACCACCAGTCTGCTCAAGTTTACTTCAAGCTTCCTTTAACATATTCATCATTCTGCTTCATTAATGGATATGTTGATCAATGTCCATCAAGATACATATGAATTTATGTATTCAACTTAACTTTGACTTTGTTGAGACTCCAAACTCAACCAAAATCTTGGCATTCTTAACATGTCCAATAACTTTAACTCTAGACCATAAATTTTGGGTGTCGGGTACCACTGATCATGGGCCCTCAACTTTTTAAATAACTACTTTTACAAGACTTTTCAATTTATCATGACAACTTTAATGTAATTAGACTCAACCTTCCTTTAACAAAAACTCTACATAACCATTTGAAGCACCTTGAAAATATTCTATTTGCCAACATAAAAAAAATTTCACTATATCTTTCAACTTACATTTAGACTCAACATCAACTTACAAAATTTTGTGATGAATTTACTTATTTAACTTGACTCTCAACAATTTGACACAAACTCTTGACTTGACTTGGACATTTGATTCCTTGAAGTCAATTTCATATTTCCAACAAAAAACCTGCCATATTCTGATCATAATTGCTCACTTATCAAAATGATTTTTAGGTTTGATGCTCCTCATTTCTAGCTTTCCAAAACATTTTGAATTTCTCAATTTTGTTGAGAAAAGAGAAAGTTATAGGTATTTTACTGAAACTAATTTTCTTATTACAGTGAACTTTACAGTGATGCCTAAACAAATTTTCACACAACAAGTAATCTAATATTGTATTACCTCTATAAAATCATTTCCAAATTCAAAGCACCAATGACCAAATTATTTACCTTTAATGGACACTCTTTAACAACCTCATGGATGCACACTCTTCTCTTATGACTTCTAAAATTGGCAGCAGATCCGGCCATCAATATTGGAAAGAAAGATTGAATGAAATAACATCCTCCTTCCTTACATGGGGGCTTACTCCTACGATTGTAGACTCTGACTTGATTTCCTCAGTGACTTTATTTTGCCTCATCTTTTACGGTTTTCATCAATTTATTTTTCTATAATTGATCCAAGCATCCACTTTTTGTGAATGCAGAGACTTCAATGATCTTGAATTTTCTTCTACAGGCTGGAATTTAAATTGGGGCATTGCTTCAAAAAACAACAATAAAGTCTGGAAATGATTAGCGAGGTGTTCTAGATAAGGGAAACTAATTGGTATCAATTTGGAAACTAACAATAAAAGTGTAGGAGTAGAGGTAGAGAACAAACAAAACAAAACTTAAACAAAAATTTTTACACATAGACCACATTAAAGATTATATTATATATCAAAAAAAAATCCTTCTACAGAGCAGCTGTTGCTGTAAATTTGCCTTCACTTTGTAATTCAACCTTTCATTTCTTAACTTCAACTTGGCTACTATAGCGCCACATTCATTCGCCTTCTACCACTGATACAAACAACATCACCTCGCATCAATAAGATATGACAACCTAGATTAATATCAACAAAATACAAAATTAAAAGCCCTTTTTAGAAGGCCAAATTGTCTTTGTTCGAAACAACATCACCTCGCATCAATAAGATATGACAACCTAGATTAATATCAACAAAATACAAAATTAAAAGCCCTTTTTAGAAGGCCAAATTGTCTTTGTTCGAAACAATTAAAAACACATTCAAGTCATATTAAAAAAGACCATCCTTGACATAAATAAACACCAGCTCAAACTCCACATGGACCACTGCCAAAAATAAGCTAGTACCGCGCATAAGGAGAGACCAGCCCATGGTACCATGGGGAATCGCCCAACCGTGAAGGGCACCATACAAGACTGCGGTATCACGGTGAAGGGAAGAGCAGACTGCCCACCAATGAGGAATTTTGGAGAGACCACAGTGACCATGGTAACAACATCAACACAGTGAACAAATGACAAACGTTCAGAGGAAACGACCACACCGCACCACCATAGGCGATTAGAGACTGAACCATGGGGTAGTGGTAAGACCACTCTGACGATTAACTGCACAACCATAGACTATTGGCGGTTAGGCAGCGGTAACATGGGAGACAAAGAATGATGCCACCGTGTCATTGCCAATGGTGAAGAGCAAGACCATGGTAACGTGGGGACACAGGGACAAACAATCGAGAACCCGCAGAGAGGAGAGACAAAGGTCACGGTAGCCCGATAAGCACCGCTGAGCCGCAAGTAGGAAGAAATTTGGCACGGGGGCGCGGTAAAAGTTGGAGTGTCTCACAGGAGTTGGGAGAAATTCCAACACTCCCCCTAGATTGAACCTCCCGCAACATTATGCCTAGATAGTTCCAAAAAAAATCCCTTGTTCTATCTCAAAATGAAAGCATTTCGCTTCTCTGTCTAGCTAAATCCAAAAAGAACTCCCCCTTAACTGTACCATTTGTTGTCTTCGATTTTCCATGTAGAACTGCTTCTTATGCCGATTCTTTGTCAGCTTCTCTCCATGATGCCTATGATCTCTTCAGGATCATTTGACCATTTACTGCCACTACAATTTCTGACTTATGATTGCATGTAAGTCTTCAGACTTATTGTTTTCAACTGCAATTTTTTTTACTCTTATCCACAATCTACAACATTTGACAGGACCTTCTTCTTGGTTAAAAATTTTGATCTTTGGACTGTTTGACAGTCTTAAATCTCCTTGGATCTTCTTGTTGTCTAAGCTGGATTCAATTTTTTTAATCTTTTCAATTCATTTTGATGTCTTCCTTTCAAGGAATGGAACTTCCTGACTCATCAATCAAACAATTTCATTTCCATTAGCAAAGCACTTGTGGCTTTCCGCAGAAATCCCTTTTTTTTTAAACTCATTTTTAATCTACCCTCTTCACAAATTTTTGTCAACTACCTTTTGGAAATAACATACAAGTCTTCTAACATGAATTATAAACATTTTATAATTTCTAGATTTACCAAATTTTTACCTAGCAGCACAACATCAAAATTCCTTGAATTTGGCCGTTTAGATCTGTAGCACTTAACACACTCTTTGGGCAATCAATCAAATCTTAACACAACACTTTAATCATTCTTTTCTTAGCAACAATCCTTTTCTTGACAACTTCATCAGTTGTTGATGGCTTACAAAAACAATATCCAGGTCTCCAATATTAACACTCTATGAACTCTGTTTTTCAAGTCTACAATGCCTCTTTTCTTAGGCATCTTGCATGACAACTCTAATCAACCTTGTCTCCTTGAATTTGGACATATCTTGATTAGCAATTTCCACCGACAGTTTTTTAACACAGAAAAATTAACTTTCTCTCTTTTCCTCTAATAGTTGCAGCTGTGAACTCATTTTTATTCATTCGTCTGATGAGGGATTTTCACCACAATCAAATTTTATTACCATTTTTTTTCTTGATAGACTTCTCATGCCTTCTTTTCAAAGCATCCATAATCATCACCTTAACTAATTCTTTTAACAATTGTTTTTGTACCTCAATTGATTTTTTTTGTAATGGTAACTTCAACTACATTTCTGAATTTTTTCATCACTTTACACAAGACCCATATATACTCAAACTTAGAAGTACTTGAGACTTCATCTTGCATAACTTTGTTCCTTTATTCCAGCAATGTTTTCTCACTTTACAAGACAGTCAATATTTTCAACATACAAAAAATAAAGCCATTCATCTTACCCTTTCTACTGCAACTGCAGTTTCAACATCCTTTGTATCAAATCTTCAAAACATTAACAAGGTACTTTCACAATCTGAAGATGTCTCATTAGACATCAATTTATTTTCACTCATGATGGTTTCCATTTCTTTTGAACTTTCAAACCTCTCAAAATTTTTATGAACTTTCACATATGACCACTTATATAGTTTTTTGAACATACCTACTAGCTTGTGCCAACTTGAGTCACTAATCCATCCACATTCCATCTTTATAACTTTTGAACCGGATTCATTCTTTGACACTTTACTCCAACACTTTTCCTGACAATGATTTTTTGAACCACAAATACTGCAAGGGTGAACATCCCAACACTTCTCCTTGGTGTGTCCTTTTCTATGACAATGTGAACACTCATTACTCTTCATTTATTTAAAAAACTTACCTGCACTTGTAGCAGCAATTCCTTTTCCTGGGACGCAACCAAGACCTTCAAACTTTGGCCTCATTGTAGCCTCAATTGGCTCTCTTATTCCTTGTTCTTGTTTTTTCCTAGACCTTGTCCTGTATAACCCATTATTTTCATGATTTTCAACCTTGCATTCTCCTTAGAACAAGCACCATCTATTGCAGATTTTAACACTTTATCACAGCTAGCCATATTTTCAAATTCATCAACATGTTCATCTTGACACTTTTTATCAACATGTTCATATTTATCATTTTCTTCTTTCAATTTTATGATTTCCTTCAGCTGTGAACATTTTTTCTCTTCTACTCTTTTTAAATCTCTTCCAAATCTTCTTTCTTTTTCTCCATTTCATCAATAGTTTTATTCTTTGTTCAAATTCCTCATTTCTTTACTTAATATTTTCAAAGGACTTCAACCTATCTTCTAGCTCTTCATTTCTAGCTTTAACCTTTCTCAGTTCTTTCTCAAGATCATCATTTTCATCTAACAATAGACACTTTTCTTTCAACAGATCTTTTATTCTTTCAATAAAGCGCCCATTGTCCTTTTTAACAATACCCATCTCATCTTTAAGCACAATTAATTCATCTTCTAAAACATCTTTTTCAGATGACAAATTTGCATTCTCTTTCTTAACCCTTTTTCGTACTTTCCCCATTTGTAACAGGAAGTTTTAGCTTACCTCTTTTGAACCCGTTCCTGGGATAGAGTAGCTTCATTGAGCTTTGATCTTCTTTAGCCTCTATTTTTCACTTATTCAACTGGGTCTACAACTCTTCATTTTTTTAGGAAACTGGTGTTCTACATAGTCCTTTTTTTCTTTAACTCAACTTCCCTTTTTTTTGACAATTCACAAGAACTATCTTCACAATTCTTAAAGCCACCTTGTAACAACTTCTTCTTTCTTGTAGGCTTCTTCACAGCTTCTCTTGTGACTATAACTTCTTCTCTTTATTTTAACATACAACTCCTCTAGCTCTTCACAATAATTCTTCTTCAAACATTTTACTTTATTCCTCTAATGTTCTCAAAGGTCTGCAGCCTTCTACTCAACAACTAGTCATAAACATTTGATATTTCCTAACCCCAGACTTGCTTCTGAGACTTTGCAGTCATAACAACAATTCTTGACTGAAACACTACATGAATTCCTAGACACTCTATGGTTTTTCCTCAAACGCATAATAGATGAACCTCTACTCCCAGTGAGCCTGACCATTCATGGCTCTTCAAATGACTCATAAGGCAACCATAGTCTTTTTGTTCCTCTTCAAATCTCTCTCAGGCTGCTTGACCCAAATATTATTTTAGTGGGAGACCTACATAGATTCTTTTACCTTTACAACATAACTAACTTTCATGAGCAAAAACAACAATCTATTCATGTACCAGTTGACAGGTACAGTATGTTCTACACAAGACTCAATACCTTCATACCACTACAAAGACTACTTATTTCCTTTATCTAACCCGACTCCTGTATCTTCTTGAGATAGGAGGTTCTACAAAATCATCTATTTGACCAACTACCATACTTGTCTATAAGATTGATAGAAACACATCCTACGACTTTCTCAATTTAGACATTGACTACTTCACACAGATTCACCATTAGCTCTGATACCACTCTGTAGGAGTAGAGGAAAAGAAAAAACAAAAAAAAACTTAGACCAAAACTTTTACACACAGACCACATTAAAGATTATATTATATATCAGAAAAAAACTTCTTCTACAGAGCAGCTACTGCTACAAATTTGCCTTCCCTTTGTAATTTAGCCTTTCATTTCTTAACTTCAACTTGGCTACTACAGAGCCACATTCATTCACCTTCTACCACTGAAACAAACACCATCACCTCACATCAATAAGATATGACAACCCTGATTCATATAAACGAAATATAAAATTAAAAGCCCTTTTTAGAAGGCCAAGTTGTCTTTGTCTGAAAGCATTAAAAACACATTCAACTCATATAAAAAAAAAACCATCATTGACATAAATAAATGCTAGCTCAAACTCCACATGGACCGCCGCCAAAAACAAGCCAATATCCCACTACCACGCATAAGGAGAGACTAGCCTACGATACCACGGGGAACCGCCCAACCGTGAAGGGCATCGTATAGGACCGCGGTATCGCGGTGAAGGAAAGAGCATACTACCCAACCGCAAGGAATTCTGGAGAGACCACAGTGACTACGGTAACAACATCGACATGATCAATAGACGACAAACGTTCAGAGCAAACGACCACACTGTACCACTACAGGTGGTTAGAGATGGAACTGTGAGACAACAATAACACCACTCTGACGGTTAACCACACAACCACAGACTATTGGTGGTTAGGCCATGGTAACGCAGGAGACAAAGAACGATGCAACCGCATCACCACCGACGGTGAAGAGCAAGACCGCAGTAATGTGGGGGATGTAGGGACAAACAACTGAGAACCTTCAGAGAGGAGAGAGAAAGGTCATGGTAGCCCGGTAAGCACCGCTAAGCTACGAGCATGAAGAAAGTTGGTGCGGGGGTGTGGTAAAAGCTGGAGTGTCTCACGGTAGTTGGGATAAATTCCAACAAAAAGAATCTAGAAAATACTAACTCTACATTTCAGAGAGATTATTCTTAAACAAATTGATATAACAATTCAATCATCCTCCCATCGTCTCTTCCATGTTTCCTAAATGGTTCCTTAATTTAATATGAGGTGACTGTAACAAATGCATTATAATTGGAAATTAGTTCTAACTATTTCCTTCAACATCTCCTTAACTATCTCCTATGATCTCTACATGATCTTCTCAACAATCTTAATCCCTTTATTTACTTAATTCTCTCCATCTCTAATTCCTATGTAAACTTCTAGAATTAGTCTACATTACTATATTTTTTTATCACATTAAACATTACAAATGTGAAATATTCTCTCACGCTCCCTCTTAACAATTATTTGTAATTTAGGTCTTTGTCACTTGGTTCTTGGTCTTTCATCTTCACATCTTCTATCTCTGGCCCATTGTCCTTTGTGTTTCTCTCTCATTGTCTTGCACCTATAACTTTATTGTTAATGCTCCTGCATCATTCAAGTTTTCATAATTATATGTTACATTATAGTGCTCCTTCGAGCCTTTTCAATTATATTTGAAAGCATTGTACTAAGGACTTACTTTCTTTATATGCTCCCTTGCCCCTTATCACGACTGTATGCCTTGTATTTAATGCCATTATTCTTAGCCCTCATAGACATGAATGAACATAGAAAAATTCATTACAACTTTGAGTGAAGTGAAGAAAAATAGTCGACAAATCATGCAAGTGATGTTTATGAATGTAAGAAAATTTCATGACTCTTGTTATGTCCAATAAATAGTTAATAGAAAACTTTAATTGTTAGATGATCAATAGATTGATATTATTTATTTTTGATCTAAAGAAATATCAAAATTTAGATATACTTTGTAGAATCTTAAATCATCTAACTAAATATATATTTTTTCGTTTATATTTTTAAATGCTAACTACAAATGAAAGTTGAATCAACTGACATTTATTGTTTAAAACAATCTATAATGAAATGTATAGATTTAATTACATTTACCGATTAAAAAAAAAATTCAAAAAACATTATGATTACTACGACAATAAAATATTGGCAAATTGAAATCTAATAACAAGTACTAGCCTAATGATTGCAAAGTTAGAATAGCATAAATTATCTCAACATCCTTCCATACTTTAAGTTTGTTTAAACCTTGTGAAACCTTTGTAAACTATTTGTTTATCAAACTGCTTCGGGCTGTTTTTATAGGAAGCCAGGTTTTCCACAACGCATGTACATGTGGCGATTATAATAGTCTTGGCAGGTTAGTCTAGATCTATATTCAACATATGACTAGTAACTATATTCTAAAGTCGCCTTCAAGCAAGGTTTACTTTGGCTGCTCTGTAATGAGTAATGGCCATCAGTGCTCATAGTTATTTTGGCGTGGAAATAGAGAAAGACAATGGAGTTCCCTCTGTAAACATCTGCTCTCTCTATTTCCAAACCATGTGCTTCAATCTCTTCATAAATCTTGCATAGAGAGCGTTCCATCCTAGACGCCGTAGTTCTTATTAAGACTGTTTCACTGCTATACACATCAATATCCACATGCAAGGTTATGGACTCTCTTGCTGCCAATAACTGGGCTTTCCTCTTTTGCAGCTCTTGGGCTTTGTTTTGAAGATTCTTGATATATCTACCTGTTTCTTCTATTATGCAATCTTTTGCTAACTGAAACATACGCAAAGCTCATAAAAGTAACACCATTGGAATGCGAATGAGAAGTAAAAATAATAGTATCTTAGACAAAAGAAAATTAACATACCTTTCGAGAGGTGGAAACAGGCAGCAAAGACTGTAAAGTAGATAACAAATGCCTCATCTTTTGCCTCTTCATTTTCTCAGATAACGCTATACTCTCATTTCTTTTGCTTTTCATTGCTTCCTCTGGATTTAGAATGAGCCGTTGTGTATTTTCCTCATCCAGATTGAGGTCAGAACGACTGTTGAGAGGATTGTTGTCATGCCGAACTGCACTAGGCAGATCCAGATCATGTTTGGGAGTAGAAACCCGGGAAAAGAAAAGAGCACACAGATGTACTGCCATTGTTATTCAGCGATAATCTCTCTCAAGACGCTCTTATACCTTGCATATATTTATATACTCACCTGGGTTAGAAGCTTCATGCAAACTTCTTGTGTTAATTTCGAGGGAACAGTATTGAAGTGTTTTAAAGTCAATACAAAATTTGACAAATAGAGATACGAAAATTGTTTACCTTTTAGGTGTAATCTTTTTATTGAATGATTGACTATTGATGTTTGCATATTGAGTTCTCACTGGTTGTAAGTATGTACTGAATTCGAACAGGTATAAAATGCTTTACATTAAGTAGAAAATTATCTAAATCAGTTGTCAATTTTATATCTCCCTTTATTTACATGTAAAAGTGAAACATTACTAAAACGTTATAGTTCATTTAATTTGTCTTGATTGATAAGATAATTCTATCAATTCATTCATCGCTATTCTTATTTGATTATTATACTTTAATCATGAGTTTACACTCAAACAACTTTTGAGTCACATGGGGTCACGGTTGTTTCTTCTTTACATTTTCACTATAATCAGTTTATCTTCACACATGGGAAACATTATGCAGCATTACTTTCATTCATTTATTTTATTTTTAAAATATGATTTACTATGAGGGTACTTGCGTTCACCTTTTATACCTTATTACATTGTATTGTACATATTTTCAATATTGGGTCTTTTGGCTATTTTTTTTTTTGCTAAAAACCCTCCTGTCTTCTTATGAGCCCTTGTCCATTATCATGAATTCATACCTTCTAATTTATGCTATTATTGTTATTCTTTATAGAAATGAACGAGCAAAGAAAAATTCATGAAATTTTTGAATTAAGTGAGAAAAATATTCAAAAAATTATACAACGAAGACAAAGTGTAGGAAGAGCTGATCACTTTGGAAGTTCCTAATAGTTGGATTTGTGCATACATATTCAATAAAAAATTTCAGCTATTAAGAAATCAAAATATTGATATTAGTCATTGTTGATCACACTAAATATCATATTTCATAATCCATAAAAAAAATTTGTATAATATAAAATTAAATTTTATTTAACAAGGTCATTAATATGGATCGCACAAATACTTTTTATTATATTTTCTACCTGTTTTTGTTTTTCCATCTGCATCAAGTAGATACCTTCCAAGCCTCACAATAAGTGTTACATCAATAACAAGATTTTAATAATGAGAAACAATTATAATCCTTGTCTCCAATTTAAATCTTGAGGATACATATTATTTTTGCATGTGATTGGTATGACCTGTTATAGTTTTTGTTGATGTCATTGATAACTTATGCTATTTATTTTATATGCTAATGTTAAGTATTTCTCTATTTTAATGTTGTTATGGAAATTCATGTATTATTCAAAAAATAGCAAGAAAGTGGTCATATAGGTTAAGTTTTTAAATATATATATATATATATATATATATTGTTTGAAAACAACTATAGCATGTCATTGAGAAGATGCATGCCTTGAGAGAAAATTATAAAATTTCATAATACTGGATATCTTTGAAAATAATCATCAATATTCATAAATTTTAATACTTTCAAATTATCTTATTTTTATAAAATTGTCAAAAAATATCTTAAATTATCACACTAATGAAATTATTAGAAATTAATAATAACTCATAAAAATGTTATCAAATGATCAATAGAAACAAATATTTACTGCCTTATGGAAAAATGCATAGAATAATTGTAAAATTTTGCATTTACATAACCCAAATATACACTCTTTTTTTTTGACACCTAGATACCTAACCAGAATATATTTAGAAAAATCAATAAAAAATTTGGAAAAGAAGAATCATTAAAATTAAAATTATATTTTGTGTTTCGAAAAAACTCTAAAAACATATGAATTATATATAAAAATCTATTTTCAGCCACAAAACGAATAAGGCCATGTACTTGGAATTGACTACTGTTTATAACGTGGGTCTCTTTGAAAAGCTATAACCTAATACTATGACTACTATATTGATATTTCATGTTATTTATGAGTTTCTTAGCCGCACCACTCCATTTAGAGGGTGTTTTCACCTGCTACATTACGTAAATTCATTTGATTTTCATTACAGTGATCACAATACATTTGAGCTATTTGTCCAGTTTTCGGTTTTACAAACTACCGATGGATCTTCAACTCAATATTTATAACTAATATATGTTCTTAAAATATGTAATGGACATCAACTCTTAAAATTTGATAGGGAGATTGGATGAATCAATCACTGATTCATGCTCTAGGTCTTGCTTGGTAGACCCCTAGGGTGTTTTACTCCACCTTAGATAACCTATAGGACCCTTCCTTCTAAGGTTCCCCTGGTTCTCCTTGCAAACCAAACTATCAATTAAGTTCTTCCTTCCAAGTAAAAACTTGGTGCTATTTTGTAACACTTGCTTTAGCCCTTAATCCACCCTAAAGGCTACTAAACCTGCAATTCATGAATTTAGTTTTACAGAGGTGAGGAGGTGCTTTCAAAGGCTTCAATCCATCCTAGCAAGGGTTTTAGGGATCCACCTAGCTCCATTTTCTATTCGCTTCCACCAAACCCTCATTTAGGCCTATAACCTAGGTTTTCCACAAGGTTCTTCCAAGTAACCCCCAATATTTTCTTGGGATTCTTGGTTCTTATGTCCACCACTCAAATATTATTTGGGCCTTGGGCCTCAACTGGCTATACAAAGCTCTAACCTGGAAGTGGACAAAACTAGGCCCTTTTAAGCCTTTTCCTGACCACATAGCAGAGTGTCAAGTCTTTCCCTCACCAGATGGATTGGTGGAGTCTCCTCCTTGTTACCATAGCTTAGTAAGCCTCACATCTTCCCTCTCCAATAGGAAAATTGTCTTAAACTAACACCTCTCCAATTTGTAGTGCTCTACACTTTGGTCTTTCCTAGTCGGGCTCTTCCCTGGCTCACGTAGGAGAAGACTTCCACAGTGGCTCCGGTGCTGTCAAGGACTTCTAACCCTACATTATGTACATCCATGGAGTCTAGTCACTATTCCCAAAGAGGTATACAATTTGTACGATGGGAAAGTGAACTAACCCTCCATTCTTCAAAAACTGCCTAGTTCAGGCCAACAACTATAAAGAAAGCAAACTATCTACACACAATGATTGAAAGCAAACAAACTAGCTATCTACTACCACACAATACTTGAATAACAATTACTATACATCCTACACAAACTATAGTGCCAACATTAATCCATTAAACCACTTCTTCAAGGCAAAAACTGGAAATTCACACAAAATCACCACTGTTTTCTCTTGAATTCAAAAATTCCAAACAATTCAAATGCTTCCAACCTCACTCCCATGTCGAGGTCACCCTTAAATAGGGTCTCTAAAATAGTTATTATCTCCCTTAACCTCTCCTTGGCCTCTTGCAGCTTCCATTGAGCCTTATTTGCAAAAATTGGAAAAGAAACTCCTAAAAAGGTCTAAAAGGTCCTAAACCTCACTTGAGCTAAAACCTTAAGCCTATTTTATGGTCAAAATACCTTCATCAGATGATCAACACCCAATCAAAAATGCCACTAAGGCACAAACACAAAGAATTAGAATAGATTGCATAGTTGTCCTAGACAACAAAGTTGTCTAGGACAACCTCCTAAATAACCTGAGGCAACCTATGGGTGCTCCTACACCATTCTCCCCCCCTTTGCACAAAAACTAAGGAATGTGAGGAGAGATCAGAGACAAATCAATTCCTTGTGTCTTGAAAAGAGCTTCATCCACCCATGTAGCCTCAGAGTCTAGTTTTCCTTTCCATTGGATGAGATGTTCCATGTATACCTTATGTCGGGTAGACTTCTGCACCCTGGATTCCAAGATCCTCTGTGCTTGCAACTTGTCCTTAGGAGGTAAGGCTATGTTACTCACATCCTTCAAGACATCCATACTATTCTGATCCATGTCAGTGACTGGTCCTTTATACCTAATCAAATCAACCACATTAAACACTTGTGAAATGCATAAGTCTGTAGGTAGCTCCACATTGTAAGTATTCTTTCCATATTTAGCCAACACCTTACATGGCCCCACTCTCTTCATCTGTAACTTGGTTGATGTTCCTTTCTGCAACCTGGATTTGTTGAGATGGACCATGACATAGTCCACTACTACAAATTGTAGATCTTTCCTAGACATATCCACCTTAGCTTTCAACTTGTGAGTAGCCTCTGTGATTGTCTTTTTCACTTGTTCCTAAATCTCCTTCATTGTCAAAGAGAAATCCTCAGCATCGCCACTCCTATGCTCCATTGCTCCTAAATCTCTAAGTTCACACACACCCCTTGGGTGCATTCCATACACTATTTCAAAAGGACTTATGCCTGTAGTCTGGTTCACACTATCATTGTAGGCATATTTAGCTTGTGATATGACCATGTCCCATGTCTGTCCATACTCCTTGGTTAGGCATCTTAGAAGGTTACCTAACACTCTATTAATCACCTCAGTTTGTCCATCGGACTGAGGATGGTAGGCTGATCCAAAAGACAAGTTAGTACCTAATATGCTCCATAGAGTCTTCCAAAAATGACTCATGAACTTCACATCCCTGTCCGATATAATGCTCAATGGCAATCCATGGATCCTCACAATCTCTTTGAAGAAAAGATGAGCAATATAGCTAGTATCATGGGTGGTCTTGCAAGGGATAAAGTGACTCATCTTACTAAACCTATCTACCACCACATAGACACTATCAAACCCTGTCTTAGTCTTAGGGAGTCCTACCACAAATTCCATGCTAATACATTCCCATGGTTTGTTGGGAATACATAGAGGTTGATACAAACCTACATTGCCAGCTCCCCCCTTGGCATTCATACAAACTACACATTGCTCCACATACCTTCTGACATCCCTTGGCAACTTGGGCCAATAGTAAAACCTCTGCACTAGTTCCATTGTCTTGTTGATACCAAAATGACCACTAAGACTACCATTGTGCTTCTCCTGGATGAGATTCTCTCTCATTGAACCTTTGGGAACACATAATTGATTCCCCTTGAACAAAATTCCACTTTGCAATATATATTCTAAGAATTGACTATGAAAGTGATTCTCAAAATCTAAACAACCCTTGCATGCCTCAGAGAAGCCTTCATCTTCTCCATAGAGATCCTTGAAACTCTCTATCCCAATGCTCTTCAATTGAATTTCTTGTACTGTCAGCAACCTCCTACTTAGTGCATTTTCCACCTTGTTCAACTGTCCCTTCTTGTGCTTGATGGTAAAGGTGAAGGCTTGAAGGTACTCCATCCATTTCAAGTGTCTATTGCTCAACTTTTCTTGTGTGTTGATGTAGCTTAGTGCCTGGTTATCTATAAACACAACAAACTCTTTAGGTAGGAGATAATGCCTCTGCTTTCTAAGTGACTGTACTAGAGCATATAGTTCTAGGTCATAGGTAGAATACTTCTTCTTAGCTTCATTGATCTTTTCACTAAAGAAATCTATAGGCCCGCCTTCTTGACTTAGTACTCCTACTGCAATTCCATTGGCATCACATTCCACTATAAATAGCTTATCAAAAGTAGGTAACAAAAGGATGGGTTGAGTTGCCACTTCTTGTTTCAATTTCTCAAAACCCTTCTCTACTTCTAGAGTCCATTTAAACTTAGTCTTTAGGCCACCTTTGATAGTATCAAGTACAGGTGCACATATGCCACTAAAGTTCCTTATAAACTTCCTATAAAACTGAGCTAACCCATGAAAACTCCTTACCTCTGTCCTAGTGGTTGGTGTAGGCCAACTTAGGATAGCTTCCACCTTGCTTGGGTCCATCTTCAATGATCCATGGGATACTAAAAACCCAAAATACACAAGCTCTTGTTTGAAGAACTCACACTTTTCTAGGTTGATGGCTAACCTCTCCTCCTGCAATCTTTTAAGAACCAACTCCACATGCTTCAAGTGATCCACTGCTATCTTACTAAAGATGAGTATATCATCTAGATATACTACCATAAATACCCCTGTGAAATCCTTAAGCACTTCATTCATGAGCCTCATGAATGTGCTAGGGGTATTAAAGAGGCCAAATGGCATAACTCTCCACTCATACAACCCATCACTTGTCTTAAAAGTTGTCTTCCATTCATCCCCATCTTTGATTCTAATCTGGTGGTATCCACTCTTGAGATCCAACTTAGTGTAGTACTAAGCTCCTCCAAGAAAGTCCATCAAATACTCTATCCTAGGAATAGGAAACCTATATCTGATTCTAATCATATTGATAGCTCTAGAGTCAGTGCAATGTCTCCACTTACCACCTTTCTTGGATGCTAAGGCCACTGGTACTGCACATGGATTGATGCTCTTCCAGATTAGTCCTTGGTCTAATAGCTCCTACACTTGCCTAGCAACTTCTAAGTTCTGATATGGTGTGAGCTTATAAGCTGATTTGTTAGGAAATGAAGCCCCTGGTATGAAGTCAATCTAATGACTAATAGCTCTGTTTGGAGGTAAGGTTGCTGGTGTTCCATCACTGACTATATCCTTGAACTATTCAAGCAACTTCTGGACTGCTCTTGGTATGACTATCTTCTTGGTCTTTTCTTCTTCCTTGGGTTGCACCATAACCACATATCCTTCACCTCCTTGTTGTAGAGTGTTGATAAAATCCTTGCCACTACTTAACAAGAAACTAGGGGTCTTTGACTATCGTTCTTCCTCATCTGATAGTGACTACAGTTTGAATATCTTGCCATCCTTCTTGAATGAGATAGTGTTCTCCTTTCCATCATAAATGGATCATCTGTCATACTGCCATGTTCTGCCCAATAGAAGATGGAATGCATCCATAGGCAACACATCACAAATCAACTTGTCTTTGCACCCTCCAATTGAGAACTCCACCATTGTCTTCTCATTGACAAGAACACTTTGCCCTTTATTCAACCATGTCACGTTGTAGGGATTAGTGTGTGGTACTTTCTCCAACTTTAACTTCCTCACTGCCTCCTCTAAGATAATGTTATCAGTAGACCTTGAATCCACTATGACCTTGCATACCTTCCCAAGTATTTTTCATCTCACTCTAAATAAGGCTCTCCTTTGATTTGGATCTTCCTTAATTGGTTGTCTAATTAGAACTCTTCTAAACATCAATTTCTCCCCCATTTTTTATTCAATCTGACTAACCTCTCATGTCTTGACACTCATAGTGTCTTCTTGGGCATATGATACTCTCTTTTCTATATTAGAAGAAGATGCCTTCTCTGGGAACCTATAAGCTAGATGTCCTACTTGACCACAGTTATAACACTTCATACTAGCAAAGTATGAATTACTTTTTCCTGCTCCTCTCCCTCTGTTAGAACCTCCTTGAGATCCTCTACCTCTTCCATAACCTCCTCTAGAAGTTGTTTCACTTCCATGCTCCGTGAGTTTAGACTCTCCCTGATTTCTTTGTTCAGTCCCTCTACCTTGGTATCCACCTCTATGTCCTCTTTGATCTTTGCCTTTCCCTCTACTCTTGGAAGCCTAGTCTTGTTTCCTCTTGCTTCTTTCTTCAATATTTATAGCCAACTGATAACATTGGTGTACTGTCTTGGGACTTAGAAGAGTCATTTCCTCTTGAATGTTCCACTTCAAGCCTTTAAGATACCTAGCCACCTTAAGACTTTCATCTTCTGAAACATTAGACCTCATGCAAAGTTTTTGAAACTCCTTAATATAGGAATTCACATCTTGGTCTCTTTGTCTCAAGATCTATCTCTTCTTATGCAACTGAATCTCATAATCATCTGGCATGTATGCTTCTCTCAATTTGGCAACCACTCCCTTCCAAGTAGAAATAGGCTTCTTTCCTTCCTTTTCCCTCTTTTTCTAAATGAATTTCCACCATGTCAAGGAAGAACCTCTTAATCTTGACTTTGCCACCTTCACCTTTTGTGCTTCAGTGAATCCATCACACTCAAAATGGTTTTCCATTCCCTCTATCCAATCCATGACTAGATCAGCTTCCAATTTCCCACTAAATAGTGGTATGCCTTCAAGTGCTTTCAAGAAAGGTTCTTCTTGTAGAACAGGGTCAGGTTCAGGGGTCTTGTCTTCCTCATCAACCTCTTTACTCTAGGGTTCCCTTCCTTCCAATTTATCACTGACCTCATCGGTCTTGGTCTGCACATTACTCAATGCTTCCTCAAGTTGGGCTAATCTTTCCCTCAATCTCCTATTATCTTCCTCCTGATCTTTGACCTTCTTGGCCAACTCTATATTTGTCACCATGGTTGTAGAACCACTAGACTCAAGCTCTGACATACAACAAACAATCCCAAATCTTTTGTTGCTCTGATACCAATCTGATAGGGAGGTTGGATGAATCAATCAATGATTCATGCTCTAGGTCTTGCTTGGTAGACCCCTAGGGTGTTTTACTCCACCTTAGATAACCTATAGGACCCTTCCTTCTAAGGTTCCCCTGGTTCTCCTTGCCAACCCAACTATCAATTAAGTTCTTCCTTCCAAGTCAACACTTGGTGCTATTTTTTAACACTTGCTTTAGCCCTTAAACCACCCTAAAGGCTACTAAACCTCCAATTCATGAATTTAGTTCTATAGAGGTGAGGAGGTGCTTTCAAAGGCTTCAATCCATCCTAGCAAGGGTTTTAGGGATCCACCTAGCTCCATTTTCAAGTTGCTTCCACCAAACCCTCATTTAGGCCTAGAACCTAGGTTTTCTTCTCTGAGGGATCGGGGTTTTCCACAAGGTTCTTCCGAGTAACCCCCAATCTTTTCTTGGGATTCCTAGTTCTTATGTCCACCACTCAAAGATTATTTGGGCCTTGGGCCTCAACTGGACGTACAAAGCTCTAACCTAGAAATGGACTAAACTAGGCCTTTTTAAGCCTTTTCCTGACCACACAACAGACTATCAAGTCTTTCCATCACCAGATGGATTGTTGGATTCTCCTCCTTATTACCATATCTTATTTAGCCTCACATATTCCCTATCCAATAGGAAAGTTGTCTTAAACTAACACCTCTGCAATTTATAGTGCTCTACACTTTGGTCTTTCCTAGTCGGGCTCTTCCCTAGCTCGCCTAGTAGAAGACTTCCATAGTGGCTTTGGTGCTGTCAAGGACTTCTAACCCTACATTATGTACATCCATGGAGTCTAGTCACTATTCCCAAAGGGCCATACAATTTTTACAATGGGAAAGTGAACTAACCCTCCATTCTTCAAAAACTGCCCGGTTCAGGCCATCAACTATAAAGAAAGCAAACTATCTACACACAATCATTGAAAGTGAACAAACTAGCTATCTACTACCACACAATACTCGAATAGAAATTAATCTACATCCAATATGAACTACAGTGCCAACATTAATGCATTAAACCACTTCTTCAAGGCAAAAACAAGAAATTCACACAAAATCGCCATTGTTTTCTCTTGAATTCAAAAATTCCAAACAATTCAAATGCTTCCAACCTCACTCCCATGTCAAGTTCACCCTTAAATAGGGTCTCTAAAATAGTTATGCTCTCGCTTAACCTATCCTTGGCCGCTTGTAGCTTCCATTGAGCCTTATTTTCAAAAATTGGAAAAGAAACTCCTAAAAAGGTCTAAAAGGTCCTAAACCTCACTTGAGCCAAAACCTTAAGCCTATTCTATGGTCAACATGACCTTCATCATATGATCAAAACCCAATCAAAAATGCCACTAAGGCACAAACACAAAGGAATTAGAATAGACTGCAAACTTGTCCTAGACAGCGAAATTATCTAGGACAACCTCCGAAATAACCTGAGGCAACCTATGGGTGCTCCTGCACCAAAATTACTTTGGCATGGAAGTACAAAAAGAAAATATAGTCCCCTCTAAAAACATCTAATCTTTGGATTGCAAAACAATGAGCTTCAACCTCTTCATAGATCTCATAGAGAGAGAGGGGCATTCTTGAGGCAGCAACCGTTATTATCACTGTTTCACTATTTTCCATTTTACAAACTATTGATGATTCAACAAATCTATATTTATAACTAATACATGTTCTTAAAATAAGTAATGGCCATCAACGCTTAAAATTACATTGTTTTTGAAGTACAGAAAGAAAATAGATCCCCTCCTAAACAAATCCCCTCAAACATTTTCTCTCTGAATTGCCAAACCATGAGATTCAACCTCTTCATAGATCTTACAGAGAGAGTGGGGCATTATTGAGGTAGGAACTCATATTATAAATGTTTTGCTGTTATAAACCTCTATACCCACATCAAGACTCATATACTCTCTGTCAATGGCTTATGAATTCTAACCCATTAGTGACCCTCTTGTTGCCAATAACTGGCCTCCTCCTCCTGCAGCTCCTGGGCTTTTCTAAGATTCTCGATATACTTACTTGTTTCTTCTATAATCTATGCCTTGCTAACTGAAAGATACCAAAAAATCATAATATAATTTAATAATCAAACAATCAGTAAACCTGTTGTGCCTTATTTACTAATAAAAACAATAAATATGACTAAAAGATTGTAATTCATCGAAATTCAAATTGTTCATATATAAAATTACATGCATATTTAATTAAAATTTATGTTTTTGAGATTAAATGTAGAACCCCTCCATTTTACTCTTATGTTCAGACACTGTTTCTCTGATATGCTTTTGTTTTCTGTCAGTACCCTCACTTTTGATAGACCATGATACTTTGTTATTATTTGATCTCTAACTTTGAAGCAATGTTGGTTTTTATATTATGATGTGAGTACATTATTTTGATGTTTATTATTATGACATGTTTTTTATTAGCATAGTATTTATTTGAATTGACATTGTTATATGCTCATGAGTAGTTTATTGATGTTAGATTCATCAGTTTGATGTGACATTGTATTGGTGAAGGAAATGGGATTGCATCACTTGCTTGCGAGCGCCCTGTGATTCTATGATTTTGTCTTCATGGTGTGATTGATTATTATATATATGTATGTTAGATATATATTTTGATTACAGGTTTGCAGGTACAAGACATCAACTCCAACCGGATTCATAGGTTTGAGCGTCTCCATTACCTAATGGTATTGTTGATTGGGAGATAGTAGCTAAGTTTCCCTTGTCAAGCCACAACCCTGGTCATAATGTGTTGTTAATTTTAGTTGGTCATGTTTTGTTATCATGTTGTCCATTTTTTCTCTGATGTTTTTATATTGCAAGGTATGTTGAAGGAAAATAAATTCTTTAAATGTTTTAGTTGATTATTTAATTGATTTGGATTATTGTGTTAGAAGATTGTAATTTAATTTAATTAATTAATTTAATTTATTTGGTAAAATGATTTAATCTTATGATTAAATTTATTTTATTAAGTATTTAAATTAGAAAATATTATGTGAATTTTGATTTATTAAAATACATTAATATCTAGAAAATATCTAGAAGGATTAGTGTTAATTGATTGTGAAGATATTTGTTTTTTGACATGTGTTGGGAAAATTCTTTCATGGAGAGAATAATTGTTGTAATAAAGGGAGATAAGAATTTACTTCATGGAAGAGAGGAGAAGATATTTTTGGGCAGAGGTTGTTAAAAATTAGGTTTTGGTTGTTGAAAATTTGGGGAAGGATAATCTCGAGAAAAATACTTTGGCTCTAGAATTGTTTTGCTTTTCTGGAAGAAGCTTTGTTTGTCTAGAGGAAGCTTTGTTTTGTGGAAGAAGCTCTACATCAATCTACATCCCCTCAAGTGTTTGGATTTTAGGATCCTTTATTATTTAATTTAAATTTCATTTTTGAAAGGTTCTTACATTAATTTCTTGTCTGGAAAAAAGATTGCCTATACAATATTAGAGGCTTTTGAGTTTTTTGTAAAATTGTAAGAAGTCGTGTCTGGAACTTACCGTGAAAGCTTCTATAGAATTTGTTGAAGTTTTAATTTGTTTTCAAACTATAAATTGTTCGGGAAGCTCTAGAGATTCCTATAGGGATTATTTTTAAACAATGGAAAATCTAGAAAGAGAATAAAAGGAAACTGAAAAACTTCAGTTGGGATGAAATTAAATTTCTCTATAGAATTTTGTAGAAAACTTCTTGAGAATTTTTTGTAAATGTTATCTGTAGAAAATTCATACTCTAGTTCCTATTAGATTTTTTATCTGGAAGATACTGGAAACATCTGGAAGGAAAATTGAAAACCTCAGAAAGGAAATTATAAACTCCAGTAATTATCTACATTTTGCTCCTGTAGAAAAATTGTTGTGTAAATAATTTGTGCTTTTTGAAGGAAACCTTTTGACATATATATATATAGTGTGTGTGTGTGTAAAAATTTCAGTCAATAGTCATTAAAAAAAAACCAAATATAATGAAGGTACGGTGATTTAATTGAAAATTCGCTTGGAAGTTCTTTGATTTTTTTTAAGTATTGAAATTGGGTGGGGGAGCGACGACTGTTTCCATAGCGGCCAACCCCTGGGAGGCAGATTGTGAAGGTAGCCATTGTTGCCTCCCACAGCCCGCACCTTTGTGTGGTGGGGTGTGGCTATGGAAACAACCCTCCCCCATATTGATATAACAGTTGTGCACGGGTGTTAAAACTTCCATCGATTCCTTTAAATTCGTCATTTCATATGATTTGTTTTTATTTAAAGGGATTTCAAATTATAATATATGTATAATATATATAAATATATATATATATATATTATATATAAGTTTTATATAAATATATATATATGTATATGTATATATTCATATATGTATTTATATTTATTTATTTAATTGATTTTGTTAGCTAGGTAAATGTAAATACAAAAGCAAATTTGTTTCTAATGGAATGTTTAAAAGGGGGAAATTGATATTTTTATGTAGAAGTAATTGAGGAATTGAAATAACAGATAGATTTGGTTTTCTCTTCTCTTCGTACAAGAGATTTTATTAAATTATTTTATTTGGGAAATATATTACTACATTTCATTAAAGAGAAATTGGATTTAGGAAATCTGAAACATAGATTTATTTCTTGCTTAAATTGCCCTTTTAAATGTGAATTTTTCTATTCTCGTTTTGGCAGAAATTGGTTAGAAGTGTTAGCAATACTTCCAAATGTGGTATTTTAGTGGGGGTTGTTGTATTTTATTGTTAGCCCTTTGATTTCCCTTGGGTAGCGTGTATAGTTATAATCAGTTAATCACTCAGTTACCACGAATGGGGATGTGATGTCTTTTATCTTTGGAATGAGAATTAATTTATGTATGTGTGTGCACTAGTGTACCCTTGGGTTGTGGATTTTTTCCATGTGTTGTCTATAGGGGAGTGGCTTTGAATGGGGACCAACACACAAAGTGGTGTTAGGGTAACTCATTGAGAGTTAGTTAATCCAGTGAAAATGAAATAAATGTATTAGGGGAAAGGGTAGTTTTTAACACTTAACAAGAATAATTATGCCTCACTCATGGACTCAAGGGGTTGTATAGACTTCAGATGAGATGAGAAGACCTAGAATGGAAAGATCATTATCATGTCTCTATGAAAGATAATTAATTCTGCATCGGATTGCATGTGTGGGTGGGGGTCATGAGAGGCTACCAAGGTAACCCAAGATGGGGGTCGGGACCTCGAAAGATTCGCTAGGGTAAACCATGTAACTTTGTGATGACACTCCTCGTAAGTCAACAATATGTTTGGTTCACTGATTCATTTGATTATTTAACTCTTGAAGCAACAAAACCATTATGTTAGTGTTGTAATTGTATTTGATTAGTTTAGTCTTGTGATAGCCTATGTCTAGAGGTAGTTGGTCTTGTTTAAGGAGCCTTGTTAGTATCTTCTAGCATGAGGGTGGGCCTTCTGGTACCACTTGGTTGGGTGGAATGTGCACCTTACTCCATTGGCTTCCCATTTATGTTTGTGATGGCGGCATCTTCTAGTTGCAGAGCTCCTATGTAATAGTTGATATGTTCCATTCATCTGATTTATTGTATCAGTTGGTCACTTTGTATATGTATCACTCTTCAATTGTATATGCGGAGGATTCTTGTAATTGTAACACATTTGTATGATCTTCCTCATTTCGGGAATGATTTTTGTAAACATTAGTTAGAATACATGCAATCTATGGATCTTTTATGTACTTTTATCTTATGAGATGTTTATTGCTTTGGATGTATGATATTTAATTCATGAGTAATAATTTATATGCTATGAATGAGTTATTGTTTTATGTTATGAATTTGAGTTGTAAGCTTAGTCGCGTGTCTTAGAGGATGTAAGCATTAGTTTAGTGCACTTTTGATGTTATTAATTGCACTTTTAAGAAAGAAAAAAAATTTACCCTTTCGTAGTTGTTGCATCTTCCTCTAGGGTTACGTCGCATGACATTACACATGGTATTAGAGCTAGGTTTAAATATTGGGTGCTTTGGGATAATGATGAACCCATTAAGGTGTTAGTTTCATAGGTTTTAAGTTATGTACCTTTCCTAATACCTTGATGTGTTTGTGTAGGATCATGCGACCCAGACGGGGTCGAGGTAGAGGTCGAGGTCATGGTCATGGAGGAGGACACGGAGGTAGTCAGCAAAATTCACCTCCTCATGTTCTCCATGATTTTGATAGTGAGGAGCATCAGGATTCTTAGAATTCCCTAGGAGGCGAAGATCAACATTAGTATCCGCTAGGGATCGAGGGTGCACAATTGCGTAGATTGTTAGAGGAGACACTGGCATGCTTTTGGCTAAGAAAGGGTGGAGATTAGGTTAATATTGGTGAGAAGGAGGTACCAGTTCAGTTAGAGGCAGTCATAGGCACACACATGAGGGATTTTCTTAAAGCTCGTCCACCTACCTTTGATGGATCTGGAAATGGTCTTGAGGCTAAGACCTAGTTGATTGATGTGAATCATTGTTTTGCGATGCACCCCTATGGTAGCAATACCAAATCCAAGAGTGTGATCATGCACATGAGAGGTTTTGCTTCTACTTGGTGGAGTTTAGAGGAGAAAAAGCTTTGAATTGATATTAATTATGTTTCGTGGGATATGTTTCTTGAGAGGTTTAGAGCCCGATTCTTTTATGATCACTAGCAACATCACTGTGGTGATGATTTCCATGCCTTGCGCTAGATGTTGATGTTAGTGGAATAGTATGAGCATCGATTTTATGAGCTCAAGCAATTTGTGGGCATTGGAAATGATGAGGACATGCTCTTCCAACATTTTTTCAGGGGCTTAAATGCTCAAAATAGTGGTGGTGTTTTATATTTTGAACCCAATACGACAGAGATGGCGGTCGAGAAGGCTAGGCTAGTTGAGGAGAACTTAGCAATGGAATTGGGTGGCCAGACAAGAGTGCAAATTGGCAATGTTTCAGCTATAGGGGCTAGTACTCATAGTGGCCAAGCTCAGGGAGTTGGACCACCTAGGACTCAACAAGTTCCTAATCAAAGTGGACAACAACAGAGTGCATAAGGGAAACATAAGATTTTGCAGTAGAGACAGGGAGATAGGTTTTAGTTTGGTGGTAACAAGAACTAGACACATAACAAACACCCCAACTTTGAGTAGCTAGCACAAAGCACACAGTCAACCTTTAGGGGTTGCGTTCAGTAGTCGAGCACACCTCCTGGAGGTAGACATTTTGGCAGGGGAACTAGATGTTATGCTTGTGGCCAACAGGGTCACATAGCTCGACTATGTCCAAATAAGGGCATATCAAGGTAGACTCAGAGGTGAGCGGGGTCTGAGCTGACAGTTGGTGATGTAGGCAGAGGTCATCGACTTTTTGTTGTAGTTGATAACCACCAAGTTGAGTATCAGGGCACAATATTTAAGTCTTCTGGTAGGTTACACGATAATCGAGTTACCATATTATTTGATTGAGGAGCATCCAACTCTTTTATTTCTTCTTCTGTCATGGCACAATGTAGACTGGGGGTAGTAAAGCAGGACGATAGGTGGCAGGTCGAGTTGGCCTCAAGTGTTAAAGGGCTAGTACACTCCCTTGTACTTGAGTGTAGATTGGATATTGGACCTTTCCATACTACAGTAAACCTCTAGATTATACTGTTTGGGTCATATGATATTGTTTTAGGGATGGACTAGCTTGAGGCACACAAAGTTGTCATTGATTGTCGATGTAAGTCGATTCAATGCATTGATGCATCAAGAAAAGAGGTTGAGATAGTGTGGGTACATAGACCTATATATTTGAGGATGATCTCAGCTATGTAGCTGAGAAGGTGTGTACGTTATGGATTCCAGTTATTTTCTATGACAGTAGATGACTTGGACTCAAGAGATGGTGAGTAGAAGGTTTCTCTTGATAGTCACCCCATACTTCAGGAGTATGCAGATGTGTTTCTAGATGAGATTCTAGGGATGCCACCTCAACGTGACATTGACTTTAAGATTGATCTTGTACTTGGATCCGAACCCATTTCATGAGCTCCATATCACATGACCACTCAAGAGCTTAAGGAGCTCTACTTCTAGCTAGAGGAGTTGTTAGCGAAGGGTTTCATCCACCCTAGTATTTCTCCTTGGGGAGCACCATTGATATTTGTGAAGAAGAAGGATGGTTCACTCCATTTGTGCATAGACTACCGACAGCTGAACAAAGTAACAATCAGGTATTGGTATCCCCTACCTAGGATTGATGACTTGTTCGATCAGATGAAGGGTGCTACAATCTTTTCGAAGATTGATCTTAAGTCGGGATACCATTAGCTTTGCATGTTTGATTTTGAATCCATAAGATGACATTTCATACTTGATACAATCACTATGGGTTTACTGTGGTACTGTTTGGGTTGATGAATGCGCCTTTTGTGTTCATGAGTTTGATGAATAGGGTATTTTTCACGTATCTGGATAGATTTGTACTTGTGTTCCTTGATGATATATTGATATATTCCAGGATAGTGGAGGAGCAATTGAGGAAGGTTTTGCACTTTTTACGAGATAATCAGTTGTATGCCAACCTATTCAAATGTGAGTTATTTAAGAATGAGGTCAAATACCTTGGGCATGTGATATCGAGGGATTGTATTGTAGTGGATCCTACAAAGATCGAAGTGATCATAGATTGGCCTACACCCACTAATGTGGAAGAGATACATTGTTTTATGGGGTTAGCAGGTTATTACAGGCACTTTGTTCAAAGTTTTTCAAGGATAGGTCATCTTATCACTTCTCTTTAGAGGAAAGGGAAGAGGTTTGTTTGGTTAGAGGAGTGTGAGATAGAATTTTAGAATCTTAAGGAGAGGCTGACTAGTGCACCAATACTTGTGATACCTGATCCTACTAGGGATTTTTTTGTCTATACAAACACATATTTGGAGGGATTAGGAGCATTTTTGATGTAGGATGGTTGAGTCATTGTGTATGAGTAGCACAAACTCAAGGATCATGAGTTGGCAGCAGTTGTACATGCTTTGATGAGATGGAGGCATTTCCTACTAGGGCATAGGTTTGAGTTGCATAGTGATCATAGGAGTCTTCAGTATATCTTCATGCAGCCTAACCTTAATTCTAGGCAAAGGTAATGGATGGAGTTTCTCTGTGAATATGACTTCGAGGTGAAGTATATTCAGGGGAAGGAGAATTTTTTTCTGACGCACTCAACAGACATAGACACAAGTTGTCTAAATTAACTCTTGTTGTGGACTTGAGGGGTCAGATTATTTTTGCACTTCATGTGGACAATTTGTATCAAGAGATTAGATTAGAGTTAGAGGCAGGTAGGCCTCTTAAGGGTAGATACTCAGGCTACTCCATTGAGTCAGATGGTTTTTTGAGGCACATGGGATGCATTTATGTTGCATCTTCTAATGATCTTCGCACCTTAGTCATGACAGAGGCACATTAGACACCTTATTTTGCTCATCCAGGAGTGAAGAAGATGCATGCCGATTTATAGTAGTTATATTCTTGGGCAGGAATGAAGCATGATATTTGTGACTTTATGTTGAGATTTTTGGAGTGTTAGCGGGTGAAGGCTAAACACCAACATCTGGTAGGACTTCTGTAGCTACACTTGGTGCTAGAATGGAAGTGGGATATGATCTCATTGGTTTTCATTGTTGGGTTACCCAACTCTTCGAGATGGAATAATGCCATTATGGTGATGGTGGATAGGTTGATGAAGGTAGCACACTTCTCGCCTATATGTTTATCCTATAATGCTTCATCTATAGCTAGAGTGTTCATGGAGGATATAGTTAGATTGCATGACATTCCTCATCAGATCATTTCTGATAGGGATCTTGTGTGTACCTTAGCTTTTTGGATGTCATTACAGCATGTTATGGAGACATAGTTGAACTTTAGTTCAGTGTATCACCCAGAGACAGATCAAAAAATCAAGAGGGTTAACCAGATCCTCAAGGATATGTTGTGCATGTATGTGATGGACCAACAAACATGATGAGAGGATTATCTCTATTTGGTGGAGTTTTCTTATAACAATAGTTATCAGAGTTCTATTGGTATGCCTCCTTTCCAGGCATTGTATGGATGACCATGTCAAACTCCTTTGATGTGGGATCAGTTGGAGGATAAAGTTCTTTTGGGTCCTAAGATTCTTCAGGATATGGAGGAGTAGGTTATTTAGATCAGAGAGCATTTGGTCACTGCTCAGGATAGGTAAAAGAAGTATGTGGATGCACATCGGGTGGATCGACAGTTTGTTGTAGGAGACGGGGTCTTTTTGCAAGTGCATCCGCAAAAGGGTCCAATCTGATATGGAAAGGGCTTTAAGCTCACACCTCACTTTGTCAGCCATTTGAGATTCTCGAGAAGATTGGTCTAGTTGCTTATCGACTTTATTTTCCGCCCAGTCTCTCATGTATTCACGACAGGTATCATGTTTCAACTCTCAAGCCTTATCACCTAGACATTTCTCATATCCTTGATTGGAATGCCTTACAAAGTAGAGGATGTGCTACTCGATTAGGAGCCTATGGCCATCATGAAGCTCAAGAGACTTGCCTTCAGGGGTTGATATATTGAGTAGGTGAGTGTCTAGTGGGATCCTAGGGATGATACTTCTGCTACCTAGGAGGATGTGACTATGATGAGGGAGCTTTATCCCTATTTGTTTGTAGCCTTCCAAGAGTAAGCCTAACCCTAGGGGGAAGGATGTAGCACCCCTCTATTTTTCTCTTATGTTTAGACAGTGTGTTTCTCTGATATGATTTTGTTTTATGTCAATACCTACTTTGATTTACCATGATACTTTGTTATTATTTGATCGCTAACTTTGGAGCGATGCTAGTTTTTATATTATGATGTGAGAGTACATTATTCTAATTTTTATTATTATAACATACTTTTGATTAGCATAGTGTTTATTTGAATTAATATTGTTATATACTCATGAGTAGTTTATTGATGTTAGATTTTTCAGTTTGATGTGACATTGTATTGGCGAAGGGAACAGGATTGCATCACTCGCTTACGAGCACTCTGCAATTCTGTGATTCTCTCTTCACGATGTGATTGATTATTATATATATGCATGTTTGATATATATTTTGATTGCATGTTTGTAGGTATAGGACATCGACTCCACTTGGATTAATAGGTTTGAGCATGTCCATTTCCCAATGGTATTGTTGATTGGGAGATAGTAACTAGGTTTCCCTTGTCAAGCCACAACCCTACTCATAGTGTGTCATCAATTTTAGTTGGTCATGTTTTGTTATCATGTTGTCTATTTTTTCCTTGATGTTTTTATGTTGCAAGGTATGTTTAAGGGAAATAAATGCTTTAAATATTTTAGCTGACTATTTAATTAATCTTGATTATTGTGTTAGAAGATTGCAATTTAATTTAATTAATTAATTTAATTTATTTGGTAAAATGATTTAATCTTATGATTAAATTTATTTTACTAAGTAATTAAATTAGAAAATATTATGTGAATTTTGATTTATTAAAATGCATTAATATCTAGAAAATATCTAGAGGGGTTAGTGTTAATTGATTGTGAAGATATTTGTTTTTCGACATGTGTTGGGAAATTTTAATTACGGTTGGGAAAATTATTTCATGGATAGAATAATTTCTATAACAAAGGGAAGTAAGATGTTACTTCACAAAAGAGAGGAGAAGATATTTTTGGGCAGAGGTTGTTAAAAATTAAGTTTGGGTTGTTGAATCTAGTTGTTGAAAATTTGGGGAAGGATAATCTTAGGAAAAATACTCTCACTATGGAATTGTTTTATTTTTCTGGAAGAAGCTCTGTTTTTCTAGAAGAAACTTTGTTTTGTGAAAGAAGCTCTACATCAATCAACATCTGCTCAAGTGTTTGGATTTTAGGATCCTTTATTCTTTAATTTAAATTTCATTTTTGAAAGGTTCTTACATTAATTTCTTGTCTGGAAGAAAGATTGCCTATACAATATTAGAGGCTTTTGAGTTTTTTGTAAAATTGTAAGAAGTCGTGTCTGGAACTTAGCATGAAAGCTTCTATAGAAGTTGTTGAAGTTTTTTTTTTTTGAAACTATAAACTTTTGGGGAAGCTTTCAAAATTATTGTAGGGATTTTTTTGAAACAATGGAGAATCCAAAAAGAGAGTAATAGGAAACTGGAAAACTTATGTTGGGATGAAATTAAATTTCTCTATAGAATTTTGTAGAAAACCTCTTGGGAATTTGTTGTAAATGTTATCTGTAGAAAATTAATACTCTACTTCCTATTAGATTTTTTATCTAGAAGATATTGGAGACCTTTGGAAGGAAAATTGAAAACCTCGGAAAGGAAATTATAAACTGTAGTAATTTTTTATATTTTGTTCCTGTAGAAAAATTGTTGTGTAAATAATTTGTGTTTTATGATACATATATATATATATATATCTATTAAAATATATATACATATATATGATAATATATATATATATATATATATATATATATATATATATATTGTACAAATTCCAGCCAATAGTCATTTAAAAAAACCAGATATTATTAAGGTATAGTGATTTAATTGTAAATCGCTTGGAAGTTCTTTGATTTTTTAAGTATTGAAATTGGGTGGGGGGGTGACGGTTGTTTCATAGCTGCCACCCCATGGGAGGTGGACTATAGAGGCAGCCATCACTACCTCCCACAGCCTGCGCCCCTGTATGGGGGTGTGACTATGGTAACAACCCTCCCCCATATTGATATAATAGTTGCGAGCGGGTTTTAAAACTTTCGTCGATTCCTTTAAATTCGTCATTTCATATGATTTGTTTTTATTTAAAGGGTTTTTAAATTATAATATATGTATAATATATATAAATAAATATATATATATGAATATGAATATTAAATACATATATATTTATTTGTTTTGTATGGGGATTTTATAATTAATTTTTAATATTTAAATAATGTATATGTATATATTCATATATGTATTTATATTTATTTATTTAATTGATTTTTTTAGCGAGGTGCATGTATATGCACATGGATAATGTTTTCTAATGGAATGTTTAAAAGGGGGAAATTGATATTTTTATTTAAAAGTAATTGAGGAATTGAAATAATAGATAGATTTGGTTCTCTTATATCTATAAAATATATTTTATTAAATTATTTTATTTGGGCAATATATTATAGTGTTTCATTAAAGAGAAATTGGATTTAGGAAATCCGAAAGGTAGATTTATTTCCTACTTAAATTGCCCTTTTAAATGTGATTTATTTTTTTCTCGTTTTGGGGGAAATTGGTTAGAACTATTAGCAAGATTTCCAAATGTGGTTATTTAGTCGGGGGTTGTTGCATTTTATTGTCATCCATTTGATTTCCCTAGGGTAGTGCATATAGTTGTAATTAGTTAATCACCCAGTTACCACGAATGGGGATGTGATGTCTTTTATCTTTGGATTGGGAATTAATTTTTGTATCTATGTGCACTAGTTTACCCTTGGGTTGTGGATTTGTTCCACATGTTGTCTATAGGGGAGTGGCTTTCAATGGGGGCCAACATACAAAGTGGTGCCAGGGTAACTCATTGAGAGTTAGTTAATCCAGTGAAAATGAAATAAATGTATTAGGGGAAAGGGTAGTTTTTAACACTTGACAAGAATAATTATCCCTGGATCATGGACTCAAGGGCTTGTATAGACAAGGGATGAGACGAAAAGGCCAAGAATTGCAAGATCATTAGATCATTATCTTCTTTCTACAAAAGATAATTGATTCTGCATTGGATTGCTTGTGGGGCCGAGGGTCATGAGAGGCTACCAGGGTAACCCAAGATGGGGGCCAGGGCCTAGGAATATTCGTCAAGGTAACCCATGCAACTTTGTGATGAAAATCTTCCTAAGTCAACAATATGTTTGGTTCACTGATTCATTTGATTATTTAACTCTTGAAGCAATGTAACCATTATGTTAGTGTTGCACTTGTATTTTATTAGTTTAGTCTTGCAATAGTGTATTTCTAGAGGTAGTTTTTCTTGTCTAGGAAGCCTTGTTACTATCTTCTAGCATGGGGGGTGGCCCTTCGAGTACCACTTAGTGGGGTGGAATGTACAATTTCTCCGTTGGATTCCCATTTATATTCATGATGGTGGGATCTTGAAGTTGGAGAGCTCAAACGTACCAGTTGGTCATGTTGTATATGTATCAATACTCAATTGTATATGAGGAGGATTCTTTTTATTGTAACACTTTTGTATGATCTTCCTCATTCTAGTAATGAGTTTTGTAAACATTATTTGGAATACATGCAATTTATGGATCTTTTATGTACTTTTATCTTATGAGATTTTATTGCTTTGGATGTATAATATTTAATTCATGAGTAATAATTTATATGCTATGAATGAGTTATTATTTTATGTTATGGGATTCAGTTGTAAGCTTAGTCGTGTGCCTTAGAGGATGTATGTGTTAGTGTAGTGCACTTTTAAGAAAATAAATTGTTACACTTCCATAGTAGTTGCATCTTCCTCTACGGTTACATGGCGAGGCATTACATGAAAATTTATCTTTCACAATTTATCTAAGGCACAATTTTATATTCCTTCTAGACCCCCTTTTTTTGTTAAAGAATTGACTCGTGCAACATAACAAAACTATAGTCAAGTGAGATTGTATCAATGCTACAACTATCTTAGATAAAGAACAAACTTGGTTAAAATATTTTTTTTGAAAGGGATGTTGTTTCCCAATGAAGGCCATTTGAAAGGGACTTTGGCTTCCAAGTCTATGCACACAATTAGCCTCACAAAAATTATTTTCTACTTATCTCATAATTGAAACACATAGAAAATCCCAATCAAATAATGGTTTGTTATTTACCCATCTAAATTGCATGTTTATGGATTCTATTCCATTTCTACATCAACACGAATAGAACATTATCCTCTATTTTGGTTCCATAATTGGTCTTAAAAAGTGATTTTGGATATTCAAACCCATTTCTATTTGTTTGAAAAAATAAATTATCTTCAGATTTGGTAGAATTTGAACTTTCAAGCATATAAAGTATTAATTTGAGGTGGTGATGGCAGGTATGTATTAATAAGATTTTATGGGTTTTAGGATTTGATGATAATAATTTATAATATTAATTGGTCTTAAAATCTAATTTCCCACATTTAAATTTTTTCTATTTGCTCCAAAAGAGTAAATTATCCCCGAAATTGGTAGAAACTGAACTTTCAAGCATATAAAGTATTAATTTGAGGTGGCAATGGTAGGTATGTATTAATAAATTTTTATGGGTTTTAATATTTGATGATGATAATTTATAATAGAAATTTTATTTTTCATTCTTGTAATAGAAGGTAAATTATTATTCTATTCTTATTACCTAATTATTTTTAATCATTGAACTAGGTAATATTTGAGAATAGTTATTTTGATAAATTTAAAAATGTTTATATAGTTTTTTCATGTGTTAAATAATGCTTTCCAAAGTTATATATGAAAGGAAGTAGAGGTATGTAATACTCTTCTTAAACAAATTTAGGAGAGGAGATATGCACAAAAATTAGACTAATGACATAAGTACAAGGAAATAAATACAAAAAAATAGTTATTTTGATAAATTTAAAAATGTTTATATAGTTTTTTCATGTGTTAAATAATGCTTTCCAAAGTTATATATGAAAGGAAGTAGAGGTATGTAATACTCTTCTTAAACAAATTTAGGAGAGGAGATATGCACAAAAATTAGACTAATGACATAAGTACAAGGAAATAAATACAAAAAAATTATATGGAGAAAACTATTTGAGAGAAAAACCTTATGTTACAAAGAAATTGAATGTATTATTCAATAATAAAAGGTTATAATGCACTTACAAATTTGAAACATTTACCAGAGTATCATTAATGACACATCTAGAATGATTCTTGTAACATAACAATAACTTTCAAACTCACTATCAAAATCTCTATCTCAAGCACCCAACAAATTAAAAATATAATACATAAAAGAATAAAATAGTAATAAATTTCAATCATGAAATAAATCCATTAAAAAGTCCAACATCCAAATGCCATGTTAGTAATCCAACACCCAAAATCTAAGATGAGTCCATAGCTTCCTAAAAATAAAATATTCCTTCCATTAGTATAACTTCTTCATAATCCACTTAAGGTCATCACATAATCTTTTGTATCACTTTTTAGTTGAAGTGGGATATTAAAATCAATATTTTAAACCAATATTTCATTATCTATCACCTATCCAAACTAAAGTATTAATATTTTATGAGTAGATTTTAAATATCTATCTTTTAAAAATTCTAAAAATAATTGGTAAATTTTTTAATGTAACTATTAATAATTTATTTTTTAAGTAAATAATATTTGTGTAAAGTAATAGACATACCATAATTCATAATGCATAAATTGAAAAGAATGAAAGATGAAATTATAAGTTCTTATACATAGATAGGTAATACCAATATCTAGTGTGTAGATATTGTTTCTTAATTTGTTTTTTATATTCAATTTATTATTATTATATTTTGTAAAAATAATAATATTTTATGAATAGTTTTATTTCCTAATACATACCACTTTTATATATCCAAAAAAAAATTGTTGAAACAAGAACATCGATATGTAGTAGAAGGGTACCAGTAGCCATTATAGCTAACTTTTTTTGATTTCTTTGTATGCGACAAAAGAACTTATAGCTATGGTTTCAGCTTTTGGGTAGATACAACAAACATAGGAGGATTCGTTATGTACACAAAGATAAAAAAGTGGTCATTTCAATTTGACATCCAGTACATATTAATAACCATTGCTTTTGACCACCAAAAAAAATCTACAATTGATCTACTACATATGCACAAATTTCCTAATAATTGTGCATAGTTGGTACCAATATAGTTGCACAACTCTTCCAATTAAGTAACCTTTTTTGTAACTATTGGGTATAAAGTGGGAAACTATTGGTACATTTGAATTTCTTTAATGGAATTTCAATTACCATGTATCAATCAATGATTATGAATAAATGAGGCCTTTTCCCCAATGTACAAATATTTTAATTTTTTTTCTGAATATATAAATTTATGTATATATTTAATTAAAATTTACCCACTTCTTAAAGCACAATTTTATGTTCTTTCAAGGCTCCCTCTTTAGCAAAACCATTGGCATGTGCAACATAACAAAACGATAGATAGGAGAAACTATATTAATGCTACATGTGTCTTAGATTAAAATAATTTATAATTATAATTTTGGAGGCAAATCAACTTTAGTAAGAGTTAAAAAAAAATCTCATAAGAATATTCTAGCTTAGCCATCTCTTTAAAGATGGGGACCATTTTACCAAGCATGTTCTTGCATGTTAATTTTTTTGATTTGCATCCCCTTGCATGGTGGGTGCCAAAGCTTGCATTTTTGTGCATGTTCTTGAATAAAGTCATCTGAGCCATTAGATATTAAGGAAAAATCTTGTTTGACCAAATTTGATTGGTTGAAGTTTAGGTGACCATGTGAAGGCTACGTGAGAATTAAGAATACTTTTTTATTTTTGTATTTTTCCAAGGTGGTAATTGTATGTTATTTTGGGAAAACCAAAGTGGTATTCTCATTCACAAAATTTTATATATTGAGGCCTTTTTCATTTGAAAAGTTGGCTTTTGGACAATTTGAGTTTAGCATAACAAGATGTTGTGGGATTAGACAAAGGATTTTTCAATCCAAATTTGTAGATTTATGTGAGCAGATTGTGACACCATATTGCTGATTTATGTAATCAGGAAGCCCATGTTGTAAATGGAAGCTTGTGGGCTTCTGCATGTTGTAATCCCATTTCATATTTATTGCAGTAAAATGTAGTATTTTCCTTCTTGCATATATTGTGTAAATTTTAATTGTCTTATGAGTTTTCAGATTTATAAGGGGAGTCCCCTTCATCAATTTTACATTGTTACATTATACTTCCTAGAGATTCCATATTTTTTCTCCTTTGATAAATCTTGATATGTAGTAATTAGAGAGACTACACTTCCAACTTACATTGATAAATCTTTCTCCATTTACCTTTATACATTCAACCTAGATATTGGTACATCTTACTCCTTAGAGTTTCTACACAACTTTATTATATCATACTTTAAGAGCCATACCTATTGATCCAACATTGTGCTATATTCCACTTTAGAGTACAACATTTACTTTGAGGAATCATCATAACTTCCCCCATGACACATTAAGGTTATGTTGTCATATCTTTACATTAGGGGTCATCATGTCTCCCCCCTTACATTTTTAGTTTCATTACTACATCAATGCACCTAGGTGGCATAATGCATTTCCTTGACACCTTATCTTTTCCTATTGCAATTAAATTTGCCGAATTTTGATATATACTTCACATTTGTATTATACTTTAGGGAATTTAACTCTCACCTCATTTACATATTTGGATTAAATTTAAAACATTTACATTGGGGGAATCATTCCTTTCCTACATCATCTATGAACTTCATTGTAATATTTTACCCATCTAAGTGTATAAAAATTTAATGATCACATCCATACTTATCTAGGGAAATCATTACACATGTATCTATGAAATATATGTAAATTATTATACATTCATACTAGTCTAGGTCCATCTACCGAATCTCCCTCTCCAATTTTGGGAGGAATCATGTTATGAGCTATTGGCAACACCATTGGACACTTCTTAATGGTGGAATCTACGACTACGAAGTATGGGCATACTACGGTAGCTCAGTTGTTAGTTGATTTGGACATATCCAAACCTCTGCATGGTGATATTGTCTTACGAGTAGAGGATAGACTTTGGAAGCAACTCTTGGACTATGAGGGTCTCCCTTTTCGGTGTAGGATATTCTTCTTGGTGGGTCACTTGGCCTCTACTTGCCCTCATGCATGTTGCAAGGGCAATGTGACTTGGTGGAAGGATGCTCTCTCGAACCATCTCACGGTGGGTTCTCCTCCTTTGAGAGTTTCTTCTATGGAGGTTGACCCTATTGTGTCTTCTCAGGAATATGTTTTTGCTCCTCTTCTCGCTATCCATTTTGTGGAGCCATTGTTGGCTTCTATTGATGTTGTTATGACTATGCCTACTCGAATATCATTAAATGTCATTATTGTTCCTTCGATGATTCATGTCTCCTCCCCTATGTTGTCGTCTCCCTCACTATGCGGTGGCTCTTTTCCCTTGGTGGCTTTTGTGGATCCACTCCTCTCGCCTTGCTCGATGGACTTGGATTTTTAGTCTTCCTTGTGTGTGGTGTTGAGGAAGAAGAAGGGACTCCCTCGATCGGTCGCTACTTCGCGGCCTAGGGTTAAGTGTGTTAGATTAGTCCCCTCTGATTCTGGGGTTGCCTAGTCCTAGTCTGTTTGCTATTTTTGTATTTGGTTTGTCCTCTCCTAGTTCTTTCCTAGTTTGAACTAGCTCTTCTTTTGGTCCTTTGGGCTCTCTGTGTAAAGGGTATAGCATCCTGTAAATTAAGATATATTAAGATCATACATATCTATAGACATTAATATATATTAACATCATACATACTGATTTTTTGAACAATTTTTATCACTTACACCATGTGGAATGCACATTTATTTCTTTTTCATCCACAAACTATGATAGTTTCTTTCCAAAAAAAATTATTTCACATATGTTTCATCAATAAAAATCTTATTCATATCCACACTTTCATAATTATCACATATTTCTATCGATTAATTCAATAATATTCATGCTTGATTATTATCCTTTGACCATGATCATACATGCATACTTCTTTAGAGTCACATTGTAGGCATAAATTTTTCACCCTTACATTTTGAATATCATTGTCTTATCTTCACATGTGGAGAGAATCATGTATCCTAATTTTATTAAATATATGCTATTGCCAACATATAATTTGGAATTGGGGCATTCACCTTCCCCTTTTAGACTCTATTCCTCTTATTGCGTCATATTTTCCATATATACCATTTTTGTTGATTCAAGTTTTGATAATTATATCTTACATTATAGTGCTCCTTTGAACCTTTTCAATTTTATTTGAAAGAATTGTACTAAGTACTTACTTCCTTCATTTTCTCCCTTTCCCCTTATCATTGCTTTATGCCTTACATTTTATGTCATAATTGTTATCCCTCATAGACATCAATGAACATAGAAAAATTCATTACAACTTTGAGTGGAGTAAAGAAAAATAGTCTACAAATTATGCAAGTGATGTTTATGAATGTAAGAAAATTTCATGACTTTGGTTATGTCTGAGATATATAGTTAATAAAAAATTTTGATTGTCAGGTGATCATAAGATTGATATTATTTATTTTTGACCTATAAAAATATCAACATTAAGATCTACTTTGTACAATCTTAAACCATCAAACTAAATATATTTATTTTTGTTTACATTTTTAAATGCTAACTAAACATGCGAATTGAATCAACTCACATTTATTTATCTAAAACAATTTATAACGAAATGTATAGATTTTATTAGATTAACCCACTAAAAAATAATCAATTTTCTAAAAAACATTCTAATTATTATAACAATAAAATATTGGAAAATTGAAAATCTAATTACAAGTATTATTGCAGAGTTAAAAAGCATAAATTATCTCAACATCCTTCCATACTTAAAATTTGTTTAAAGATAGGGGTCAAGGCCCTATCTCGGTTGGCTAAATCTCTAGTCTCCTCACCCCCCGTGGTACCGAAGGGAGCACCGTCAATCACGTTAAAAAGTTTACCAGGCACACTGCAGTTTGTAAACTATTTGTTTATCACTCTGCATTCGGGTTGTTTATATAAGAACCCAGGTTTTCATGTACATGTGGCGATTAACATAGTCTTGGCAAGTTAGTCTAGATCTATATTCAACATATGACTAGTAACTATTTTCTAAAGTCGCCTTCAAGCAAGGTTTTCTTTGGCTGGTCTGTAATGAGTACTGGCCATTAGTGCTCGTAATTATTTTGGCATGAAAATAGAGAAAGACAATAGAGTTCCCTCTGTAAACATCTGCTCTCTCTATTTCCAAACCATGTGCTTCAATCTCTTCATAAATCTTGCACAGAGAGCGTGGCATCCTGGACGCGGTAGTTCTTATTATGACTGTTTCACTGCTATAGACATCAATATCCACATGCAGGGTTATGGACTCTCTGTCAATGGCTGATGAATTATGATCCACTAATGGCCCTCTTGTTGCCAATAACTGGGTTGTCCTCTTTTGCAGCTCTTGGGCTTTTATTTGAAGATTCTTGATATGTCTACCTGTTTCTTCTATTATGCATTGTCTTGCTAACTGAAACATACCAAAAGCTCATAAAATTAGCATGAGTTGAATAAGAACAATAGTATCTTAGACAAAAGAAAATTATCTCCTTGGGAAGTTGTTACTAACTTACTTTTCGAAAGGTGGAAACAGGCAGCAGAGACTCCAAAGTAGATAACAAATGCCTCATCTTTTGCCTCCTCATTTTCTCAGATAACGCTATTCTCTTATTTCTTTTGCCTTTCATTGCTTCCTCTGGATGTAGAATGAGCCGTTGTGTTGTTTCCTCATGCAGATTGAGTTCAGAACGACTGTTTGGGGGATTATTGTCATGCCAAACTGCACTAGGCAGATCCAGATCATGTTTGGGAGTATAGACCCTGCACAAGAAAAGAGTATACAGATCTACTGCCATTGTTATTCAGCGATAATCTCTCTCAAGACGCTTTACTCTGCATATATTTATATGCTCATCTAGGTTAGAAGCTTCATGCAAACTTCCTGTGTTAATTTCGAGAGAACAGTATTGAAGAGTTTTAAAGTCAACAGAAAATTTGACAAATAAAGATACAAAAATTGTCTACCTTTTAGGTGTAATATTTTTATTGAATGATTGACTATTGATGTCTGCATATTGAATTCTCGCTTGTGGTGAGTATGTACTGAATTCGAACATGCATGAAATTCTTTACACAAGTAGAAAATTGTCTAAATCACTTGTCAATTTTACATCTCCCTTTACATGTAAAAGTGAAATATTACTAAAATATTATAGTTCATTTAATTTCTCTTAATTGGTAGTTAATTGGTAACATTTATATTTGTACATAATTTATTGTATGATTATTAGATAATTGTATCAATCCATTCATTGCTATTTTTATTTGATTATTATACTTTAATCACGAGCTTACAGTCAAACAACTTTTGAGTTACATGGGGGTCATAGCTGTTTCTTCTTTACATTTTCACTATAATCACTTTATGTTCACACATGGGGAACATTATGTAGAATGACTTTCATGCATGTGTTTTATTTTCAAAATATGATTTAGCATGAGGGTACTTGCCTTCACCTTTTGTACCCTATTAAATTATATTGCACCATATTTCCAATATGGCACCTTTTGGTTGATTCTTTGCTAAAAACCCTCATGTCTTCTCATGAGCCCTTGTCCATTATGATGAATTCATCCTTTCTAATTTATGCTATTATTGTTTTTGATTGAGGAAAAAAAGGGTTTTACAGGGATCCGAAACCACAAAGTTTATAAACCAAAAAAAGATATATCAAGTAAAAGTCCACAAAAAGATAGGTTGCAACTAAAGATAATCGGAAAAGACCAGCAGCCACCTATAAAAACTAGTAAAAGGAAAGCAAAAGACCAACGACAGCAGAAACACAACCAAACCTAATCCAGAGACTTTAAGGTCTCTACCACTTCCGTTTCCAGGATGTCCAAATCCCGGGCCACCATTCTCACATCCAGGGTCTCCAAGGACATTGTATCCTATCTTTTATGTTGTGTTTCTATTCTTCTTAGCATCCAGATGCACAATCAAAAGTCTCTGTTGAGTGTTGTCCATTTTTTCCACCAAAGCTCTCAAGATAGTAGCATTATTTTAACAATTTTGTGGTTGTGTTCTATCATGGTTTTCAGAGCTTCCTTGATCTTATCAATCTCTCTTCCAAGGATTTATCCATTCTTCTTGAGGTTTTTAGTAAAATCTACCTCTTTCTGGAGGTAGTCCTCCATAGCCATCTTCTCGTCCACTGTTGACAAAGCTTTAGCCAATTTATGCTCTGCCACCTTGGCTTTGAGAATCTCCAATTTACTAGTCATAGCTTTGTTTTTAAGATTTAGGTCCTTAATTTCATGAAAGACCCACTTTAGAATTTTGAAATTATCAATTGCACCATTTCTAGCCAGAGAAAGAATATCACCATAAAAGTCCCTATCAGGTTCAAAATTTGCGTCATCAGGATTCAGGTCCACATGAGGGTTAGGCATATCCCCTCTGCCAATAGAGTGGAAAGAGGTAGAGGATAAATCCTTCCTAGAAGGTTCTACAATGTTATCATCTAGAGAATCCTCCGAGTAGGCCACCAACTTATCCATAGGGGGGTCCTTCCTTATCTTGTCCTTCGAAACTGATGCTTTTGGAGGAGTTTTCAGAGGATAATATTTTTTGTTTGAAGGCTTCACAGAAGCAGTATTCTTCCTTTTTTTACTAGGAGGAGGAGTAATCTCTTCCACCTAGTCCAGGTTCGAACCCTTGATATCCTCAAGAGAGCTTAACTCAATGTCATAACCCTCTGAGGCTGAGGCAGAGATGGGGTTAGAGGCAACCGACATGTTTTTGAAATTCTCATAAATGAGTCATATTAAGCCAACATAAAAGACCGGAATCTTATCAAGATTTTCTCTGTTCTCCTCAATGTTATTGTTCAAGGAGCAAAACAGGTAATAGGGGAAAGAAACCCTAACTTTATATCTAAAGTGGTTGAGTAAATCGAAATGATACTCATAAACTCTGGTAAATCTCCCATCCAATGTAATGTACTCCATTAGGACTCTAAACACCTCCCTCCAAGTTTTCTTGATCCTGCTCGATTCAAAATAGTTGTTAGAGACTTTCATGAGTTTCTTCTTCTCCTCCTCAGTCTTCAAAAAAATGAGAACAACTTCATCCAAGTATTTGTTGTTGCGGTAAAATTTCATACCATCAACAGGGAGACCAATAACTTCTCCAATAAGCACCTCATCCACTAACACCTTCCTTCCAAATATGATGATCTCTCCTTTATTCCAATGTTTCACAAAATAATCAGTTGCTCTAAGGTTTGGCCCATGAAGTCTTTCAATGAACGGTTTTATCCCTCCCTTCTCAATTTTCTTCCACACCTTAGAGTTTTCTTTATTCTTAGTACACGATGTAGGCTCGAATCTTTTCCTACTTTCTCCCATTGTCATCGATCTTTTTCTCTAGAAACCCACACTAGGAAAGTACAGCCTTATGAGTTTGTAGCAAAACCAAATTACCCACAAAACATGCAAGCTCAACCAATTTGTCTTATTCATTACGATTCTTCCACCAAATCTTATAATATTGCGGTACTTGGCACCTTTCTCTTTAATCATCTTTAAATGTGGCTTCTCTCCCATGAGTGCAATCATAGTTGATTAGGGCTTTGACGTTAGCAGGAAAATATTTGAAATTTTTCCATGTCATCTTTCTATTATGTCTTATTCCTTCATTGGCAAAGAAGTCTGCGACACTATTCCCTTCCCTATAGATATAGGAAATTTTAACTTTCTCAAACTTAGATAAAGTGTCCCTAGCCTCATCAATCCAATACTTAATAGTCCAAGATGGGGGGGAAAAGCCAAGGAGGAAATGAATGATATTCTTGGAGTCGCCCTCAATCCAAATATTTTTAAAGTTAAAACTATTAGCCAAATTAATGATCTGGTGGGATCCTATAGGTTCAGCTAAATGATTGGTTTGTTTCCTCAAAGAGACAACAATCGAAAAAATGAACATACCTTTATCATCACGTAACACACCTCCACTCCCAGCCATTCCCGGATTCCCTTTCACTGCCCCATCAAAATTGGTGTTAATCCAACCCCTAGGAGGGTGATACCACAAGACACCATCCTGATTCTTTTTAGCAGGTTTATAAGCCATCGACACATTTTCCTTAATCTCCTAAACTTTGGCCATTTCAAATTCATAAGCCAAACAAACCACGGATTCCATCACCACCTCCTAAAGAGGAGCCAAATTAAAGTTTTCCCCAATAAGTCTAAGTTTTTTTTCAAACACCAGTTTCTTCGTAGTTTCCTTATCCATGAACACTCTATTGTTTCTCTCCTTCCAAACTCCCCAAGCAATATAAGGGAAAGTTAAAGACCACAACTTGCGAATATGCGAGTTAAAGGACAGGGCCACCCACTGAGTAAAATGATCCTTAATAGTACCAAGTGACACCCAAGAGATTCTCCATAGAGAGTAGAACCTTTCCTAGATAGAGATCACAAAAGGACAGTGAATAAACAAATTATCATCCATTTTCGCTGCACACTTACATAGGTAGCGTCAGTTGGGGATCTGAAAGCCCCTCTTACAAAGGTTGTCCACCATTAGCAACTTGTTTTGAAGAAGGATCCAGAAGAAAATATTAATCTTCAGGGTCAAGTAGCTTAACCAAGCTTTGGCCCAAAAGGGGGGAGGGGCAGGGGATAAAAACAACAAAGAGATAGTGGACGGAACAAAGTAGTTGCCCGATGAACTAGCCATCCAAACCAAGATGTCCTCCTGATAGTTCAAGTCAATTCTGAAAGCCTCAAGGGAAGACTGGATAGGGGCAAGATCCAAAGTGATCTGACAAAGATTCACCCAACTTCCATTCCTCTAGTTGTCTTTAACAAGGATTCCAAAAGTAGCCTCGCAAATGTCCACCCAATGTTTGAAACTATTGAAAGAGACCAAAGGTTCCTTCAAAATTAATCTATCCTCCCAGAACCTTGCAAGATTTCCATTTCTTATACTCCATGCCATTCCCAAGTGAAGGATTTTACTCCATTTTAAGTTAGCATTCCAAAGAGCCGAACCATTGGGTAGACTCTGAGAATCCAACAAAGAATTAAGAGAACCAGTGTTATCCAGATATTTGCTTTTTGAATTTTTCTTCCATTCTCCAATTGAGGATAAAATTCTCCAAATTTGTTTAGCAAGGAGAGCTTTATTAAAAGTTCTGATTTTTCTGAAGCCCAATCCCCCTAGTTTCTTCATTCTACAAACCAAGTCCCATTCAATGAGGGGTAGACACCGCCTTTCTTCAACTCCAGACCAGAGAAAACATTTTTGGATTTTTTCAATAGCTTTTGCATACTTAAGAGGAATATTAAAAAGACTCAGAGCATATATCGGGAGGTTCTGAAGAGTAGTTTTGAGGAGTTGAATCTTACTTGCTTGACTGAGAAGATCTCCTTTCCATCCCACCAACGTTTTTTTGAATCTTTCCACCAAGGAATTCTACAAAGAGTTAGAGGGCTTAAGGCCCAAGGGCAAGCCCAAATATATTGAAGGAAGAACCTGCACTCTACAACCAAAAATATTTGCAGTCCTATTTTGTCTTCTAATTGGAGTATTGAAGAAAAAAAGAGAACTGTTTTGAATATTAATCTTTTGACTAGAAGCTCCTTCATAGTCATCTAGAACTTTTTTAAGAGTTCTTGCTTTAGCCACTATTGACCTACCCATCAAAATGGTATCATCAACAAACTATTGATGAGAGCTAACAAGATTGCTGAACGAAGGGTGTAAACCCATCAAGGCTCCTTGAGAAACTAGCCTATTGAGGTTCCTCTTGAGGCATTCAACATTTATAGTAAACAAAATAGGGGAAATGGGATTACCTTGTCTTCATCCTTTGGAATTCTTAAAAAAATGTGATGGAGACCCATTGGCCAAAACGACGATGGAAGTGAAAGAGATGAGTTGGCAAACCAATTGGATAAATATTTTATTGAAGCCAAACATCATCATAATCTTAAATAAAAATTCCCACTCAACCCAGTCATAGGCTTTGTAAATATCAAGCTTCAAGAAAAAGCCCTCAGTCTTAAAAATAGTGAGTGAATGAATATTTATGCTATTATTGTTATTCCTTATAGAAATGAATGAATAAAGAAAAAATCATGAAATATTTGAATTATGTGAGAAAAATTATACAACTAAAGTCTACGAATGTAGGAACAACTCCCTTGATAGTTTGATTTTTCCTTATATATTCAATAGAAAAAATTACAAAAAATCAAAATATTGATATTAGTCATTGTTTTTCTTTGGCCGATAAGGGTAGGTATAACTTGCATGATTTTATTTATTCATCCGAAGAGTAATACAACTAAAAACATAGCAACCAAAAAGAAATTTAGTAAAAGACATGATACTTGCAAAACCTCCCCCACAACCCGACAAACCTCCCCTACACAACAACTTAAAAATTGTAGAAGCTTTGCAAAGTAAAATAGAAAATTGTAACCATTAGTAGCCTATTTGCTAGTTTTACTTTTATCATGAGAGTGTAGTATCATATTGAAATTTGCCTCCCTCTTCTTCTTCTTCTTCCTCTAAACCTTATGCCAAATCTCCTCCAAATCACCTTCCAATGAAGGTTTGCCCATGTCCTTAGCCAAAATGCATTTCTCCTCTGAGGACTCTCCACTCAAACACTCTGATCTGCCACCCAGCCCAACATTTGAAATATTGCCCAACTTTTTCCCAACCACTATACCTCCACCTAACTCTTCAAACTTCTTTGGAGAAACAAAAGCATCTACAGACATTGGTCCCTTCTCCATTTCAGGTTCCTTCCCCACTTGAAAGTCGGCTAGCTCTTCTTTTTCCACTGAATAGTGATGTGGATTTACTTCTTTCCAACATGTTGCCTCAAAAACCATCTTATGCTAAGAAAAAATCTCAGCAATATGCCCTACATTGAAGAAACACCGACAATGAAATGGAACACCTTCATAATCTATCAATTGCTTCCACTACTAACCAAAAAAATTCAAGAAGGCAGTTGCTTGGAGGTCTTTCGTAATATCCATTTCAACAAGAATGCATGCATAAGTAGTGTGCAGAAAATTCAATGAACCCTCATCAACACCCAAAAATTTCCCTAGCATATTGCCAATTGCTTTGAAGCACAATTCAAACCAAGAAATTAAAGGAATATTCAAAATTCTTACCCACATAGGTACCAAAACAAAAGATTCAAAAATTTGGTTGAAATCTGGATGCTAGGGCTTAAGCATTAGCATGTATCTATCCTCCCAACTCCATTGATAATCACACAATACAACATTCCTATCCTTTTCATTCTCAAAAATAACCACAAAAAACCTTTTGCATTAGGGTAATTTTGAACATCCCCCTCTAGCATTGGGCACCGTGTCTCAAAAATCAATCTATGTAGTTTTGCAAGACCCAGCTAGAATCCCCTAAACTGGCCAATCAAACCTAACTCCACAAAATACTTTGCATTCTCCCCCACTTTTTTGGCAATGTCATCTTCAAAAGAAATAGTCAAGGTTATCTCCATGCAACATAAAGGCTTCAACTCTTTCATCGATTTTGGTTGTTTTGAATCTTCACCTAACAACACCAACTCTCCCCTGCTTCAAACACCTCTCATGCCACTTGGAAGCCATTCCAACCCCATTCCACACGGATTCATGGCTAGGAGGAGGCCCAAAAGGAGGCCATTTTTGTAGCCCCATCATCAGCTTAACACCAAACTCTTGGCCCTACGCAACAAAAAACTTTCCACCTCTAACAACATCCACAAAAGGGGGACGACAATAGCTTGTAGACCGAGTAGAAGCTAGAAAGGTCTGTCTTGTCCTACCATGAGAAAACCTAGCCGCCGACAGGTCAGAGGGTAGAGTAGAAGCCATTCTCATATTTGTTTTCAAGAAATTATTTGATATTAGTCATTTTTGGTCATGCTAAATATCAAATTTCATATTTCATAATGCATAATTTTTTTTGTATAAATATAAAATTATTTTTTATTGAAACAAGACCATTAATATGGATTGCAAAATTTATTTATTTTTAATTTTTTCTACAAATTATTATTTTTACATGTCCATCAAGTAGATACCTTTATGATTTTAAAAAAACCTATTTTTTGAGGTCTGTTAAGTATTATAATTTTTTTTTTGAAAAACTTATTCCAACAATTATAATTCTTAAAAGTTTCATGTCATCATGACTCCGTTGATGAATCAAACACTACTATAGGAACACTATCTAAGTGCATCACACATTTATATTTTCCTAATTAACAACATTTTCCTCATTATCTCCTAATTCTTGAATTTTAATTAAACAATTCCTAATTATTTGATTAAATTCCCTAATTTATTCTATTAATTGAATAACTAATATTAGTTGATTAATTCAGCAAAAAAAACCAAAATTTCCCCATTTTACACAAATTAAATTATCTTGAATTATTTAACTAAATATTAATTTGGCTCTCACACATGATTAAATAATCTTGAATTATTGAATTAAATATTATTTCCTACCACCTCACAATTAAATAACTTCTTAATTTTTTAATTACTAATTTTCCTAGAACTTGCACAAAAAATATTATATTTTCAAAATAGAATATATTTTTTTTCAAAATATCTTCTATTGATAACTAAATATCTTCTACACGGTTGAATCCTGATAGCAATATCATAATATCTTCTATGCTAAAATATCTCAAACTATTTTTTTGAACTAAGAGGATATTTTGAGTTATCTACAGCTCTCACTAATGATTCACCCATGATCTCTTTGCTCTAATCTAAACCATTGATCTTCATGTTTAATCTCCACCATTGATTGAATATCTATATTTCTATAAAATAAGTCATCCTCTTCACAAAAGTCATTCACAATTCTCATAAGGAATTCATGACATTTTTTATTGCGTTCTTCAGAATTTGAGCATCATAATTGTGAGTTGAGATGATCATCAAAGATTTTGCAACATGTGATATGCACTATTTGAGTAATCCACATCCTAAATTGGAAAAATTCCACAATGGGATTATATGTTTGCATTATTTTTTGTCTTTTGAACTGAATTGTTAATTTGGTTTTTTAATCTTTCAAGTGTTGCATTTTAATTTCATTGAGTATGGGTGTAATGGATCTTTATTTTATGGTTTTAATTTTTTGTTAACTCTAATTGCATTGATTATGCTTTCTAACTATTACCTATTATTCTCCTATGACAAATAGATAAGAAATATAGTGAAACTATAGAAATATTCACTACATTTTGTTGTATGCCTTCCTGTAAAAGAATGTAGACTCTTCCAAATTTAAAATCTTCAACATAAAGAACTACATTTTCATTTCAATTGAACTTTATTTTAAAATTTATAATTTATAAATTTAATTTGAAATATTTTTTACATAATTTATAAATTGTATAAATTATTATATATTTATAATAAAAATAAAATAAAGTCATTAATATTTAATCTATGCTAATAATCAATACAATTAAGAAATAAAAATTACCGTAACTAATGGTAAATAAATTAGTATATTATATATTAATGTAGAAAATTAAATATGAGCAATTTATTCCATAGCTTTAGAACTTTTGATAAAGTTAATAGCCTATTGTGGTGCATAATATTCTGACTTGATGTGGAAAAACCAACGTGTTTCTTACGTGTGATATTTAAAATAATATGTAGACATGTAATAATTTAAAGATTGAATCTATAGTAATGGATGGTGAATTTTAAAAGCTATCTACTTTTAGGATAATATTTTGCTACATTAGAATTTATGTATTATCAATTAATAGTTGGTTTGGACTGAAAATATATTTTAGTTAGATTTATTTTAACTAAATTAAATTTAGAACATTATTTTTTTTATCTAAAAATGTTCAGTAGATACATATGTAACATCACTTTGATGTTAATTTATAAGAAACAAATAGATATTTAAGAAAATTGATTTCTATCAATTTTACTTGAATGAATAATATTTTTTTTTAAATGTAAAAGTTGAATTTTTTTGTAGATTTAAAAGTATAGTTTTCAATTGTTTTGAGAATCATAGATTAAGTGTATGTGATTGTTAATGTAAATAATTTATGTTTCAAAACATGTATGATTTATCTTGGTAGTTTTTTAACAATAAATCCACATGTTCACTTATGTGAACTATATTTTATATTTAATTAATAAGAAATGCATTCCAAAAGAGATTTTTTTCTTATTTTATTAAAATGGAGTTTAAGCATTCCAATTTCACTTTTTTCCATTCCTTTTCTATTTTCCATGTTTGCTAATTTAATAATGGAAGGATTCTACTTGAAGTGTACATTATACATTGGTCAAATAAGAGCACAATATCATCTTTCACTGAGAGATAAACAAAAGGAATCGAGATATGTGTATGCATTTAATATGTACATATTTTTACAATATAGTTGTTTTACACTTAAAATTATAAAAATATTCTAATTTTATAACCTTAAATAAAAGGAGAATCATTGACAATAGGATGCCTTCATCTAAAATAAATTATTTAAAACTATACATTATTTATTTAACTTTTTAAAATAAATGTAATTTATTCTCTTGAACATTATTATAATCTAAACAATATGTATAGTCATTATAAGTTTGAATAAAGCTAAGAATAATGGTTTTATTAAGTTTGCAATTTGTGTTAAAAGGTTTATCTATGACCTTTTTTTAATTAGCTGTATGTAATATCTCACAATAACATCTACATACAACAATATGTAATGTCATGGCTATGTTGATCTATTGAATTTGAAAATCTAGTTGATTGCATTTTTCTCAAATCTCATTATAAATTCTACATAGAAAGAGATGCAATGACTCAACTATACTTTTATATTGAGATTGGACATTTGGTTGATACAATATAACATGTTTTTATTTAATTTGTTTTTTAACCTAAATATTTCCTTTTTTGAATTGGTTTAATGCAATCAAATGATTCGTTCAATACATTCAAATAAGATCTAGAAGAAAGTAAAGGAGAATATTTTTTTGTTACGCATTAGAAGAAAGGAGGTAATTCTTTAAGGGATTTATTTTACTTATATTTTTTATTCTAAAGGGTAATTGTACACGAATTGGGTTGTGAAAATGGTAGATGATCTAACCATAGATTGGCCTGAAAGGGAAAATATTACAAAATGCCACACTATATATTGGTGATGTATATAGGGAATAAATTCTATTTACTTCTATTTCCGTTATTAAACCACACAAATTATTATGAATATTATCATCTTTCTTAAATTTGAGTGATATTTGAAGCCTCACAATATAAGCGTTACATTAATAACATGATTTTAGTAATGAGAAAAAATTATAATCCTTGTCTCCAAGTTGCTTGTTCATGTTGTTGATAACTTATACTATTTATTTTATATGTTAATGTGAAGTATTTCTCTAATTTAATGTTGGTATACAATTGTAGGCATCATTCAAAAAATAGCAAGAAAATGGTCATATAGGTTAAGTTTTTAAATATATATCCATTGTTCAAAAACAACTATAGCATGCTATTGAGAAGATGCATGCTTTGAGAGAAAAGGGTGATCCCACATTATTGGTTTACAATTTTTGGGTAGACTAGACACTGAACTAATTTTTTTTAACTAAATCTTCCCTTACGATCTCATATACTAGCTAAACCGTGAGGAATTTCACGATGATGAAAACTAGTGATTTGTGACATTTTGTCTATAGATTCTAAATATATTTTTTTAATTTTTTTGGAATCAGATTGCACTTATTTTTCCATATCCTTCAAAAACTAGTTTAAAAAAAAAACAACATTTTTAAGGAGTGACGCCCACCATATACAACATTTTGCTTTTTGTATGAAGGATAAAATTCTAATTTTTTCAAATTTAGATTTGTAACTATGATATCTAGCACTTTCGTTTGGTTTTATAGTGTTTTATTTAATATTTTTTCCTTAATCAAGTTTCAAAATCAAACCATTTACAATTCAAACATAGGCGGATTGTATACAACATAACATTTTCTATATATATCAAAATTCAATTTTTTTTTAATGAATCAAGGACAACAATACCCAACCTAAACATATTTTTCAAAATTTAATTTTGATAATCTGCTATTTTTCCACATGTGCAAAACAAAGAGCTTGATTTTCGGTGAAAACCTATGTTTAATAAAACTAAAAAAAATACATACATAATAAAACAAAAACACATTAATTAAAATTATATTCATTTGATAGCTTGTTCTGAGGACTACCATCTTGCAATTGGGTCTATGAAGTCTCCTCCATTTTCGTCCTCAACCTGAGCTTCAAAGGGAAAAAACTTGGAGTTTTTTTGTGTCAGAGGGTGGGAAGGTGGGAAAAGGGGGTTCGAGTGAACTCCCTTCCCACAATGGGAATTATGGATTCCCACATGCAAAGGGGTTATCTCAAACCTTGGTTCGAGTGAACCTCTTTGGGATTCGTTCAAACCTAGAGTTCGCTCGAACCCCCCAAAATGATTTTTTTGGAAGTTTTCCTTTCTCACTCGAATTGTAAACCACTTTTGTGGGTTCACCCAAAATTATAAAATTTCATAAATATTGGATATCTTTAAAAATAATCATTAATATTCATAAATTTTAAATTTCAAAATCTCTTAGCTTGAAGATACATAGAATGGTTGTAATATACCTACTAAATATTGCATTTACAAATTCCAAATATTAACACTCATTTTATGACTCCTAAATATGTAACTAGAATATATTTAGAAAAATAAATGAATAATTTAAAGGGGAGGAATAATTTGTTTAGATAAAACACAAAAAGCTTGAAAATTATTAATAATATTAAAGTTATAAAATTACATAGCATAAAAGCCTACAAAAAGTTTACAAAATATAAAGAAGATAGAAATTATTATGATTAACATTATGCTTTGTGTTTTAAAAAGGTCTAAAAATATGTAAGTTGTATAAAAACGCTATTTTTAGCCACAAAGCAAATAAAGTCCCACACTTAAAATTGATTAGTATTTACAAGGTGGATTTTAAAAAAAAGAACCTACTACTATTATAAGATTGTCTATCCAGTTTCGAAAATGCATTTTTGAAGGTATTTATTAATTAATTGAAAATCATGATACAATAGAGTTTTTATTTTCAATTAATTAATAAATATGATCAGAAAGTATGACTATATTTATGATTTTGATAGCCGCACCTATCAGCAATCTATTTAGAGGGTTTTTCACCTCATCCATGACGTAAATCCATTTGATTTTCATTAGTGATCATAGTGCATTTGGGTTGTTTGTCAAGTTTTCTATTTTACAAACTACTGATGATTCAACAACTTGATATTTGAAACTAATACATGTTCTTAAAATATGTAATGGCTATTAGCACTTAAAATTACTTTCGCATTGAAGTGCATAAAGACAATATAGTGCCCTTTGTAAACATCTTCTCTCTGGATTATGATCTTGAAGACATAGTGAGAAATTCTTGAGGCTGTAATGGTTATGATAACTATTTCATTGCTATAAAAATCTATACCCACATCAAGGCTCATGGACTCTTTATTAATGGCTAATGAATTATGATCCATTATTGACCCTCTTGTTTCCAATAACTGGGCCTCCTTTTGCAGCTCCTGGGATTTTTTCTGAAGATTCAGGATATACTTACCCATTTCTTCTATAATCTAAGGCTTGCTAGCTTAAACATACCACAAACTCATAATATAATTTAATTATCAAACAATCAGTCAAACTATCATGCCTTATTTACTAATAAAAACAATAAATATTACTAAAATATTGTAGTTCACTGAAATTGAAATTGTTCATATATAAAAGTATATGCATATTTAATTAAAATCTAGTTTTTGAGATTAAAATTTATCTTTCACTTTTTATTTAAAGAACAAATTTATGTTCTTTCTAACCCCTTCTTGAGGGGAAGCATTGACACATCCAACATAAAAAAAACTATAGTCAAGGGAGATTGTATCAATGCTACAGTTGCGATGCAAGAAGGTCCTCCTTTCTACACACTAACTCAAAACACAAAGAATTTCCACATAGGAAATTCTACTCGAAATCAACTTTCAATAAAATATAGATTGCAACAAATTTAGTTTTATTAATTTCAACTCCAATACGAAACAACTACCGTACAAAATGTTATTTTTACATTCCATGTCTTCTCATGTCATTCTAAGATGCATTCTTCTATGCTAAAAAAAAAAAAAACATGTTTTACAAATATGTTGTCCTTTGCTCTGTTCCTTTAGGTACCCTTTACTTCTACACACCATGCTATGCTTCTTCACTTGGCCGATTCTCTCTTTTACTAACAACTTCTATCACCCACTCTTACACATTACTTTACTTTCTCTTTTCTTTTGTGTTCGCATCTAAAATCATTTTGATAACTTATGGTATTTATTGACCATCCTTCCTCACTCACCATTCCTCCCTTCACAACTACATAGACTTAGTTTGAGCCTTCCTTGTATTCTATTGACCATTTTTTCACTCATTGGTGCATCTCATTCACTACATAGAGACTCCTACTCAATGCTCCACCTCTCTCCTTCATTGGTTCAAAGCCTCTATCCACCTTCAATGTAGCCTTATACCTTTTCTTCCTGCCCCCATGCCTATCTTTTCTATAAAATTTGCAAGCTAAATTGTTTAAAATGTTTTCAACAAGTGCGCTCCCTGCTCTATTCCTTTGCAACTTCTATATGCCTCGAATTCCTAGTCTTTCTTGTGCCTACTCTCTTACCTATTCAACTGGCACCCCTTTGCACTACTTCTACATGTTGTCCCTTCAATTTCTAATTGAGTGTCTTATGTTGTCCCTATTCACACTCCCAGTTTTAAATCAAAATTTAATTCTATATGATGACTCTGTAAGGTGTACCCTGTACCCATATCTTCCACTGATTTGCATTCTATTTGGCTACCAGTTTGTGCAAGAATCTCCTTTCCCATGTAGCTTTACTCTTTCTCTTGTTTTAGCTATCAATGGTATATAAAATTCACTCCAAAACATATCGCTACCTATAATCAATCCCTCTTCCCATTCTTTTCTACATTTAATTGTTGTATGAAGATTTTGTAATAGCATGTTTTCTCACCTTTTCTAATCAAATCGAACTCTTAGCCTTTTGAAGAATACATATAAAATTGTTTAATTTTTCTCTTTGCACCATTGAAATTGATAAGCTTTGTCAGAGACATTCAAATTTAACTCATAGTACAAATAAATCATCAAGACCAAGTTGATCTGTAGTCTAAGAGAAAAATACCACAACAAAAATTGAAATAAAAATAAATAAAAATTGTTTGATGTGGATAGTTCATTAGCCTGAGATGCTCCTACATCATACATGCCATGTAGGGATATTTTGAGCATCAAGTCACAATGGTGGAATTGAGTAGATGAACTAATCTCTCAAGTTGCATCAACCTGCAGTGAACTCCTTCACTGTCCAAGTGCTGAAAATTAATTTTTCTTCCACATTTTCTAGCATCGTGTTGGAACACGCACTTCTCTCCAACTTCACAATACATCTTCCTCCTTTTCCCACTTGTGTACTCATTTCCATCAAATCCCAACCTCCTCCGCCAAATTCTTCCTTCACTCCTCTCTTTGTCTGTGGTTTAAACCCACCTCTAACCATCCACCTCCACCAAAATAATTTGTAACATCTTCCACTTTCTCCACAAACAAATATGGAACATATACTACACACTCTAGCTCCTTATCCCTCTTTTATTTTATCATCTCATCTAAAAACTTCATAACATCACAAATTTGATTTACCTCATCATCATTTGTAGCTATAATATTGATTTTTTTTGAGACATTTTCCACCTCCTCGTTAACTATAACTTCATCTTCTCTCTTTGCTACAGCAATGAGCTTTTCCATCCATTCTTCCTCAATCTTCAACAACAAATCCTCTTCACCGTGCTTCGCTTTTCCAACCTCTTTGTTGCTCACTTCCTTCTTTTCTTCTTTTTTTCCATGTCTTCAGTGCAACTTCTTTAGTAGGGGCTACATCTCCTTCTTTTCATCCTAGGATGCTATCCTTGTTCTTCTTCTCACTCCTCTTTGTCACTTTCCTCTCACTTTTACCAAAACTCTTCTCCAATTTCTTGAGCCTCGCCTCAATCTTTCCTACTTCTTCACAAACTATTTATCCCATCTTTTCAATCATCTCATCCTCCACTTTATCCCAATATTGCTTCAAAAACAATATCTACACGAGTCTCCTCATGACCCAACCCATTTTTTCTATTACAGTCTCACTTCTCACAAATTTTCATCACTTCTCAAGTTTCATCTATAGTTTCAAGCTCTCTCTCTTGCTGCTAGGATTCCTCATACACTTGCAACAAATCTCATGAGCTTCTTCACTACTACTTCACACACTTTCTTCTCGCGTGAACTGCCTCCTAGTCAGTGATTTGTTTACACAACACTCACAGGTCTTGGTGGATTCTCTCCACTCTCAGGACATCCTACTCTTATACCAATTGATGGAAGAAGGTCCTCCCCTCTACACACTAACTCAAAACTCAGAAAAATTCCACACAAGAAACTCTAGGGTATGTGCAGGATCATGATGGGCCAAAAAGTGGTGATATCTAAGTGATATGATGACTCATGTGGCTGATTACTTTTTTTTAACCCAAAATTGATAAAACGAAAAAGGTTTTTAAAGGAGATTCTCAGCTTTCCACCAATATAAATAATGCTTTACTTTGAATTTAATAAATAATAATTATTCATTTTCTATTTAAATTATGACTAAAATCCGGATTGATAGGCTAATTGAAAAACATCTATAGCTTTCAAACTGTATCACATTTTTTGAATCTAAAACATGTGTCACATTCTATGCTTAACATAGTATAGGATTGAAAAAAAAAAAGAATTTCATGAAGTTTTGATCAAGTTAAGGTGGTTAGACAGACGCGTTTTTATAATTTTTATAATTTGTAATAAAAAATTCATAATTAATTATTTACTTGGGAAAAAATTACAAAACAATATGCATCACATCAGGACATGAGTCCCTTACTTATATCTAAAATATTATAAAAAAAATATTATCATTTTATTGTGGTTAGGGTGGTCAGACAGACACCTACTTCTTATTTTTTCCTTGAAATTTAAGTACGACTGCATTGAAATTTCAAATTTTCACCAAATGGATTTTTTATTTTTTTAAATAAACCTAGTAGTTTAGAAACTACATTCAATTTTCTACAGATTATATTCTTACATATTTTTGAAATGATATAGTTAACTTATTCAAATTTTTACATCAAGTTGCCTAACTCTGATTTTGTGAATTTTATTGCCACTTAAGGGCCTATTTTTTATGTGATGATCCTGCACACACCCTCTACCCGAAATCAACTTTTAATAAAATATAGCTTGCAAAAAACTAGTTTTATTAATTTCAACTCCAATAAAAAACAACAACCTTACAAAATACTATTTTTACATTCCATGGCGTATCAGGCCATTCTAAGATGTATTCTTTTGTGCTAAAAAAAACTATGTTTTCCAAATATATCATCCTTTTGCTCTATTCCTTCAGGTACCCTTTACTTCTATGCACCATTTTATGCTTCTTCACTTGACTAATTCTCTCTTTCAGTAGCAAATTCTATCACCCACTATTACACATTACTTTACTTTCTCTTTTCTTCTATGTTCGCATTTGAAATCATTTTGATAACTTATGGTCTTTCTTGACCATCCTTCCTCACTCACCAATGCCTCCCTTCATAGCTACACACCTTTCTTTTGAGCCTTCCTTGTATTCTATTAACTATTTTTTTCACTCATTGGAACATCTTATTCACTGTGTAGAGACTCCTACTCAATTTTGCACCTCTCTACTTTATTTATTTGAAGCCTTTATCCACCTTCAGTGTAGCCTTCTACTTTTTCTTCCTTCCTCCATTCCTACCTTCTCTTTAAAATCTGCAAGCTAAAGTTTTTAAAAGGTTTTCAAAAGGTGCACTCCTTGCCCTTTTACTTTATAGCCTCTATATGCCTCAAATCCCTAGTCTTTCTTGTGCCTACTCCCTTAACTCTTCAATTGGCACCCCTTTGCTCTACTTCTACATGTCGCCCCTTCACATTTTGATGGAGAGTCTTTCATTTTCCCTCTTCACATTTCTAGTTTTAAATCTTCATTTAATTCTATATGCTGACTTTGTAAGGTGTACCCATATCTTCAACCAATTTGTATTCTATTTGGCCATCGATTTGTCGAAGAATCTTCTTTCCCATGTAGCTCTACTCATTCTCTTGTTTGAGCTATTGATAGTATACAAAATTCACTCCAAAACATATCTCTACCTATAATCAATCCATCTTCCTTTTCTTTTCTACATTTAATTTTTTTATGAAGATTTTGTAATAGCATGCTTTCTCACCTTTTCTAATCAAGTCGACCTCTTAGCCTTTTGAAGAATACATATTAAATTGTTTAAAGTTTCTCTTTGCACCATTAGAACTGATAATATTTTTTGGAGACATTAACATTTAACTCATAGTAAATAAATCATCAAGACCAAGCTGATCCCCAGTCCAAGAGAAAAACACCATAGCCAAAATTGAACTCAAAACAAAATATTTTTTGTTTGATGCAGATAGTTCATCATCCCAGGATGCTCCTGCATCAGGTTGTCTTAGATAAAGAATAGACTTGTCTAAAGTAAATTTTTGAAAGTTATCTTGGTTTCCAATTGAGACTATTTGAAAGGGACATTGGCTTCCAAGTCTATACACACAATTAACCTCACAAAAATGGTTTTCTACTTATCTCAAAATTGAATCATCTAGAAAATCTCAATAAAATAAAGGTTGGTTAGTTACCCATCTAAACCACATGTTTATGACATCTATTCATTTCTACATCAGTACAAATACAACATTTTCCTCTCTTTTTTTTTTGATAATTGGTCTTAAAAGGTAAATTCCCACCTTCAAACCCTTTTTTGTTTGCTGGAAATAGTAAATTATCCCCGAATTTGGTAGAAATGAAAAATTTCAAGCATATAAAGTATTAATTTGAGGTGGTAATGGGACATATGTATTAATAATATTTTATAGGTTTTACTAGTTGATGGTGATAATTTATAATAGTAATTCTATGTTTCATTCTTATCATAAAAGGTAAATAGTTATTCTAATTTTATTAGTTAAAATTTATTTTTATCATTGAATTAGGTAATATTTAAGAATAGTTATTTTGATATATTTAAAATGTTTAAATATTTTCCATTCATGTGTTAAATAATACTTGTTTAAGTTATATATGAAAGGAAGTTGAGGTATGGAATGTGCTTCTTAAACTAGTTTATGAGAGGAAATATGTACGAAAATTATACCGATAAAAAAAATACACGGAAATAATTATAGAAGAAAAAAAACATTACACAAAATTTATATGGAGAAAAAAATTTTGAGAGAAAAATATTACATTATAAAGAAATTCAATATATTATGCAATAATAAAAGACTATAATATGCTTAAATATTTGAAACATTTACACATCTAAAATAATTCTTGCAACATAACAATAACTTCCAAATTCACTACCAAAATCTCTATCTCAAGCACACAATAAAGTAAAAATATAATACATGAAAGAATAAAATAGTAATAAATAAATCATGAACTAAAACCACTAAAAAGTTCAAAATCCAAATTTCATGTTAGTAATCCAACACTATATTCTAAGATGAGTCCACAACTTGCTAAAAATTACATTCCTTCCATTAATATAGCTTCTTCATAATCCACTCAGGGTCATGGCACAATCTTTTGTACCACTTTTTGGTCTAAGTGGGATATTAAAATCAATATTTTTTACCAAAATTTCACTATCTATCACATATAAACTAAACTATTAATAATTTATGAGTAGATTTTAAATATCTATCTTTTTTAAAATTGTAAAAATAATTGATAGTTTTTTTAATGCAACTATTAGTAATTTGTTTTGAAAGTAAATATTATTTTAAAAAAGGGTATGTGTAGGATCATCATGGAAAAAATAGGCCCTTAAGTGGCGATGAAAATTCTAAAAATCACAATTAGACAACTTTACGTAAAAAAATGAATAAGTTATCTATATTATTTAAAAAATATGTAAGAATAGAATCTGTAGCAAATTGAATGTAGTTTCTAAACTACTAGGTTTTTTTTTTTTAATCTATTTGATGAAAATTTTAAATTTCAATGTAGTATTACTTAAATTTCAAGGAAAAAATAAGAAGTAGGTGTTTGTCTAACCACCCTAAGCACAATGAAATGATAATATTTTTTTATAAGATTTTAGATATAAGTATAGGACTCATGTCACAATGTGATGCATATTTTTTGTAATTTTTTTACAAGTAAATAATTAGTTATGAATTTTTTAGTACAACTTTTAAAAATATAAAAAATCACATGTCTGACCACCTTAACTTGGTCAAAACTTCAAGAAATTCGATTTTTTTTTAATCCTATAGTATGCAAAGCATAGAATGTGATGCATGTTTTGGATTCAAAAAATTTGATACCATTTGAAAGCTATAAATGTTTTTCAATCAGCCTATGAATTAGGACTTTAGTCGTAATTCAAATAGAAAATGAATAATAATAATTTATTAAATTTAAAGTAAAGCTTAATTTTTATTAGTGGAAAGCTGAGAATCTCCTTTAAAAACCCTTTTTGTTTCATCATATCACTTATATATCACCATTTTTTGGCCCATCATGATCCTGCACATACCCAAAAGTGATGGACATACCATAATGCATGAATTAAAAATAACAAAAGATGAAATTATAAATGATTAAACATAAATAGGTAATGCCAATATCTAGTGTGTACCTATTATTCCATAAAAAAAAATATATATTTAATTTATAATATATATTTTTAAAAAATAATATTTTATAAATAGTTTTATTTTATAATACATATCATTTTTTATATATCAAAAAAAAAATGTTGTAAAAAGAAAATTGATACATAGGGGAAGGGTACTTGTAGTCATAATAGCTAACTTCACACACCCTAAGCTCCTAAATGGTATGTCAGATTTTGATAATTTTTTTTTGATTTCTTTGTATGTGACTTAAGGGCTTATAGCTATTGTTTCATCTTCTGAGCAGTTACAAAAAACATTGGAGGATTCATTATGTAAACAAAAATAGAAAAGTGTTCATTTAAAGTTGACATCCAATACACATTCTCTTGTGCTCCAATAACCATTCCTTATAATCGTGCACTATTGGTACCAATAAAGTTGCACAAGTCTTCTAATTATCTACCATTTTTTGTAACCTAGGTCATCAAAAACCACTATTCTCCAATTGTCATTCAATAATGCCCTAGGATCATAAATTGGATTGATTATCAACCCAAAGGTGAATAAATTCACAAAAAACAAAGACCTAGGGGGGAATTATTTTAAGCTTTGAGGGGTTCACCACCAAGAAAAAGCTTGGAAAAGACAACTTAACATTCAACTCACAAAACCTAGTTATGCAAGCTAAGTGAAGGATGTAAATGATGAAATTATGTAACAAGCTAGGATATGTGTAATTGTGAAGTCAAGAAATCTAACAAGGATTATGGAAATGCAAAGAAGCTTTCAAAATATGCTATGGAGGACTAAGACACCCTTACTATCTTATTAGTCTTGCTAATGCTTTCTAGGGAAAATGTGAAATCTTCGAATGTCGAAATCGGATCTAACAGAATCTCTACAAAATTCCACTTAGAGGACTAAGAAACCCTTACTACTGTCTTAGTCCTGATCTAAATTTCTGAAATATTTGAATGTGGTCCTAAGGCTCAAGGTTTGCACTTCCTTCTTCTTAGATGTCAGGTCTCGAATCTTCTGAATTTGGCCTATAGATGAGTTTTCATGAAGATGACCAGCTTGCAATGAAACTTTGCAGCTTTGAAGCTTTGCACTCCAAATGATCTTCAATTATTCAACCCAAATCATCACATAAAAAAATTCAAGAGAGGAAGAACTTTTTGATTGTTAATGAATGGGGGTTTTCCTTGGTCACACCCCTTGTTGGTAACTAGACCTTAAAATAGAATGAAATAGAGGGAAATGATGAATGAGAAAAACACTATGTTGCAACTCACCCAACCCTTATAACAGGGAGCTACAAATATGCTTGAAATGGTTGCAGTTGATGTGGCTCTTGACTCTTCCTTGAAGGATATTGATCTTGCATAAAACAATTTCTTGAATCATAAACCCTACATTATAAATGTTAGCTTAATAACAAACATAATGCAACAATGTCCTTGATATGATGGTTGAATCTTGATGATGGCTCCAAATCCCTGATCAACTACTCTTGAATGCTTAAATATTTGAATGCTTAGATTGCTTGTTCAACTTTATATATAGTCCAAATGAGTGAAATAACCTTGTATTTATACTTATTCATGCTTAATATCTCAAAATTACACCACACCAAGCTAACATATGAATTCATTACTTAAAGGAGGCTAAATCCCACCAAAATTTGAAATTAAATCTTGAAAGAAGCTTTATGAGGACTACGATTTCCTAGGTGGCAATTTAGTCCCAAGGATAAAAAATTGGGGCATAGGCTCCAAAAAGGGGCCCATTTAAGGTGCCTTTGAAATTAGGTTCCCAAGACCTTTGGGGGACAAAGATGCCCTAGGTGGAATCTTAGTACCGACCTAAAAATTAGGGACACTCAGATAAAATCATTAAATTATCATTTATCCATTGATGTTAATCAAGATTAACCACAAAAAGATATAGATTTTTAGGCTTGTCGATGCAAATAGGACCAATTAAGACATAAAGAAAAGATAAATAAAGCAAGGCAAGCCCAAAAAAGTGTGAAAATGCAAGCGTATTCATTTTCCTACACTAAATTTAGCCCCCACTTTAGTGAGAGGATGAACTTGCTTCAAAATCACACTAAAGAAGCCAACCACACAATAAAGAGGGGTTCAAATGTATAGATGCTAGTAATATAGGATGAAAATAACCAAGAGGGTGGCCAAGCCCCAAAGATCAAGATCCTATGAAAAACCAACATACGCACAAAGGAAGACACTTATAAATGATATATGAAACCATAACTAGATCACAAAATACACCAGGGTGAACCCACATAAGTGGTGAACACTTTTGTGGAGGAAGGGAAAAGCCGTTTTTTCCCTCTACACAAAGTGAAGGGGTTTGGCCGAACCCCTTTGACATGTGAGCCAGAAATATTAAAATAAAGGGGTTCGGCCGAACCCCCTTAATAGGGATTAAAAAAAAAAAAACCCAACATTTTCTCGAACCCCATGAAAGTTTTTCATTATTTTAATGTAAATAGGTTTGGCTGAACCCTTGCCGAACACCTTAAAGGATGTTCGACCGAACCCCTTTAAGAGGTTCGATCGAACCTGGGTTCGGCCGAACACCCTTTTTCCTCAATTTCCTAAAAAACATGGTTGAACCCCTTTAAGAGGTTCGGTCGAACCTAGGTTCGGCCGAACAGCCTTTCTCCCCAATTTCCTAAAAATAATGATTTTTTTTGTAAAAAATTATCATTCGAAGCTCAATTTGAAAATGAAAATGCACAAAAATTTAGAAACCCAACTAGATAATGATATTCCTCGAAATGAGCTATTCGTCGAATATAATTTTAATATGATTTTCTTTTATTATGTATTTTTTTTTTTAGTTTTATTAAACATAGGTTTTTCACTGAAAATCAAAATCTCTGGTCTGCACATGTGGAAAAATAGAAGATTATCAAAATAAATTTTTTAAAAATATGTTGAGGCTGGGTATTAATGTCCTTGATCCATTAAAAAAAAAAAAATTGAAGTTCGATTCATACAGAAAAAGCTGTGTTGTATACAGTCTACCTATGTCTAAATTGTTGCAATTGGTTTGACTTTGAAACTTGATTAAGGAAAAAATATTCAATAAAAAACTATGAGACCAAATGAAAGTGCTAGATACCATAGTTACAAATCTAAATTTTAAAAATTTAGAATTTTATCCTTCATACAAAAAAAAGTTATGTTGTATACGGTGAGCGTCATTTTTTTAAAAAGCTGTTTTTTAAAAAAAACCAGTTTTTGTGGGAGATGGAAAAAAAAGTGCAATCTGATTCCAAAAATTTTGAAAAAAATATTTTTAGAATCTAGAGAGAAAATGTGATGAGACTCTAGTTTGTATCATTTCAAAATTCCTCACGGTTTAGCTGCTACAAGAGCCCGAAAGTGAAGATTTAGTTAATAATAATAATTGCAGTGTCCAGTTTGCCCAAAAATTGTAAATCACTATTGTGGGATCACCCACCATCAAAGATAGAAAAATGAAAAATAAAAAGGGAAACAAAAAATGCAACAAATCAAGCTTCGATTGGTTATCGAACGTGTTATGGACCAGGTCTAGGTTATTTTTCCAAAAAGGCTTACAAGTGGAGTGCGTTTTCCACTATGCAAACAAAATGCATGCTCACAAGGGCTGGTGAAGCTAGTTATCCACTAGGTCCATATCAAAGTCATACCCCTATGACTATCATAAGGATGAAAATAAAATGCATGCTCATAAGGGCTAGTGAAGCTACTTACCATATAAAAACCATACCTCCATGACTTCAATAAGGTACATAAAAAAATGCATGCTCGCAAGGGTAGTGAAGCTAGTTTTTCACTAGGTGAGCCCCAGGAAACCATATTAAAGCCATACATCCATGACTTTAACAAGGTACAAAGATGCAATGCAAAATGAAAGAGAAAGGATTTTTCTTAGTTCATGTGAGGTCTTAATCTTAGGGGACATTGTTTCTAATGTCTCCAAGAGAGGACCAATCAAAGGATAAAAAAAAATTGCAACTTAGGGAATGTAGTGCATCGCATCACCACTAAGAGGAATGCAATATGCTAAGATAGATTAAGCTCTTGAAGGAAATTATTCCCAATGTCACCACAAAGAGAATAAAAAATCGCATGAAGTAAGAAAATCACATCAAGGAACATGAAAAATAAAAATACAAATGAAATCATGCCAAAATAATGCCAATGTATGCCCCCCACTTTAAATAAATTTATAAACACTATGTTGTGTGAAATTACTTAAAGTAGAAAAACATGCAAAAGAGAATGGAAAAGAGGTTTATCCCCCAAAAACACATAAGAGATCTATAGATTCGGGGCTAGTATTTGTCTTTTCTGCAATGATATTAGAGAGCTTGAAATTTTTATCATTCACCAAATACACAAAGAGAGAGAAAACAAAGAAAAACCTTTTGGGTCAACATGGAAGAGACATAGGGTGTCTTGGTGCCTTGTATCATCCCCAAAATGAAAACACAAGACAAAGATAGAAGGAAAACAAAAGATAATGAAAAATATTTTGGGTAAACATGGAAGAAACATAGGGTGTCTTGATTCCTTGTGTCATCCCCAAAAGGAATACACAAGAAAAAAATGCAAATGGAAGGAAAAGATCAATGAAAAGGAAAAATATCATGACATATAGAAAAATGAAGGTACAAATAGAGGAATATTCTTAGAGAGGGAAAATTAGAGAAAACATCAAGGGGGATCACAATACACAAGAGTAAGCCCATAAAAGTAGTTTAAAATTCCATTGAGGAAGGAAAATTTGCAAAAAATCACCCCATGCAAAAAAAAATGTTTTTGGGGGTTCAAACAAACTTTTGGTTCAAGTGAACCCAAATGGGGTTTGTTAGAACCCCCATTCGAGTAAACCCATTAAATGTTGGGTCCCACATTTCCAGAAAAAATAAGCAAAGAAAATGGTTGTGGAAAGGGGGTTCACTTGAACCCTGGTTCAGAAAACTCATAGGGGTTCGCTCCAACCCCCTAGTTTGTTTGAATCCGCTTTTCCCACCTTCTCCCCCTCTAGTACCAAAAAGCTCCAAAATTTTTCCCTTTGAAGCTCGTGTTGAGGATAAAAATTGAGACATCATAGACCCAATTGGATGATGGTAGTCCTCAGAATGATCTATCCAATGAATACAATTTTAATATGTTTTGGATTTATTAAACATAGGGTTTTCACTTAAAATTAAGCTCTATGTTCTACACAAGTGGAAAATAAGGAAATTATTAAAAAAAATTAAAAATATGATTGCACTAGATAATGAAGTCCTTGATTCAACAAAAAAATTGAATTTCGGTACATACAGAAAACGTTATATTGTATACAGTCAGCCTATGTCTGAATTGTAATTGGTTTGACTTCAAAACTTGATTAAAGAAATAATATTCAATGAAACACTATGAAACCAATTGGACACACTATATATCATATTTAGAAATATAAATTCGAAAAAATTAGAATTTTATCCCTCATGGAAAAAATGTTATGTTGTATACAGTGAGTGTCACTCCTTAAAAATGGTGTTTACTAAAAATATCTAGTTTTCAAAGGAGATGGAAAAAGAAGTGCAATCTGATTCCAAATTTTTTGATTAAAATATATTTAGAATCCATAGACAAAATGTCACAAATCACTAGTTTGCATCATCTTCAAATTCCTCATGGTTTAGTTGCTATAGGTGCCCAAAAGTGAAGATTTAGTTAGAAAAAAATATTTTGGTGTCTAGTTTGGCCAAAAATTGTAAACTAGTATTGTGGGACCACCCACACATGTAATCACAGAAAAATAAATAAAAAACGAAATAAAAAAGACTAGTAAAGCACATTTGAGTAAGTGATCCAACACGTCATCCACATCCCAGTCTTGTTCAGTATATGCAGAATGTAGATCACTAGTTAGAGGGACAACATAAAGTGTTGTACTAGGAGAATCACCAGGTTTAACACATGGTGAATCACTCAGTTTAGGAGGATCATAATAGTTGTTATTGTCTAAGCTCATAGAAGAGGAAAATAACAAGTTCAACTCATTATGCACTTCCTCATAAATTTTAGTTATTTTTGCATTGTCATTCAAATTCACCACAACAGGAGGACGAATGATAATATCCATAGAAGATGGTGTTCCTTATTGTGTTGGATACATAGGATCTATTGGTTCTAGTAAGGGATGAGGATCCTCATTTATTACTTATGTCAAGTTCGGATTTTTATTTTCTATGTTGTTCTCTTCATTCATATTTTGAGCAATAGCACAATGTCAATGCCTACACTCTCTAGCATTTTAGTTTTGTTGATTACTATTTTCAAGTTGAGTTTGTGTAGGAGTGGGTTTGTCAACCATATGTTTATTTTCTTCTTGTGAGGGAAGAACAAAAGAAACCATGAAAGGTTGTTCAAACAATTTCTCTTTGGATTTATAAATTTTCTTAAGGGGCGGATTAAGAATTGTTTGGTTTTCACTTGGCCTTTTGTTGGAAATAGTCAAGGGATTTTTGATGGATGGGTCTTGGTTTGATGGAATGGTTTTAAGCTCAATATTTTTTTCTCTATGGGGTGGAGGTTCAATCATAGGTGGAGGTGAATTTTCAAGGGATAACTTGGCTATGCATTTTTCTTTGAAATTTTGGTAGGATAGGAAAATTAATTCCTCATGAGGTCTAATGGGTTCCATGGGCTTGCGCCAAAAATATTCGAAGCAAAAATTTCCATTGGAAGACAGAGGGCTAAATCCACTATGGCTGACAGTGAATATTTCATTGCTGACTAGAAAATTTAAGCACTTGTGGACAACAAATGGGACCACATTCATGGAGTGAAGCCATTTGTAGCCTAACTTCACACATAATTGATCTGAATTAGAGATGGTAGAGAATGATACATTTGGTTTCTTTAGTCCTACTTGTAAATAGACTCTAATCGAGCCCATCGTAGCACGAGAAAAACCATCATGTTTTTTAATTCATGATTTTGGTTTATCATATATATCTTGAGAGAGTTCATGCAAATATAAGAGTTCTTATGTGATCACATTCTCTCCACATACGAGGTCAATTAAAATCCTAGGATTGGGCCTATTACTAATTCTATTGGTTATGTAAAGAGGACCATGAGGTACATTTTTTATTGTTTCTTCTGAAGAGAAAGTAATGTTAGTAGGCATTATGGTTTACTATTTATGAGGATTGATGTTAATCACTCCTATCATTGTATTAATAGGACTTTGTTCATTAGTATCCATAGGAGTTTTTTCATCATCATCCATAGAATTTTGTTTGTTATTTCTCATGTTATCATAATCTGTGTCAACGTTCATCACACTGGGCTTAGTTTCAATAGCCTTATCAAATGAAATATTTCATGGTTAGGCATGGGATTGGTAAATATTTTCCAGTTTTGGTTAGAAGCTACAAACTTATTACCTTTTTCATTCACACCTCCAATTTGGATATGATTGGAATCAATGAGGTCTTTCATAAGGTGTTTAATATTATTGAAATGTTCCATATCATATCCTTTTTTTTGGTGACAAGAACAATAGACATTGTCTAAATCTCAGAGCTAATTTCTTGCTAGGGTCAAGAGGTCGAACAAGAGGTATGGTAAACATGTTTTTGTTTAATAGTTGAGTTAAGATGTTTTGGAGTGTGTCAAGTAAGGGAGTGAATTGTCTTTGTGAATCCCCAAAGATATAAGGATTACTCATATTTATATCATCTACTTGGGTATCAACTAGTTGGGTAGGTTGATAGTTGGAATTTAGTTGAAGGAAATGTTTATTTTGTCTTCTAAAAGGTTGATAGGTGTTTTGGTTGGATGTTTTGGAATTTTTAGGATGGGTAGAGGTGGATTTTGGTTCACAACTACCTATGTAATTTTGATAATATCAAAGTGCAGTGCATAAGTGCATGAAGGGAGTTTCATCATGGTAAGGTTGTCTCATATCTTAGTTTGTAAATTCTCTATAAACATCTTTTGAAGGTGAGAATCAAGAATCTTCACACTAATTTGGGAATAAAGCGATTGGTAGCATGAAATAAAGTAAGTGAATTTTTCACTCTCATTTTTCTTACATCCTATCAAATCAGCTACTGTCATTTCAAGAACCATATGCACTTTGAAATGATTAATAAAGGATTCAAAAATTTCATTAAATGAACAAATTGTGTTATTCGGTAATGTAGAAAACCAGTCCAAGGAACTATCTTCCAAGGATCACATAAAGATATTAGCCAAATGTTTTCCTCAAGGATGAAATCACTACACAAAGCATAAAGGCATTTACATGATTAGTAGGATCCCCTTTCTTCCATATTTGTCAAATCTAGGGACCTCTATGCCTTGTGGGACTGAGGTTCTTAATATCTCCAAAGATAGTCAGTTTCTTTTGACATAGTATGAAGGTGGACCATTTTGATTTTGATTTATGGTGGAAACTTGATGTTGAATGGATGAACGGATATGTAAGAGGTGGTTAATGATAGGATCATTTTTTGTGGTTTGAGATGGAGGTGAATATGGTGGTGGTGTGTATGTGTTGGAAAGACCAATGAATGGATTTCTTATGGGAGGAGATATAATATTAGATGCCACATAAGTATAAGGAGCACTAGTGAAATTTTTTGAGGTAGGAAGGATATTGCTAAATGGTTGCATCGTTGTGGTCACTTGAGGACTGGTATAGGTGGGAATTAAGGTTATGATTGAATGGGGAGGATTTTGATTTCCTCCTTGGATTTGCACATTTTTTGAAGCTTGAACACCATTGGGGGTGGGAGGAAGATGTTTTCCAAATATTTGAGCTATATTATGCACAACTTCTAGTCCTTCATCACCTTCCATCATGCAGTGAATACTATCTATGGTAGCTATAATAATGTTGGAAATGTTTTGAATACTCACACTATCTTGTAAATGGGCTAAGTCTTCATGTGTTTTCATTATGTATTCTTGAGGGATATGATCAACCATTCTTTGAAAATGTGTAGGTAAGGTAGGCATAGAAAAAGAGGTATCAAAGGTATGGTCCATACCTAGTGAACTAATACCAAAACTAGGAGTAAGAGAGCTTGATAACCCAAGATCCACAATGAGTGTTTTATCATGGGACACCATGAGTCTTACACTTCATCTCACCGTAGTATTAGCAATAGAACACCAAGTAGTACAACTCATCCAAGGGATAAACCAAATAAAGTGCAATGAAAAAATATCCTATGCTTACAATTACACTTGAAATGAAAGAAGTTGGAATAACAATAATTCTGCAAATTGAAATAGAAAACTGAAGGCATCAAATAGAAGCACAAAAAAGGAATTTTAAATCCTAAAAATTGAAAAGTAAAATTTAAAAAGAAATAAGATGTTGGTAAGGGCATCTTGGTCCTACTAGTGAAATTCAAAGGTTCCAGGGACTGGACCAAACAACAAGCAATAGAGAGGGGGTTTTGAGCCAAAAAACCATAGAGGGACTAAGACACTAGGAAGAGAATTTTAGTCCTAGAAGAGGTTTTTGTTAGAAAAATAGAAAAATCTAGATTTTTTACAGTGTTCGCATGTTTCCTATTCAAGGACCTAGTGTTTGGAAACCAAAAACTATGTAAATGAATGCAAGAAAAAATAACTAATGAAAAGCAATTGGATATAATATTGAATGCAATAACAATGTTTCTAAATGCAATTAAGATTTGTAATAATGCACTTTTTCAGTTATTCAATGATGAAATGATGGAAGAAATAAAAAATGCAACCTATATGCACTTTCACTAATGCAAATATGAGAAACCCTAAATGCACTTTCAATAATGCAAGATGCAATACAAGAATGAATGCAACCTAGATCTAGAACTTTAATGGACTCAAAATCAGAAAATGAATGCTCTAAAAGGTTAGGTTCATAAAAATGAATAATTGGAAAATGGGGATGTTTTATAACCTAGGTCATAGAACACCACTATTCTCTAATTGTCATTCAATAATGCCCTAGGATCCCAAATTGGATTGACTATCAACCCAAAGGTGAGTCAGTTGACAACAAGGAAGACCTAGGGGGGATTATTTTAGGCTTTGAGGGTTTCACCACCAAGCAAAATATTGGAAAAGACAACTTAACATTAAACTCTCAAAACCTAGTTATGCAAGCTAAATGAAGGATGCAAATGATGAAATTATACAACAAAAAGTTAGGATATGTGTACCTCGGAAGTCTAAAAATGTGACAAGGATTATGGAAATGCAAAGAAGATGTCAAAATATTCTATGGAGGACTAGCATGCCCTTACTATCTTATTAGTCTCACTACTATTTTTTTGGGCAAATGTGGAATCTTCGGATGTCAGAACCAGATCTGAAAGAATTGTTGAAAAATTATACTTGGAGTACTAAGATTCCCTTACTATCATCTTAGTCGTAATCTGATTTTTTGAAATCTCTAAATGTGGTCATGAGGCTCAAGGTCTACACTTCCTTCTTCTCAAATCTCTAGTCTCAAATCTTCTAGATTTGGCTTATAGGTGAGTTTTTGTGAAGATGCCAACTTTGCAATGCAGCTTTGTGACTTTTCACTCTAAATGATCTTCAAGTCTTCAACCTAAATCTAGAAACACAAACATGCAAGAGAGGAAAAACTTGTTGATTGTTAGTGAATGGTGGTTTTCCTTGGTCAAACCCCTTATTGGTAATTAAACCTTGAAATAAAATGAAATGGGGGGAATGATGAATGAAAAATACTATGTTACATATCACCAGACCCTTGTAACAAGGTGTTATAAATATGCTTGAAATGTTTGCAATGGATGTGGCTCTTGACTCTTGCTTGAAGGATGTTGATCTTGCATAAAACACTTTCTTGAACCATATACTCTACATCACAAATTTTAGCACAATAACTAACATGATGCAACACTATCCTTGATATGATTCTTGAATCTTGATGATGGCTCTAAATGCTTGATGAACTGCTCTTGAATGCTTAGATTTCATGTTCAACTTGATATATAGGAAATGAATGAAAGAACCTTATATTTATACTTATTCATGCTTAATATCCTGAAGTTACACCACAACAAGCCGACAAATGAATTCATTGATTAAAGGAGGCTAAATCTTGCCAAAATTTGAAATTAAATCCTGAAAAAATCTTAAGGGGGACTAAGACAACCTAGGTGGCATCTTAGTCCTAAGGCTAAAAACTTGGGGCATAGAATCCAAAAAGGGGCCAATTTATGATGCCTTTGAAATTAGAGTCCCAAGACCTTTGGGGGATAAAGATGCCTTAGGTGGCATCTTAGTCCCAACCCAAAAATTAGGGATACTCAAACAAAATCATTAAATTCATTTATCCATTGATGATTGTCGAGATTAGCCACAAAAAGATATAGTTTATTAGGCTTGTGGATGCAAAATAGGACCAATTAAGATATAAATAAAGATAAATAAAGGAAGGAAGACCCAAAAAAGTGTGAAAATGAAAGGGTGTGCATTTTCCTACACTACACCTAAAAAATATTAATGAACATAAAATTTAGTTATTTATCCATCTAAATTGCATGTTTATGGCTTCTATTCAATTTCTACATTAGCACAAATCTGCAAGATTTTCCTCTATTTTTGTTTGATCCCTGGTCTTCAAAGAATTTATTTCATTATGTTAAGATAGAAAACAAACACATTAGATGGATTACATAATCACATTACCATATGTATTGTTCATGAAATAGTGATGTAACCCACATTCAAACCCTTATCTATTTGCTCAAAATTGTAAATTATCCTAGAATTTGGTATAAATTGAAATTTTAAGCATTTAATGCATATATTTGAGCTGGCAATGGAAGGTGTGTATTAAAAAAATTTTATGGGTTTTATGATTTGATGATCATTTGTAATTTTACATTTCATTTTTATTGTAAAAGGTAAATAGTTCTATTTTCATTAGCAAAAAGACGTCTTCCATCATTAAAATTAGTTGATATTAAAGAATAGTCATTTTGATATATTTAAAATTCTTAAGCGGTTTTTGTTCACATTTTAAATAATACTTACTTTAGTTATATATAAAAGCAAGTTTAGAGGTATAGAATATGCTTCTTAAACTAATTTAGGAGAGGAGATATGTACAAAAATTAGACTATTCACACAATTACAAGCAAATAAATACAAAAAATATATATAATTAAACAAAACTTATATAATAAATAATACTTTCTTAAGTTATATATGAAATTAAGTAGATATAATTTATGAGAGGAGATATGTACAAAAATAAAACTATTCACATAATTACAAGAAAATAAATATATAAAAGAAATGTATCATTAAAAAAAGCCTACATGGGGAAAACCTTTTGAGAGGAAAACTTTAAATTATAAATTAATTCAATGTTATTCTTGATAATAAAAATTTATAATACACTTATAGATTCAAAATATTTAGAAGAGTATCGCTAATGACAAATCGAGAGTAATTCTTGCAACATAACAATAGCCTCAAAACTCACTATCAAAATCTCTATCTGAAGAACCCAATAAATTAAAAATGTAATAAATGAAAGAATCAAATAGTGACAAATAAACCATGAACTAAAACCACTAAAAATTAAAACATCCAAATCTACTCAAGGTGATCCCATGATAATGTGTACCACTTTTTGGTTGATGTGAGTTATTAAAATCAATATTTTGACCAAAAATTCACTCTCTATCACCTATACCAACTAAAGTATCAATATTTTCAAGATGATGTGAACTAGTTACTTTTTAGATTTTACGAGTAGGTCCAAATGTGTATCTTTTAAAAGTTTAAAAATAATTTATATATTTTCTAATTTAATTTTAAATAACTTATTATTATTGTTAATAGTATTTTTTTTAAAGTGACATATATAAGTTTAATGAATAAATTAGAAAAATAAATATAAATTCTTAAATATAGATTTAGTAATTTACAAATATCTAATGTGTACATATAATTTCATAATTATTTTTTAATAATTTAAATATTTATTATTATTTTTTGGTGTAGAATTAATTATAATATATAAATAGTTTTATTTTCTAATACATAAGTTTATTCTTATATATCCAAAATTACTTTTTTGTGGAAACTAAAACATTTGAGGTTTGGCCAACCTAGTGTCTACACATTACATAAAGATTTTGCATAGAATTAAGGAAGTGTTTGATTGATCCAAGATGTTGTTTTGGGTCCTAGTTAAATGTATAATTGTTCCTCTCTCATTCTTATCCACCGTAAGAATGTTGATTTTCCGACGTAATTTCAATTTGTAAAATGAAGGATGTATCTAGTCGACCTTGGAGAAAGCTTCTAAGGTTGAAGATAGTATTAAATCAAGACAAGATGTTGCGAATTGGGAAGCAAGCATATGAAGTATATGAACAAATATGAAAAGAAAAGTGTGCAAGAGCGAATCAAGGTAGTAGTACTTTGATGTGTTAGATTCTTGAAAGTAGTGAGCTTACCAATGTTTGCATTCTTTTGATCAAGCTACCGATGTGTGGAACCTATTGGGGTCGATCTTTATTTATCTTTTATTCATTTGTATGTATTGAGCCTCCTTTTGGATAGTGAGTCCTATTGTAGGTAGTGAGCCTTTGTTTCTTGGTAGTGAGCCCTTAGGTAGTGAGCCTTTTGTATCTAGTATTGCATTACTACTATATTGTGAGTTAATCATCACCGTAGTTTTTCCCTCACTAGGTTTTCCACATAAATTTGGTGTCTCTGGTGTTTACTTTTTGTTATTTGCATTTCATGTTTATTCCTAATAAAATATTAAGTAAGGTAAAATTTATTAAGGATAGAAGTTAAAGTAATTTGGTACAACTGATTCACCCCCCCTCTCAGTTGTCTTGTGCATTTCAACAATTGGTATTAGAGCTTTGGTTCCTTGCTTAAAATCTTAACCACTTGAGGTAGATCAGATGGTGCACAAGTTACAAATCCTAATTTTTGATGGAGCTGATTATAGTGACTGGAAAGTGCAAATGAGAGGCTATCTTATCTCTCTTGGTTTCAAGACTTGGAAATTTGTAGAGACAAAGTATCTTGAACCATCCACTAGTCCTTCCTCTGTAGATGAGATCTCTACTTATGAGGAGAATGAAAAGGAAAGGTATGGTATCTTCAATGCTCTATCTAAAACTGAATGAATAAAACTTATCTCTTTAGGCACTACTTATGAAGTATGGGAAAAATTGAAAGATATTTATGAAGAAAATGATAGAGCAAAATTGTCAACGAAGCTAATAGCTAAGCACAAATTTGAGAGCCTAAGAATGTAAGAGGGTGAAGATATTTCAATCTATTATCAGAGAGTTGAACTTGTAGCAAATGAAATCAAGAATCAAGGAGGTACCTTGACATGTGAAGATGTGATTGAGAAGATCTTGATAACCCTACTAGAGAACTATAGTGATAAGGTTTCTGCTAGTGAAAAATCATATGATCCAAAGATATTCACTAAGGAGCAGTTATTTGGCACCTTGACTGCATTCAAGATTTGAAAGCTTGCAAGAGAAAATGAGAAAGTTGAAATAGCCTTTAAATAAATTAAAATAGGAGATGACTCGGATGATGACAATTCAAAAGAGTTGGAATAAAACTTTACAAGGAAATTAAAGAAAGGTACTAGTAAATACAAAGGTATGTTGCCTTTTAAATGTTTTAGTTGTGGAAATATTGGTTATTATGCCTCAACATGTCCAAATAGAGCTACACACAAGAAGAACATAGATAATAGTAATAATTACAAAGACAAGAAGGATAAGAAGTTCAAGAAATTGTATTATGTTAGAGAAGATGTAGGAATTTCTGCTGATGAGTCTGACTTTGAGGAAGATAAAGATGAATGCTTATTTCTAGCCCTAGAAATTAAAGTTGCATCTACTAACCATGGAAGATGTGCAAATGAATCTAGTCCGGAGAGCAAGAAGGATGAGATGGAGGGTACTCTAGTGACTAATTTTCATGCTAGAAAGGATGAATACTATTGGGTAATTGATAGTGGATGTTCAAATCATATAACTAGAGATAAAATTGGGTTCACTAAACTTGAAAAGTATGATGGAGGATTATTCATGTTCAAAGATGATTCTGGTGCCAAGATTGTTGGAAAAGGAACAATTAATCTTGATGGAAAACATAGTACTGATGATGTATATTATGTCAAGGGTTTAAGGCATAATTTTTTGAGTGTTGGGTAATGTGTAGCAAAGGATTCAAGCTTGTGTTTTAGGATAACACTTATGAGATCAGAAAGGGGTCCGGAGCTATGGTAGTAGCAAGAAGACAAACTCATGGAAACATCTACCAGCTTAAGAGGTGTGATGGTCAATGCTTTGTTTCACATATTCATGAAATTTGGATATGGCACTCGAGGATGGGACATGCAAATTTTCACAATTTGATCAAGATCAGTTCAAGGTAATTTGGTAGAGATCTTCCTAGAATCACAAAACTTACAAATTAAATTTACAAAAGTTGTTAGTTGGGAAAACAAACAAGAAGAATCTTTAAATAAAAAGAACAATCATCTACCTAAATGTTGGAATTGATTTATACTGACCTTTGTGGTCCTACAAGAATAGGAATTCTTAATGGTGATAGGTATTTTATGCTTTTATTTGATGATTACTCTAGGATGACACAAGTTACTTTTCTTAGAGAGAAATATTAGGCTCTAGATAGATTTAAAGTGTTCAAAGAAAGAGTAGAGAATGAGGTAAATCTGAGAATCAAATGTTTAAGGTCTGATAGAGGTGGAGAATTCACTTCTGGTAAATTTAATGCATTTTGTGAAGAGAATGGTATAAAGAGACATCATTCTGCCCCTAGAACCCCTCAGCGGAATAGAGTTGTGGAAAGGAAGAACCAAATTTTTCAAGAGGCTGCCAGGACAATGATGAAAGAAGCAAATGTTCCTAATGTATATTGGAGAGAATCTATCCACATTGCTATTTCCATTCTTACTAGATTTTGGATCAAAGGTAAGAGTATGAAGATTCCTTATGATTTATGGAGTGGTAAGACTCCTAATATTAAATAATTTAAAGTGTTTGGGAGAGTATGTTACATTAAAAGAGATGATGACAATCTTGGAAATTTTGATGCTAGATGTGATGAAGTAATTTTTCTTGGATACTCAACTAATAGAAAAGAATATAGATGCTTCAATAAAAGACTAAGGAAAATAGTTGAAAGTGCAAATGTATAAGTTGATGAAGCTATGCATAGACCAGTACAAAGAAGTGAAGTTGAACCGGATGATCCTATCTACGAGAAAATACAAGAAGCAGAAAAGGAAGAGAAAGAACAAAATGATGAAGAGGAGATTCCAAAACCTGCTCCTAACTCTCCTAAATATGTATAAAGAAATCATCTGGAGGAACAAATAATTGGAGACATAAGTGAAGGTGTAAAGACAAGAAGAAAATTGGTTGAGGTAAATTTGTGTTTACTTTCTAAAATAGAATCTGAGAGTATGATTGAAGAATGCAAAGATGAGAGTTGGGTTAGAGAAATGCAAGAAGAATTGAAATAGATAGAGAAGAACTAGAAATGGGAACTATTCCCTAAACCAATTAACAAGAATGTAATTGGTTCAAAATGGGTATTCAAGAATAAGATAAATGAAGATGGTGAAGTGGTAATAAATAAAGCAAGACTTTATGTAAAGGTTATTCACAGGTTGAAGGAATAGATTTTAAAGAAACATTTGCATCGGTGGCAAGAATGGAGGCCATTTAGATGTTCTTGGCATTTTAAACTCATATAGACTTCAAAGTGTACTAGATGGATGTCAAGTCTACGTTCCTGAATGGAGAATTGGAAGAAGAAGTGTATATGGAACAACCAAAAGGATCTCAGTTGTTAGAAAAAATGGACATGGTCTACAAATTGAAAAAGGTACTATATGGACTTAAACATGCTCCCAGATCTTGGTATGCAAATTTGGATAGGTATCTGACACAACAAGGATTCAACAAAGGGTATGCAGACAAAAATCTCTACTTCAAAGTTGAGAGAAACAAAATTTCAATAGTTGTGGTATATGTCGATGAAATTATCTTTGGTCGAAATGAAGGTATGTGTAATAAATTTGCAAAGGAGATGCAAAAAGAGTTTGAGATTTCTATGATTAGTGAGTTGAATTTCTTCCTTGGTCTTCAAGTGAATCAAACTGATAAGGGGATATTAATTTCACAATCTAAGTATGTTAAGGAATTGTTGAAGAAGTTTGGAATGGATGACTCCAAACTAGTTTGTACCCCTATGGTAACTAGATGTAAACTAAGTAAGGATGACGAATCTTCTAAAGTTGATCAAAGCATGTACATATTCATGATTGGTGGACTACTATATCTTACTACTACTAGAATGGATATTATGCATACAATATGTTTGGTTGCAAGATTTCAAGAAGAGCCTAAATAATCACATGTTATAGCTGTGAAAAGGATATTCAAATATCTTAAGGGAAATCCATATTATGGGCTATTGTATCCTAAGGATATTGATTTCACATTGAATTCCTACACTAATGAAGATTAGGCTAGTTGTGTGGATGACCAAAAGAGTACAAGTGGTGGTGCATTCTTTGTTGGAGAAATATTGGTCTCATGGTTGAGTAAGAAATAGGATTCAGTTTCCTTATCCACTACAAAAGTTCAATATATTGCAGCAACATCCTACTATACACAAGTACTTTGGATGAAGCAAATGTTGAAGGACGTAGGCGTGATGTCTGATGGGCCTATCTCTATCTTTTGTGAAAATACAAGTGCAATATAAATTTCAAAGAATCTGGTGATGCATTCTATGACAAAGCACATAACTATTAGGTATCATTTCTTGAGGGAGAACATCTTGCAGAATGAAGTCAGACTTGAATGTGTCTACCAGGGAAAAAATTGTTGACATATTCACTAAGTCCTTTCCAAAGGATACTTTTCAGTATCTCAGGGGGAATTTAGGGGTTACTATTGGTATATGGCTTCTAGTGTTGTCATTGATGGAAACCTAAAGTCACTCAACTGATCTACAGTCTAGTATTGGCTCATACCGACATAACAAAATGAAGAACAGGGTGTTCGGTTAAAGGAAAAGATGTCAATTTTAATACCTCACCGGACTATTATTTTGAGTTGTGGATCTTAGAGGAAGTTTTGTTGATATTTTTTTTACCTTATCCAAGAATTATATTGATGCACATTCACTTGTGTACGATCTAGGAGATCCGATGCACTAATTTTTTTATTATCTATTCTAGAAGGTTGACCTAGTGAAATTAGTCATTGCATATGTTTATTTGGGTCCTCTCTATGTCTTAACTAAATTTGGAGGATACACATAAAGAAATAGTGGTGGATTTATCTGAAAGTTGAAAATAATTTTATGTTTTATGTAAGCCAACATATGAATGATAAAATCCTTGAGAATGGATATATATATGAGATTTGTAGTATCATTTTGAATATGGGAATATGTAGTATGTGAATTATATAAGTGTGTGATGTGAAAATAAGAAGGATAGTGGTGTGAATTCATATGTGCATGGATTTGTGTTGCGAATTATAGAGAAGAGCAGAGTAGAGTAGAGAGGAAAACAAAATTAGGCTAAGGATCCAGAATCTTATCCATGAGCCTAACTGGAACTATAACTTGGCATAATTATATGCTACTACTTCAATTCAACCCTTCAAATGGTTTTAATTTGAACTTTTGTAAGGAAGTGAACCTTTATATTGAGCAATGAGCTCTAGGAAGTGTGCCTAAATGCAAGTGCATTCCCTTTTGTAAACCATATATTTGAGTACTCAAATTGTGGATTAACCTCCACTGTCATTTTTCCCCTAAAAGGGTTTCCATGTAAAAATCCTTGTTTTATGGTGTTGTGGATGATTACTTTGTGTTTTTGCATATTTATTTGGTTTAATGTTGAAATGGTTTAAATATCAGACTAATTCACCCACCCTCTAAGTGTTCCCTTGAGTCGATCAATTGGTATTAGAGCATCTGGTTCCTCATAATAAGTTTAGAAGATTGAGGTGGATCTTGGAATGTAATGGAATCTTGTAGTCTTCAAAAGTAGCTTGTGGTGGCACTTGATGACCTTGATCAGTCTAAAGCAGAAGTTGGGGAATTGAAATAAAATATTAGGGATGTTGAGAAATTCATTCAGACATTGAAAGATTAGATTGTTAAATCCAAGGAAAAGAGAAAAGATATTTGTGACTAGATCAAGTAGAAAGAAAGTTAAAACATGGATGATGCTCAATCAAACCTTGAAGGAAATAACTGAAGATGTGAAAATATTTCTAGAGACAATGCTACCCTAAAGCAAGAGATGAAATCTATAGTGATGAAGCTAAGGAGATTGAAGAAAGGAAGAAGAATGAGGAGAGTCTTGCCTAGTCCTTAAAAGAAAGATCAGATGAAGGGAGAAGAGAAAATGGAGAATTCATTCAGTTAGAAAGTGAATTGCAAAAATCTAGAAACAATGAAGAAGAGCTTGAAAAACAACTTATTATTCTCAAAGATGAAGTTTCTACTGCAAATGAGTACAAGGAGAAGTTTAAGATTAGTTTTTTTAAGCTTGATGATCTAATAGAAGAATGCTAAATAAAAGAGAGGTCTTGGATATGAGAAAGGAGAAAGTTCTAGATTTGGACAAAGAAATTTCAGAAAAGGAAATCAGATGAACAAAGATGGAAGGTATCTGGTAAGACAACTTAATGCTCAAAAGTTTAATGGATACTATTTTTCTTGCAATAAATTTGGCCACATGGCTACTCGATGTTGAAGTAAAATGAAATCAAGTAATCCATCATTCTCTTTTCAATCTTTCAATTACAAAAAGTTTGGTCATAAATCAATTGAATGTAGAACTATGTCAAACTACACTAGAAGGAATGTTAAATGTTATACCTATGGAAGATTTCCAGGGTATATTTTTAATCAATGCAAATAAAGAAGAAATCAATGGAATGATTGGTCTAGACAAGGAAATATTGTGTCCTACAATTACAATAAACATGGTCACATTGCAAGATTCTGTAGAAATAGAAATATGGGTAAAAGAGGTTCGGTATACAAAGATAGAAATACAAAGAAAAAGGATAAAGAAAAAGGAAAAATGATTGTCGATGAATTAAGAGATCAGATGAAGAAGACATGGGTAAGGAAGAACGAATCTAATGCTTGAAATGGTTCTACACTAGAACCTGCTTCTGGTAATTGTTTCAAAAATTGATCTCAAGCCATTGGCCCAAGGGGAGTTTTTAAAGAAAATCATTTTACCATGTCCGTAGCTAGTATAAGAATGCGAAGGATGATTGAAAAGGTGTATCAATGATACGCAGAGGTTTTGGAAAACATTCACAAGAAATTTCAAGAAATCATAAGTCCATGAAAGAATTTTTCTCTCATTGTCTAAGAAAACAAAGTATCAAAGAAACCTAGGGAAAAGGCATTTATTACAAGTGCGCAAACTATAAAAGATAAGTTGAAATATCAGAAGAAAGTGAGGAAGAAGATGACCTGACAAAGGAGAAGCTTCAACAACTTATTCACAAGGAAGGTGGAATGCAGAAAATTGCCAAATTATGGTCCATCAAACCATCATATGATCAAGAAATGATTCTGAGTGTTCTAATTGCTCATATTGTACATAGTCAGATCAAAATTGAGAATCTACAAAACATTTTAGCTGAAGAAATGATTGAATGCATAAAAGAAACAATGAACTCTGAATCTCAAGACAAAGAAGAAGGTGAATTTTTCTCACATTTGAAGGGACAATTCAGGCTATCTCTCACCAAATTGAAAAATAAAATGAATGAGTTGAGGCAATGCATAAATGCAACAAATAATATCTACAAATATTACATCCATTGGCCTCATGTAGTTGGGAAATACAAAGATAAATTGGAGCAGATTGAAACAAAATTGAATGGGATTAGAAATTATTTTGATATGTTTCAGGACCAAGATGGAAAAATGAAGAAGATAATTCCACAATTATAGTTTGAGCACACAAAATTTCAGTTCACCAAAAATACACTTGTGGACACTTTTTGGAAAGTGAGGGACCTAACTAAATGTAGATTGGAGCAGATGGTTGAGATACTGAGGAAAGGTGAAAAGTTAGAATATGTGATCATAATTCTGGAATCCTTCACTAAGATTGTCAACAAGACATCGAAGAATAATAGTATGATTATAATCATTGGAATTTCTATAGATTCTTGGAAGAAATTCCTTCCGAAGATGAAGGAGAATCATAAGATAATTTTCTATGTTGTAGTTTTTTTAATCTTTGAAAACATTTTGAAAGTTTTAGTTATAAAAAGGATGATGAAAAGCAACACATGTTTTTTCAATTGTTGGCATAGCTTTTTCATTTATGTCGAAGGGGGAGAGAAAGAAGTGAAAAATTCCTCATCAATCTAAGGGGGAGCTATGTTTTGGAATTTTGAACTTTGGCAGTGTACTCATATTGATTTTGACACTTAGTCATTTTTCACTAAGTGTTGCCATCAATGCCAAAGGGGGAGATTTTTGGAATATGGCTTCTAGTGTTGTCATTGATGGCAACCTAAAGTCACTCATCTGATCTACAGTCTAGTATTGGCTCGTACTGGCAGAACAGAATGAAGAACAATGCATCTGGTTAACGACAAAGATGTCGATCTGAAAACCTCATGGGACTATTATTTTGAGTTGTGGATCTCAGAGGAAGGATTTTTAATTTTTTTATTACCTTATCCAATAATTATATGATGTTCATTCATTGGTGTACAATCTGGGAGATCTGGTGCACTAATTTTCTGATTATCTGTGCTAGAAGGCCAACCTTGCAAAATTAGTTGTTGCGGATGTTTAAGAAGAATTTCGTTAAATTTTTTTGTGCTCAAATATATTTATTTGGGTCCTCTCTATGTATTAACTGACTTTGCAGGATACACATAAAGAATTAGTGGTGGATTTAGCCAACAGTTGAAAAAAAAAAATGTTTTATGTAAGTCGGCATATGAATGATAAAATCCTTGATAACGGATATATATGAGATTGGTAGTATCATTTTAAATATTTGAATGTGTAGTATGTGAAGTATATAAGTGTGTGATGCAAAAATTAGAAGGATAGTGGTGTGAATTCATCTGTGCATGGATTTGTGTTACAAATTGCAGAGAAGAGTAGAGCAGAGCAGAACGAAGAACATAATCAAACTAAGGATCCAAAATCTAATCCATGAGCCTAATCGGAACTATAACTTGGCATAATTAGATGCTATTACTTCAGTTCAACCCTTTAGATGGTTTTAGTCTGAACTTTTATAAGGAAGTGAGCCTTTATATTAAGCAGTGAGCTCTAGGTAGTGTGCCTGAATGCAAGTGCATTCCCTTTTGTAAACCTTATATTTGAGTACTCAAATTATGGATTAACCTCCACCATGGATTTTCCCCTAACAGGTTTTCCACGTAAAAATCCTTGTGTTATGGTGTTGTGGATGATTACTTTGTGTGTTTGCATCTTTCTTTGGTTTAATGTTGAAATGGTTTAAATATCAGATTAATAAATTTTAGATTTGCAGAACATCGATTCACCCCCATCTCAGTGTCCCCTTGATTCCAAAAATTACTACCCATCCTTTAAATTAGGTTCACATGGAGGTGCATTAGTCCAATGGATTCACAAATTATTTTTTATCTCAACTAATGATTGTGGTCTACTCCTTAGGGGAAGTAGAAATTTTCGTTGTTGCATCATGTGATGTGGTTACACTCCTAAGGGGGAGTGATCATAGCTTTATATGGAAGATTATTCATATAAAAATTTCCTTTTCCATTGATGTCAAAGGGGGAGAGAAATTCATATGAAATTTTTTAAATGGGAGATAAAATCTTGTACAAAGAAGAGAATACAGAAAAGCCTTTGTAGGTTTTCTAATCTAAAAAGCAAGGGAAGAAGCAAAAGAATGTGTATCCTATCTTTGATGGTTTTCACATTATGTGTTGCCATCAATGAAAAATGGGGAGATTGTTGCAAGAATGGATGTGTTTGGTGCTGTTCTCATTAATGTTTTCATTGATGTCAACATATTTTAGAATGATTTCAGGCGGTACTTGTATAGTTGAGATACTATAAAAGTGTTTAGAGTACATGGAGCTATATTTATTAAGTTGCAATTATGTTGTTGCTCAATTCTTTTAAGAAAATTAAAGAAATAATCAAGAGTGTGTAGTGTGTGTGTTATGAGTCTGCTCTGGTAATGTGCTATGCATTTATTTTATGTTGATCCTATGATTGTGCGGATCTATGGTATTGATCATAAGCCTCAATGGATAATATATCCTAAGTTTTTTCTTCTATATTGATGGATAGTGAAAGATATGTTCACCAGTGTGTGAACCAGTTTGGTAGAACTGTCTGTTTATGGACTAGGAGAAATTCTTTTGCTCCATAGTCTTATGGTGGTTTGTTTCAGATCTTGCAAATTTGGAAGATGATTAACAATAATTTTCTCTATGTTCTGGAAAATGTGCTTATGGTTTGGTGCTCCAAGACTCGCTCCAGAGCTCCTACGTGTTGTTTCTCAATCTAGTTGGACTGTTGAAGAATTTTATATGCATGAAGATCATTGCAAGTGTTGTGGATGTGCTTGAAGATCTCTTAAAGTTTTTTAAGTTTCTGGTGAAGTGTGTTAGGTGATCCATGTGTGATCATCTTGCTAGAGATGCATGTACTTCAAAGATCATTGGTGTTTTCATTAGGTTTGGCCGACCTGGTGTCTACATACTACATACATAATTTGCATCGAATTAAGGAAGTGTATGATTGATCCAAGATGTTGTTTTGGGTCCTAGATATATATATAATTTGTCCTCTCTCATTACTATCCACCACAAGAATGTTGAGTTTCCGACCTAATTGAATTTCTAAAATGAAGGATGTATAACCAACCTTGGAGAATGATTCTAGGGTTAAATATAGTATAAAATCAATAAAATATGTTGTGAATTATGAAGCAATCATGTGAAGTGTGCGAACAAGTGTGAAAAGAAGAGTGTGCAAGAGAGAATCAAGGCAACAAAACTTTGATGTGGTAGATTCCTGAAAGCAGTGAGCTGATGGTGTCTGCAATCTTTTGATCATGCTACAAATGTGTGGAACCTATTATTGTGGATCTTTATTTATCTTTTCTTTATTTGTAGGAATTGAGCCTCCTTCTAGATAGTGAGTCCTATTGTAGGTAGTGAGCCTTTGTTTCTTGGCAGTTAGCCTTTTGTATCTAGTATTGCATTACTAATATATTGTGAGTTAATGCTCTCTATGGTTTTTCCCTCATTGGGTTTTCCACATAAATTTGGTGTCTCTGATGTTTACTTTCTATTATCTTCATTTCATGTTTATTCCTAATAATATATTAGGTTAAGGTGAAATTGATTAAGGATAGAAGTTAAAGTAATTTGGTACAACTGATTCACCCCCCCTCTTAGTTGTCTTGTGCATTTGAATATTCAACATGCCCTCTTGTGGTATTAGAGGGCATGTTTTGCTAGTCTCACTAGTCACGTGTAAAATGTTTACTAGGTGCACTGAATTTATAAGGGGCTATCTGAATCTTGTAGGGTGAAAAAGTAATAATGTAATTTACATTTAAATTTCATTAATCTCAACAAAAAAAATCAATTTTTTGGTACATTGTAAGTGATTGATTAATACAATACAATGATTTATTCAATTTATTGAAAGGAAGAAAATTGTGTGTCTCTTATGGTTTAGGATATAGGATGTAACAATCTTCACTCTCTTTCATTCAAGGATAATCCTAGATATCTCAATGCAAAGGACAAAGAGATCTTGCAATAGGATTGTCCTAGGGGTTGAATGTAAACTAATTATAGGTTCACCACCAAGCTAGGGCTTGGAAAGAAAAATGCAATGCAAATAAAAATTCTTTACCCTAATTCAATGCAATCTTTCACTAAATGACGTAGAAATACAATGAAAATAAAACAAAACTCCGCAAGATGGAATGTGTACACCTAGAAATTTGAACATGACTAGATGAAGGCCTAAAATGCTAGAATATCTAGAATTTTGACACCCTAGGACTCATATGCTAGTTTGGGTGACTTGGTCCCATATCTGGGTTTCTGCACAAGAACAGATTTCTAGAAAAAGGGTATCTAAATCTACAAAAATCTTGAAAAACACCTGTAGTGGGGCTCAATTGCCACTTCTGGCGAATTAGTCTTGTTCCACTCTTTTAGAAATTCAAAGTTAAAATCTGCTCCTCAACACTTGCTCTTTTCTCGCAAATTGATTTTTTGATCCGAATCTTGCAAAACATAATATAAAATTGATTTTACTTATGTTTGGTAATTAAAATTTGATAGAAAAATTAAACTTGAATGTAAATGTGAACATAAACCCTAGCCTTAAGTGTGTCTAAGACTAGGAAATTTGAAAAATAGTGTAACCCTATCCTAATGTGTATGAGATGCATGAAGGAAATATGACAGTGGATGAGTCACTTTGAGAAATCTCTAATCACCCAAATGAGCCTCAATGATTCTTGTACCTTCCTTAGGTTGAATGTAGAGTGACAATGGACGATGGAATTACTTAGGAAACAAGTCAGTAGGCTCGGCTTGATGGCTAGTTGCATCTGCCCAACCTAGAATCCATCATAATTCAACATAGACAACCATGATCAACCCTTGACAGTGCTAGATCTTGAACAAAAGTGAGCTTGAAGACCTCCAAAAACACTTTAATGTTGCTTCAAAGCTTCAATTTTTTTGATTACTTGCTCTTGAATGCTCTTGTGAAGAATTCTTGAAGACTCTTAAATGCTTGGATCTTAAAATTTCTCTTGAAAATGCTTCCATAGATTACTTGGATTGCTTAGATGAAATAATGGCTTAGAAGCTTGCTTATATATGCATTAACACCTAATTTACTATTATTTAGATCTTCAAAGCCAACATTAGCCAAAAAAATGAATTAAATAGGTGATTTTCCTCCTCAAACTCTAAAAATGCCCCAAATGGGACTCATTCGCCACTTCTGGTGAATGGGTCCCACCTAGGGGGACTCATTCACCCAAGGTGGCGAAAGAGTTCCACAATATATTTTTGAGGTGGGTTTTTGGATTTTTTTATGTTTTTGATGATTTTGTTGGGTTATTAGCTGAAATAAGCCTTAAGATCTGAAATAGTGCATCTTAGGGGCCTATTAATGTTGATTTTAAATGGTATTTAATGCAAGGGTGTCAAAGTAGGTCTAAATTAAGTGTGAAATTGTACTTCTTTCAAGAGTGTACAATTTTCTACTCTATATTTAGCCCCCACTTTAGCACCCATATGATTCTATGTGCATATCCAAGCTAAAGGACTAAAAAAAAATCTATATTTCATAAAAGGATATACATATGAGTTCATTCACAACATGGGAGAATTAATCCCACACTATAGCTATATGAAAAACAATAATATTAGGAACCACATCTTGCAACATGAATTTGTTAGTTTCCCACAAATCCTCTTATCTAAATTCCTCAAGAGTTAAAATTCAAGGGTAGATGTATGCCCCCCTTGATTCCACTTGCTTTATGGAGGTGGAATCAAGGTAGTAGTCTAACAACATCGAATAACTTAAGTCATATCATAGGTATTTCCAAGTACCATACCACATGATGATAGAAATTTTATGAGGACAAGAGTAGAATCACAATAACAATGCAACAAATGACATAAATAATGGAGCTCTCTAGCCCTCATTATGTTAATTTGAATGTGTGTCACCAAAAAGTGTAGCCTTGACACTTTTTCACTTATTTAGGCCTTTTCCCTTGGATTTTGGCCTAATTTTTCTTTGATCTAATGCTATAATGTGGCATTAGGACTTGAATGCTTGCAAATCAACAATGACCTAACAATGTTTTACAAATGTGTTGTGAAGTGTTGTAACACATCTTCCCACTTTTCTAAGACACTTTCAACACAATTCACCTAAACAACCCCTTTTTACCCTTTTTCAAGCCTTGTGCCAAAGTGTTGTAAAGTGTTGTAATTCATTGTCACACTATCCTAGGCTTATCATCAACAAATTCACCCTTCCTTATGATAAATTGGTCCTTTAATGTACTTTTAGGCTTGACTTAAGTGTTTTGGGAGGCAATCTTGATAACCATAATTAAACATCACTTAATTCTCAACCACCACTTAAATTTTTCCAGGTGGACTAGGTCACCACCTTGGGTGACCTAGTCCCTTTATGCATAAAATTCAAAATTAAAACAAAATTCTAATGAATTTTCCTCCAAAACCCTAAATTCAACCTATCATGTGTTATTTCCAATAAATTAGGGCATAGCATGTATAAATAAATGTATCACATTCATTTCCCCCCCCTAACGCAATTTTTCATCTTCACAAGCACTCTTGCACTCAATCTTCTCAAATAAGCATTCAAGAACAAGGCACTTCAAGCAACCTCCATTATAGTTGGTTCTTGCATGTTATAGACATCTTCAACAAGGGTTTGGTGAGTTTTTATATTTGTTTGTTATTCAATCATCTTCCCTTTAATTTCTATTTCATTTTGGTTTGATTACCAACATGGGGTTTGACTATGGAAAACCCCTATTCTCTAATGCTAACATTTTCCTTCTCTTTTCCTGTGTACTTTGTAGGTGTGTATGCAGATTTGGAAATGATTAAAGTGTTGAAAATGGTACCATCATTCCATCTACATCAACTCAAGTCATCAAACCCTAGGAGGAGCTAAAAGAAAACTTGTAGGTTATTTTCTAGAGATTCAGAAACGACTCTCTATCAGAAAGAGAAGTGAAAGTGGGGACCTACAGATTCAGACCTCAAAACTCTCGAAAGTAACAGGAGGACAAGGTTTCCATCATTGGAAACCCTTTCTCAGTACCAGGCCTAAAATATGGTTTTTGCATTTCTGGATACCCTTTTTGGAAAAGTTTCCCGAGAAGACGACTAGGTTGCCCATTCTGGCTTAAGTATCCAAGTGTAGATTTCCAACATATTCCAGAACATACCAGAGCTCCTCTTCTACAAATTTCAATTCCTAGGTGCACCATTTCTATCTATTCTAGTTTCTTTCTAGTTTGCATACATTTAGGACATTTAGTTTACTTTACATATAGTTTTCATTTGATTTTGTTTACATTTCATAGTTAGTTTAGTTTCATTACATTTCATCGCTTAGGCACATACATCACACCCATTCCCAAACCCTCAAATCTTTGAATGAACTCACCCAAAAATAATATCATTAGGTGAAAGAGAGTCATTCTTCCATTCAAGCTCCTAGGTGAAAAACCCTAGGGGACTATTTGGGGAACCCTCTTTCCCTTTTTGTCCATATCTTTTTGGTGAACCCATTCTTAAAAAAATTCTCAACTTCTATTCTTGCATCCTAGGAAAAGCACACATTCACATTGCATTAGGATTTTGCATTGTGTTCCATTCTAGGGTTTTTACACTTGCATTAGTGAAAATCTCATGTAGCTTGCATTTTTGCATATATATTTTCATTGAATATTTCTAATATTCTACATTGACATCTTAGGATTGCATCATATAGCGTAAAACACTTTAAAACCAATCAAAAAAATCAATGTTTTAAAAAAAAAATCCCTATTGGGATTAATTCGCCATTCTGGGTGACCTAGTCCCAGTTCATAAATTAACTACCTGTTATAGCATCAAAAACCTCATTTTTTTGCTTCCTAGACCTCCTAGCACCATATACTATAAGTTAGGAAAGTTCTGAGAACATATTTTTTATGCTTCGAACTCAAAATCATCAATTTAGGGTGGCCATTTTTTATATACCTCCATCATTAGATCTGCAAAATGCTTAAATTTATGAAATTGTGCATAACTTTGATAAAAGTACTTTTCAATTTTTCTTACACAATGTTTCTCTTCATAAAACTTTGCTTAATTTTGATAAAATTACTTTTCATTGTTTCATATACATTGTTTAAATTCTTAAAACCTAGCATACATTGGATACAAATGTTTTGTATTTTGCATATACATTGTTCATATTGCTAAAACATTGCATGACATGGTTACAAATGATTTTTATTTTTTTTGAACAATTTTAGTGTCTTATATATCTATTTATTCTAAGCAACCTTCTCTACCCTCTCCCTATGAGAGTGTTTTCATGATAGAGAATACAACCTTGGAAATTCCTAATGATCATATTAGTTATCCTCCTAATATCTCTCCTACTGGTGATGAAGATATTTTGGTGCTCAAAGAACCAATCAATGAGCGTTATGAGAATTCTATTTGCTTCTCTCCTTTTACCTCTCTCAACAAACCAAACAACACAACCATGAGGGGTCATGACAATAACATTTATTATTCCCCTAGCATCTCTCCTAATTGTGGAGAAGATACTTTGTTGGTAGAAAATACAATCAATGAAAGTCATGAGTATCTTAGTTGTTCCCCTTCTACTAAGGAACCCTTTATTAAACAAGACAATCCACCCATTGATCATTCTCCTACTTGTGATAAATTCCCTTTAGAAGAACCCACCTTTGAATTTCAAGAACATTTGTCAATTCTCCTAAGCACTCTCCTCCTAGGGTGAATCTCATGGTGCAAGAAAATATGAACATTGACACATATCCTTTAAACACTAAACCTTCCCTAGTTGAAGATAATCAAATTCCACTAGATTCCCCTTGACTAACAAATTATGCAAATAAAGACAAGATTCTTGAGGTTATGATGATGCAAGTGGAATCTCCTTTAAATAGTGAGCCTCCTACATCACTTCCTGGTACTGAATCACACAAAAAACTATGAGAGTTCTTGAAATCCATGATGGAATCTAATAAAAGAAAAGCTTTGTAGCCACTAAGTTGTAACTTAGTGACTCAAACATATAGGGGATCACACATCACTCCTCCTGAATTACCCTCTTCTCAACTTAGAGTCCCTAGTGTTGATGATCTTAAAAAGACTCCTTCTAATCTATCTGTATGGAAACTCATCCAAATATCACCTATAGACAAGTGTCTATTTCAATAAATTTTGCACATATAGATGGATGATATCCAATCTTAAATAAATTTGAATAATGTAACATCCTCCTCTCGTCCCATGCAAGTAACCCAATCTGAAATCACATTCTCTAAACATGAATTGCCCTCACTTGAGATTCAAAACAAGAATGATTCCTTGATGATAAAGGTGATCATTCTTGAAACTTTAGTCAAACACACTATCATCAACAATGGAGCATAAATTAATGTTTGTAGCATGGACCTCCTCAACAAACTTGGTATGGAAAAATATCTCATTCAACTTAATGATGTTCATATTCATGGCTTTGACAACATTAATAGGAAACCACTAAGGATGATCACATTACCTATTGAGGTTGGACCTGTAGTGTTTCCTACATCTATCCATATCATGCAAGGACCCCTTCTATACAATCTCCTCCTGGGGAGACCTTGGATTCATGGTATGTAAGGAGTACAATCTACCATTCACCATATGATAAAATTTGAGTACAATAACAAGATATACATGGTTGATGTAGATGAACAAAGCTATGAATCAACTAATCAAAGAAATTCCAACTCCCCTAATCCATTCATTCCAAGATCAAAAATTATACAAGTTGATGCCAATCCTTCACCCATAACAAAACTCTTTCATGATAATTGGGGGTCGTTAGATTCTACACCTCCTTTCAATAAAATTACCAAAATCTCACCCTCTTGGTCCAAAAAGTCATATACAAACAATTCATTTTTAGATACAAGTTCCAACAACGATTGGGGTCTTATGCCTCCCTTTAAAGGAGAGTGTGAAACCTCACAACCTAAACAAAAACAACCCTATGTTCTATATGTTCAACTTGGTTCTACATCAACAACATTACCCCATGGTGGTGATGGAGGCTATATAACTCAAATCCCTCATGAAGGAACACCATATAAACCTACAAAGGATTTGTGTTCTTGTACATCAACCAATCTTTCTTAGAAACACACAACCCCTTAATTTAACTTGGAATATTGTTATGGTATTGGCTACCATCTCCCTCCTACACATGCATTCATGACGCCAACTGACATATCATACTCTTTCAAGAAAAAAATAGGGTTACCTCCCTTCTCTCCATTTTCTTCAAAGAAGAACCCTCAAACATATCATGGAGTGTTGTGCTATTCCTTGTGTTGAAGCACCTAGTTCCTCTCACTAGTACATACATTCATCCTATTTGGCTTATCTTTTTCCTACACTAAGTGGGGGCAAAGGTGTTCGTTAGCCTTGTCCGCGTATGTCACTTGTCAATGCCTCTTTTGACTTAGTCGTTAACCTCTCATGAAAAAACTAGAGCAAGCTTGGGATGTGGACGACATGTCTTAAAATTTACTAACATGTGACATACTTATCCTCTTGTACCTTTTTCTACTTTAAAACAATTTCTCGCGGTACGGTGTAGCAATTCCTTTAAAGTGGGGGCATACACTGACATGATTTCTTTTTGCATTTTTCCTTTCCCTTGGTTCTTAGTGCAACATTATTACTTCATACAATGTGTTTCATCACTTTTTTAAGACATTCGGTGTAATGTACTTCATGAAAGTGACCTATCTAAGCAAGTTACATTCCTCTTAGTGACCTAAAGCAACTCACTACATCCCCTTAGTTGTGAATTTTCTATCCTTTGACTGGTCCTCTCTTGGAGACATTAGACACAATGTTCCCTAAGTCAAAGACCTCACATGAACCAAATAATACTCCTTGGAACACTCTTTTTGCATTTTACATGTATTTTACCTTTTGCATATTTCATTTTTGCATTCTTGCATACATGGCCACCTTGCATAACAAAGCTTGTATTGTTGTGGTGCCATCCTACACTTGTTCACGAGTTCTAAGAATATAAGGCTTTGCTTGTCTCATGAACCAAAAATTTTTATCTTTTATGGTGCCTTATCAAAGTTATCAAGAAGTATAACTTTGATATGGTTGAGCAGGAAGCCCAATTATGGCACGAATTTCCCCATAATAGTAAGGAAAGCTTAAGGTATGGAAAAAACTCTCCTAATTTCAAAACTTAGAGAATAATGAAAATATTTCTTTAAATTTTGCAATTATAGTTCATTATGATTCACATGAAAGGAATAACATAATAGAGAAATAAACACATACACAATTGGACACCAGATTTACATGGGAAGAACCTTATGAGAGAAAAACCCACCATACCAAGTAAAGCCTCTTTGTAAATTATAGTAAAAAAAATACATACAAAGATATAGACTTCACTTTCCGATATCAATATTACAATAACGCCATTTCATTGATCAATCTTGTACAAAACAAATTATGATCACACTTCATTATGTCTTATGGTTCCAATGCTCATACAACATATAGTTCAAAACACTAACTACTCGAACCTTTGATCAATTGAAATACACTACAATTTATCCCATAGCCATTGTCAATTAGTTCTCTCAACCAACAGTTCGGTTCAACTTCCTTCAACTACATCATGTATTGGTGAGACTCTAGAACATGTCTCATTGATGCCAAAAATTCCCATTCGACAATCACACATTGCATAGTCTTCTATCGCTCTATCGCTCTGACATGGTGAGGTCTCTCCGACCAAACACCATTGGACTGAGAACTAGCATCGGTGTGAGTCTCCAAAGCTCCTCTGATAGTGCATGCTTTACTGATAAATTTTTTGCTTGTTCATCTCATCGGGAAGACTTACCTCAATCGTGTTCCTTGGTTAGACATCTTACTTTAGAGCCACTTCGAGAAACCAACACGATAGACCATGTCAGATTGAAAAATTATCTTCGGTAAGAATTACCCTGATCCAAATCCATCAACTAGACTTCAACCATTAGATGAAGATATTAAGGCTTTGTCGAAGTCATATTTCACACCGATGAAGAAACATCAACAAGACTCATACTAACCATACCCCATCGGCCGGACTTCTACTATTGGTTTGATCTTCCTAGTTCTAAGTGAAGACCAAAGTTACCTTGACGGAGTACCATCATTAAGACTCGTGCTAATCATCACCTATCAATTAGAGTCCTACATTCATTGAGAGATAGATAACTTGCACTGACCGTTAAGATCGTATTGATGGATCATGTCAGCAAGACTGACAATTAGTCACACTGACATAATCATTTTGAACCTTTAGAACCAAGATGTTTGTCAGCAAGACATTCCAAGAGTCTCACCAATTTTTCTCTTTCAAGAGTTTCATTTTAGTAAGTTTGAGGCACATTTTCCAATAATCTCCCATTTGATGAAGATCTTACTGACACCTCCAAAGCATTCAAAAACTACTGAGATTAATGGGAACCAAGGCCCATCGAACTTGCACACCACATGTAATAGTGTATGCTCATTGGTTTCATCAATGCATCTGCAACATTTTCTAGAGTATCCAATTTTTTTAAACAAACCTTTCCATCCTCCACCATATCTTGTACAAAGTAATAATACACATCAATATGTTTCATCCTGGCATAGAAAGTAGGATTTTTTGCTAGAAAAATAGCACTCTGACTATCACATTAAATTGGAATCTTCCCTGCATCAAACCCAATGTTAGAACACAAATGTTTTAACCAAATTGATTCTTTACAGGTGTGTGTAGCTACCATATATTTTTCCTCTGTAGTGGACAAAGCAACTACAACCTACAACTTGCTCACCCAACTAATTGCACCATCATTCACCATGAAAATATATCCACTAGTGGATCTTCTTTTGTCAATATCCCCTACCCAATTAGAATCCACATACCCATGAATGCTGAGATTCCTCTATGATCCAACCAAATTTCCATGGTAACATAAAGCATACTCTGAAGTGCCCTTCAGATATCTAAACACTCTTTTCATAGCATCCCAATGCAGTCTTCTTGGATTTTCCATAAAATGACTAAGTACTCCCATTTCTTGGGAAATGTTTGGCCTTTTATATACCATTGCATACATTAAACTACCAACTACACTTGCATAAGGCACCTTGGTCATGTCCTACATCTTAGAAGTATATTTTGGACAATCTTAAATACATATCTTTGTTCCCTACAAAATTGGAACAACTAGCTACTTGCAATCAGTCATACAAAATATCTTCAGAATAGTGTTAATATACTTACTCTAGTTGAGAAAAAAAATTCTACTCTTCCTATTCCTAGTTATTTCCATCCCCAGAATATACCTTGCTACACCTAGATCTTTCATTTAGAATTTTGTAGAAAACTGAGATTTTAGATCAGAAATCATAAACTTACTATTCCCAATGAATAACATATCATCCACATATAGGGAAATAATTAAAATACAATCATTCCCAGCTTTGAAATGCACACAATGATCAGATTTCAATCTTACAAATCCTAATGACAAAACAAATGTGTCAAATCTCTAGTATCACATTCTAGGAGATTTTTTTAATCCATATAGGGATTTTTTCAACTTGCAAACAAGATTTTTTTTTACCTTTTTTCACAAAGTTCTCTGGCTGGGACATATAAATTTCTTCTTCAAGATCACCATGAAGAAATTTTGTCTTCACATCCATCTATTTGATCTCTAAGTCATATGCAACTGCAAGTGACAAAAGAAATATGATAGATGTTAGCTTTGCTACTAGAGAAAAAATTTCTCCATAATCAAGTCCCTCTACTTGGGAATATCCCTTTGCAACCAACCTCGCTTTATACTTTTCAACACAACCATCTAGACCAATTTTCTTTTTAAATACCCATTTTTAGCCTATAGGCTTTCTACCTTCAGGCAATGGAACCCAATCCCAAGTATCATTTTCCTTAATGATGCCATTTCTTCATTCATGGCTTCTAATAAGGAATCTGAATTGTACATTTTAGTTTCCTCTTTTACAGTCCTAGGCTCATCTGTGTTAGTAATCAAAGCATAGGCACAACTAGAATCCAACATAGAGAATCCATACCTATCTGATTGTCTCTTTTCATGTGTAGACCTCCTCATAGGTTGAGGCTGAGCACATTGTTCATCATCTTGCTCAGAACTTTTAGAGTTGCTTGAGCTCTCCTCAAATTCAAGTACATTTTGAATTTTGAATTCCTCTTTATCTAGTGTGGGAGTAATTTCAATAACATCCTCTTTGTTTTCTGATTTTGTCTCTAACTGTAGATCAAAAGTAGAAGGCTTCAACTCATGAAAATAACACTTCTATTGTACAAAACCTTCTTAGTCTCAGGATTCCAAATCTTGTATTCTTTTATGCCAACACTATAGCCAATCAAAATACATTTAATATCCTTGTTTTCTAGTTTAGATCTTTTTTCATTCGGCACATATGCATATGCTTTACAGCCAAAGACTCAAATATGTCTTAGAGAGGGCTTCTTTTTAGACCATTCTTCCAAAGCTTTTTATCAACAAGAGTAGAGTTAGGGGAATGGTTTATTAAGTAACATGTTGTTGCAACTTCCTCAACCCATATATCTCCTCCAATCCAATAGTGCTCAACACACTTCTTTCCCTTTCCATCACCGTCATGTTGAACCTTTCAGCAACTATGTTTTGTTGTGGAGTGTAGGGTGTAGTTTTGTGTCTTTTAATTCCATGATCTTTGCAGTACCTTTCGAACTCATCAAAACAAAACTCACCACCATTGTGAGTTCTTACACAATTTATTTTTCTTCTAGTCTAGTTTTGCACAAGGTTTTTAAATTCCTTAAAATGATTGAACACTTCTAATTTACTTTTTATTTAAATACACAAATGCCCTTCTCGAATAGTCATCAATAAAAGAAACATAATATTTTGATTTTGATAATGAAGGAACATTCACTAGAACACACACATTAGAATGAATGTAATCAATTATACCAAAATATTTATGAGGAATGGAATAAAATGAAACGCAGTGTTGTTTTCCATATATACAATGTTCTTAAAATTTGAATTCAAGGTTATAGTCATCAAGCCCTTCAACTAGGTTTTTATTTTTCAAAGTTTTTAAACTTTTTTCTCCAATGTGGCCAAGCCTATGATGATAGAGAATAGTATTTTCTAATGGAATTTTAACTTTCATAGAGTTTGAACTATCAGGGAAATTTTCCTTCTTATCTTTATGAACAACCTTTTGTGACTTTGCAGAGACACTGTTGCATTGAACAACAAGTGCGTCCAACTTGTATACAGTACCAATTCAAGCACCTCTAACCAAAACCATTGAGCCTCTAGTAATTTTGAAACCATTTATAGGGAATGATACTTGGACACCAACATCATTCAACTTACTAACAGAGATTAAATTTCAAGCCAGACCTGGTATATGCATTACGCTATCAATTCCTTTGATTCTTTTGTCAAGGAATTAAATTACGACTCTTCCATGATCAAATATTTCCAGAGATGAATCGCTTGAGAAATACACCTTTCCACCATTGTATTTTTCATAGTTTGTGAAACAGACTCTATGAGATTTCATATGGAAAGATTCTCCAAAATCAATAATCCAAACATCATCTCATGCCCGAGTTGTCAAGGCTGCATTGAAGGAATTTACATCACTCTGAGAAGAATCATTATCAGAAGAATTCTTCTTCTTCTTCTTTGCAATCATTTTGGAAATGACCATGCTTCCCATAGTTCCAACACTTCACCTTGGGCTTCTTGGTAAGAGACTTTGATCTCCCTTCTGATTTTGATTTGGACTTCTTATCCTTCTTCTTGCCTTTTTCTTTTGATATTCCTTGAAAAAAAAGAGCCTCCTTCACCATCTAAGAATATTTCCTTCTCATCTCCTTTGATAAAAAAGAAGCAACAATGTCTTCCATCTTAAAATTGGATTTTGTACTCCTAGTAGCCATAACTGAGTGATCTCAAGAATCCAACAAAGAACATAACAATAGCAGACAACGATCTTCTTCATCAATCTTCACACCCATAGATACTAACTGATCAATCAACATAATAAAAGTATTTAAATGTTCAACAATAGATGCTCCTTCTTTCATTTTCAAAGAGTACAAATTCTTCCTTAAGAACAATTTATTCACCAAGGACTTGCCCTAATAAATGTAACCATGTTTCTTGCATAAGGAGGTTGTAGTATTTTCTTCATGAACATTGAGGAGAATAGAGTCTACTAACAAAGTCTTATCAACCCTTTTAATTTACAATCTTCTTGCTTCATGCCAAAAGGTTTTGTTCCAAACACAATAACCCAAAGATCATGATCAACCAACAAATCTTCCATTTTGAGTTTCCACAACTCAAAATTTCTGCCATTGAATTTATCAATTTCAATCATTCTTGTTGTACTTTCCATTGCCATCAAAATCTATAATTTCAATTACCAAACTTCTACAAGACTCCCACATAATAGAATTGACACAAAAAACCCAACATACCCACAAGATAATAAAATTGGCCAGGCTCTGATACTACTTATAAGGAAAGCTTAAGGTGTGGAACAAACTCATCTAATGTCAAAAATCAGAGAAGAATGTAGACATGTCTTTAAATTTTGCAATTATAATTCATTATGATTCACATGAAAGGAAAAATAGAATAGAGAAATAAACACATACACAATTGGACACCAGATTCATGTGGGAAAATCCTTATGGGAGAAAAATCCACCACACCAAGTAAAACCTCTTTGTATTACAGTAAACAAAATAAATACAGAGATACAAATTTCACTTTTAAATGTCAATATTATAGCAGCAACATTTCCCTGATCAACCTTGTACAATACAAATTATGATCACACTTTGTTATGTCTTACTGTTCCAATGCTCATACAACATATAGTTCAAAACACTAATACTCGAACCTCTAATTAGTTGCAATACACTAAAATTTATCCCACATTCATGGTTGATTCCTTCTCTCAACCAAAATTTTGGTTCAATTTCATTTAACCGCATCATGTATCGGTGAGACACCAGACTATGTCTCACCGATGCTCAAAATGCCTATTTCACAATCGCACATTGCATAGTCTGTTATCACTCTATCACTCTAACATGGTGACGTCTCTCCGACCAAACACCATTGGGTTGAGAACTTGCATCAGAGTGAGTCTCCAAAGCTCCTCTGATAGTGCATGTTTTACTGATGAATTTTCTACTTGTTCATTTCATCAAGAAGACTTACCTTGATCATGTCCTTCGGTAAGACATATTACTTTGGAGCCACTTCGAGAAACCAACCTGATAGACCATGTTAAACTGATAAAGTATCTTTTGCATGACTCACCTCGATCCTAATCCATCGACCAAACTTCTACTATTGGTCTAATCTTCCTAGGTCGCACGAAGACCAAAGTTACCCCGACGGAGTACCATCAACAAGACTCATGTTGATCATCACCTATCGGTCAAAATCGTAACTTCATCAAGAGATAGAGAACTTGCACCAACCGTTTAGATCATACTGATAGATCCCGTTGGCAAGACTGACCATTAGTCACATCGGCATGATCCTTTTGAATGATTAGAACCAAGCTTCTTTTCGGCAAGATATTGGAGGAGTCTCACCGATTTTTCTCTTCCAGGAGATTCATGTCAATAAGTTTGAGGAACATTTTCCAACAACAGCCACCTTTGTGTGTGTGTGAGTGCATACCAACTAATTGTATGTTTCTCACCATTTTTGGGCCTTCTCACCTGACAGACAATTGAAAATATCATCACCCCAGAGTGAGTACACTTTCCTTTCAAAAAAACAACCTAGATCTAATCCACAACTAGCTGGACAAATGGTAGAAGCTTGATCCAACTTTCTCTCTCTTCACTCTTTCACATCACTCGTGTGATTTTTTGTGCTTATGTTTGGTTTTCCATGGGATATTGATCATGGGGGCTTGATCATCCCTTTTGATCATAGTCATCTCACCTTACTAGCATGAATGCGTTGGATCCCTCTCGACATGCATGATTCAACTACTCTAGTGTGAGTTTCAAGAAATTTCATCCTCTCACTAAAGTGGGGACTAAATATGTCACCACAAAGTGTAGCCTTGACACATTTTCACTTATTTGGGCCTTTTCCCTTGGATTTTGGCCTGATTTTTCTTTGATTTGATGCTATAATGTGGCATTAGGCCTTGAACACTTGAAAATCAACAATGACCTAATGGTGTTTTGATGTGTTGTAACACATCTTCCCACGTTTCTAAGACCCTTTCAACACAATTCACCTAAACAACCCCTTTTTACCCTTTTTCAAGCCTTGTAACAAATAGTTGTAAAGGGTTGTAATTCCTTTTAACACTTTCTTAGGCTTATCATCAACAAATTCACCCTTCCTTATGATAAATTGGTCCCTTAATGTACTTTTAAGCCCAAATTAAGTGTGTTTTAGGAGGAAAGCTTGATAATCATCATTAAACATCACTTAATTCCTGACCACCAATTGAATTGTCCAAGTAGACTAGTCACCACCTTGGGCGACCTAGTCCCTTTAGACATAAAATTCAAAATTAAAACAAAATTCTAACGAGAATTTTCCTCCAAAACCCTAAGGTCGGCCTATCATGTGTTATTTAAGTGGAAATTAGGGAATATCATGTATAAATAAGTGTTCTCACCATCATCCCCCCCCCAACATTTTTTTTCATATTCATAAGCAATCTTGCACTCAATCTTGTCAAGTAAGCATTCAAGCACAAGGCACTTCAAGCAACCTCCATGGAGTTGGTTATTGCATGTTGTAGGCATCTTCAACAAGGTTTGATGAGTGTTTACTATTTTTTGTTATTCAATCATCTTCCCGTTCATTTCTATTTCATTTGGGTTTGATTACCAACATGGGTTTTGAGTAAGGAAAACCCCTATTCTCTAACCCTAACATTTTCCTTCTCTTTGCATGTGTTCTTTGTAGGTGTGTATGTAGATTTGGCAAGGATTAAAGTATTGAAAAGGGTACCATCATTCCATCCACATCAACTCAAGTCATCAAACCCTAGGAGGATCTAAAAGACAACTTGCAGGTCATTTTCTAAAGATTCAGACATAGGTTTTTGTCAGAAAGAGAAGTGCAAGTAGGGACCTAAAGATTTAGACCTCTAAACTCTTGAAAGTACTAGAAGGACTAGGTCACCATCATTGGCGACCTTGTCCCTATGCTAGACCTAAAAAAGGGTTTTTCCATTATTGGATACCCTTTTACCAAAAACTCATTTTGGCAAAGTTTCTCAGGAAGAGGTCTACATCGCCCATTCTAGCATAAGTGTCCCGATGCAGATTTCTATAAAATTCCAAAACATTCTAGAGCTCCTCTTCTGCAAATTTCAATTCCTAGGTGCACCATTTGTATCTTTCCCATTTTCTTTCCAGTTTGCATACATTTAGGACATTTATTTTACTTTACATATAGTTTTCATTTGCTTTTGTTTACATTTCATAGTTAGTTTAGTTTCATTACATTGCAGAATTTAGGCACACACATCACACCCATTCCCAAACCCTTAAATATTTTAATGAACTCACCCAAAAAGCATATAATTAGGTGTAAGAGAGTTATTCTTCCATCCAAGATACTAGGTTAAAAACACTAGGGGCCTATTTGGGGAACCTTCTTTCCATTTTTGTCCATATCTTTTTGGTGGTTCAGAATGAAAGTAACTTTTTAGCCCTAATACAGTAAAAACCCTAATTTTAACTTATATAAGAGTAAAAAGTGAAGTCATTTCTAACTATTTTGTTTCCTTACCTTCTTGTAGCTTGAGTTTGGTGAAGATTGATTGAATATTTAGAGCTGATGAGATTACGAGTCTCGAAGACTACATGCCTTATGAGATCAGGTAGCCCATAGTGAGCACTATTATTAGGTGAGTTGATTTTTCTACCTTAGCTTTTTCCTCACACATTTAATTTATGATTTTTATGCATTTATAGGTTGATTTAGGTTGTTGGAAGAAAATTTTGCAAAGTCTCCCCTTTTTTCATGAAGTGTCCCTTTTTCTCACAAAGTGTCCCATTTCTTCATGAAGTGTCCCAAAAGGGGTCTAAAGTGTTTAGGACCCTCGGAAAAGTACACTAGAACAAACTTGAGTACATGTTTTTGATTGTTGATGTATAGATTTAAGATTATAGAATTCTCAATAAGACATTTTTTCTTTTTTGTTAGATTCCTCCTCATTGATGGTAGCGTCTTGGTGGCCGATATATTAGTCACCTTCCAAACCTAGCCCTAACGCTATCTGAGGAGGACAAAAAGATATATAGGCTACATGATTGTACTGGGCATACCTCATGCCCCCCATGAGGTACCACATTGCTATGTTGGTTTCACTAGAAAAGTGGTGGAATGTAGACAAATGCATGTTTCATCTTCCCATAGGTGAGATGATGATCATGTTAGAGGAAGTTCATCACATAGTCTGAGTTTTGATTCAAGTTGAGAGGGTACATGTCCTAGTAGAACAATCATTTCGAGAGATGAAATATGATACGTAGTATTTCCTTGGAGGTCTAGTTCATGACAGTATCCTGAGGCCATAGATTGATCTAGTGATGTTACAATATTCATAGACCTCACTTGTTGCACAAAATATGATGTTCATAGTAGAACTAGTACTCATCCTTGATGGTCAAAGAGCGTATTTGGAGGGTGGAATAGTACATATGATATTGGGGATGGAAGATCATAGGGCCACATATATTCCTAGTGGCACAACATCCTTGCCCATGTATATTATGATCTTTGATGATTTTCATTTTGTTGGATCGACAACATGGTACAATGTACGCTATTGCTGGTGTGGCTCCTGGGGCATATCAAATGCATGAGTATGATGGGATTTCCATGTATATCATCCCTAGGGTATCTTCACGCATTCAACTATCTGCTACACCAACTATGGCAGTTGGTGATTTTGATTTTTGGAGGGTCTAATTCGACTGCCTAGATGAGGAGGAGGTCATATGGAGACCTTACCAGTTTATACCATAGTGGCCAGATGAGACTTGTTAGATGAGGATATTATAGATGGAAATATTTTTTATAGGGAGACATGATTACATAGTATGGCCTTTCTACTATGATCATGTCATGCGATAGTATGGATAGGTCCATATACCACCCCTAGAACAACCCTTTTTTAATAGATTAGTACGGAGTGCTCAAAGGCCTAGCAACACTTGGCAATTCACACCTAAGGATGTTGTCTACAATGACTTTTAGTATGAGGATCAAGATATGCCACCAGTATTCGATGCAGATGATGTCGGTAACATAGATGCCTATGAGGAGTGGTGGTCAATAGCATGATTGGCTCTTGTATTTCAGATGGATGATCTAATAGGTGATGTAGGGCCACTCCCAAATCATGGAGATGAGGAGGAGGATAGACCTGATGAGACACACTTCAGGGTTGTAGAAATATTGACAGATGTGATAGATGAGGAGTATGATGAGGCTATAGATCCTTATTATGATGGACAAGAGGAGGAGGAGGAGGAGGAGGAGGATGCAAACGAGGAGGAGATGATGAGTGAGGGTGACAAGACTGCATATGAGGATCCATTGGGCCATGAGTGGGAAGAGCTATCCCCTACTCATGTGACTAGATCATAGTCAAAATTTGTAGCAAGCACCAACACTTATAGTCATGTAGAGGCTAGCATGTCCTCCATGCATTCTACACATGATGATTTTATCTTTACACAACTAGGTGGAGAGCTCGGTGATGATATTTTATTTGCTACCATACTTTAGGCTTATGTTCATGATTTATATTTTAATTTTATGTCTATATATATCTATCATGATGTGTATTGATTATATTTATGATTTTTATCTTGTAGGAGTTGTGAGGGACCTTCATGATCTCTATCACTAGGTGGTTGTCAAGATAGTTCCCACATTGGTATACAAGGAGGCAACTGATACAAACTATGTGCCACCACGTATCATGGAGTGGGATCCAAAGTTGTTTGAGCCATACATCGGACTACGAGAAGCATATGAGAGTTTTAGGAGGTGTGCCCACTGAGGTGAGGTTATCTAAGATGCTCAGTCATCTCGAGAACTAGTGAGGTTGAGAGACTGGAGTTAGATGTAGCCAAACTACAGGCAGAGAGATATGACTACATGGTTTACATTATGCTCTTAATGTACTTGATAGATCATTATCATGATCGCATACTACCATCTCCCAATAGAATGCCTCTAAAAAAATGTGAGCACCATATCTTGAGGGATCTGGCAGCCACAAACCTCATTAGCATTGTATATATTGATGGAATGTACATAAAAATTATATATATATATGCATATATATGATGATTTGATGTTTTGTTACTTATGTTTATGTGCATTTAATGTTAAATGGAAATGTGATTGATTCTATAATCTTTGTAAGACTATTTAATAAATGTCTCCATGATTTAACATGTTTTATGTGATCTAATTTTTTATTTTTCTAGTTTCTTTTAGATACAACATTAAGATTAAGTATGTTATATTAAATTAAAGGAACCTATGATCTAATTAAAGAAAAATAAATGCATATAAGGATCTAATCTAACACAATATACAAGGTTATATTGAATAGTATCAATTCTAAAGTAACCATCTAAAAGTTCATTTAAATAATTACTTTAGTATTCAATACATACAAATATTATTTTGTGAAGAATGAAGCAATGGGAGAGCACATAGAACGTTATCTACTAATAACACCATTTCTTTATCATTCACAATATTCAAGAAGGTTAGAAATAGTACTAGCACAAATTTATGGCATTTATAGGCTCCTTAAGTTGTGTACCATCCATTTATGTTAATATATATGCTCCAAACCCATAAATTTCATTAATAAATAAGGTCCTAACCAATTAGGGATGAATTTTCCTTTTCCAATCAGGTCAACATTAATGTTACATTGATTTTTGAATAACACCGGATAACCTTTGTTGAATACGCAAAGGATGGCATGGTTGTTGTAACTATATTTTAATTTTATAGCATAAGCTTTGAGATGTTCAAGAGTGTTAATTCATTGTTCATCAAGCATCACAAGTTGATGCAATCATTGTTCTTTATAAGTGTTCTCATCAATAATTCCTTGAAGATAAATCCTTAATGTAGGGATTTCTAACTCCTAGGGAATAATCACCTTTGTACCATATACAAGGTTATAAGGAGTTTTCCTAGTTGATTTTCTAATACTAGTACGGTAAGCCCATAATGCATATGTCAACTATGTGTTCCAATCCTTATTGCATTTGTTTATTTTCTTCCTTAAGATTTTCTCTAGGGTCTTATTAGTTGATTTGGCTTCACCATTAGATTGTAGGTAGTAAGGTGTTGAGAAACCATGTTGGACGTTAAATTTTTTGAGGAATTTCTTTAACTTATTATTCTTAAATGGTGTTCCATTGTCTAAAACTAATGTGGAAATAAGTCCAAATAGAGTGATAATGTGTTCCAATATGAAACCACATATCACATCAATGGTTGTGGAATGAAGAGGAATAACTTCTACCGATCTTGTGAAGTAGTCTATCGCAGTGATTATAAAGGTATGTTCGATGAAGGAAGGAGGTGAAATTTTCCAATGAGATCCAATACCCATACTAAGAATGGAAAAATAGGAATTTGGGCCTGAAGCTCAAAAATGGGAGAATGAATCAAATTACAATGTTCCTAACATTTATGACATTTCTTAACATATTTGAAGTAATTTTTCTCTATATTTATCCAGTAATATCCCATGTGAACCCATTTTTGAACTAATGATCTTCCTCAAAAATTACCTCCACAAGAACTTGGATGTGCTTCTTCAAGTACTACGAGGATTTTGGATTCTTTAAGGAATTTAAGTAAAATACTATTAACGGATCTTTGGTATAAAATGTCAACAAGAATTATATGCTTAAATGCTAGTTTTCGAAGACGATTTCAAGTATTCTTAGTTTTCAGCTCAGGAAACGTACCTTCTTTTAAATGGTTAAATATCAGTGTATACCATTCACTAGAGCCTTCCATAGTTGTTGATAATACTTCTTCGAATTTGGGTTTGATTAATGGTTTCATAATTTTATGGAAAATAAATGTGAAATCCTTTGAAGTATCTTGAGGGGATATAAGAGAGGCTACAATCGCCATTACATATGCATGGAGATTATCCTTTTGTGGGATGTTATCAATGGTAAATGATTCAAACTTCTCTAAAAAATGCATTGTGAGATCCTTGAATTTTGACAAATTTTCATCTTTTTCTAGATATGTTCTATTTATTTTCTTAATGACTAATTGTGAATCACTGAATATCTTAATATTTCAAACTCCCAAAGTTAAAATAGTGTACAAAACAACAATTTATGCTTCATATTATGTCGTGTTGTTGGTGTAGAGGAAGTTTAAGCAATATAATAAGGGAATAGGCTTTCCTACAAGCGGGACTATTATAATGCAAATTTTGAGTGATGAGAGTCCCGAAGATATTTCTAAGTCTATCAATGTATCTATTTTTAAAAAACATAATCTCATTGAAAAAAGGATATATATGCTCAAAGGTATTCATAAGATATGGGAAAATATAGGTATATTTGAAAACATTGTTGCAAAGCTCATGGATATGACTACCTCTTGATAAAAGACTTGAATAATTAGGGGAAATAAAATATGCATGGGAGGAGAGACTTAATAAATTAATGAAAGAAGGAGACACTACTGAATTGAATCTAATGGATAGATTGCTAGATATTAGATGTGACATGAAGTGGGCAATCACAAACATTGGCCAGTTGAGGGAAGCAATAGCTATAGTGGAAACAAGGTTTTAAGAGTCAAAGTTAAAATCAAATTGGGTTGATGGACCTGATGATCTAATGTGTTAAAAAACATTTTTCAGAATTATAATGAATATCATCATAAGGTTGATAAATAAAAGAATTATTTTAGCACCCTTTTTTTAGCAGCAACCTTGTCGTGACAATTGTTAAGAAAATGGTCGACTTCGGATTGGTTTTGATAAGCTAGAGATAACTCACAATGGGAAGTAGAGAACAAAATCTGAACCCACAGTTCATTTTTGATGGAGGAAGCCTATGGCATCCCTTTTTAACACTTATAATTTTCAGCAAAGATAAACACTTGGTGATTAATTGGGCATCCCTACAATTGTGGATATGGACCCCAAATTTATGGATCTTGATTTTTGATAGGAGAGATTAATGTTATTTTTTTCTATATTATACAATTCTCTCCTCATTATAAAGGTCGGCTAATTAAAGTCTGATTAGCTGCTTGAAGACTAGATTTTGAGCTTTTATTTTTATTTTTACAGCTTTTATGTAAGAGATACTCAAACACTTTTTACAGTTTTCAATAGAAATAGTTTTATTTTCCAAAAGTTGTTTTAGCTTAATGGTGATGTTGATGAATGATGGTTATTCATATGTTAGTGTTTTTTGTGCATAAATGTTTCTTATTTGATGAAATTCAATAGAATATTATGAAATTGAAACCATTTTATTGCATTATCTATGAATGTTGTTTCTTAATATTTATTGATCTGTTAATTTTGGTAATGAGCTTATGATATTTATTCTTGAAAAGTAAAAAAAATGATGATGAATGGTTGTGTGATCTAAATTTTCACTGTGAATGGATGGAATGGTATGTATCATCTCATAAATTTTATTATTCTACAGTTTGATTAATTAGGAAGGTGATCATTGTTAGAACTGCATGTCTGAACTAAAGAAATATGTGTTCATTTTTTGCTATCCAAAAGCCTTGGTTGATCTTTTGATATCTATTTAAACCCCACCAATGTTAAGTTATTTTCTACTATCCAATTTTTAATTGTTTACCATAAGGCCCCTTGAACATTACAATCGCATTGACTATTGAAAAAAACAACAACCTTGTAATCCAACATCTAGGACCTTGGAAGATGATTGATTTAACAATTCTTTTTCTTTTTAAGGAGAATTAAGGTAATTACATCTTGCTTGCATGTTGTTGTGTTAATTTGAAAATCAACAGAACTGGTGCTAGAAGGAGGGCCCAAAGGAACAAACTGGAGTGAATCGGGTCCCTTTCAGTGGATAGGTTTGAAAGTGTTTTGAGATCCACTATAAACCCAAATCATCCATTACTTGAACTCCAAACCCCTATTAGACCCAAGGCCCGTCAGGTTTTGATCCTACCAATGTTAACACTACCATGTACTCCACCTAGATTTCTACCCATGTGACTTCTAGCACAACCAAATCCACTACCACCCATGGCATTCTTTGCAAATAATCCTTCGCCACTGGGAACCATTATTGATGGAATTCATGAAATGCCTAAGAATCCCAATAAATTATATCCCAGGTACACCCATGTAGAGGCATGAAATACTAAAGAACACATACAAGAATTCAAATATGCCTATACTCAGGCTCAAATAGCTCATCATGATGTTGCATTTAGTTTAATTCCCTATTCACTAGGAGATATGGCTTACAATTGGTACCTAAACCTACCTACTGGATCCATCTTGAGTTGGAAAAACTTAGAAGATGCTTTTATTAATCAATTTCAGGTTTATGTAGACCATTATATCTTATGTCACTAGTTTTACATAATTAGCAAGGAACCACATCAACCATTTCCACTGTTAAACACTCATTTCCAAAGGATGTATAGGTAGTTGCAAGATCCCTATTTGGTGGCTGAGAATATTTCCATCCAAGTGTACCTGAAGGCAATAAACCCACTGATTGGCCTATTTTTGTAGAGAACTTACCTTGTAGAAGACATTGACTCACTGTCCAAGGAGTATCACCTGGCTATTAAATTATAACAGCAGATAAGTTCACAATGAGGTGGCCTCAGAGGGGTTTTTCCTCCCTTAGGATATTCGCCAATGTCTAATCCAGCTCCACTATTCAATACAATCCCAGGGATGTCCCACTATGCCTACAGATCTTTAGCTGAGTTGTAATCTCCATCCCCACAACCATGGTTCAATGGTGGGACTCTAGATTCCTCCTTGCAAACTCAGAATCCACATAATCTTTCTGGAGGATCTAACCCTATGACTCATTCACCAGCAGTAAATCCTCTAGAAATTGAATGCATCACTCATCTGACCACAAAGTTAGAAACTTTGAAGAAGAATTTATCTCATATGAATAATGAGATGGCTCAACTTAAACTTAACCTCGCTCAAAACAAAAATCAAGGAGGATTCTCCAGTCAAAACAACTATTCCAATCCCGACCAAAATTATCAAAACCAAAAGAAGGGATATAATCAGAAACCAAATAATAAAAGGAAGTGGAATACTGGACCAAACAATGGAGGAGTTCCCCACAAATACCAGTCCAATGAAGAGAAGCCGCACACTGCAAATGTTGCAAATTTGAATTTTAGGAAAAATTGGTTTAGGCTACATGACATAGCCTCACATTCTAAAGTTAATTGCCCTGAGATGGAAAAAGTTGTCAAAATAGGACAAGTTGACTCCCAACCATCACAAGGAAATCCTAAAGAAGGTAGTGGGTTGGTTGATACAACCACGCCTTTTGAAACCATTGACGAAATATACTAGTTTCCCATGCATGGAGAAAATGAACCAGAGGAAGACACCTAAAATGCTCAATATTTTCAAGCCAAGGGAGGCCATTTCCTGAGGAATCAGAACAATGGGTTGTTTACTACATCCTCCCCTCCCAACACTATGGTTCTCCCAAACTAGAATACTGACAACAATTCGCCTCCACTGAAAGGCCTACCTAAATTGTAAAAAAAAGGTAACTATTCTTTTGTTCCTAAATTTTAGATGAATAATGACATAGAATTCAATTTCATTTCCGAAATATAGAAATAAAAGACCTCTCTATCATTTTTTGACATGCTGAAGTGGTACCTCGCCCAATGCGACATTGTACTGAAAGATTTGGAGAAGGCAGATAGGTCAAAAGGAAAGAATAAGGTGACTCCAACCACTGATATGAATGTAACCTTGTTTAGTGGTAAGCTAGGGACACCCTAATTTATTTTGAGTGTTAGATTTTTTGGAAAGAATCGACACAACCTCCTTTTAGATTTTAGAGCCTCAGGTATTGGCATGCCCTTCTCTATTTACAAAAAGATAGGTTTAAGTCTAGTCCAGACTCACAAGTTACTGATATAATTAGATAAAACTAATTTTAATGTCGTTAGAGAACTAAAGAATATACATGTGTATATTGGATCAGACCCGCGTATCTAGACTTATATGGATATTTAGGTAGCCAATATCCCTGAAACATACGCCGTGTTGCTCAGTCAAGACTTGATGAAGAGTATTGGATGTTATCTCTCCTTGGACTTCTCACACATGCGGCTCCCATGGGAAGGGGTAGCAACTCATATTAGGATTGAAAGTGAACCTCCTTTGAAATATATGATCACAAAGTAGGTTATTTTAAAACTGAGATAATGGTGTATATGAGAGAAGAAGAAATCATGACCTTCTCAATGTTTAATCCTGACAGCTCACAACCTTTAGAGCGCAGTGATCCTATGACCACTTTCAACCAAAAAGTTTTAATATAAAAATCACAACAAGATAGGGTAGTTTTGGGAGGTGAGGTTGATTTATGTAGTTTATTACTCTCAAGATAGTGTAGGGTTCATTACCAGATCCATGATGAGCTCACATGTCAACACTATGTAGATATTCTCAACCATGTCTGCCAGTAAGGAGTGACCTATGAACACCATCCGAGAACATCTCTGAATCATTTTCCATTTGAGGGTAGGGATGCAACTATTCTGACAAGGACCAATAATACCCAAGGTGAAGTCACTCCCCAAACAAGACAAACTCAGGTCCCATTTTTTGATTTACCAAATAACACCGAGGAATCTCAAAAGTTGTCTAATACACCCACCCATGCTAATCTTCCAATTCCAAATGGGTTGCTAAAAATGATAACCAATTATAGAAATGTTGATCAAGGTGAGGTGAAATAAATAGTTTCTACTAAAGTTTTGAATTTGACCAAAGTACCCGATGAACATCATTTACAACAATATCCTAATCCTAATATACTGAGCGAGTCTAATTCACCACTTATTCCTCACAAGAAAACACCTATGATTCACCTAAAGAAGGAGATCCCACCCCCAGACCAACTTCAAACCCTTAAATTTGATGGTTCCAAGTCTAAAATAGGGACTGGAGCTGGAGTTGAAGTAAAAAACCCAAAAGGGAAAACCTATTTTTCTTCTTATAGGTTGCAATTTGGCTACACTAACAACATTGCAAAATATGCAGCACTTTATAGAGGACCGATTTTTGCACATCAAAATAAAATTATAGCTCTGACAATCATGGGAAATTTTGAGGTAATTATTAAGCAAGTTCATAGTCAATATACATTCCATAACAAGAGGTTGGCTCCATACAAGAATAGGATATGGAATTTGATAGAATATTTTGATGCTTTTAGAATTAAATTAATTCCGCAAAGAAGATAACCAGATCATAGACACCCTAGCTGATGTTGCTAGTACTATGGAGCCCATGCAAGATTCCAAACTAAAACAATTCTCTATGGAATTAGTGTCCATTCCTACTATCCCTGACAACATTCAAAATTTACAGCTTTGTGATGATGACCAACATATCTTTGCTTTCCTTACAAGTTTAGATGTATTTGAAGGTTAGATCATCAATGAATCTAACCAAGATCAAGTAGATTGGGCTCAAGAAAATTGTGATGCAAAAGGCATAATGAACCTGAAAACCAACAAAATTCCTAAATTAATGGTAGCATTAGAGAGGATCTTTGATTTTGAAACTTGAGCTCATGAAAATTTTCTTATAGATACTGAAGGATGAAAGTATGAGTCATATAACTTAGCGGGTTCAATCTCAAAAGGAAACATTTTTATTGGTAAGACTTGTCCCAAAGAAATCAAAGAGAAAATCTTGGGAGTACTAAAAAGAGATATTGTGGAAATCGGCTAGGTGTATGAAGACCTAAAGACCTTTGACACTTCAGTAATCACACACAACATCCCATTGAAACTTGAAGCAAATTCATTCTGATAGAAGCAACACCCAGTCAATTCCCTAATTGAACCTTTGATTCTTAAAGAGGTAAAAAAGCTGCGAGAATAATTTTTCCAGTAAGGCATTCAACCTGGGTTGCTAATCTAGTTCTTGTTCATAAGAAGAATGGGGAAATCTGATTATGTCTTGACTTAAAAAATCTGAATAAATATTTAGAAAAAGACAAGGTGTTGTAAATAGTTAATGGTTTAGAAATGATATCGTTCCTAGATGGATATTTAAGATACAATCAGTTGTCAGTCAACCACGAGGATAGAATGAAAACTACCTTCACTACCAAGTGCAGGGAATTTTCTTATAGGAGGATGTCATTTGGTCTCACTAACTCTAGAGCCACTTTTCAGTGTGCAATGGATGTGGCATTCAATGATTTGGTAGGTAAATGCATTATCATTTACATGGATGATTTAACCATGTTTTCAAAAAATAGGGAAGACCACCCTACATATTTGTCAAAGGTACTAGCTAAATGTATATGTTATGGTGCATCCCTCAATCCAAAGAAATGCATATTTGGGGTTTCAAAAGGGAGACTATTGGGTCACATAATATTAGAGAGAGGGATATCAATTGACCCCAATCAAAAAGAATCCATCTAAAGTTAAACATTCCAAGAAGTAAAAAGGAAGTGAGATATTTCTTTGGGAAGATAAATTTTGTAAGGAAATTTATAACTGGATTTGTAGCAGAGATCATCAAACCCCTTAATGAAATGATGAAGAAGGATTTCAAGATCAAATGGAGTAATGAGACTAAGGATAGCTTCATACTAATCAAGCAGTCTATCATAGAGGTGCCTGTTCTAACCAGTCCTGATTATTCACTTCCTTTTTATAGTTATCCTTTTGCATCTGATCATTCATGTGTTGATGTCTTGACTAAGCAAAAAGGAAAGGGAGACAAATGACCTCTAGCCTTCATGAGTTCTCCATTCAAAATTTTTGAAGTTAGGTATCCAACCTTAGAGAAACAAGCCTTCACACTAATATGAGCTATTAAGAAGTTCCAACACTATATTCTCCACAATTAGATCACTACCATAGTTCTTGACCCTGCAGTAAAGTCTCTTTTAATGTTGAGAAAATTAGGAGAAACGAGATGGAAATGGGTGGAAATTTTATAGGAGTTTGACTCGGAGATATATTTGATGAAACTAGTACAAGGGAAAGGCATTTCCAAGGACATGGCCGATGTGGATCCTAACATCACATGCCAACAGTACATGGTGTAATCATTCACAAGTGACCTATGGTATGTAGAGCTTATTTTCTTACTATTAAATAATAACTACCCTGACGGAATAAATGCTACACAGAAAAGAACATTGAGACTGAAAAGTGCTCACTACATGACCAAAGGAGGAGCCTTGTTAAAAAATAATTTTGAAGGTATCTATCTACATTGTTTGGAACAATAGTAGGAAAAGAATCCCATTGTTGAGTTTCATGGTAGATATGGTACTGGGCATGGTTCTGTTGATGCCTTAGCACATCATATTTTAAGATTGGGATTTTATTAGTCTCATGTGTTCTGAGATGCTCATCAACATGTTAGGACATGTCACACATGTCAAACATTAGCATCAAAATAGCACAACCCAGTGATTCCCTTGCAACCTGTGTAAGAGGTAAGATCGTTCACCTAATGGGAATTATAGTTTTTCAAGGTAACTAATCCAAAATCTTCTACAGGTCACAATTTTATTTTGATTGCAATGGATTATTCCACACACTAGATTGAGTCAAAAGCTTCCAATAACTATACCATTGATGTCGTGATCAAAATGAGCATATCATTACCAGGTTTGGAGTACCATTTTCTCTGGTATGTGAAAACAACCCTACCTTCTCTTTTGCTCAATTCATTCAATGGGAATTTGAATTAAAAGTTGTTTAAAAGTATTCCTCTAATTACTATCCATAGGGGAATGGGGTAGCAGAGTCTACAAATAATAATTTTATTGAAGTCATTAAGAAGTTACTAGAGAGTAATCCTAGGGATTGGCACACACAACTGAGATTTTCCTTATGGGTAGATAGGACTAGAATCAAAGCCACCTTAAGGAGCTTACTATTTAAATTATTCTATGGTAAAGACCCAATATTTCCTATCCACCTACAAATACCCATTATGCGGTTCATGCAAGAGTTATATTCCCAATATGATAGGATAGATGCTTGATTAGCTAATTTTCTCAACTTAGAAGAACAAAGAGATGTTTCTCTACAAAAATTCTCTAAACATCTGGCTATTGTCAAACATTGGTTTGGAAAACAAGCCAAAATCAAAGATTTTAGAATATCAAACCTTGTATATTGTGAGAAAAAACCAGAGAGAGGAAGGTTGATCATCAAAAGTTTGACCAACTTTGGCTGGGTCCGTATGAGATCGCTGAGATCCTTGGTGGGAATTCATTCCAGCTAAACACCTTGACAGAAGAACCTATCCCATTTCCTATCAGTGGACAGTTTCTCAAACATTATTTAAGCCAATGAAGGTTTGATCTTCGAATTTGATTGTATATATATAATTAGTTTCTTTATCTTTTTTGTTTGCTTGTTTTTTTGTTTGTTTTGTTTGTGCTTTTCTTTTTTCTTTGTGGTTTTACTGTTTTATTTTTGTTGTTGTTGGGGACTTTCATTTTCTCTTCATTTTAGAATAGTGGATAATTTTTTGAGGCATACTAAGGGTATTCTGATTGAGAAATTGGTTTAGGTATTTTCAAGCATGTTTGTTGGGCTTTTTCATTTCAAAACTTGCGCTTTATAAACACTCTAATTACAATTGAAAAAGGTTAAGAACAAATAGGTATATTGTAAGTGATCTCATAAGCCATGGCTGAATCTATCACAAACTAGATAAAATTGTCTGACTTCATAAAGACCTATCTATCTTAGAGTGAATGTTTTCATGATTCAGTTGAAAAATCTGAGTGCCAACACTATCATGAAGCCCCCTATAGCTCTCAACCCAATTTTCAAATTACTATGTCTAAGAATTGTGATAATGATGATAAAATGATTGCTCCAATAAAGTCAATAACATAAAAAAAAAGAGAAGTATTGAAGAATGGAAAGCTCAATATGATAAGGGTAATTCAAGTATCTGTACTGGGGCTATAGATGCTTGGTTCGTAGTAGAGAAATAATTTGAGAGAACTAGAGGTATCTCTGTTGAGGCTATGGACACTTGGCTAGCAACGGAGCAATGCCTAAGATATCATTGCATGAAAGCGAAATTGGTTCAACTCACGTAACTCAAGTCTTAGTAAAGTTCCTCAATGATAGGTTAAAGTCTATGTTCATGTTATGATTCCAATCCCCATCCCTTTCCTTGTATTTTTCTTCAGGTTTCAGGGTCACGTATCAAATCAAAACCATTACCTTAGACCCTTCAAGGTGTAAGTCTCTAGTGAAGACCCAATCTGGACCTTTGTCTTCTTCCCTTGCAAATTTTTCCTGTGTCGAAATTGTGTGTTGGATCAAAAACTAAACCAAGAACTTAAAATGTTCTTGTCCATGTTCCTAACCTGATCCCGATTTCTGACTTTTTGTTTTTTTTTTGGTTTCAGATTTCAAACCATGGTTGACATTGGAATTCTTTGAAGTTATACTTTCATCCCATATCCCGACCCTGAGCCCTGTTTTTCCTTGTTTTTTTCTTGGGTTTCAAACATCGGATCATCAACCAAAATTTGCACCTTTTGAAGGATTTGTCTTGTTCCATGTCCTGACCCTAACCCCTGCTTGTTTTCCTTCTCACAACCTCACATTAATGACATTAGCCCCAATCTTGAGGCCCGACCAACCTACATTAATGTCTAACCATTTGTATGTATGAATGGATTTTTATTCCCATTGTTCCCTGATTTTCATTCATTCTTACTTTCACAGTTTGAAGAAACAAAACAGAGTGGTGCCGAGAGCTAGGATTTGGATGTAAGCTTAGATTTTCCTTCATGTTGTCAAAATTCTTGGTTACAATCGAAGGTAGGAGCTCTGCTTCTATTTTTCCCTTTGTTGTCTGATTTCTTGGATGTTCATGCTTTCTATGGTTTTCTCTTTTCGATTTATTGACAAGGTTTTGTGTGTTTTGTTCTTTTTTTTCTTTCTTTCTATTGTTTCTAAACCCTTTTAGGTCATATTTCCTTGTTTTTGTTTTTGGGGTTTGTGGGCATTGGTTTTCCCGTGCGTTTTGGTTTTTGTTTTTGTCACGAGATTTTTTTTCCCTTCCCCATGCCTTATTTTTCATTAAAATCATGTTTTGAGGAATTGAGATCCTTACCACCACCCGATTCCAAAGGTATTATGCAAAAATGACTCATATCTTTTTCCTTCGGACTTGTATATTCTCTTTCAACTACCCAATCCCACATTCATGTCAGAGTCAAGTACTGGAGTGACACCCACATTTTCACCATCTAATGTAGTCCAAGCTCATCATTTGATCCAATTATTATTTTTGAACTATAGTTGAGATCAGATCTCAGACTGACACTGACCTTTAGAATAATTTTTGAGTTCATTAACTTTGTGTCGTTTTGATTTTAATTTATGAAATACTATAGTCGAGATAGAAACTCAGAGTCAACTTGTCATAAGTTGTATATCAGATGTCGGGTTCCTAACAAACTCCTAATTCCAACTCCTGATATGTTATCAAGAACGAAACCCAGGACACTATCAAATATCATTCATTTTTATAGGGACAAATTTCCTAGCACACTCTCGATTCCGACTCTCGATAGGGTGTTGTAATTGGAACTTGCAGGGTTACTTCAACATATGCTTTTGTTTAGAAATGGTTTCAAATTTGAGCCTCATTCCAACTCTGGATAGGTTGTTGGGATCAAAACTTGGATAAGATCTTTGCCAAGGTGAGTCTTTCAAGTTCCATTGTTAAGCCAAAACTCGATCCTGATTTCTAAATACACCGCAATATCGGGTCGCAGAAATTTATCATATCTACTATTATTTCAAGGTGTAGGTGTCGAGTTAGGACCCGACCCCAAATTTCAATAGAGGTTTTGTCATTGAATGGTTAGGTCTTGGTTCCATCCCAAACTCAAGACCTAAATATTTGAACTAACTTGTTAAAATGGCAATTTATCTTGAATGAATGATGATACGATATGAATGCTTATGATTATTCTTCAAATATCTTTTATTTTCCCAATAATTGTAGTATTGCAGGATAACTAGAAAATCCATCTTCAAATGAAGAAGTTCCCCTAGAAGGAACATCAAAGGGGTAGAAGCCTAAAATATTAAAGCCAGAAGAGATCCTGGTCACAATGAAATACAAGTTTCAAGGAAACCCAGTGCCATCTATGTTTGGATATGAAGTAATTTGAATATCATAGATACATTGGTTGGACACTTGGGTTTAGATTAGTTTTTGAAAGACACTTCCTCACCAGATGCTACCCCAAGAGCTAAAATGATTGCTAGCTCTAGATTAACACATGTAGCCTCATTCCCCATCTCTTTACAATGCCCTAAGTTCATTATTACTATTGTACAAACCTACAACCCAACTCAAAGGTAGTGTATGTTGGAATAATGGATGTTGAATCATCCAATGAAGTTGCACACACTTCAAAGGAGCTTCCAAGAAGAAATTCAACCACACATAAAGTGTTGCAACTAAGGGCATGCAAATAGAGATTATCTGATTGATATTTAGAATATATTAAATTTACAAAGAGTACATATGCCTGATTATATAGGCAAGAGAAAAACCTAAAATGCATAAGATGTTGCCAAGTGTTCAAATCACACTTCATGTGACAACAAGAAACCCTAAAAACCTACCTAGGGAGTGATAACAAGATGGAGATAAGTTCTAGAAAAGAAAACTCATCTTCTAGAAGGGAATCTTATCTCAACAACTTTATTAAATGATTAAATGCAACTTAGGACTAATATGATTAATTAAAACCTAAGTTAACTTATGCTAGTGTAATAATTAATTAATTAATTACACTAATAGTGTATTGATGCACAAGGAAATATAACTATTGACTTAACTCCTATAATGATTAGGCTAATCTTTGATCCACCTCCTCATGCTAACCCCAAAATCATATCTGAAGATGAAGCACTTGCACACTGCACACTACACACAAGATGAGGGGAATAAAGCACTAATAAATAATAGGTGGTTAAAACATAGAAGAAGTTAGTGAACAAGATGCCACCTAAATTTAAGAGGTCTAATTTCATAGGTGAGGCTAGTGACATAATCACATTGTTTTCACGGGTATTTGGGAAGAAGGATTCCAATAGCTTTGAATAATGGATGTTTCCATGTCTTCAACTTATTCTTGATGGAAAAAATTATCTAGATTAGGAACAAATTATTTCAAATAACATTCACGATCAATTGTTGAAAGTAGATGAAACCAAGACATTTTATATGACTTCATATTTTATTTATTGTGTTGCAAGTATGGGTTAGTTCCCAAGGCTGAATACTAAAGGGTCTATTGATAGTGGAATGGATCAGTAGAAAGTATGGGAATATTATGACCAATTAGAGCTTAAAGAAGAAGAGCATGATTTCAAAAGGGCTAATGATGCATTTTTGTATGTGGTTATTAACCAACTAATAGGTGATGTTAGTTTTAGATTATCTGGAGAGGCAATGAAACTCATTAAACCTTGGGGTTATTGGTTTATCCAATAGCCCAAGTCTACCTATATCATATTGTTTGGGTTTGAGGATCACCCATTTAAATTTTTGAGGTGTTGTAGTGATAGGTGGATCTTGATGGAGTTTTCCCATCAAACAGCTGAAGTAAATGCAAAATTTTTTGCACAACACAAAGCTATTTCCCATTATTTCTCCATGGAATTGGGATATTATTATTGTAATTCTTCCATAGTGGCCAAGACAAGAACATAATAATTTTAGGCCTTGAACTTCAAACATCATACTTCTAGGAAACACTTTGATCTGAAGAAGATGTATGGTAGTTATGCTTCACATTTTCGTCTCCACATGCCACTACTAGAAGATTTCGAGGTAACGAAATGAAGAAATGAAAGATTAACAATTTCACAGATGAAGAACTTTGAAGTTATTAAAAAAATTCTAAATAATATCACTGACGATGGAATTACTTTGGATCCTCATTATGAAATGGACCAAGTAGGCATAAAGTACTTGGATCTCATCGATTGGATGGTGAAAGAGGTAACAAAAATTCAGCCAAGGATATAAGAAATTGTGGAAAGAAGCAAGAAATGGATTAACCTCCAGCTCAAGCAACTGAGAGTGCAATCTTCCAAGAAAAGAGGTTCTAGCAGTGACCCTGTTTCCTCCATAGAAATAAAATAGAAGTACAAGAGATTAAAGAAAGAGGTTGCTACAACATAGACATCCACAAAGGAGCTTGCCTCAATAGAAGAAGAGATTTCATTGTATAAAATTCATGATTCTTTAAAGAAGGATAAAATAACTTATGAGGTAGTTGTTGTTGGAGTTATTTTAGGTTTTGGTGCCAGGCCTTTGACCATAGTATACCCTAGAAAATAAACTATTGTAGAGACCCTTTTTATTGCACTATGAACATCAGGAACAACAACTATCGAGAAAGAGAGCCCGACTCTAGTAATTGATGTAACAGAATCACCCATCTCATCAAGCTTTGAAAGAAATCCATCTCAAGAAGGAGAAAGACCCAAATGGGAGGAGTATTTAAAGAATGTGGAAGAAGAACCAAGTGAAGAAGGGACCGAGTTTGAAATTGGAAGCCTATATAGTGAACAAGTAGACATGAATGAGGTTGTAACTAAAAAGGAACAGGAGGAGTTTTTGGAAAGTGTCTAGAGGTTAGCTATTGAGTAATTATCTGAGGAAGAAGAAGAAGAACAACTAAAGAAGATGGAAGAGCTAGCTCATCCAAAGGAAGTGACTAAAAATAGGCTTAGAAAGAGTTAGTTGCTGAGGAAGAACAAAAAGAAAGGATGAAGAGATGACTGGAAAAAGAGAAGCAGTTGAGGCACTGAAGAAGGTTTAAAGAGAAAAGGATGCTATGGAGGAATTGAAGGAAAAGGAATTTTAATTGCAGAGACTAAGAGATGACCAGAAAGGTTATGGAAATAACAAGAGGACCAACAAAAGTCTTCTTCCCACCAAACCATTATAAAAGATACTTCTACACTTCCACCTTCAACACCCCCTAGTGTTCAATAGCTAACTGCTCATCCAACTAATCCCACTTAGCTCAAGTTGAATTTGGAGAAGAGACAACAAGCTCTACCCCAACATCTAGTTTGGGATGACATGATAAAAAAATTCGAGAAATTGGAGCCTAAGAAGAAAGCTCATGTTGTCCACAATACAAAATTAATAGATGAAGGGGATATAATAGCTGAGATTGCCACCTTGATTGCTAACAAAGATGACAAATAATTGCAATTTGAATATTATCAAATAATTACTGTCAATCTGTAGAAGCATACCATAAATCAACAAATGAATTTGATTGATATTGTCACCACCACCACCAAGTCCAGATTAATAAAAGATAATCAAGAAAAAGATTAACTTAAAGCTCAGTTGGGACATGTGAATAATTTCTTGAAGGATTTACCTACTTCTACGTTAGAGCCCTCAGTAAGTTCAAAATCTCCTACTTTAATGACTAGGAAAGAAATAGAGGATTTGACTGAAATGAAGAAAAAGGCTACCTAATTTGATAATTAGTTTAATGTTTTCAAGTTTGACATAGATAAGAATTTAAATGAATGTTTCAAAAATTATCATTTAGGTTTGGATTTTCTTAAAATAATAGAAGAATCAATAAGGAAATGTTGGGAAGAAGTGGAGAAGCTTGAACATTATTTGGGAAAACTCAAAGTAATTGAGATTTTTTTTTAAGAAGAGTAGATCAAATAACAAATTTTGGGTGATGAGAGTCCCGAATATATTTCTAAGTCTATTAATGTATATTTTTTTAAAACACATAATCTTGTTGAACAAAGGATATATATGCTTAAAGGTATTCATGAGATATGGGAAAATACAGGTATATTTGAAAAAATTGTTGCAAAGCTCATGGATACGACTCTACCTCTTGATCAATGACTCAAATCATTAGGGGAAATAAAAGATGCATGGGAGGAGAGAATTGATAAATTAATGGAAGAGGGAGACACTACTGAATTGACTATAATGGATAGATTTCTAGATATTAGATGTGACATGAAGTGGGAAATCACAAATATTGGTCAGTTGAGGGAAGTGATTGTTGCAATAGAAAAGAGGTTTGAAGACTCAAAGTGCAAAGGTGACTGGGTCGATGGATGTGATGATGATGTGTTAAAGTTCATTTTTTTTTAAATTATGATGAATATCATTATGAGAGTGATAAAAAAAAGAATTATTTTAGCAACCTTTTTTAAGCAACAACATTGTCATGAAAATTTTTGAGCAAATGAGCAATTTCAAATTAGTTTTGATAAGTCAAAGATAACTCACAATGGCTAGTAGAGGACAAAATCAAAACCCACAATTTAGTTTTTTATGGAGGAAGCATGCAACGTCCCTTTTAGCATTTATAGTTTTCAGTAGAGACAAACACTTGGTGATTAACTGGGAGTCCCTACAATCGTGGATCTTGACCCCATATTTATGGATCTTGATTTTTGATAGGAGAGGTTAATGTTATTTTTTTGTATATTATAGAATTCCTTCCTCACTATATTGGTCAGCTAATTGAAGTCTGATTAGCTACCTGAAGACTAGATTTTGAGATTTTATTTTTATTTTTATAACTTTTATGCAGGAGATACTTTAACACTTTTTATAGTTTTCAATAGAAATAGTTTTATTTTCCAAAAGTTGTTTTATGTTAATGGTGATTTTGATGAATGATGGTTATTCGTATTCCTGTGTTTGTTTCACATAAGTGTTTCTTATTTGATGAAATTCAATAGAAGATTCCAAAATTGAAACCATTTTATTGCATTATCTATGAATGATGTTTCTTTATATTAGTTGATCTACTAATTTTGGTAATGAGCTTATGATATTTATTCTTGAAAAGTTAAAAAAAATGATGATGAATGGTTATGTGATCTAAATTTTCACTATGAATGGATGCAATGGTATGGATCATCTCATAAATTGTATTTTTCTACAATTTGATTAATTAGGAAGCTATTGATTGTTAGAATTGCATGTCCGAATTAAAGAAATTTGTGTTCACATTTTGTTGTCCAAAAGCATTGGTTGATATTTTTCTATTTATTTAAACCCCCGAACATTAAGTTATTTTGTACTGTCTAGTTTGTACTTGTTTACCAAAAATCCCCTTGATCATTACAGTCACATTGACCACTAAGCGAAATAGCAATGTTGTGATCCAACATCTACGACCTTGGAAGATGATTGATTTAACTATTGTTTGTCTTTTTCAGGAGAATTAAGGTGATTACATCTTTCTTGCATGTTGCTATGTCAATTTAGCCATCAATAGTAATTTCTAAATTAACTATATTCATTCCTTGTATTAGAGATGCCACATTGTTTGCATTTGTACTAGAAGGAACCACTACTTGTTGTAGAGCTATTTGAATTATACTGTAATACTTAGGTGAATTCTGAATTAGGTCCCATAGGGATGATTTTAAAGGAGTATTTTTAAGTTTTTCAACAAGATCATACTCCTTGCCACTATGTGAAGTTAAACAAGGAGCACTAGGAAAAATGGGATTAGGAAAAGGTAAGATTGTTGGGGTTGACTGTTTCAATTGCAGATTGTTTCTTTCAAGTTTTGTATGTATGAGAAATGGAATTATTACTTGATTGCTACAAAAAATTGTTCTTAGGTAGTGTAGACACATAAAATATACATGCACCTGATCTTGATCCTACTAACATCGTTTCATCCTGAATCACATTCTCAACTTATCATCACCTTTCGTCTCTTAATTAAATCATTATTTATTTAATTAGGTATTTCTCCTCTATTGATTAAATTAATCATTTTAATTTAATCCTCAATCCCTCTTTAATTAAATAATTCATCTTACTTGATTAAATCCTTAAAGTCATCTCATTTAAATTAAATAAATCTTTATTTGGTTTAAATCCAATATCATCCCTCTTTAATTAAATAAATCAAATCTTTATTTAATTAAGTCTTTAATCATTTCCCTCTCATTTTTATTTAAATCAATCCTAAAATCTAAGTCAAAATGGTAGGATCATCTAATCTCTCATTAAATTGATCAAATCTTGATTAATTTAATCTCAATCACTAAAATCCTCTAGAGAATGCAACTTGCACAATAAATCAATTACTTTGATTTATTAAATCTCCTATTTTCCCTCACATGGCATAAAAGGGGAATATTCCCTCAAATTTGAATTCAAATTCAAATTCAAATAGGCTTGGCCCTTCCAACAGGGCATTTATTGTCTCTTACATGTCCTTGGCCTTGATCCAAGTGACATTAACTCTACTTCTTTCTCCCTCCAACATGTCACATTCAAATTTCAAATTTGAATCTCATAGCATTTATGATGCACATTGACCAAAATGTGCTCATTCCTCCTCCAATCACATGTGGACAAGTGGTCTTTTCTCATTGGTTGGTATTTTATCCCACATTGCTCAATCTTGCTCATTCTTCCAAGATTGAAATCTATAAATGAGAGACTCTTTCTCTCATTCTATCATCCACAATATGAGTAAACTCATTATACTCAAATCCATCTTCAAGAATAGCCATTCTTATCTTATTTTATCAAGTTCTTAGCTAGGTTATGCAGGAATTCAACCATCAAGTGGATCAAATCACAAAGCTTACAAAGGAGTTGGGAAAGGGCTGATTTTGACACACCAATCAACACCAATTCCCCATGGGATTGATGGTTTTTCATTAAAATAGGATTTATTTACTTTCATTTGCATTGTTCTTCATTTTCTTCCTATATTAATGTTTCAATCTAATTTCATGGGGAATCCTTGTTTTCCCTTGCACTCAATCTAATAACATGTTTGTTTGTTGTATTTGTGCAGGTATAAAATTAGGGTTCACATTTTGGCGCTAGAGGGAGGGAAAATCTCAAAGATTTCATCACGTTTTTCACAAATTCCGTGCTTTTTCTAACATGTTTGTGTACATAGGAAATTGTGTCCCTGATAGTTTGCACGGTGCTATATCACACTGCTTTCAAAGGCGCAACACTATATTGTGCCGCACTTATTCCAAACTATGTCGCACCCACTTTCCCGCTCATAAATTTTAAAATTTAAAACTATGCCGCAGATTTTTTAAGTCTCAAACCGTGTCGCATGCCAAACTCCACCGCACCCGTGGTCTCTATTTCTGTAGAGTGCCACACCCAGTCAAACGTGTGATGCTATATAGCGTCGCTTCTATTCCAAACAATGCCGCATTTGCTAACTAAGTTGCACCTGCAGATTTTTTTTTTTTTTTTTTGTGATGCAGGAACTTCTCGAGGTCATAACTTTTGACTTGGATGTGGGTTTTGGCTAAAATTTTGCATGTGGTTTCTTTATGAGTTGGCATGTGGATTCCCAAGTTGGTCGAGATTTTGGCACAATTTTGGGGCTTGAAACTTTCATCTTGACCCTCAAAATGACATTTTAGTGTTTTTTCCTAGTTTTTTGAAAGTTGTTTTTGTTAATAACTCAAAACCCATGTTTCCAATTTAATATGTTAGTTGGCAATTCATCCTATCTTAGTTTTATAAAGTTTTTGGAAAAAAATAGGACTCTCAAAATCATGTATGCAAAATTACCAAAAATGGAAAAATCTAGTAATTGTTGAAATCTGCCAAAAAAAAGGGAAATTTCTTGATCAAAAAGTAAAGGAAGGAAAAGGAAGGCCAAGGGTTCTTTATGATGTTATCATATCATTGTATTAAGTGTTTCTAAACACTGTTGGGAGAACTTATAATCCCTTTCTAAGGATTTGTTTACTTTCATGTTCTTAAGAAACACTAAATTTCTTTTGGGCTTTAAAAAGAACAAACAAATTTATTTTTCAAAAGTTTGCAACAAAGGGCTTAAAAAGAACCTTAGAAACAATCTAATAGATTTGGTTTGAGGTTTAAACAATTGAACAAGGCAAACTCTCACACTTCAAAGTTGGTGCTTTAAAATGAACATGTGTGTTTTTGATGTTTTGTTATTCTTTTCACAAAGTAAGATCATTTAAAAGGCGTATGCGCTTCTCTCATGCCTCACGGCGATCTTGAGAATCAAAATTCTTTTTGTGATATTAAGTTGTCAAAAGTATTATCTCCACACTTCATTTTGGGTTTAAAATTGAACAAAACATCTTGCGAGTGTCAGTAGGCTTATTGCATGTGTTCTCCCTTTGTTTCTAAACAAAGGTTGATCAAACTATGAATATGTTTACTCACTTTTGTTTATCTTAGCGGGCCTTCCTTGTGGGAAAAATTTACTCACCCAAGGGAATGACCCAACTGGTAACACACTAAAGCCAAGTGTATTTCCAACTAGGATATAAAATTGGGTACTGGAAGAAAAGCCAGTATCACGTGGTTGGCTCCGACGAGAAGGGCAGAAATGGTCTCTCGCCGCATGGGTCAGCCTCCATGAACAGAAAGTCTGAATTAAAACCCTTGTTTAGAAGTCCAAATCCGTATCTATTTTTTTGGTGCAAAAGGTCATGTCCTTTGAAGTTACCCCACATTATACATGCAATTTTATTGTAGAGATGAAAAGTATGCCATGGGAGATTCATTGGTATTGATGCTTGGCTGACTTGAGAAGTGTGTGCATTGTAAGGGGAGCCTGTGTGGTCAAGCATCTATTCATCCACACATAATATGCGTAACTCGATTCGTCCAAGTGGGAACCAAACAAAATATTGTCTCTTCATCCTAGGGTTGTACATGTGCTTGGAAGTGGAAAATATATTGCTTGGTCCTCAAAAACAATTGAAAAACAAACATTCACAAGGAACTCAAAATTTCAAGCCCTTTGAGGAAACAAATATCCTTTGGCGAATCTAAGTTCTCTTGCTTTCCCTAGGGATTATATCCTTAGAGGTTTCTAAGTACTTTGGTTTAATCATCATTTGTTTCTCTCAAAGTCAACACTAGGAAACTTTTCCCCTAGTTTCCTTGATTTCCACATAGTGGACCTTCTGGGATGAAAAGAAAGTGGGACATTAGACATGAAATTTGAAACATAATCAAGAATTTTCTTTTGGTAAAAAGAGTTCACTAAGGAAAGATAACAGACAATTGAACCACACATGTGCTTGGTCCTTTTTGAGTCAGTTGGTTTCCATGCAAACATTGGTCTTTTGGTTTGAATTACTCCTAGGGAAAAGCATGTTCTTCATCATCTTGGTCTTGTAATTAGGTCCTCATAGGGTCATCTAGGATCAAGTCAAAATACTTCACCCATCCAAACATTTTTCAAAATCCCATCTCACCAACACAACTTTTGGAACCTTGGAAACATCACTTATGCTTGACTTTTAGGAAAAATCATCATCATCTTGTTTGACTTAACACACTTAGTCAAATTATCAATCCTCTTGAGTGAATTTACCTCTAGGGTAACACAACTTCCTAAGGTTTATAATTTCAACATCACTTTGTTTGGCTTAACACACCTAGCCAAATTATCCTCTTGTGTATGAGTTTAATCTAGCATAACACAACTTCCTAGAGTTTACAAGTGCATAATCATCTTGTTTGACTTAACACAATTAGTCAAACTATCCGTAATCATAATTGAATCAAATCAAGTCCTAAATTCTAGCATTGATCCAAAGTTCCTAAAAGTTCAAACACCCATATCATTCACCCCTTTCATCCTTCATCTCATCATTGGTCCTAAACCCCTTGGAGGTCAACAAGGTCAAAACACAAGAGGAGCATGGAATATAAACTTGATTCATACATCATGAGTAGTCCAATTCAACCAAACTATCCAAGCCTTATAGTGCCAATTGATTTTCAAATATTTCATTTGTACAATCCATACATGGGATCATTATCTCCTACAAACATCAATGATACAACAAATGTGATTTTTCCCAATCTAAATTTTGGAACACCTTTCCCTTTGGTAGATTTAAATCAAATTCAAAACTTACAAATCTATCAACTAAACAATCAAAGCATGAGCCTTCCCCCTTTACCAACCATCAATCAATCAAATCTAAGCAACACTCCAATCATAAACCAAAGCATCATATCAAATCCTCCAATTTTTCCGTCGATATCACAACAATAAATGGCAACCATCTAAGAAACGCTAACAATAAACACCATTCCCAATCCACCGCCACCACCGCCAAAACACAACATGGAAAATTCATTCTCTATCATGTTGCAAGCTACTCAATAAGCTGCCCGCCAAAATGCACTCCAAGGCCAACAAGGCCAACAAGCCACACAAGTTGCACAAGTGACACAAGCAGCCCAACACCAAGCTCAGTAGGTGCAAGCACAATACTGGACACTATTGCAAGAAATCCAATAGTGTCCCAAAGCTAAAATAGTGTACTAATTGTGAATCACTGAATATCTTAATATTTCAAACTCCCAAAGCTAAAATAGTGTACAAAACAACAATTTATGCTTCATATTATGTCATGTTGTTGGTGTAGAGGAAGTTTAAGCAATATGATAAGGGAATAGGCTTTCTTGCAGGCGGGACTATTATAATGCCAATGTTGGAGCCTGTTCTACACCAAATAATGTTCCATTTTTAGTTGATGACGTCGATTTAGACCCTTGATATTCATAGAAAAATAGAGGTGGGAATCTCTACAATAATTATATCATCAATGTTGTTAATAAAGGTGTGATCCAAGAATGTAGATTTTATTTTATTTTTATTTATTTATCCTATATCATTTAGTACAAGTTTAAACTATATTCATCTTTCATCTAATTTATTTCTTCATTATTTTTGTAGGTGGTTATAACTCTAGCTCATACACTTACCCCTTAGAGGATGAAGAGAAGTAGACAATGATTGAGGTAGATTATCATCTTGCCATAAGCATGACTATTAACTTTTTCCATTGTATATTTATTCTTTTATACATTAATATGTATACTATTTCATTATATTAATAAGTGGGCATCCAAAAAAATTAAGGAGGAGGTTAGTATATAAATTTTAAGAGAAATAACGATCATTTGCATCTCCATATTCCTAATAGACAAAGAGTCATCAACCCTTCCATCCTAGTCAATAGGACTAACATATTATGAATTTTTTTTGTATACCTATATGGCATCATTGTACATACACTTTTATTCCATTAACATGTAATATTATATGGCTATATGAATTTTTTATACATTCACAGTATTTATTACATAATGTATACACTATATATAATTGTCATGAAATTATGCATATAAAATTTTACATTATATGTGGGTGCTTTGATATTTATTATTTGTAAATATGATATTATCATATTTCCATATGATTTGATCTCTAATTAATGCATAGGAAACATGTATGATCTAATATCAGTTAATTCAAATAAATAAATTAAGTACAACCCTTTTATCACCTCGAAGCTAATAAAAATCATCATAGATCAACGAAACAAAAGGATTTCATGAAAATTGAAAAAATACATTGATAACCTAGTTGAGAATGGTGAAATGCGTAGAAAAAGTGGTTTCTAAGGACACCCAAAATCTAAGTGGATATTTCTACTCTCATTGATGATAGATCCATATGTTGATCATGATTTCATACATAAATAGTTTAATTCATTTCATCAACCTCTAGGAATTTTGTAGGGTTTTAATGAGCCATCTCAATGACATTTATCATTGATAAGTAAATTCTTGGGTAAGTCACAATCATGGTAGTATCAAAGGATAATTATTTTCATCTCAAGTTTAATGGTGTAATATAGTATGGAGGGATCTAGATACCTATAGAATGAACAAAGAAATTTCTAGTATAGTTTACCCACCATCTTTGGTACACTAACATAGTATATCTATTGGAACCTTTACATTAATCTCAAATAATGTATTTTGTAATAATGCATTAGTTTTTGGTATGGAGAAACAATTTAGAGCTAAAAATTTGAGACAAGTTATTATAGAGGAACTCAACATCCACCGATAGGTGAAAACAAAACATTTGTAGCTTTCATGGATCGAGAGACAAGGAAAACAATTTTTTTGAAACATTTGTTTTCATAGGTCTAATATAGCTGGGAAGGATCTATAGACCTACAACATGAATCAAGGAATTTAGTATCATTTATTAGACCAAATAAATGTGCTATTATAATTGGTTTTGTCCCACAAAGTGTGAAAAAAATAAAAAAATCTATTCAGAACTTTACAATGGTCTCAAATGGAGCACTTCACAAGAATTCAATAATCATATTGGTTATAAGGAGTTAATTTTTTTGAGAAAAGGTATTATAGAGGAACATGGTGTCCACATGTAGGTGTAAATGAGAAACTTTTAGGTACCACAAATTGAGTGGATAAGAAACCTAAAGTTTAGTAATATTTTTATTTGATGGCTATTAAGAGACTATATTAAGGAAATTTATTGTAGAAGGATTTGGAGACTTATTAAACATAAAATTCCTGTAATATCTCACTCACTTTTATGCCTTGATGTGGTAGCATAGTGAGTTTATTCCCGCAAGGTGGAGAAGAAAAAATTGCTTATTAGTTCCTATACACTAATATTCAATGATGCATTTGGTAAGAATGGATTCATCATTGGTATGGTAAAATATTCTAGAGTTGAATAAAGTTGAGATAGGGGTATGTGTAGGATCATCATGGAAAAAAGAGGCCCTTAAGTGGCAATAAAAAGTCAAAAAATCAGAGTTAGACAACTTGACATAAAAATTTGAATAAGTTATCTATATTATTTCAAAAAAATGTAAAAAAAGAACTTGTAGAAAATTGAATATAGTTTCTAAACTATTAGACATTTATTTATTTATTTTAAATCTATTTGGTGAAAATTTGAAATTTCAATGCAGTAGTACTTAAATTTGAGGGTTAAAATAAGAAGTAGGTGTTTGTCTGACCACCCTAACCACAATAAAATGATAATATTTTTTTATAAGATTTTAGATATAAGTATAGGACTCATGTACCGATGTGATGCATATTTTTTTATAATTGTTTTTCAAGTCAATAATTAATTATGATTTTTTTATCACAACTTTTAAAAAATATAAAAGATTGTCTATCTAACCACCTTAACTTGGTCAAAACTTCATGAAAATCATTATTTATTTTTCTAATCCTATAGTATGAAAAGAATAGAATGTGATGCTTTTTTGGATTCAAAAAAATTGGTACCGTTTGAAAGTTATAGATGTTTTTCAATCAGCCTATCAATCAGGACTTTATTTGTAATTTTAATAGAAAATGAATAATAATTGTTTATTAAATTCAAAGTAAAGAATAATTTATATTGGTAGAAAGCTAAGAATCTCCTCTAAAAACTCTTTTCGTTTCATCAATTTTGGGTTAAAAAAAAATCGTCAACCAATGAGCCATCATATCACTTACATATCACCACTTTTTGGCCCATCATGATGTTGCACATACCCATAGGGTATTTTAGAGGGAATCAAGATCTAATTTAAGGTGTAAATGAGATATTTAAGTGTCGTGCATTGAGATAATAGGTAGGAAAAAGTTCATTTTTATTTCATTTTATGGCTATTAAGAGATTATCTTGGTGAGATGTATCCTTAAAATATCCAAAGACCTAAAAAAGGAACTAAGGCCTCTAGTATCTTTCATCCACCTACCTTGATGTGATATTATAGTCAACTTAATCCCATAAGGTGCAAAAGAACAAAAAGTACCTAATGACACATTTACGCTTGTATCTACATGTAAAAATGACCTAACACTTATCACACATTTTGAATGACATTTTCTCATCATCAACATCATTATCATTTAATATCACTGCATTTCACATCATTTACATCAAAAACCTTAATTTCCTCTATTAATTAAATAATCTTTAAATTATTTAATTAATTCACTATTTTATCATTTATCTAATCTACAGTCCTCTTGATTAGTTAAATAACATCAATTATTTAATCATGTCACTAATTTACATTATTCCTCTAAATTAGTTAAATTATTATCACTTAATATTTTGGTTAAATCACTTCCCCCCTTTAAATTAATTATTCAAAACATCATCCAAAGTAGTCAAAAAACAAATACAACTTTATTTGTTAAAGTCAAACATGAATTTTCACGTTCAACTCAAAAAAATTAATTAATTAATTACCTTCACCGTCTTTTTTGATTGACAAAATTATGACCACTAATTTCTCACTTTGATTGGTTGACCAATTCATCTATTTCATAACTAATCCATCTATTCTTCAATCCCATTGAAAGCTCAACTTGATTTCCTCAATTCCATAGATTATACAATCTATTTCAACTTATTGATCAATTAACATCCTTAATTGATTCGATCATAGAAGATACTAAGCAATCTAAATATTCTTAATAGATTTCAACCATTGATCTTAATTCAACATTGTTTAACCTTGCACATTCATCTCCAATTGAAAAATCTATAAAATAACCTTCAACATTCTCACAAATCATCTAGAATTTACATAAGTGAAGTGTTGCACAATTACCTCTTGAGCACATTAGGATTTATCATCACAATTATATTTCAACAATCCACACATCAAAGATTTTGCAATGTAAAATGAAGGCTTTGTATTGATACAATCAAGCATCCAAAAATCAATGTGAATACACTTTGGCATGAGATGGGTAATGATATGGTTTCTTGAATTCATTTCTTGTTCTTCAATGGTTTTTATATTGTTCATTTCATGAGTAATGGGTATGGAATCTTGATCTTTTTTTGAATTAAACTTTTCATTTAATTAATTTATGTTGATTTTAGTATGCTTTTTATTTCCCCCTTATGACAACACTACTCTCAAATGAGGTATTTTACAAGAACACATTAATTGTTAGCATGGTCTAGTGGTTTGGAGTTAAAAATTTGGAACAACATATTGTATAAAGACTCAATGTCAACCTAGAGGTGGCAATTAGATGTTTGCAGGTGCCACAAATTGAGAGAATAGGTAAGGAAAAGTTCAGAAATATTTTTCTCTCAATTATTGTAAGGGACTACCTTGGAATTTTTTATAAAAATATAACATTTATAGATAAAAGTTGAGCAATGAATATGCATATTTCCTAGAGCTTTACTTGAAGAGTATAAAGTTTCTTTAGGGTTTTTATTTGATTAATCTTTATGATTTATTTGACTTTAGTTAAGATATACTTATATTCTCCCTTTAGAGATGATAGAACCCAATAATTTTCTTGATGTTACACCAAAAAAAAAATCTTATGATTGGGGTATACCTATAGTGTAGAAAATTTTATCCCTTTACATTTTGCATCCACAAACCTTATTTAATGCATTTATCTATCGATAATCTCGACACTTAACTAATGACCAATCATAATTAATGATTTTGGGTTGTGTGTTCTATATATAGCTATCTGGGACTCATATGCCACCTTGGGCATATGGGTCTTGCCTATGTTTCGGGGCCTAATCCTGAATTTGGCATAAAACTTAGTATTTCTAGATTTTTTTGTCCCAAGCCTAGGTTATTGGGACTCATAGACCTCAACTGGCATATGATCCCTGATTTATCTTGGACCTATTTTGAATTTCAATTCTTGGTGGGATTTTATTCTCCTAAATTTTATGTTGGCTTGTAGTGTTGTAATTTTAGGAAATTTGGCATAGAAAAGTATAAATACAAGGTTATTACATATATTTTCTCCTAACAGTATTTAAGAATTCAAGTATCCTAGAAAATTTATGATCAAGATCATTTAAGAGCTGATTATCAAGTATTTTGGAGCTACATTCAAGAATCAAGCATCATGTGTGTTTTTGCGCTAACATTTGTGATGCAAGTTCTTATGATTCAAGCAAGCATTCAAGTAAAGATTCATAGCATACAATTAAGAGTGAAGATCTATATTCATGCCACATAAGTGAGTATCCTTTGTTACAAGGGTTTGGTTCAAGTTGTAACATTACATATTGTTCATTCATCATTCCTTTCATACTTTTCTATTTCATTTCAAGGTTTAATTGCCAAAATGGGGTTTGACCAAGGCAAACCCCTATTAACTAACAAAACAAAAATTTTCTCTCCTCTACATGTGTTATTGTAGATCTAGGTGTTTTGAGGATTGAAGATCCTTTGAAGATAAATTTGAAAGATTGAATAAATCTGTCACAGTTGTCATCTTTACGAAAAGTCATGTTTAGGCAAAAATTTATAGTTTCTGACTCGAAGATTGGATAGCAGAGAAGCTATAGAAGATTTCCATAGGATACCAAAGTTTTGGAAAAACACTAATATTGGGACTAAACTTCCACCTTGGGAATATGAGTGCCAGTATACCACTTTTTAATCATTTTCTATAATAAATCCTGGTTTTCTAGTTGTAGATTCCAGATTCAGTGCAAAACCCTAAACTAGGACTAAATCACCCAACCTAGCATATGAGCCCCATTGTGCATAAAAATTCATAATTTTAGGATCATGGACCTTGTTTCAAACATCTCCAATTTTCTAGGTGCCCCTTTATTCATTCTTAGTTCATTATTCTAATTTTAAGTTTCATTTCCTAAGTGAACCCCCTTTCTTTAATCACACCCAAGGAAACCATCCTAACTCTAGTCCATTCATCAATCAAGTCAATTGGTTGAGGGATCTTAATTTCCTTTAATGAACTAGAGTGAAATAGGTCCCTACGTTCCAATTCCTAAAAGGTGCAAGCCTATTTCTTTGTCTTCATTTTGATGAACCTAGCATTTGGACACCTTATTTCTATTTTGGAGTGCATTTCAATTCTAGATCTAGATTACATTAGCTTTGCATGAGATCTTGAATTAGTTAATTTGCATTTAGGGCTTCTAAATATTGCATTAGTGAAAAGTGCATATAAGATGTATTTTTTGCATCTTAATCATTTAATTTCATTGAAAATATGTAATTGTGCACAGTCAAAACAACATTAAAACCAATAACCTTAACATTCATTTAGAATTTGTTGAATTTACTGTCATAAACCTGATTTGGGAATCATTCACCCCTCTAGGTGATTTAGTCCGAGATAGGTTGTTTTACCTAATTTTTAGGAATTATGTGTTAAATATTTTTCAGCATTTAAAACCTTCAAAAACCCTAATTGGGACTCATACACCCCTTTGGGTGATTTAGTCCCATGTCATACCTAAATATGCATTTTACAACATTAAAAAATTTGTTTTTGTGCTTTTGTTTGTTGTTGATAGATCTCTATTTTAGATTACTGAGTTTCAGTTTCATTCATTTATTTAGACCTAGCTTCATTCGGTTCATTTCGTGCATTGTTTAATTTCAAAATTATATTTACAACATTTCATTTTTAGATTGTTGCATAGTGTAATAAAAAAATCACCTTATTTAGAATCTAAAAATTGCATTTCATTCTTGGTCATTGCATTACATTTCATCATGGATATGTGCTTTGATAATATTTGGATGTCCATGAAATCATTGGTGGATGTGTGAAGCTATTCTTTTGGAAATGGCCCTAATGAAATTGAACTCACTCATGCTCAATCAACTCCTAATGCATGTCCTCCTCATGATGTTGACATCATTGGAGAAGATGATGATAGCATGAATAAATTCATAAACGATTGCCTTAATAACCTTGAGACTAATGCATCCTCTTATCCTTATATAAAACAACCAAGACAATTTGAGATGTTTGGTCTTTTACATTCTGAAATTGACACACAAACTAAGCCTAAGTTCCCTATAATAGGATAACCTAGCACCTCTAATCAAGTGAACATTCAATAATCCTATGTTAACAAAGTGAACAACACTCCCATCAACCTAGAAGAGATATATAGAAAAGGATTCATGATCTTTAGAAAACAAGGATGTGATACAACAAGTGAACATGAAATTCATCCTCTTAGAACAAATGCCAATTGAATATACCAAAGCGATAGGCTATCAAGATCCTCCTTTGAGCATAAGTGTCTTCCTTCCTAAAGAACAATTAATGCCTAATAATGATGATAGGATCATCTTAGGCCCCCCTCCTCAAAATCTAAGTCAACAAATTGGTTAATCTAGAAAATAATAGAAACCTTACAAACTAAAGAAGCAAAAATTCCCTTATCCCATGTTTACAACTAAAATAACCCTACACATAAATCTAATTCAAGGACTTATCACATTACCACCCATGAAATAACATCCAAAACCATATCATAAGAATACAAACACATCACATTGTCAATATCATAGGGTTCTTGGACATAGTACTAATGAGTGTCATGCTTTACAACAAATATTTAAAATATTTAACATCATAGAAATAATCCCTTAAAGCATGTCCTTTCATTTTTTTTCATTTAATAGTTGTAGGAATATAATATTCTCACTATTACATGCTTTACATTCATTGTAAATCATCTCAAAAAATTCAAGGAGCTCTTTCTCAACACCTACCTCAACTCATTCTTGTCTTTCACACAGTGGTGGAAAGAATTAGATAGCCTTGTCCTAGTTTCAACACTCACTATTTTCCATTTGGCTAGTTGTCCACATTTTGTATATGATGAACAATATTGGGATGCAAATTACTTGCTAATAGCTCGACTCACATGTGTCTTACTAGTCTTGTCTTTATTTTCCTTTTTATGTTTCTTCTATGTGATTACATGTGTGTAATGTAATCTTGTCGTACCATTTTTTTTAATGTACTTCTCTCTTTTTGAAATTACTCTATTTGTATCTACATTCTTCTCTATGTCGTAAACCTTTATCTTTTCATTTGTCTTATGCTTTTCTTTCGAGGACAATGCAAGGTGTCGAGATATTTAGGTCTCTTTCATGTTTACCCAAAATATTTCTCTTTATCTTTTTCATTTTTCTTGTGATTTCCTTTTTGGGATGATGCAAGGCATCGAGACATTTAGGTCTCTTCCATGTTGACCAAGAAGTTTTTCTTTTTTTCACTCTCTTTGTGTCATTCTTCCTACTCCATGAGTATTTGGGGAATGATAGTTCTGAGCTCTCCAAAAATATTGTAGAAAAGACATACTAACCCTGAATTCATGGATCCCTTATGTGTTTTTGGGATTAGATTTTGGGGGCAACCCCTTTCATGACGTAGCTTTATTTGGAAACATATGACTTGGCATAGGGATTTCCAAATAATCTCTCATGTCCTCTTTATTATTAGCATTTATAATTTTCTACTTTAAAGTAATTTCTCATAGCATGTTGTTTAGTAATTTCTTTAAAGTGGGGGCATACATTGGCATTGTTATTTTGCAACTCATGTTTCATTGTGTAGTCTTATTACTTCATGTGATGCACTTTTTCCTTTGTGGTGACACTGGCTATGACTTCCTTCAAGAGCATGATCTCTCTTAGTATATTGTATTCCTCTTAGTGGCTTGATGCAACAAATTGTGTCCCCTAATGTGTGAATCTTGTTGGAAATATGGGAGCCTTGAAACATGAGCATGAAGTGTATATAGGAATTTTTTACTATTCTAGTGTTGTCATTGATGTCAACATTATGGAAACATTGTGGGAAACATATTTGGTATACCAAAAGCTGATCTATACTAGAAGTGTTATTTACTGATGATCCATTACATTAGTTTTTTAGTCTAGAATTAACCTCAAGATGATATATGAATATGTGAGCTCTTAATACCATTATTATGACTCATTTAGATAGCTATATCTAGAATCTTGAGAAGTTTTGTGTTGCATACACAAAATTATCATTGAATAAGTTTAACTCTGTATAGTACAATTATTTCTCTGTTGTATATAATAGTTTGGGAGACTCCGCATTTTCTTAAGAAGAACATTTTGATGTTGTGGTTCTAATGGTGATCTCTCTAATGTTAATAATATGAGAAACTAAAGTAATGTCAGATCCAGAAAGTGTTTTACTTGAGGTGTGTGTTGGTTTGGAATTTTTGTGATTACGTCCTATTCTTAGCAAACCTAATATATGGCATGTATTAAGAAGAAGAATTATACTTTGCATATTTTATTTGGATCCCTTATATATCCATGCCAACTTAATATGACACACCACATGGATAAAAATGTTTTAAATCTTCTAATGGTGCCAACAAGAGTTAATTTTCATTGGTTTTCTTACATCTAATTAGGCCGACCTAATTGATGTATGAAATATACATTTATATATATAAGACCTTCTTGAATTTGAAGGAGTGTGGAGACTTATGTGTATGAGATGAAGAATATTGAGAATGTGTGAACTTAAATGATTTATCAGTTGTGAATAGTATATTGTAGAAGTAGACAATAATTAGAGAAGAATTGTTATGCAACTACTATGTAGAGCAGTACTTCACATTCAGAGCCTCATTGGAATTGAACACAACACATAGAAGGTGAATTCCATCAATTCATACTCTTGGAAGTGAGCCATAGCTTTTGTATCTTGGCGATTAGCTATTTCATTTTGTATTCTTGTTGTGAACCTTCTAAAGATAGTGAGTCCTAGAAGTGAGCCCTATAATATTCTATATTCAGATATATAATACTGTGAGCTAATCCTCACCATTTTTTTTCTCATTTTTTATTTTCCACGTAAAAATATGATGTTGATTTGTTTTGGGGTGTGATGTTCATTTCAATGTTTTCATTTTGGTTTGCAGTCATATGCGTTTTAATAATTGGGTGGTTTATAACTGAATGGTTTAATAGAATACTAATTCACCCCCCTCTCAATATTCCAGAAAATCAACAATTGGTATTAGATATTGGTTCCTATGAAGAAGTTTAACAACTTAAGGATAGTCTTGGAATTTGATTACATGGAAGATGAAAAAATTCTTATTCCTTCGAAAGAGATCTCTATTAAGCATACAAAATAAAATAAATATTTGAAGGATAAGATAAAGGAAGAAAATTAATGTACATTAATAATCTGAGGGAAAGCTATGGAGAATTTGTTGATCAATTAAAAAATGCATATAATGATATCACTAGATTGCTAGAAGAATTGGAAGAAAAAGAAAGAATTGAATGTACAAAGCTTGAGAAAAAAGTGGCGATTGTGAAATCAGGTCTGGAAAAGGATAAAGAACATTGGATAAATTGAAGGAAAGCACTACAATGCTTGATGATTTGATTATTTCTTAGAGACCTGCTATGAATAAAAATGGTTTAGGGTTTGAAGAAGGATAGATTTCAAAGGAAAATCAACCTTCGTACATGAAGACTTAGTACAATGGTAGAAAATTTAAGGATCTAGGAAGCAACACTAGAAATACCCCTATCAGACAACCTAATGCTCAAAGGTACTTATATTTTAATGGTATTTGTTATTTTTGTAGTAATTTTGGACATAGGGAAAAATACTGCAAAGGTACAGAATGAATGATACTTTAGTATTCAATTATCAATGTTTTAAATACAAGAAAATTGGACATAAGGTTATGGATTGTAGAAGTCAGAAGTTGAACAAGTAATTTTAATCATTTAATGGGTGTTATTATCAATACAACTTATTTGGACACAAGGCTAATCAGTGTGAATATAGGTTGAATAAAAGAAAACCTGGATGGAAGAATGTTGTTTGTCATGATTGCAACAATCAATAAAAATTTGCTAGAGACTGTAAAAATAGAAAGACAAAAAATAACCATCTAACAAAGAGACATGAACCGATCATAGATCTATAAGAAGTAAGAAAGGAAATGAAAATAATTTGGAAAAAGGAAGGAGAATTTAATCAAGTTGAATCAAAATAATTAGTTTTATCTGTGTCATCCTCTCTTACAGATATGCCCGTCAAATTTTAATTCATGAAATTCCTAATCAAGAGTTATAATAAAGAAATTAATAAACCACTCATTGATATATGATGTCATATCATGAAAAAGTGCATTTAATAAGGTTACAAATTCAATATTTCATGCAAAAGGAAGTTTTAGACACATGTGTGAAGAATGACGTTTGTAGAGTTTGAAAGGATCGAACTATACATGAATTTTTAGGTGATCTACTTGCAATATCAATCATTCATTGAAAAAGAATTTAGAATGAAAGAAATAAATTCATAAGTGTTACGAAAATCACATTCAACAAAAGGAATTCATGAAAAATGGAGAAGCGTGTAGAGGAAGTTTGAAGAAACCAAAGCAATTCCCTATAGCGAAGTTATAGAATTTGGTGAGAAAGGAAGAGGAAATTGAAGTGGATTCAAAGTGTGATCTGGAAGATTAACATATAACAATTACAGAGGTATTTTGTTTGAACAATCCTTTAGTTTTATGACATGGATAATTCAAAGATAGTGAATATTTCAGACAAATTGAAAATGAAATTAAGGAAGCATTCTTTGAACAATTTGTCAAAAGAATCTATTGGTGCATTTTCTAGCATTCCTCCTAGAGTATTATCCACTGAAGACATCTATGCATACATTTATGGTGAATTTTAGGAAACATCACCAATTGAATTGAGTATTCTATGGAAGAATGAGTTGGAAGAAAATATTGATGCATATAAAATCTTAGATGAAAATAAGTTGGATGTATGGAAAAAATTCCAATTGCTTGAATTTGAAAAGAAATATATTTGAATGGCTTGAAGCAAGATTCATGGTGAATCTATTTGGATTGATGAAATACACCTAATAACTAGAGAAGGTATAAGAGATGTGACTAGTTTGTGTTTCTCTGGACTAGTTCCCAGACAAGATATTATAAATGATCAAGAGATAGTTGAGATGATTAGTGCGACCCTCAAAGAAAAATAACTTTTTTTGAGAACAATTGAAGATCTGGTCATTCTATATGGTGCAATGATTATTGCACAAAAAGTGTGCTTACCAAGAAATGACCATAGAATTTCTACTACTATTTTTTACACTACACTTGATATGGTTAGGAACGGTATGGATTATGAACTTTGTGAGCTACTTCAATTGCATCTATTGAAGAACTTATAAGAAATCAAGAAGAGTAAGAAAATTACATTTCGGTATGGTACCTTAACAATTTGTTTACTCTTTTACTTTATGAAAGAGTTACAAGTAATTGAAAGAATAGAACGGAAAAACATAGAACATTGCTCACCTGATTAGGAATTACATGGAAAATCTTGGTGGTTTAGATGCTCAAGAAACTACTCTTGCAGCATTCTTTGAAACATTTCAGAGGAGAATGAATAAAAGAACAAGAATCCCAAAAAATGTGATTGAAAAGTACTCCAAAAATATTAATTTCCTAGTTTCGACAAATTTTTATTATATGGAAGTAGTTGAATCTAGACTTGTGTGGATTTTTTAACTAGATTATGAAGTAACCGAGACAAAGATTGAACTTTATACAAAATTTCTTCTAGAAATCCCTAAGAACCCCAATGTAGAACGAATATCTATGACTAAAGCCTCTGGCAGTGCAACTGGAACCAGAAAGAAGAGAAAAGGTATTGTTATCAAACAAGAAATCATAAAAGGAAGTGAATTAGAGAGATCTCCACATGAGCATGAAAGAAAAAATATTCAAGATGCATTAAAAGAATTGTAGAAGGTAATCCTTAGTGCCAAATTCAATTCATCTATGTCAATTGTGGAAAATATCAAGAGCATAATTAACTCTTTGAAAGTATACATCTTCGGACTAGAAATACAAACTGGAAATGGGTTCATAGAAGAAAATTTAGAAGATATCAAGAAGAAATGTGTAGATGCACATCATAGAGTTGTGAAGGAATTGAAGGAATTGAAGGAATAAAAAAACTATGAGAAAGAAGCTCAAGAGTTGCTTTCTTTCTATTTGAATTAGTTTAATAGGAAACTAAATGTAAGAGATGAAATAAGGAAGAATGAAACTTGAATGAGTACTCAAGCAGATGTGTATAGCCTAGTAGATGATAGGGATAGTCAAAGATAGTTCTACATTGTTCAACTACAACATAAATTATTTTCCCTACAGGATCAAAGAATAGAAGTAATTAATAATTTTGTGGCACTCAAAGATATGGTAAAACTTAGACATATTCCTATATCCAGTCTCTTGATAGTGTTGGTAATCTACCAAAAATTAATCTCAATCCCAACACTTTGAAAGAAGGTATAGAGTCGTTGAATAAGATTGAGCTACTATACAAGACTCTTGCAAGTGCTAAAGTATCATGGGAAGAAGGCAAAGCTACATGGGAAGATACCCTAAAGAATCGTCTTCTTCAGGTTAACACTATTTATATTTGATAAAAAAAAATTGGTGAATATACATATTTGAGGAACTATACTGGACCCCTTAATGAAATTTTCCATTTATTTCAAAGGGGGATAGATAGATAGATAAAGGAAAAATAATTTTTACAAGAACAATTTTCTAAGGATTAACCTTGAAAGGGGGAGTATCCAGTTGTCTTATACTGGGATAAAAATGTTTTTGATATGAATGTTGCCATTAATGCCAAAGGGGGAGATTGTTGGAAATATGGGAGCCTTGAAACATGAGCATGAAGTATATATAGGAATTTTTCACTATTCCAATGTTGTCATTGACATCAACATTCTGGCAACATTGTGGGAAACATATTTGGTATACTGGAAGTTGATCTATACTAGAAGTTGATCTATACTGGAAGTGTTATTTATTGATGATCCAGTATGTTGGTTTTTTAATCTGAAATTTATTACAAGATGAGATATGATTTTGATCTCTTAATACCATTATTATGACTCATTCAGACAGCTATATCTAGAATCTTGAGAAAAAAAATTGTGTATAGAAAGTTATCATTGATAGAGTTTAACTCTGTACACTACAGTTGCTTCTCTATTCTATATACCAATGTGGGAGAATCCACATTTTCCTAGGAAGAAAATTTTGATGTTGAGGTTCTAATGGTGATCTCTCTAATGTTAATAAGATGGGAAACCAAAGTAATCTTGGATTCAGAAAGTGTTTTACTTGAGAAGTGTGTGTTGGTTTGGATTTTTTTTTATTAGGTCTGATTCTTGGCTGACCTAATATATGACATTGTAGTGTAGGATAATTCATACCCTTGCATTTTCACACTTGTTTGGGCCTGCCTTGCATTATTTATCTTTATTTATGTCTTAATTGGTCCTATTTTTCATCCACAAGCCTAATAAGTTACATCTTTTTATGGCTAATCCTGACAAACATCAAAGGGGGAATGATAATTTAATGATTTTGGTTTTGTGTCCCTAATTTTTGAATTGGTACTAAGATGCCACCTAGGGCATCTTTCTCCCCCAAAGGTATTGGGACCCTGATTTCAAAGGAACCTTTAATGGGCCCCTTTTTGGAGTCTGTGTCCCAAGTTTCATGCCACAGGACTAAGACGCCACCTAGGGCATCTTAGTCCTCAGGTTATATTTGGGATTTAATTTCAAATCTTGGAAGGATTTAGCCTTTGTTAACTAATGATTTCTTATGTCAACTTGTTGTGGTGTAATTTTGGGACATTAAGCATGGATAAGTATAAATACAAGGTTCATTCACTCATTTTCACCCCAAGCATTCAAGTATTCATTCCTAAGGCAATTTTATGTAATCAAGTGTAATTCATCAAGAATTTGTATCCATCATCAAGATTCAAGCATCATATCAAGGATATTCTTGCATCATGTGTGTTTTTGAGTTAACATTTGCGATGTAGGGTTTTGATTCAAGTATGCAATTCAAGTCAAGATATATCAAGCATTCATTGGATTCAAGATCTACATTCAAGCTAGCCACCTCACACAAGTTTTCAAAATTCAAAACAAGGGTTTGGTGAGTTGTAACATAGCACCTTGTTCATTCATCATTTACCTCCATTTCATTTTATTTCAAGGTTTAATTACCAACAAGGGGTTTGACCAAGGAAAACCCCCATTTACTAACAATCAACAAGTTTTTCCTCTCTTGCATGTTTGTGTTTGTGTATTTAGGTTGAGGATATGAAGATCATTTGAAGTGAAAAGTTTCAGAGTTACAAAGTTATATTACAAAGTTGTCATCTCCACAGAAACAAACCTATAGGCTAGATCTAGAAGTTTCATAACCAAAGATTTGAGAAGAAGGAAGTGTAGAAATTGGACCCTAAGATCACATTCAACGATTTCAAAAATTCCAGATGGGACTAAGTCACCACCTAGGGCATCTTAGTCCTCTCGGGGGTACATTTTTTAGAGATTATTTCAAATTTGATTCTTGCATTTGAAGATTCTACATCTATCCTGAAAACTAGTAGCGAGACTAAGACAATATTAAGGGCATCTTAGTCCTCCATAACACATTTTAGTAGAATTTTTGCATTTCTAGAATCCTCATTACATTTCTAGACTTCCCAAGTACACATTGTTGGATGTTGTGGTTGTGTTTCTTATATGTGGTTTTCATTGATGTCAACACTATTAGCATTAATTATTCTGAAGGCTTTATATGTCGAGGAGATTGAGAAAATTGTAATAAATATGTTGCAGGAAGTGTGTGAAGTTGTGATGATCAAAAGGATGTAAAGTTTTCTACGTTGATATTCAGAAGGCACTCATTAATGGGTTTGTTTTTGAGACTATCTAGTATGTTGTCCAAAATTTTCAAAGGTGTGCATCGAGAATTGAGAAAGTTATGAAGTTTTGTATCCCTACAACTATTTAGTTACTGTCCTGGGAGTTTCTGGAAGATGAGATTGAAATTTTGATGAATTGAGTTTTTGCGTACATTCCTGAGATGTTCGGTGATTTTCTAGATCATTCTCTATCAGTGTGTTACATGCACGTTGATTGGTGTGTTTGTGATCAAAGATTTTTCCTTTGTGTGTTCACATTTTCATGTTTTAAGTGGCAATGAAAATTCAAAAAATTAGTGCTAGGTAACTTTACCTAAAAATTTGAATAAGTTATCTATATTATTTTAAAAATATGTAAAAATTAAATTTGTAGAAAATTGAATTTAGTTTCTAAACTACTAGGTTTATTTTTAAAAAATAAAAAATCTATTTGGTGAAAATTTGAAAATTTCAATGCAGTAGTACTTAAATTTCAGGGAAAAAATAAGAAGTAGGTGTCTGTCTGACCACCCTAACCACAATAAAATGATAATTATTTTTTACAATATTTCAGATATAAGTAGAGGACACATCTCCCGATGTGATCCATATTTTTTTGTAATTTTTTTCCAAGTAAATAATTAATTATGAATTTTTTATTATGACTTTTAAAAAATATTAAAAACTTGTATGTCTGACCACCTTAACTTTGTCAAAACTTCATGAAATTCATTTGTTTTTTTAATCCTATAGTATGTGAAGCATAGAATGTGACACATGTTTTAGATTCAAAAAATGTGATACTGTTTGAAAGATATAGATGTTTTTCAATCAGCCTATCAATCAGGACTTTAGTTGTATTTCAAATAAAAAATGAATAATAATTATTTATTAAATTCAAAGTAAAGCATAATTTATATTGGTAGAAAGCTGAGAATCTCCTTTAAAAAGCATTTTCATTTCATTAAATTTCAGTAAAAAAAAAGTCGTCAGCCACATGGGCCATAATATCACTTACATATCGCCACTTTTTGGCCCATCATGATCCTGCACATACCCAATGCTGGTGTGATTTGTGGAAAAGGCATTATTACTCTTGGTGGTAAATGAAATACTGATGATGTCATATATGTTGAAGTTTTGGAGCACAATTTGGTGAGTGTTGGATAGATGGTTGACAAAGGTTACAATCCTCAGTTCAAAGATGGTAAGTGTAAGATACTCAGAAGCTCAGGAAATGTATTTTCTTTAGGTACAAAGACAAGAGGTAATATTTTTCAATTGAATGTTGCTAGTGAAAGTTGTTTGATTGTTCAAGTTCATGTAAGTTGGTTATGGCATAAAAGGTTGTGTCATGTGAATTTTGATAGCATTATCAAAATAAGCTCCACACAAGCAATCAAATATCTACCTAAGTTAGTGAAGCCTACTGACACTATATGCAAGGAATGTCAGATGGGAAAGTAGACAAGAATTTCATTTCAAAGAAAATAACATCATTCCAATGGAGTACTGGATTTGGTACATATTGATCTATGTGCTCCATCCAGAATCAGAAGTCTACAAGGAGAAAGGTACTTTATGTTGCTTATTGATGATTATTCTAGAATGGTATGGGATGCTTTCTTAAGAGAAAAAAAATGAGGCATTAGATAAATTCAAAAGATTCAAAGCTATGGGAGAGAATGAGATAGGTTTGGAGATCCATTTTTTGAGATCAGATAGAGGCGCTGAATTCACTTCTTGGGAGTTCAATTCATTTTGTGAAGAGCATGGAATAAAAAGACAGTTATCATCTCTTGAGACCCCACAATAGAACCGAGTTGTTGAGAGAAATAACAAAACAATTTAAGATGCTTCCAAAACTATGATGTTGGAAGGTAATGTTCATCATATCTATTGGAGAGAAGTTGTAATCATTGTTGTGTATACTATCAACTGGGTGAGTGTCAATAGTAATTCTAGTAAGACTCCTTTTGAGTTGTGGTTTGGTTATAAGCCTACTATTATATATTTCAAAATATTTGGAAGTGGATGTTATATCGAAAGAGATGAAGATATAGGAAATTTTGAAGCTAGAAGTGATGAAGGAATATTTTTGGATTACTCTACTAGGAGCAAGGCATACCGGTGTTACAATAGAATATTGAAGAAAATGGTTGAAATTGAAAATTTTAGAGTTGATGAAGATACTGTCAGATCATCTCGTATTGTGGATATGATTTAGATGACCAACAAGATAATAATAAGAATGGATAGAATGCACAAATGCAAAAGCAAGTTCAAATTGTTTCGGTGAATCAAGAAAATCATGAAGAAGATGATAGTGGAAATGCAGAAGAAAGAACAGAAGAACCCAAAATTCCAAGGTATGTAAAGAGAAGTCATTCTGAAAGTCAAATAATAGGAGACAAGAACAAAGGTGTGTAGACTAGAAGAAGAATTACAGAAGAAAATTGTCTGATATCCAAGACTAGGCCTAGCAATGTCAATGAAGCATGTGCAAATGAATATTGGATGGAAGCAATGAAGGAAGAATTGATGCAAATAGAGAAAAATGATACATGGATTATTGTTCCTAGACCTCAAGACAAAAATGTGATTGGAACCAAATGGATCTTTTAGAATAAGCTAAATGAACAAGGTGAAGTTATCAAGAATAAAGGAAGACTGGTATGCAAAGGGTATTCACAGATGGAAGGTATTGATTTTGAAGAAACCTTTGCACCTGTTGCTAGAATTGAAGTTGTAAGGTTGTTTCTTTCTTATGCTACTTTCAAGAATTAAAAAGTCTATTAAATGGATATGAAGTTAACATTTCTGAATGGTGAATTAGAAGAAGAGGTATATATTGAACAACCAGATGGATTTCAATTGACTGATGAAAAAGATATGATTTTTTGATTGAAGAAAGCTCTATATGAACTCAAGAAAGCACGTAGAACCTGGTATACTAACTAGATAAATACTTGTTGAAGATTGGATTCAATAAAGGTACTACTGACAATAATTTGTATTTCAACTTGGATTAGGATATAGAATTGATAATTGAAGTCTTTGTTGATGACATTATTTTTGAAGGTGATAATAACTTATGTATGAAGTTTGTTGATGAAATGTAAATGATAGGAGAGCTAGAATTCTTTTCAGGATTGCAAATAACTCAGTTAAATGACAAAATTTTCATCTCGGTCCAAATATGTAATAGAGCTACTAATAAAAATTTGCATGTAATACTCAAAATCAGTTAGTACACCCATGGTAACCAGATGCAAGCTAACATAGAATGATGATTCTCCTAAGGCTAATCAAAAAACATATAGGTCAATGATTGGTGGATTGATATATTTAACATACACCAGACCATACATTATGAATGATGTGTGCATGTTTGCTATATATCAAGCTGATCCAGACGAATCACAGGTGACTGCAATAAAGAGAATTTTTCAGATACTTAAATGGAATAGTTGATTTTGGTCTTTGGTATCCTAAGGAAGATGATCTTACTCTGAATTCCTTTATAGATGTAGATTGGGTAGGCAATATTAATGACACGAAAAGTACAAGTGGTGGTGCATTCTTCCTGGGGAAGAAGCTAGTGTCTTGGCTAAGTATAAATAAGAATTTCATTTCCTTATCTATTGCTGAGGCAGAATATATTGTTTCTGCAAACAATTGTACTCAAGTGTTATGGATGAAGAAGATGCTGAGAGATATCAGAGTTGAGTATGAAGATCCTATTTCTATATTTTGTGAAAATTCAAGTGCCATAAACATTTCCAATAATGTGGTGCTACATTCAAAGACAAAGAATATATCTATCAAGTATCACTTTTTGAGAGACAAAGTGAGTCATAAAGAAGTCGGATTGGAATATGTGCCCACAAAGGAACAAATTCTAGATATCTTCACCAAACTGTTGCCTAAGGATACTTTTGAGTATCATAGAGGAAAGCTAGGGGTAATTTCCCCTCGTAATCTGAACTAAGATGCAAGTCTTTGCATCAATCTATGGACTTATAATCAGATCTTGTTTTGAATTGATGTTGTGGTGGCTGCTACTCAGGGGGAGTAGTTAGATGATTTAGATAATATGTGGTTCAGAGCATGTGTACAATTTCCATTGATGTCAAAGGGGGAGAAGTGTAATGTGAAAAAACTTGTAAAATTTGAGGAGAAGTGTAGAATAAAGGGGGAGAAGAGTACTATGTAAAGAGCTAGTTGTGTTGATGGTATTTTTCACATCATGTGTTTCCATCAATGCTAAAGGGGGAGATTTTTGGATTTGTGGTTGTCATTGATGTCAACACTATTAGCATTAATGATTCTGAGGGTTGTATATGTCAAGGAGACTGAGAAAAATTGTAACAAATATGTTGTAGGTAATCTGTGAAGCTATGATGATCAGAAGGATGGAAAGTTGTGTATGTTGATATTCAGAAGGCACTCATTAATGGGTTTGTTTATATTCCTATCTAGTATGTTTTTTGAAAGTTTCAGAGGTGCACATCAAGAATTGAGAAAGTTATGAATTTTTCTATTCCTACAGTTATTCAGTTACTGTAGTAGGTGTTTCTAGAAGATGAGATTGCAATTATGATGAATTGAGTTGTTGTGTATGTTCTTGAGATGTTCAGTGATGTTTCTAGATTGTTCTCCATCAGTGTGGTACATTTGCAATGATTGGTGTATTCATGATCAAATAATTTTCCTCTGTGTGTTTAATTTTTCATGTTCTTGGCCAACATGATGGTGGTAGTGTGTTGCGGATCCTTATGGATTAATCTTTTATTTTTTGGTGTCTTTGAGGATGTTGATTTAGGTCCTTACTATGTTGTGATTGACTTAGGTTGGTGCACATTAATATTTGTTCATTTATTGAGGCCAACAAGTTGTAATTCATTTATTCTCTATTTGTGGTCGATAGAGTTGTTGATGTAGATTCATGTAGTGAATATATAAGAGAAACTTATTTTTGAAATGTGCTCAGTGTGTGTATGTGTGAGATATGTGTGAATAAATATTAGATCATCTGAATGTAGAGAAGAGTGTGAAGAAGTGTTTTTGTGCCTAATTGAAACTATCATCAAGATTTTGAAGAAGCTAATTTCTTAGTTCAACCTCATCAAATTGATTTAATCTAACTATCTTATGTAAAGTAGTGAGCCTTCCCTCTGAGTAGTGGGCTCTAGGCAGTGTGTTTGAATGCATGTGCATTCCCTATTCATTTTTTATTATACTTTTAATAGGGTATAATTATGGATTAACCTCCACTGTGGTTTTTCCCCTAACAGGGTTTCCAAGAAAAATCCTTGGTGTTCATGTGTTGATTGATTTATGCTTTCATTATTAATTATCTGATCAGAGATTAAAGGTCGATAAAGTAAGATAAGTTTTAAATTTTGTAACAACTGATTCACCCCCCCTCTCAGTTGTCTATCCTTGTTTTTCCAACACACATACCCTAACTTTCTATTGCATAATTTCATCATTTTCACTCATCATTTAACTTCCATTACCAAGTTTTGTGAGTTGAATGTTAAGTTGTCTTTTCCAATCTTTTGCTTGGTGGTGAACCCCTAAAAGCCTAAAAGAACCCCTCCTAGGTCTTCCTTATTGAGAATTGACTCACCCTTTGGGTTGATAGTCAATCCAATTTGGGATCGTAGGACATTCTTGAATGACCTAAGGATAATAGGGGAATTTCAAAACACCCTATTTTCTTTAAGGTTCATTTTGGTGAAATCGACATTTTTGTACATTCTTTTTATGATTTTGAGCTCATTAAATTCCTAGATCTAGGTTGCATTCATTCTTTCATTACATCTTGCATTAGTGAAAGTGCATTTAGGTTTTCTCATATTTTCATTAGTGAAAGTGCACGTAGGTTGCACTTTTTCTTTCTTTCATCATAAATTATCTCATCAAAAAATTGAAAAGTGCATTGTAAATCATCCTAATTGCATTTAGAAACATTGTTATTGCATCCAAAATTGAAAAATTTACATTCAACTTTCCATCTAATTGCTTGTCATTAGTCACGTTTTCTTGCATTCATTTGCACACTTTTTTGTTTCTAAACATTAAGTCCCTGGGTAGGCAACCTAGGAACATTGTAAAAAACCTAGAATTTGTTTTTTTTTTGAAAAAAACCTCTACTGGGAATAAAATTCCCTTCCTAGCATCTGAGTTTGTCTGTGGGTTTTTAGCTCAGAACCCTATCTATTTTGTTTGCTCCCTATTTCAGTTTTTGGAACTTCAAAATCTTACCAGTAGGACAAAGATTCCCTTACTGGAATTTTAGTCCATGTTGACTTTAACTTTACAATTTTTGATATTTGAAATTGTGTTTTGTGTGCTTCTTTTGGCTTCTTTTATTTTTCTATTACAGTTTGCAAAATTACTCTTATTGAAATTTCTTTCATTTCAAGTGTAATTTCAAGCATAGGATATTATGGTCATTGTAGTTTCTTAAGTTTATCCCTTGCATGAGCTATACTACTTAGTGTTTTATTGTAAATATTGTGGTTAGTAGAAGTGCAAGACTCATAGCATCATGTGATAAAACACTCATTGTGGATCTTGGGTTATCAAGCTTTACTTCTAGTGTTCGTACTAGTGCACTAGGTATGGAGCATAAGTTTGATACCCCTTTCTCTATGCCTACCTTACCTAAAAGTGCTATGTCACATGTTCACACAATGGTTGATCATATTCCTCAACAAAGCATAATGAAAATGCAAGAAGAATTTTCCCACTTAAAGATAGTGTGAGTACTGAAAATGTTTCCAACACTGTTATACCTACCATAGAAAGTATTCACTGCATGATGGAAAGTGATGAAGGACTAGAAGTTATGTGTCACATAGCTAACATCTTTGGAAAACACCTTCCTTCGACCACCAATGGTGCTCAAACTTCAAATAATGCACAAAGCTAAGGAGGAATTCCAATTCCCCCCCTTCAACAATAAACTCCATTCCCACCTATATAAATCCTCAAGTGACCACAATGATGCAACCAAATAGCAATGTCCTTCCTACCTCAAACATTTCCACAAGTGCTCATTATACCTATGTGGCATCTAACCTTACATCTCCTCCCACAAGTTATATATTCATTTGTCCTTCCAACACATACACATTGCCATGTTATTAACCCCCATCTCAAAACACACACAATAATCCTATCATTAACCACCTTTTACAAATATTTTCATCCCTTCAACGTTAAGTTTCTACCATAAATAAAAATTAGAATGGTCCACCTTCATACTATGTCAAAATTAACCCACTATCTTTGGAGATATTAATAACTATAGTGCCAAAAGGTATAGAGATCCCTAGATTTGAGAAATATGGAGGAAAGGGAGATCCTACTAATCATGTTAATGTATTTACAACTTTGTGTAGTGACTTTATCCTTGAGGACTAACTTTTGGCTAAGATTTTTCCCTAGTCCTTGAAAGACATGACCTTCAACTAGTTTTTGCATTATTGAATAACTCAATTCATTCATTTAATGAACTTGTTGAAGCCTTTCTTAACCATTTCCAAGTGCATATGGTTCCTAAAATGACTTTAGCTAATTTGATGAGATGTAAAAAAAATGAGGGTGAAAAGGTCACTAACTTTATTTCATGTTACCAATCTCTTTATTCCCAAATTAGTGTGAAGATTCTTGATTCTCACATTCAAAATATGTTCATAAAAAAATTGCAAAGTAAGATATGAGACAAGCTTACCATGATGAAATTCCCTTCATGCACTTATGTACTACCCTTCAAAATTATTAGAATCTGTAGGTATTTGTGAAACAAAAACCACTTCTACCCATCTTGAAAAGTTTGAAGCTTCCAACCAAAACACCTATCATCCTTTCAGAAGAAAAAATAAAAGTTTCCTCCAACTCAATTCTACCTTCCAACCTACCCAACTAGTTGATACCCAAGTAGCTATTGTAAATAAGAGTAATCCTTATATATTTGGGGATCTACAAAGATAATTTACTCCCTTACTCAACACACTTAAAAACATCTCAACTCATCTATTAAATAAAAACATTCTTACCTTACCTTTCGTTCAACCTCTTGACCCTATAAATCCATTACCTGTGAGCTTTAGACACAATTCCTATTGTACTTATCACCAAAAAAAAGGACATGATATAGAACATTGCAAGCATCTTAAACATGTGGTGCAAGACCTCATTGATTCTAATAATATCCAAATTGGAGGTGTGAATGACAAAGGTAATAAATTTTTAGCTCCTCCTAACCAAAACATGCAAATCTTTACCAATCACATGCCCAACCATAATATTTCATTTTTTAAAGCTACTGAAACTAAGCCCGATGTGATGAGTGTTGACACAGATGATGAAAACATGAACAATAATGAACAAAATCGTATGGATGATAATGAAAAAAATCCTATGGATACTAATGACCAAAGTCCTATTAGTACAATGATAAGAGTTATTAACATTGAGCCTTGTAAACAAAAAACCATAATGCCCATTGACATTACTTTCTCTTCAGCAGAAATAATAAAAAATGCAGTTGATGGTCCTCTTTACATATCCAACAAAATCAATGAAAATCCCAATCCTGGGATTTTAATTGATCTTGTCTATGGAGATAATTTGATCACATAAGAACTCTTATATGTGCATGAAATCACTCAAGATAGATACAATCAACTAAAATCATAAATTAAAATGTATGATGGTTTTCCTCATGCTACGATGTGCTTGAACACACTCCCCTTACAAGTAGGATCAATAAAATCAAATGTATCATTCTCTATCATCTCTAATTTAGATCAATTTCATGTGAAGCTAGGCTAAAAATGTCTTCACTCCATGAATATGGTCCCATCTATTGTCCATAAGTTCTTAAAGCTTCCAATAGGTAATGAAATATTCACTATGAGCCATAGTGGCTTTAGACCTTAATCTCCCCATAGAAAATTTTCCTTAGACTAATTTTTCCTTGGGCCCATGGAGCCTATAAGACCCCATGAGGACTTTCATTTCCTATCCTACAAAAATTTCAAAGAAAAATGCATAGCCAAATTATCCCTTGAAAATTTTGCTCCACCTTTGATCGAAATTCTGCCTCATAAAGAAAACAATATTTATTTTAAAGCCCTTCCGACTAACCAAGAACCATCCATAAAAAATATCTTAGCTATTTTCTTCAAAAGACCAAAAGAAAATAAAACAAGTCCTAATCTTCTTCATAAGAAAATCTATAAAGCCAAAGAGAAAGTGGTTGAGCAATGTTTCATGGTTTCTTTCATTCTTCCCTCACAAGAAGAAAAGAAACCTATGGTTGATAAACCTACTCCTACACAAACACAACTTGAAAATAGAAATAAAAGAAATAGAAATGCTAGAGAGCATAGGCATAGACATTATGATATTGCTCAAAAGATGAATGAAGAAAATAATATAGAAAATCAAAAATTTAAACTTAACAAAAGCAATAAACAACGAGCCTCCTCCATTACTAGAACAAATCATTCCTATGTCTCCAAAACAACAAGGAATAGCACCTTCTATGGATATTACCATTCATCCTCCTATTGTGGCTATCTTTGATGACAATGAAGAGACCAATAAAATTGATGACGAAGTGCATAATGAGTTGAATTTTCTATTTTCTTCTTCTATGAGTTTACATGATAACAACCATGATGATCCTACTAAATTGAGTGATGTACCATGTGTTGAGCTTGGTGATTCTCCTAGTACAACACTTGATGCTATCCCCCTTCCTAGTGAACTACAATCTGCATATATCGAACAAGACTATGATGCAGATGGCCTACTAGATGGTTTAATCCTATGTGCTTTAGTCATTTTTTTAATTTCTTTTTTATTGCATGTGTGAAATGTGAACCCTATGACATTCTATTTGATTTTCTCTCTTTCTCTCTCTCTTCATGCATTCCTATTTGAACCTTCATTCTTCTATATGTTGTAAGTGATTTTTCCTTTCATTTGAATTTTTGTCTCTTTTTTTTCCTTTTGGGGATGATGCAAGGCATCAAGACACCCAAGTCTCTTTCATGTTGACCCAAAATATTTTTCATTATCTCTTCCTTTCATTTGCATTGTTGTCTTGTGTTTTCCTTTTGGGGATGATGCAAGGCATCACGACATCCTATGTCTCTTCCATATTGACCCAAAAGGTTTTTCTTTTTTTTCACTCTCTTTGTGTCATTCTTCCAGTTCTATGTGTATTTGGGGAATGACGATAGTTCCCATCTCTCTAATATCATTGCAACAAAGATAAATATTAACCCTGAATCCATAGATCACTTATGTGTTTCTGGGGGGCAACCCTCTTTTTTGTTTTTTTTTCATGGTTGTATACTTTAAAGTAATTGCTCACAACATAGTGTTTAGAAATTTACTTAAAGTGGGGCCATACATTGGCATTATTTTTTCATTTTATTTCATGTTCCTTGATGTGATTTTCTTATTTCATGTGATTTGCTTTCTTCTTTGTGGTGACATTGGGAGTAATATCATTCAAGAGCTTGATCTATCTTAGCATATTATATTCCTCTTAGTGGTGATGTAACACACTGCATTCCCTAGGTTGTGAATTTTTTATCTTTTGATTGGTCCTCTCATGGAAACATTAGGAACAATGTCCCCTAATATTAATACCTCATGTGAACTAAACAAAATCCCTTCGAACATTCCTCCTTATTGTGTTGCATCTCTGTACCTTATTAATGTCATGGAGGTATGGATTTGATATGGTTTCATGGGGCTCACCTAGTGAACAACTAGCCTCACTAGCCCTTGTGATCATGCACTTTCTTTTTGTCCTTATCATAGTCATGGGGGTATGATGTTGATATGGACCTCTTGGGGCTCACCTTGTGGAAAAATAGCTTCACTATCCCTTGTGAGCATGCAATTTTATTTGTCTAGTGGACAATGTGTTCCACTTGTAATTTATTTTGGTAAAAAAAACTAGACCCAATCCACAGTGTGTTGGATGTCCAGTCAAAGTTCTTGATCCATTGCATTTTTCTTTCTTTTTCTCTTTTTCCTTTTCCTATCTTTGATGGTGTATTTTTGCAACCTGGTTATGGCTTCATATATCATCCACAAGTGTGTTCCTTTGTGCCTATGTTGGTCTACCATAAGATCTTGATCTTGGGGGATTTTCCACCCTCTTGGTCATTGTCATCCTATCTTCCTAACATTTATACATTTGAACCCCTCTTGAGTGCATGATTGGCTAATTTAGTGTGAGTTTGAAGCAAGTTCATCCTCTCACTAATGTGGGGGCTAAATTTAGTGTAGGAAAATACATACCCTTGCATTTACACACTTTTTTGGGCCCACCTTGATTTATTTATCTTTATTTATGTCTTAATTGGTACTATTTGGCATCCACAAGCCTAATAAGTTACACCTTTTTGTGGCTAATCCCAACAAACATCAAAAGGGAAATGATAATTTAATGATTCTAGTTATGTGCGCTTGATTTTTGGGTTGCGACTAAGACACCACCTAGGGAATCTTTGTCCCCCAATGGTGTTGGGACCCTAATTTCAAAGGCACCTTAAACGGGAACCCTTTTGGAGTCTATACCCCGATTTTCATGCCTTTGTACTAAGATTCTACCTAGGGCGTCTTAGTCCTCCTTAGGTTATTTTTGGGATTTAATTTCAAATCTTGGCAGGATTTAGCCTCCTTTAATTAATGAATTCCTATGTCTGCTTGTTGTGGTTTAATTTGGGGATATTAAGTAGGGATAAGTATAAATACAAGGTTCATTCACTAATTTTCTCCCCAGGCATTCAAGTATTCATCCCTAGAGAAATTTTATGAGATCAAGAGGAATTCATCAAGAATTTGGAGCCATCATCAAGATTCAAGCATCATATCAAGGATATTCTTGCATCATGTGTGTTTTTGACCTAACATTTATGATGTAGGATTTTGATTCAAGAAAGAAATTCAAGTCATGATATATCAACCATTCATTGGATTCAAGATCTACATTCAAGCTAGCCACCTCACATAATTTTGTATAATTCACAACAAGGGTTTGGTGAGTTGCAACATAGCACTTTGTTCATTCATCACTTCCCTCCATTTCATTTCATTTCAAGGTTTAATTACCAAAACATTTTTCCTCTCTTGGATGTTTGTCTTTGTAGATTTAGGTATAGGACTTGGAGATCATCTGAAGTGAAAATTTTCAAAGTTGCAAAGTTGCATTGCAAATTTTTCATTTCCATAGAAACACACCTATAGGCTAGATCTGGAAGTTTCAAAACTAGAGATCTGAGAAGATGAAAGTGCAAACATTGGAGCTCGGGATAACATTCAGATATTTTAGAAATTATAGATGGTACTAAGCCACCACCTAGGGAATCTTAGTACTCCCTAGGGTATTTTTAGAGATTCTTTTAGATATAGTTCTGACATCTAAAGATTTTGCATCTGCCCCAAAAAAAAGAGACTAAGACAAAAGTAAGGGCATATTAGTGGACTCCATAGCACATTTTGGTATTAATTTTTTTTCATTTCTAGAATCCTCATTGCAATTCTATACTTTTGAGGTACACATACCATAACTTGTTGTTGCATAATTTCATCATTTAGCTTGCATTACTAGGCTTAATGAGTTGAATGTTAAGTTATATTTTCCAAGATTTCTCTTGGTAGTGAAACCCTCAAAGCCTAAAATAACCCCTCCTAGGTCTTCCTTAAGTAGAATTGACTCATCCTTTGGGTTGATATTTGAACCATTGAAAAATAAGTGAGGGTGAGTTCACCTCATTTCTCTAGGTCATTCAATATTGTCCTAAGAACCCTAATTAGATTGACCATCAACATCACAAGGTGAGTCAATTCTCAATTAGGAGGACCTAGGAAGGGGGTTATTTAAGCTTTAGGGGTTCACCACCAATAAAATTCTTTGAAAATACAAATAAGCATGTAACCTACAAAACCTAGTTATACAAGCTAAATGAGATATGAAAATGATGAAATTATGCAACAAAAAGATAAGATGTGTGTATGTGCGAAGTCTCAAGATGTGATAAGGACTCTAGAAATGAAAAGAAGCTATCAAAATATGCTAGGTAGGACAAAGACACCCTTACTTTTGTCTTAGTCTTGTTGTTGTTTTTTGGGGTAGATGCGGGATCTTTGGATCTCGAAACAAAATCTCAAATAATTTTTCAAAAATACCCCTGGGAGGACTAAGATGCCCTAGGTGGCATATTAGTACCATTTTGGATTTTTGAAAAATCTGAAAGTGATCCTAAGCTCCAAGGTCTGCACTTGCTTCCTCTCAGATCTCAGGTTTTGAAAATTTTGGATTTGACCTATAGGTGAGTTTTCGTGAGGATGACACTTTAGTCATGCAACTTTGCAATTTTTCAATATTGCACTCCAAATGATCTTCAAATCTTCACCTTAATTTTGTGATCACAAGCATACACGAGAGGGAAAACTTGTTGAGCTTTAGTAAATGGGAGTTTTCCTTGGTCAAACCCCTTGTTGGTAAATAAACCTTGAAATGAAATAGAATAATGGAGTGAAATGATGAATGAACAATGTGAAATGTTACGACTCACTAAAGCCTTGTTGTAAAGTATACAAACATGTGTGAAATAGCTACAATGGATGTAGATATTGAAACACTTGAATTCTTGATAGATCTTGACTTGAATTGCTTGCTTAAATTAAGACCCTATATTACAAATGTTAGGACAAAAACACACATGATGTAAGAAGATCCTTTGATATGATGGTTGAATCTTGATGATGGCTCCAAAATGTTTAAAGAACTTCTCCTGAATGCTCTTGTGAACCCATTTTTCTATTAGGAATGAATACTCAAGTTGCTAGCATGAAAATGAATGAATGAACCTTGTATTTATACTTATTTATGCTTAATATGATAAAATTACATCACACCAAGCTGACATAGGAAAATATTAATTAAAGGAGGCTAAATCCCACAGAATTTGAAATTAAATCTCAAAAATAAGCCAAGGAGAACTAAGATTCCCTAGGTGGCGTCTTAGTCTCAAGGCTCAAATATCGGGGCATAGACTCCAAAAAGGGACCTTTCAAGGTGTATTCAAAATTAGTGTCCCAAGACCTTTGGGGGACCAAGACACCCTAGGTGGCATTTTAGTCCCAAACCAAAATTCAGGGACACACAGATAAAATTATTAAATGATCATTTTCCCTTTGATGATTTTTGAGATTAACTAGAAAAATATGTAGTTTATTAGGCTTATGGATGAAAATTAATAGGGTCAATCAAGACATAAATAAGGATAAATAAAGCAAGGTGATGCCAAAAAAGTGTGAAAATGCTAGGGTTTGCATTTCTCTACACTACATTTAGCTCCCACTTTAGTGAGAGGATTAACTTGCTTCAAACTCACACTAAAGTAGCCAACCACACAATCAAAAGGGGTTAAAATGTACAAATGCTAGTAAGATAGAATGACAATAATCAAGAGGGTGGCCAAGCCCCCAAGATCAAGATCTTATGGAAAACTAGCATAGGCACAAAGGAACACACATGCAGATGATGTATGAAGTGATAATCAGATTGCAAACATACACCATCAAATATAGGAAAAACAAAAATGAAAACAAGAAATGCAATGGATCAATCTTTGACTGGCCATCCAATGTGGTGGATCGGGTCTAGGCTGTTTGTCTAAAAAAAATTACAAGTGGAATAGGTTGTCCACAATGAGAGAAAAAGAACATCCTCACAAGGGATAGTGGGAGCTAGTTTTACACTAGGTGAGCCCCAAGAGGTCCATATCAATGTCATACCCCATGACTATGATAAGGAAAAAAATAAAATGTATGCTCACAAGGGGTATTGAAGCTAGTTGTTCACTAGGTGAGCCCCAAGAAACCATATCAAAGCCATACCTCCATGATTTTAATAAGACACCAAAAGAAAATGCACACTCACAAGGGCTAGTGAAGCTAGTTTTTCACTAGGTGAGCCCCAAGGGACCATATCGAAGCCATACCACCATGACTTTAATAAGGCACAAAACACAACATAAAAATAAAGAGGGATGTTCACAAGGATTTCACTTAGTTCATGTGAGGTCTTAATCTTAGGGGATATTGTTCATAATGTGTCCAAAAGAGGACCAATCAAACAATAAAGGATTCACAACTTAGGGGATGCAGTGTGTCACATCACCACTAAGAGGAATGTAATATGCTAGGATAGATCACTCTCTTGAAGGACATTACTCCCAATGTCACCACAAAGAGGAAATACATTGTATAAATTTAGAAAATCACATCAAGGAACATGGGAAAAAATGCAAATGAAATCATGCCAAAGATAATGCCAATGTATGCCCCCACTTTAAAAATTTTAATAAACACCATGTTGTGAGAAATTACATTAAAGTAGCTAGAAATGAAAAGGGAAAACAGGGTTACCCCCCAAAAACACATAAGGGATCTATAGATTCAGATTCGGTATTTTTCTTTGTTACAATGATATTAGAGAGCTCAGAACAATCATCATTCTCCAAATACACATAAAATTAGAAGAATGACACAAAGAGAGAAAAAAAAAAAAGGAAAACCTTTTGGGTCAACATGGAAGAGACATAGGGTATCTCGACACCTTGCGTCATCACCAATAGGAAAACAAAAGAAAAAAATTAAATGGAAAAGAAAAGATAATGAAAAATATTTTGGGTCAACATGGAAGAGACGTAGGGTATCTTGACGCCTTGCATCATCCGGACAATGAAAAAACAAGACAAACATGGAAAGAGAAAAGAAAATATAATGAAAAATATTTTGGGTCAACATGGAAGAGACATAGGGTGTGTCGACACCTTGCATCATCCAAAAAAGGAAAAAAAAGACAAAAATAAAAGGAAAAGAAAAGATAAATGAAAAGGCGAAGAGCTTATGACATATAGAATAATCAAGGTACATATAGAGGAATGCACAATGAGAGAGGGAACATGAAACATAAAATCACAAGGGATCACAATATACACATGCAACACACAAAAGAAAGAAAAAGGACTAGCAAAGCACATCCAGATCAACCATCAAGCAAGTCATCTGCATCCTAGTCTTGTTCAGTATATGTGGAATTCAGATCACTAGAGAGAGGGATCGCATCAAGTGTTGTACTAGGGGAATCACCAATTGCAACACGTGGTGCATCACTTAGTTTAGGAGGATCATCATAGTTGTTATCTTCTAAGCTCATAGAAGAAGAAAATAACAAATTTAATTCATTGTGCACTTTTTCATCAATTTTATCTATTTCTTCATTGTCATCCAAATTAACCACAAGAGGAGGATGAATGATAATATCCATAGACGGTGTTGGTCCTTGTTGTGTTAGAGGAATAAGATCTATTTTCTCTTGTAAGAGAGGAGGGTCATCATTTATTTCTTTTGTCAGATTCAAATTGTGATTTTCAATGTATTCTTCGTTCATATTTTGAGAAATAAAATGATGTCTATGCCTACATTCTCAAGAATTTCTATTTCTTTTATTGCTATTTTCAAGTTGTGTTTCAGTAGCAGCAATTTTTGCAACCATAGTTTTCTTTTCTTCTTATGAGTGAAGAATGGAAGAATCCATAGAAGGTTGTTCAACCACTTTCTCTTTGGCTTTATAAATTTTCTTAGGAGACAAATTAGGACTTGTTATGTTTTCTCTTGGTATTTTGTAGGAAATAGGCAAGGGATTTTTGATGGTTGGGTCTTAGTTAGATGGAAGATTTTTAAGAGGACTATTTTTTCTTGAAGGGGTGGAGGTTCAATCATGGGTGGAGGCAAATTTTCAAGGGATAGCTTGGCTATGCATTTTTCTTTGAAATTTTGGTAGGATAGGAAAAATAATTCCTCATGGGGTCTTATAGGTTCGATGGGCTCTAGCCAGAAATAGTCAAAGGAAAAGTTTCCATAGGATGATGGAGGGATAAAGCTAATATGGTTCATAGTGAATATTTCATTTTTGACTCGAAACTTTAAGCATTTATGGACAACGGATGGGACAACATTCATGGAGTGGAGCCATTTTTAGCCTAACTTCACATGAAATTGGTCTGAATTAGAGATGATAGAGAATGATACATTTTATTTTTTAGGTCCTACTTTTAAAGGGAGTGTGATCAATCCCATCATAGCATGATAAAAACCATCATGTGTTTTAATCCATGCTTTTGGTTTATCATATCTATCTTGAGTAAGTTCATGCACATATAAGAGTTCTTTTGTGATCACATTCTCTCCACATATGAGATCAATTAAAATCCCAGGAGTGGACTTGTTATTGATTCTACTAGCTATGTAAAGAGGACCATTAGGTGCATGTTCGATTACTTCTTCTGAAGAGAAAATAATATCAATAGGCATTGTATTTTGTTGTTTACAAGGCTTGATATCAATCACTCAGATCATTTTACTAATAGGACTTTGATCATCAGTATCCATAGGATTTTGTTCATTATTGTCCATAGGATTTTATTTTTTATTGCTCATGTTATCATCATTTGTTTCAACATTCATCACATCGGGCTTAGTTTCACTAGCCTTAATAAATAAAATATTGTGGTAAGGCATGGGGTTGGTAAAGATTTGCAAGTTTTGATAGGGAGGAGCTACAAAATTATTACCTTTGTTATTCACACCTCCAATTTGAATATGATTGGAATCAATAAGGTCTTGCACAATATGTTTATGATGCTTACATTGTTTTGTATCATGTTCTTTTTGTTGGTGATAAAAAAAATAGGTATTGTTTCTAATGGATTGCTAGGGTCAAGAGGTCAAATAGGAGGTAAAGTAAGCATGTTCTTGTTTAATAGCTAAGTCATGATATGTGAAGGGTGTCAGGTAAAGGTGTGAATCTCCTTTGTGGATCCCCAAATATATAAGGATTACTCTTTTTTATAGAAGCTACTTGGGTATCAACTTGTTGGGTGGGTTGGGAGGTAAGTTTTAGTTGAAGGAAACTTTTATTTTGTCTTCAAAAAGGCTGGTAGGTGTTTTGGTTTCAAGATTCAAACTTTTCAGGATGGGTAGAAGTGGTTTTCGGTTCACTACTACCTACATAATTTTTATAATCATGAAGGGTATTGCATAGGTGCATGAAGGAAGATAATTTCATCATTGTATGCTTATCTTGTATCTTACTTTGTAAATTTTCTATGAACATATTTTGGAGGTGAGAATCAAAAACTTTCACATTGTTTTGGGAATAAAGCGATTGGTAGCATGAAATAAATTTAGTGACATTTTCACCCTCATTGTGCTTACATCTCATCAAATCAGCTAATGTGATATTAGGAACCATATACACTTGGAAACAGTTAATAAAGGCTTCAACAAGTTCATTGAATGAATCAATTGAGTTATTCAGTAATGAGAAAAACCAATCCAAGGCAATATCTTCAAAGGATCGAGGAAAGAGCTTAGCCACAATTTTTTCCTCAAGGATAAAGTCACTACATAAAGCATTAAAGGCATTTACATGATTAGAAATATCTCCCTTTCCTCCATATTTCTCAAATCTAGGGATCTCTATATATTGTGGCACCAAAGTTCCTAATATCTCTAAGGATAGTGGGTTACTTTTGAAATAGTATGAAGGTGGCGCATTTTAATTTTGATTTATGGTGTAGACTTGACATTGAATGGATGAAAGGATTTGTAAGAGATGGATAATGATAGGGTCATTGCTTGTGGTTTGAGATGGAGGTGAATATGGTGGTGGTGTGTATGTGTTGGAAGGAAAAGTGGATGGATTGATTTTGAGAGGAGGTATGAGATTAGATTCCACATAGGTATAAGGAACACTAGTGGAAATGTGTGAGGTAGGAATGATATTGCTAGTACATTGCATCATTGTGGTCACATGAGGATTTGTATAGGTGGGAATGGATGTTATGGTTGAATAGGGGGGAGTTTGATTTACTCCTTGGTCTTGCACATTGTTTGAAGCTTGAGCACCATTAATGGTGGGAGGAAGATGTTTTCCAAAGATTGGAGTTGTGTTACGCACAAATTATAGTCCTTCATCCTTTCCATCATGTGGTGAATAGTATCTATAGCAGGTATAACAATGTTGTAATTTTTTTTAGTACTCACACTATCTTGTAAATGGGCCAGGCCTTCATGCATTTTTATTATATTTTCTTAAGGAATATGTTCAATCATTGTTTTAGAAGTTGGTATAGCACTTTTGGGTAAGGTAAGCATGGAAAAAGAGGTATTAAAGGTATGGTCAATACCTAGTGAACTAGTACCAACACTAGGAGTAAGAGAGCTTGATAACCCAAGATGCACAATGCGTTTTTTATCACGGGATTCCATGAGTCTTGCACATTGTCTAACCATAGTATTAGTATTAGAACACCAAGTAGTACATCTAACACAATGGATAAACCAAGGAAAGTGTAATGAACACAATATCCTATGCTTTCAATTACACTTGAAATGAAATAAATTAGAATAACAACAATTCTGCAAACTGAAACAAAAAATTGAAAGCAACCAATATAAGCAAAAAGAAAGAAATTTGAAACCCTAAAAATTGGAAAGTCAAAGTCAACATGTACTAAGATTCTAGGAAGGGTGTCTTGGTCCTCTTGGTGAAGTTTTTAAGTTATAGGGACTAAAATAGACAACAAACAATAAACAAAGGGTTCTGAATAAAAAAGCATGAGAGGGACTACAATGCTAGGAAGTGCGTTTTAGTCCCAACAAAGGTTTTTGTTAGAAAAATAGAAAATTTTGTGCTAGTTACAGTGTTCATAGGTTGCCTATTCAGGTATCTCATGTTTGGAAACACAAAACTATGCAAATGGATGCAAGGAAAAGTAATTAATAACAAGCAATTGAATGCAAGTTTGAATGCACTTTTTTCAATTTTCAATGTAATAATAGTGTTTATAAATGCAATTGGAATGAGCAACAATGCACTTTTCAATTTTGCAATGAAATCAAATGATGCAAGAAAGTAAAAATTCAATCCATATGCAATTTCACTTGTGTAAATATAAGAAACCATAGATGCAATTTCACTAATGCAAGATGCAAGAAAACCTAGATGCACCTTCACTAATGCAAGATGCAATGAATGAAATCTAGATCTAAGTCTTTTATGGACTCCAAATCAGAAAATGAATGCTCAACAAGGTTGGGTTAACCAAAATGAACCATTGAAAAATGAGGGAGGGTGAGTTCACCTCATTTCTCTAGGACATTTGATATTGTCCTAAGAACCCTAACTGGATTAACCATCAACCTCACAAAGTGATTCAATTATTAGTTAGGAGGACCTAGGAAGGGGGTTCTTTAAGCTTTATGGGTTCACCACCAAAAAACTTCTTGGAAAATACAAATAAGCATTTAACCTAAAAAACCTAGATATGTAAGCTAAATGAGAGATGCAATGATGAAATTATGCAATAGAAAGATAAGATGTGTTTACTTGTGAATTCTGGAGATGTGATGAGGATTCCAAAAATGCAAAGAAGTTGTCAAAATATGATAGGGAGTACAAAGAATCCCTTACTGTTCTCTTAGTCCCGCTCTTGTTTTTTGGGGTAGATGTGAAATCTTCAGATGTCAGAACAAACTCTCAAAGAATCTCTGAAAAATACCCTTGGGAGGACTAAGATTCCCTAGGTGGCCTATTAGTCACATTCTAGATTTTTTTTAAACTCTAAAAGTGATCTTGGGCTCCAATATCTATCTTCCTCTCAGATCGTAGGTTATGAAACTTTCGGAATTGACCTGTATGTGAGTTTTTCGTGAAGATGACAAATTTTTCATGCAACTTTGAAATCTCCCACTCTAAATGATGTTTAAGTCTTCAACCTAATTCTATGATCACAAGCATACAAGAGAGGGAAAACTTGTTTATTGTTAGTAAATGGAGGTTTTCCTTGGTCAAATGCCTTTTTGGTAATTAAACCTTGAAATGAAATAGAATAATGGAGGGAAATGATGAATGAACAACATGAAATGTTACAACTCACAAATCCCTTGTTGTAAAGTACATAAACTTGTGTGAAATTATTATAATGGATGTAGATCTTGACTTGAATTGCTTGCTTGAATCAAAACCCTACATCACAAATGTTAGCACAAAAACACACATGATGCAATAAGATTCTTTGATATGATGCTTGAATCCTGATGATGGATCCAAAATTCTTGAAGAACTACTCTTGAATGCTCTTATGAACCCAATTTTCTATTAGGAATGAATACTCAAGTTGCTAGCATGAAAATGAATGAAAAAACCTTGTATTTGTACTTATCTATAATCAATATCCTAAAATTACATCACACCAAGCCGACATAGGAAAATATTAATGAAAATATGCTAGATTATGCCAAAGATTGATATTAAATCCTAAAAATAAGCTAAGGAGGACTAATATCCCTAGGTGGCATCTTAGTCTCGAGGCTCAAGTCTCGAGCCATAGACTCCGAAAAGGGACCTTTTCAGGTGTATTCAAAATTAGGGTCCCAAGACCTTTGGGGGACTAAGATGCCTTAGGTGATGTTTTAGTCCTGACCCAAAAATCAAGGACACATAGAGAAAATCATTAAATGATCATTTTCCCTTTGATGATTGTCGAGATTAGCCAGAAAAAAGATGTAGTTTATTAGGCTTGTGGATGCAAAATAGGGCCAATTAAGACGTAAAGAAGGATAAATAAAGCAAGTCAGGCCCAAAAAACTGTGAATATATAAGGGTATGCATTTTCCTACACTACAATAGTTAATCCAATTTGGGATCCTAGGAAATCCTTTGAATGACCTAAGGATAATAGGGGCATTTCAACACACCCTATTTTATTTATGGTTCAAGTGTGTGTTAAGAATAATAACTATACTTTGCAGATGTTAGTTGGATCCCTTACATATCTATGACAACTTGATATGATACACCACATGGATAAAAATGTTTTAAATCTTCTAATAATACCAACAAAAGTTATTTTTGATTGGTTTTCTTACATCTAATTAGGTCGACCTAATTGATGTATGAAATATACTTTTATATATATAATACCTTCTTGGATTTGAAGGAGTGTGTGTGTGATTGTGTAAGTGTGTAAAAGGATGTGTATGTGATGAATAATATTGAGAATGTGTGAGATTAAATTATTTATTATTTGCAAGAATTATAGTGTGGAAGGAGATAAGGACCAAAGTAGAATTGTTATGTGACTGCCATGTAGAGTATTATGTCACATTCAAAGCCTTACTGAAACTAAATATAGCACATATAAGGTGCATTCCATCAATTCATACTTTTGGCAGTGAGCCATATCTTTTTTATCTTGGTATTTAATCATTTCATCTTTTATTCTATTTGTGAGCCTTCTAAGGATAGTGAGTCCTGGGAGTGAGCCCTATAATATTCTATATCTAGATATATTATATTGTGAGCTAATCCTCACCGTGGTTATTCCCATTTTGGGTTTTCCATGTAAAAATTTGGTGTTGATGTATTTTTTGGTGTGATGTTCATTTCAATGTTTTCATTCTAGTCTACAGTCATATGTTCTTTAATAATTGGGTGGTTTATAGTTGAATGGTTTAATATAATACTAATTCACCCCCCTCTTTGTATTCTAGACAATCAAAAACTATTTTATCCTATGATTGGTCCTCTCTTGGACACATTAGGCACAATGTTCCCTAAGTTAAGACCTTACATGAACTAAGAAAAACTCCTTTGAATATACCTTAGAATACTTTTTAATTTACAATATTTGTTATATGTCCACCTTGCATAACACACTTTGCTTACCTATGGTGCCTTCTTATTTTTTCATGGGTGTTAGCATACAAAGTTTTTCTTGACTCATGAATCTTGTTGTTTGTGTTGTGCGGCACCTTATCAAAGTTATTAAGAGGTATAGCTTTAGTATGGTTAGCATATGGGAGTTGAACTTGTTAGAGTAAAGGTCTTAACTTAATTATGTTGATTAAGTTACCTTTATTCCCTTCTTAAGATTTCACGTTAGTTTGCATAAAGTGACATTTAATAATTATATTAATTATTAAATGTTTTCCTATTAGGGTTTCTATTAGGGTTTTTCCTATTAGGGTTTGCATGATCTCCTTTTTATAAGAATTGATCCCATTGTATTTCATATCAATTCATTCTCTCATTCTCTCTAATATATACATTTTTAGTTTTTAGAGAACCCTTGCTTGTTTGTCTCCATCTCTTCTTTTGTGATAGGTTATTTGCATGCAGGTGATCTTTGGGGTTTGTGAAGTTGTATTCTCTTACATCTTTGTCCAATGAGTGTCCTTCCACAATGATAGTGAATCCATACCATGGGGGTTGTGTAGTTTGCCTTTGTTTGCCATCACACCTTTGTCCAGTGAGTGTCCCTCCACGACGACAATGGATCCATATGATTCCAGCCTCATGCATGTGTGCTTTGTTTTGCACACCACTTTTTCAGTTGCAGGTGCTTTCTTGTGCACTTTCAGATGTATCTTCTTCTTCATGCACTATAGGGTGTTTCGCATCATTTCAGTGGATCTGTCAGGCTCTCCCAGTTCAGCATTATGGGGGGGTATTATATTGTTCTTGCTAATTCTTCCTTGGATTCGCCTTGGAAGGGATCTTCCATTCTCAATTGATCAGTGTTTCAGACTATTGGTTCTTGTGCCATCTGTATCTTCGTTCTAGGTGTTTTCCTTTGTTTGCCATTTGATTCGAGTAGTGTTGTATGGGCACTTATGCAGATTGTTGTCTTCTTGTTCCTGATCATTTTCTCTTCAACGGAGGTTCTTCTGCACCATACCAGTCATCTTTCGATAGTTGTTTGCAGCTTCTTTTGCTTTAGTGATGTTTCTTCTTGGCTTTCTACATCTCTTTTTGGACTAGATCTTTTTCCCATGAGGTTTTCTCTATTTCTCCATTTTACAGAGACTTGGTTGTATTTGGATTCCTGATCTGGCCTAGTTGTCGGAACCCATGTTTGCCTTCTTGCATTGTAGTTACCTTTTCTTTCTTGCATTTGTTTGTAGTTTCACTATTGCTCATCTTAAAGGGGGGTGTTAGATTAAAGGTCTTAACTTAATTATGTTGATTAACTCACCTTTATTCCCTTCTTAATATTTCACGTTAGTTTGCATAAAGTGACATTTAATAATTATATTAATTATTAAATGTTTTCCTATTAGGGCTTCTATTAGTGTTTTTCCTATTAGGGTTTTATTAGGGTTTGCATGATCTCCTTTTTATAAGGATTGATCCCATTGCATTTCATATCAATTCATTCTCTCATTCTCTCTGATATATACATTTTCAGTTTTTAGACAACCCTTGCTTGTTTGTCTCCATCTCTTCTTTTGTGATAGGTTATTTGCATGCAGGTGATCTTTGGGATCTGTGAAGTTGTATTTTCTCAACTCCTACAGAACTTAGGCATTAATTTCCCATAGCCACTTGCTTGTCTGTGTGAATGCATACTGAACACATACATATGTGTCTCTAGGGGCTCACCTAGTGGATTGCTTAAGGTTCCACTAGCCCTTATGAGCATGAATTTGGTTTGCATAGTGCACATTGAATTCCACTTGTAAACATTTTTGGACAAAAAACTTAGATCTTATCCACATCACTTTGGGAAAATAGTCGAGGATTGATCTTCCTTTTCATTTTCTTTTTCTCTCTTCCCTTTGTCTTTGGTAGTGTATGCTTGTTCATTGTTGTCACTTCATACATCATTTAAATGTGTGTTCTTGTGTGCCTATTTTTGCTTTCCATAGGATCTTGGGGTATTGCACAACCCTCTTGGTCATTTTCATCCTATCTCACTAGCATTGGTACACTTGGATCCCTCTTGATGTGAGTTTTTCTACTTTAGTGTATGTTTGAGGCAAGTTTCTCATCTCACTAAAGTTGTGGCTAAATGTAGTGTAGAAAAATGTATCCCTTTACATTTTCACACTTGTTTGGGCCCTCCCTACTAAAAGTGGGCCTCTTTATGCCTTCTTTGGTCCTATTTTGTATCCACAAGCCTTATTTGATGCATTTCTCTAAGGATAATCCAACCACTTAACTAATGAACAATCATAATTAATGATTTTTGGTTGTGTGTTCTAGATTTAGTGATCTACGAATCATACACCACCTTCGGCGTATGGATCCCACCTAATTTTTGGGGCTTGATCCTAAATTTGACATAGAACTTAGCATTTCTTAAAATTTGTGCCCCAAGCCTAGGCTCTTGGGACTCATATGCCCCAACTGGCACATAAGTCTCACTTTAGCTTGGGCATATTTTGAATTCAATTCTTGGTGGGATTTTATTCTCGTATATCTGATGTCAGCTTGTAGTGTTGTAATTTCTAGGAAATTTGGCATAAAAAAGTATAAATACAAGGTTATTTCACATATTTTCTCCTAACAAGATCTAGCAATTCAATTATTCAAACTTATCCTAGAAAATTTATGATCAAGAGAACTTTCAAGAACATTCAAGAGTTGATTATCAAGCATTTTGGAGCTACATTCAAGAATCAAACATCATGTCAAATTCATCATGTATCATGTGTGTTTTTTAGCTAGCATTTTTGATGTAGGTTCTTATGATTCAAGAAAGCATTCAAGTCAAGATTGATAGCATACAATCAAGAGTCAAGATCTAAATTCATGTTAGCTATTTCACATAAGTTTGTATCCTTTGTTACAAGGGTTTGGTGAGTTGTAACATTACATATTATTCATTCATCATTACTTTCATGATTTTCTATTTCATTTCAAGGTTTGGTTACCAAAATGAGGTTTGACCAAAGAAAACCCCTATCCAATTAACAAAATAAAAAAAATTCTCCTATACATGTGTGATTGAAAATCTAGGTATTTTGAGGCTTGAAGATCCTTTGAAGAAAAAGTTTCAAGATTGAAGAAAGTTGTCAAACTTGTCAAGAAGTTGCCATCTTTAAGAAAAGTCGTCTATAAGACAAAATTCAGAGTTTTGGACTCAAAGATTAGACAAGAGAGAAGCTATAAAAAATCACTAGAGGATACCAAATTTTTGGACAAACCCTAATACTGGGACTAAATCACCACCTTGGGTGTATGAGTCCCAATATTCCACTTTTCAGTAATTTTCTATAGATCCTAATTTAATAATTGCAAATTCCAGATTCATCTCAAAACCCCAAACTGGGACTAAATCACCTAGCCTAGCATATGAGTCACAATGTGCATTAAAGTTATAATTTCAGGATTGCAGACCTTGTTTCAAAAATCTCCTATTTTCCAGGTGCCCCTCTATTCATTCTCAGAACTTTATTATTCTGATTTTAAGTTTCATTTCCTAGGTTACATAGATTTTCATATCATTTGGATTTCCTTCTTTCTAAGCCTTTTCTTAGTGGTGAACCCCCTTTCTTTAATCACACCCAAGGAAACCATCCTAACTCTAGTCCATTCATCAATCAATTCAAATGGTTGAGGGATCTTGATTTGGTTTAACGACCTAGAGTGTAATAGGTCCCTAAGTTCCATCTTCTAAAAGGTGGAACCATCCTTCTTTGTGTTCAATACCTTATATTATTAAATGTCACTATTTCTGGATTGAAACTGTGTCAAGTTTTTGTATCAATGTTTCGGATCATACTCCATGATCCATCATTAGGAAGATAAGCAAGCACTAAAGAGAGAGATAAAGAGAGTGAAATAATATGTAGCAAACTAGGAAAAATGAATTGGTGAGGCAATGATAGGGTAAGAGGTTGTGATAGGTCAATAAGAAAAATTGAGAAAAGATAAGAATCATATTCCTTAATAGAAAGAGAAAGACTAATAAACCACAAAAGAAAATGCAGACATAAAAAAAGTAAAACAATTTAAAAGTCAAAAAATAATTAAGAACTAAATTATTAATCACAATAAAAAATGAAGAAGTAAATAACATGAACCTTACAAAATAAATCAACCTATAGCTAGTTGGATGGGCCCGAACCCATATATAGATATAGGATGAGGGTGGATTAGGGCTAGATAGATGGCCCCATCTATCAGTTGCATCCTCTCTCATTGGCCTATATAGAATAGATATAGGGGGTGTTGACTATAGCTAAGCTAGTTTTCCTTGATGCATCACCTATCGGCCTATCAACTCATAGGGGAGGGGCCGACATGACATATAGATGCTTTGCTTAGGAGATATATATAGATAGTGGGGTGGGGGCAGCTAGATCAACATATAGAAATTCCTATGGACTATAGTCCGTAGTGGGATCTATAGTTCTGTAGGAGGCCGAACCATATAGATAGATAGATAGATTTATTTGGTAAGGTTCATGTTATTTTCTTCTTCTTTTTTTATTGTAATTAATCATTTAGTTCTTAATTATTTTTTGACTTTTAAATTGTTTTACTTTTTTTTTGTCTTCATTTTCTTTTGTGGTTTATTAGTCTTTCTCTTTCTATTAAGGAATAGGATTCTTATCTTTTCTCAATTTTTCTTATTGACCTATCACAACCTCTTACCCTCTCATTGCCTCACCTATTTATTTTTCTTAGTCTGCTACATATTATTTCTCTCTCTCTCTCTCTCTCTCTCTCTCTCTCTCTCTCTCTCTCTCTCTCTCTCTCTCTCTCTCTCTCTCTCTCTAGTGCTTCCTTATCTTCTTGATGATGGGTCATGGAGTATGATTTAGAAGTTTGATACAAAAACTTGACACAGTTTTAATATAGAAATAGTGACATTTAATTATCATGGACTATGGAAACTTGATGCTTTTACCTTATATTATTTCAGTCTCTAAAGGATTTATTATAGGATTTCATGATTTTATGCTCTTGTTTTTTACTTTACTAATAGATTATCCACATATTCTTCAGCAATAAGGTGAAAAATATAATTAAATATTATAGTGAGTTCTCACTAATAGGTAGACCAAATATTATTCAAACCAAAAGGCATGATGTGATAGAAAAATGTTCCTCAAAGAGTTATATAATTTATTTATATTTTTGGTCCTCAAGTGTAACTTAAATTTGGTTATAACTATTAAAAATATTGATAAGTGACAACAATTTATATCCTATTATAATATTGATTATCATGTCAATATTAGCTAAGGGAATATCAACCTTTCGGTATGACTTGTTGATGAGTCTCGTTATTAGTTAAAAAAAAATTCTTTTCATATACTTTTAAGACTTTTTAACAATTTTTTAAAGTATATTTTAAGACAATACTTCCATAATAGGTTATCCTTTCATACATACCTTAAAACCTTAAACCCATTTTATGGAAATGAATATGGTGAAAATACTTGTAGCATTGCATGATTTAAATATGAATATATATGTGTATGAATGAAATGTTTTGATTTAACTATGGTAGTTAGTTTCATATGTATGTATATGGATTGATCTCCTTGCAACTCAGCATGTGGTGACAAGGAAGGAGTATTTTTAGCAAGCACTAAGGTAGCATAACAGGGGATTAATGAAGTTCAATCTATACAAATGAAGAAAGATTTGGAGTTGAGCATGGTCATTATGGAAGGAATAAATACTAGAAGATAACTATTCTTAAATGTTGGAAATTTTTCTATGTGTTTCACATGCAATTTTTCCTTGTTTGATAGGTCTTTCTCTCCTTTTTCAGTTAGATGAATAAGTAAATCATTCTTCCATGTCCTCATATCTAGGAATGAGATTTATGATTGTAGTTAGTTAGTTAGTTCGAATAAGACTCTCCTCATTTTGTATAAAGTCGGGGGATGAGTTCATAGTTCAGTTAGATGATTTTTGTTACAAGTACTATCAATTGGTAATTTTCCTATTTTCCACTTATTCAAAGATATGTTACATTGATATTATGAAAAAATCTACAAGAAGGATTATGTTTAACATCTAGCATTATGAAATGAATTTGGTTTTATGATTTATGGATATGTGAGGATCTCTGTTAGAACTAGTTTTTAGTTAAGTGAAGTAGTATTCTAAGCTAGCCACTTAGGTATTATCCTTCACTTTAATTATGTCTTTGTTATTTATGCATTTCCAATTAAAAAAAAATCATTATTTTAAATGTGTAATGCAATACAATTGTTTATGGTTAGTTAAGATTATAGTCATTCATGAACAAAGATAAATCATAGCTCTCCAAATATTAGGAATAGCTATTTTATCATTTTAAGAAATTTTAGATTAGTTTTGTACTCATAGACCTTATGTGTCCACCTACAACCTATGTTGCGGGTACCTGTACCCACCAAATTTTATAACCACTTTCATTTTTTTTACAATTCTGTCAAATTCCAGCAAGGTAGAACAGTTTACAAAATAAGTTAGTATAGAGTAACTTAGATTGAAATAAGCCTATAAAGCCACATATAATGTTGTACCATCAAAATATTACTCTCCTTGTTTGATAATTCACTGTAGGCTAGCAATGTCAAAATAATTGTTCAGCTTGACACACTACTAAATTGTGTAAAAATTACCAAGTCCATAACACATTAGTTTACCTCTACATTTTTGGTGGCATTGTCAAGGATGGTGCTACCTTCATAGGCCTAATTTAACAATTTTTTATAGTTAATTTTCCATTTCTTCATTAGGACTAATAGATTTTATCATCAAAAGAAAAATTGGAATACACTAATAGTGTGCAAGGCCATTTCCATACAAAGAAAAATCTACTATATGTGGAAGCATAGAGATAACCAAGGAATATTGATCCCTTCTGACACTCAAGATAAAGAAGATACAAGTGGTTTTGTTGAATATACTATGGAGATCATTGAAAGAGTAGACACTTCCTTTCCATCTTCATCATCTTCATCATCATCATCTTCCATAGTTACTAAAGGGACCTTATGAACAATGGGGGATGCACCAAGAAATGACCCAAAGCATGGTACCTTTGAGTTCCCTATTGCTAAGCAAGCTAGAGCTATTGTGCTAAAAAAAATCTCACCATTAGCATTACCAATATCTTATGGCTTGGTAATAAAGGACCCAAACACCTTTCTCTTTGAGTTTTAAGTTTTTTGTAGAAGTTATCATTACACTACTGATGCCCAATGACTCAAGATATTTTCAGTTAATCGTAAGGATGGTATCCTTTGATAGTTTATGGGGCTTGGCAGGGATGTTGTTCCAAACTAGGACACAATGAAAATAAATTTCTTGGAGAAATACAAGGACTATTCCAAAGGATTATACGAAAGAAGAGATGATATCTTCTCAATGTCTCAAAAAGAGGATGAGCCACTGGAAGATTGTATAGAAATATTTCAATTTTCTTTGAAGAAGAACCCACAACATAAACTATCAGAGGAATCCCTTAAATTGGTATTTTTAAGGGGAATCAATGAAGAATGTATGGATTCTCTCAAAATTATTGGGGGAGGAGACATTTCTATAGGTACATTTGAATATATTTGTGAAGTCTATAGGAATTATTCAATGACTCTTTCTAGGAAGACAAGAGGGGAGAGATCATCTATCACAAGTAAGTCCTCTAATGGTGTCTCCAAAGTTGAAATCAGCAATTTATTTTCCAACATGAAGTAAGATATAATCATTCATCTCGCAACATAGTTGGAAACCCTCTATATCAGGAAGTAGGAGGAAGTAGAAGCCATCCTCACTAAGTACTATATTAACTATAGGAAAAGGAAAGCCAGTTGTAAGTGCAAATGAGTTAAGTATCCAACAAGAAAATATTGAGAAACTAGACTTCCAAGCAATGCAAGGAGATGATGGAAATATTTTCTACATAGCACAAAGGACTCATTGGCAGAAAACACAAGGTATGCCACCAAACCCCCTTTCTTTTAATCCATCTTTCCCTTTGGGAAACCCAATTTTTTTTTGTTGGAAGACCTAGCCCTTGCAAACAAATAAAAACCAGTGGAAGAGTCCTCAATAGTGGCCACAAGCCCAACCAAACTAGATCTAGCCACCAAATCCATGGCCAAAGGAAATTTTTTAGGGTTTCAACTACAACCAACAATTGCCAAATTAGTAGAATAAATGACAACCTCAGTGGAAAAAGGTCATCCATGGCAAAAAAATTATGAATTAGTAGAAACCTATGATAACACCTCCTCCACCTCAGGATCAAGCTCTAATGCCACCATCAAATCCGTAGTTTCAACCACCTAAACCATCCAAGATACCCACCCAGCCTGCACCAATCCTAACACTAAGCCTATTCAACAAGCTTGCACATAGAAGTTGTCCAATACCCCACTTATAGGGTAGATGTGAGTAACCTTCATCTCAGATGAGGGAAGCAGCTTGCAAGACCTTCATCTCCCAAAATCACAGAATCAGAAGATGAAGAACCTATAGAGGAAGCCCTAGATAACCAACCTTTGGAATCCTAGTTCAATCAAGGGCTCCAAACCACATTACATTTGAAGCCTCCATTCCTTGAATGTTTTTCTATGCAACATAAACACACTTAGGTTGAAACAAACCTTCTAAGCTAGTTAAAGGATGTCAACATTAAAATCCTTTTGATCCAATCTATTAAATATATTCCCATCTATACTAATACTTTTATGGATCTTTGCATTCAAAATCAAGGAAGGAAAATAAAGGACCCACAAATAGTCTATGTTTTGGGTGGCCTTGATGATATAATATTGGGCAATATAACTATTCCCAACTATACATATCCTAGTAGTCTAGTTGTGGATGTTAAAATCAATGGGACCCTTATTAAAAATACTTTGATAGACCTAGGTGTTGCAATTAAGGTGATGACCAAGGAAACCACTAAGCTACTACAGTTAGCCAATCTTAGGCCTACTTAGTTAGTTTTACAATTAATCGATAGATTTATAGTTAAGCTTGAAGGAGTTATTGAGCACCTTGTAATTGCATTAGACTCTTGGTATTACCCTATTGAATTTATAGTACTTCATCCCAAACTTAATCTTGTTAGTTATCCACTAGCCCTAGGTCTACCTTGGTTAGCCATAGTCGATGCATTCATAGTCTATAGGTCAAGAAAAATGATCATATCCAATAGAACTATAACCAAGAACCTAGTACTTTATCTGTCTACTCAACCACATCAAGATATTGAGCAAACCATCTGGCCACATCTCTATAATAAGGACAATAGGTCATTGTAGAACTTAATGACCATTAAATGTAGCCGTCTACTTGATATTCTAGATGAATATAAGTTGACTTCTCATATCATTCAAAATGATTCTGGAAGGCACCCGTAATAGCAAGATTTTCTATCCTATTTGAGTGATCCTTCTGAAAGAATAATACCTACAAGTTACACACTAGAGGTATCTCAAATCACGTATACTTTATTTCTCCACAATGCTTTCCAATAATACCCAACCTTGATCTATCCTTTGTACAAGACATGTCTACACAATTAGAGATCAAGTGTGGAAAGATATTGAATGTCAATAATACATTAACTGATGAAGAACATAAATCCTTGCATGCAGTGTTGCAGGCACATGCAACAAATTTTTCCTGGGATTACAGTGATATGAAAGGCATTGATCCTACCTTATGCATGCACAAGATTTACATCAATGAAGGCTATAGAACCATAAGGTAGCCACATAGGTACATGAATCCAACCCTCAGAGAAATTATGAAAAACGAGCTGCAAAAGATTTCGAATACAGGATTCATATATCCTATCTCTAATAGTGAATGGGTTTCACCATTGGTTATAGTACCTAAAAAGGGTGGTAAATCAAGAGTTTCTATTGACTACACAAAACTCAAAACTGCCACCAAGAAAGACCATTTTCTATTGCCATTTATTGACCAAGTTTTAGATATTTTGGTAAAGAAGAAGTATTTATCTTTTTCTTGATGGTTTCAATGGTTAGAACCAGCTTAAGATTTTACCTAAAGATCAAGATAAGACCACATTTACCTATCCCTAGGGTACCTATGCATATTATGTTTTACCTTTTGGTTTTTGCAATGCTGTAGCTACATTTCAAAGAGAAGTTCTTAGTATATTTTCTAATTTTTCACATGATAAGATAGAGATTTATATGGATGAATTCACCACATATGGTTAAACATTTGATGCAGCTTTGCAGAATTTAGAATCAATCTTAAAAAGATGCATTGAAAACAACTTATCAATGAGAAATGAGAAATGTTTTATGCTAATGATAGAGGATATTATCTTTGGACATTTTATTTTTAGTGCAGGGATACAAGTTGACCCTAAGAAGATTGAGATTATATCTACACTACCTATCCCTCAGAAACCAAAGGATGTGATAAGCTTTCTTGGACATGTAGGTTATTATAAGAGATTCATTCAAGATTATAATAAAATATTTTCTCCTTTTTTTACTTTGTTGACAAAGGATATTGAATTTGATTGGACTCTAGATTTTCAACAATCCTTTGAGAAGTTGAAATCAGCTTTGACTAATGCACCAGTTTTAAGAGGTCCAAATTGGACATTTCCATTTCACATTTACATTGATGCATCAGAATTTTCAATTGGAGTTGTCCTAGGATAGAAAGAGAGGATTAAGGAGTATGCCATATATTATATCAGCAAAAACCTCTAAGGATCAAAATTAAATTACAGAGTGACTGAGAAAGAAATGCTTGTTTTTATTTATGCCATTAACAAGTTCACACACTACATTACTATTTATCAAGTATTCATACACACAGATCATACAACAATTAGATACTTGATGAATAAACTAGTGGTAGGTGGAAGACTTATACGGTGGTTATTGTTGTTGTAGGAGTTTGACATCACAATAGTTGATAAACCTAGAAAAGCTAATGTAGTTGTTGATTTCCTCTCTAGATTACCTACTCAATCAATTCAATGGGTAGTTGATGATTATTTTCTTGGTGAGCATATATTTTCTCTAAATATTCACACCTCATGGTATGATGATATAGATAACTACTTGGTGACAGGGTATATTTCATCTTATTTCTCTCCTAGGGAGAAAATAAAGTTAGTTCATAAATGCTTTCCTTATTCTTGGATTTTTGGATTCTTATTCTACACTGGCCTAGATAACATTATGAGATGTCTTAGGGAGGATGAAGTGTTTGATATAATGAAATCCTATCATGATGAACCTTGTGGTGGAAATTTTGTAGCCAAGAGGACAACTTTCAAAATCTTAACAATGGGATATTATTGGCCAACCCTTCATAAAGACTCTGTTAAGTATACTAGAAGTTGTGACTAATACCATAGAATGGGGAGCACTACAAGAAGTGATTAAATACCTTTGCAGCCCCAACTTGCATTGGCTCCATTTAAAAAATTGGGGCTTGATTTTTATGGTCCTATATCTCCCACTTCAAATAACAAAGAATATATAGTGGTATGTACTGACTAATTAATCAAATGGGTAGAAGTCAAACCATTATAGTTTGCTAGAGATGGATATGTTGCAAAGATTTTATATGAGGAAATATTTACTAGGTATGGTGTTCCTAAGGAGATAGTGACTGATCAAGGGCCACAATTCACATCAAACCTCATAGCCTAGCTAGTGAAAGAGTATCAACTAAGGCACATGAAATCTACCCCATATCATCTTTAGGCAAATGGAAAAGTTGAAGTTACAAATAATGAGCTTGAGAAAATATTGAAAGAAATAGTACAACTTCATAGAAGAGATTAGATATCCAGATTACCAGAAGCTATTTGGGCATACAAAACTACCTTGAAGACAACTATAGGTTTTACCCCTTATGAGTTGGTTTATGGCAAAACAACACTATTCCCTATAGAGTTTGAATACAAAACCCTTCGTATAGTAGTTCATTTAGGGATGGACTTGATAGAATCACATAAAGAAAGGTTGAAACATTTGAATGCCTTGGGTGAAATTAGATTGCAGGCATTGCACCTATATACAGGTTGTTCAGAAACAAAGGATTAAATTACATGGAAAGTACATGAAGACTAAAGAATTTGTTATAATCAACTGGGCACTTCTGTATGATTACAAATATAAATCTTTTATAGGAAAGTTAAAATCGTGATGGCTACAACCCTATAAAATACAAGTATTTACTAATGGTGTAGTACAACTACAAACTATTGACAAGGTCAAATTTTCACTTTTGGTTAATGGTCATAGACTTGAAAGCTATACCAGAAACCACTTCAACATAATGATTTCATCATATCTCTAATGGATGATTATTGTGTTCATAGTTCAGTTGATTCAATATTTGTTCCACCGATTGATGTTCCACAAAATGATGTTTCATTGACTGATTTTCCATAAAATGATCCAACAAGAAGTGAATTATCCATTATGTTTGGTAGTACAAGGGTCAAGTTACACAAGTCCACCTCTGGGATTATCCAGGCCTAATTTTCCATTTTTAAATCACATCCACATAACATATGATGTCCATAATGACACTATTCTAACCTCAAAGGGACTTGTACTTCAGTTTTATTGAGACCTTTTTTGGTAGGACTTGTTATGCATATTTTAGTCATGCCCTAAGTGTGGGGTACCTATAGAAGTACCCAATGCATGCATGCTACAATCACTTGGTGAACTCAATTTTTTTTCTAGTGTAATATACTACACCAAACATGTTTCATTTACTTCCCAGTAAAGCACATGTCACTAGTACAACCACCACTTTTCATCAACTCATATGCAATCAATGCATATCACATCACTCATACATCACGATATGTGCTCTTTCAATTCACAACCATGTCAAGATTTCATTTCCATTTCACACATAGGATAGGTAAATTTGCATGATTAAATCTAGCTTTCATTTCATATTCATTATTATTTGTTATTTAAACTATGCATGTGAATTTAATCACCATTCATTTTTATAATTATCCTATCATCCTAACCTAGTTTTGCATGAAGTGCGATCACTTCACCTTAATTTGGGGGGAGGGGTATCATTGTTATAAAGAAAAAAAATTGATTTTTCCACCCCAAGTTGGTTAGACTATATTATTACTATCCTTTTAAACTAGAAAAAAGTTCTTTGTGTTTATGATAAATGTGATTCCTTCCTTAAGATGAGTGAAGGTATAATATTTTGATACTAGACTGAATTGAGATAAAGGGTATTGTAAGTATTTGGTATAGAGAATCCATTAGAGAAGCAATTGAATTTGAGAAATTTTGGGTGGTGGAGTTGAATTCGCAAAATTTGAATTCTTAAAGGTTACAAGACTCAACAAAATAATGGGAGATGATGTAATTCATAGAGAATGCTCTGGTCACAAAGAATAATTAGAAGACACAATGGTTATACCTCTATTCACCAGAGTAGGATGGCTAGACTATTTCATAAAGTTGACAAAATATGATAATGAAATGGTCAAGGATTTTGCAGCCACGCTAAAGTATGATGAAACAACCATAAAGGGGTTGGTGGTGGATGGATCAGAGATGGAAATCGCTCAAGTAATAGGTTTACCTCACATAGGCTCTAAGTACCAAGGTCATACTAATGTAGTGGTGGCGAGGGAAGCATTTTGTGAATGGAGAAAAAATTTAGATTCGACCTCATAAGGTACTAGAAGACTTTCCCTTCCATTCTTTTGGGGAAAATGTGTTGGTTATATTAGCAAATATCATACTTGTCATGGGTAACACAATCTATTATATGTTATGTGTTTCAATTTGTTGAAAAATTTATGACATGACCAATTAGTTAATGTACCCAATTTTCTATACAGCATGCTAAAAAGAATGGCCTTTGAATATTAGAGGAAATTGACTGATACTACATTGTCTCATCATTGTTTGATAACCTTATTGGTTAAGATAAGATTGATAATTCAACATCCCCAAGTTCATTGGAATGATTTTAAGGGTTGTAATGAAATCGCTAAATTACTTGAGGCACCTGAAGTAGAAGATGAACCCTTGCCTGAGCTTGAACCAAAATTTGACTTGGAGCATGATGAACCTGGGAGAGAATATTCCCTTATTGCACCATTTGATTTGCCTACGCATAGCCAAAGTGGGACTGAGAAACATGATGTGATGCTTATGGTAGCATAGGAACCCTCATCTTCCAAAAACCCTAGAGTTAGGAGAAGTATCGTGTCAACATCCTCAAAAAGGAAAATAATGAAGAAAGGAGTTGACCAACAAGAGAATGTTGTAAAGGAAGAAGATGAAGGAAGGAAGAAGGGGAGTAAAATATGAAAGGAGAGTATACCACTACTCCCTGATGTTCAGGAAGGATAATAAGGAAAAAATTTGAGAAGAGAGATATGGAGGAACCATTTCAGGAAGGAAAGGTTGGGGAGCAACATCATCATATTCCATTGATGGTAGACATGGATACAGACAAGGGAGAAGTTGACCCTGACAATGTTCTTGTTGAAAATATTAATGAACCTATTAAAATGAGGAGATATATATCATCCTCCTCTTACTCTGATTTTGAAGATATCTTTATTTCCAAGGAGACCAAAAGAATAGTTCCCAGTGACTCTCTTAGAGAATTTTTTGATGCCACAGGTGATGATAGTGATGGTTTTAATTTTGAAGAAGAAAAAGAGTTGCTAGAGGATAGAAATATAAGGAAGGAACATCAAGAAGCCCTAGAAAAGATAAATAAATTGGAAGAATAGGTAAAAGAGTATGAAAAAAAAGATAAAGAAAATAAAATGAGAATCAAGGAGCTATAAGAGAGAGTATAGATATATGACCATGGAAACGAACTGGATTTATTGGCACAACTAGTTGAAGATAAAAAGGGAATTGAAATTGATTTGAATTTACAATCCCCTATTGTGAAAACATAAGCTTACCATACTAATTTGTATTTGGGCTTTGAATTGATGAAAATTACTACTCAATTCAAGCAGGAAAAAGAAAACTGGGAAAAAGAAAAGAAAATATTGAATGAAACTAATAACTTTGAGTTGAAAAGAGTAGAGGAGAAATCGACAAAATTGGTCAATAGAGCTATCCAAATAATTAAATGTAGACCCTTGTCTAGGGTATATTAATTTTTCTTAAAGTGATGGAAAAAGATACTAAATGGAATCCCTTGATGTATGTTGGGGATTTGCAAGTGAGATCTCTTTCATCTTACTTCAGAAATGAGCATCTCCATGGGAAATTAATGGAGAAATGTGAGGAATAGGAGAAAATAATGGCACTGCAAATCAGAAAGGAAGAAACGGATCTCAGTGTAGTCATTACTCAATGGTTAAGACTCCTTTCTCATAAGGGGGCAGGGAAAAGAATCATATATTTAAGACTCATGGATTATAGAAGGATTCAACAATTGGCAGTGACCACTCTTTAGAATTTCCTGATACAGGTAAGGAATAGATGGAAAATTTTGACTCTAGAATTGTAGAAGAAAGACCCTCACTCCCTCTATAATTTTATGAGAATGTTTGAGAGATTGAACCAGCATATTGATATCTTAGGAACTAGGGAGTTGAGTGGGTTCCACTCACTTTCCACCCTCATATCCTACTTCACCCAATTCCACATTACACAAGACAAATTATTGATCATGACAGGAATGTAGAACTGGACAAGATTAATAGAATTTCATGCTACAATGGTTTCTACCTCAAACAAGGATAGGGAGTCACTATAGTTATGGATCTTAGGAAGATTACTTTTTTTATAATCTTTTCCACTTGGTGACTTAGTTTGAAATTTTTGCTTGAGGACAAGAAAAACAAGTTGGGGGGAATGATGGGTCTAGTTATTAGTATCTTTTTGTTGATTTTCATATACTTTTAAGACAATTTACCTATAGTTTTAAAGTATATTTTAAGACAATACTTCCACAATAGCTTATTCTTTCATACATACCTTTCACACTTGAACCCATTTTGTGGAAATGAATATGGTGAAAATACTTGTAGTATTGCATGATTTAAATATAAATATATATGTGTATAAATGAAATGTTGTGATTTAATTATGGTATTTAGTTTCATATTTATGTATATTTATTGATCTCCTTGTAACTCAGCAAGTGGTGACAAGGAAGGAGTATTTGTAGCAAGCACTTAGGTAGTAGAACAAGGGACTAATGAAGTTCAAGTCATATAAATTTAGGAAGCTTTAGAGTTTAGTTTGGTCATTATAGAAGGAATAAATATTGGAAGATAATTGTTCTTGAATATTGGAATTTTTTTTGTGTTTCACATGCAAGCTATCCTTGTTTGAATATGTCTTTCTTTCATCTTTCAGTTAGATGAATAAGTTGATCATTCTTCCATCTCCTCATAGCTAGGAATGAGATTTATGATTGCATTTAGTTAGTTAGTTTGAATAAGACTCTCCCTATTTTGTATAAAGCCAGGGGATTATTTCATAGTTTAGTTAGTCGATTTTCATTACAAGTACTAGCTATTGGTAGGTTTCCATTTTTCTAGTTATTCAAAGATATGTTGTTACATTAATATTATGAAATAAAATCTACAAGAAGGATTGTGTTTAATATCTAGCATTATGCAATGAATTCGGTTATATGATTTATGGATGTATGAGGATATCAATTAGATCTAGTTTTTAGTTAAGTAAAATAGTCTTCTAAGCTGGCCACTCAGGTATTGTCCTTCACTTTAATTATGACCTTTTTATTTAAGCATTTCCAAAATTCTATTTTTCATTATTTTACATGTGTAATGCAATAGAATGGTTTATGGTTAGTTAATATTATATCCATTCATGAAAAAAAGATAAATCATAGTTCTTTGGAGATTAGGAATAGCTATTTTATTGTTTTAAGAAATTTCAGATTAGTTTTGCACTCGCGGATCTTATGCATCCACCTATAGCCTATGTTGCAGGTACATATAGCCATTAGATTATGTAGCCACTTCCATTATTTTTTTAATTCTGTCAAATTCCAACAAGGTAGAATAGTTTGAATAAGTTAGTTTAGAGTAACTTAGGTTGACACAAGCCCATGAAGGCACATTTATTGTTGTACCACCAAAATTTTATGCTCCTTGGTTGATAATTTAATGTAGGATAGCAATTTCAAAAGGTTTGTTCAACTTGAAACACCCCTGAATTGTGTAAAAATTACCAAGTCCATAACACATTAGTTTTCCTCTACACTTGTCAAGATCATGAAAGCCTATGAATATGTATGTAAAGCCTATGAATATGTATGTAAATTTAATTTTCTTGCTCAAGCAAACAATTTTTAAAATCTAGTCTAGATAATCAAGAGGATAAATGAAACCAACATCTAGAATAAATTTTAATTATAATTTGACAATGATGGCTTTCTTGGGACATGTATTTTTCTTAACTTATACTTTACTAGTTTACCATTAAGGTAAAAAAATAAGATGATTAAATATTAATGATAGTTTTAGCCTAGGAATTATATCTCATAACTAAGAAAATATGTCTATAAATTTCTTCAATATTATTATGTGGATAATATTTCAATTATATTTTGTATCCAAGTTGAATTTCCCAACTTCTATAGCCAAGGTTGGAGATCTATCCTAGAATGCAATGGGAAGGTTCAAATCCTTGTCCATATCTTCATTATCATTATTTAAAAAAGATCTTTGTTCTTTAAGATTATTTTCAATGTTTAATTAAATTTCATTTCATTTTGAAACAATTGAAAATGGGATATATGCTTTTGTATGGTTTAGAACATAGAGAACAACCCACTTTCCACTTATTTAATTGAAGGGAAACCCTAGAGATCTCAATGGAAAGGAGAAAGAGATCTTGTAATAGGATTTTCATATGGTCTAATTGTAAACTAATAAAGGGTTCACCAACAAGTAAAATTCAATGATGAAACCTAATGTAATGCAATCTTTCACTAAATGACCTAAATATGCATATGAAACATAACATAAAGTTCAAAGAAGGAATGTGTGCACCTAGAAATATGAAGATGACTGAATGAATCTCTGAAATGTTAGAAACACTAATTTTAATGTCTACCAGGATTCATATGCTAGAGAGGTTGATTTAGTCCCAGATCTAGGTTTCTATGTAGAAATAGGAATCTAGAAAATGGGTATTTGAAACTACAAAAACATGAAAAGTGACCTAAAATAGGACTCATATGCCAAAAATGGTGTATTAGTCCAGATAGGGTTTTCTAAAACTTCAAAGCCTAAATCTAATGTTCAACGTCTAATCTATGCTTCCTAATTGATTTTCGAATCTAAAACCTTGATTTGTAGCTTGTAGAATTCTTCCAAGTATCTCCAATGTACGGTGACAACTTTGACAACCTTCTCCAAACTTTATCTTCAATGTGTCTTCAATTGAAACCTGCAAATCACACACTAAAGAGAAAATAAATGTTGTTTTGTTAGTGAAAATGGGTTTTCCTTGGTCAAAAATTCTTTCAGTAATAAAAACTTATAATGAAATGAAATATAAATGGAGAATGATGACTGAACAAAATAAGATGCTACAAATCACCGAACCCTAGCAATAAAGTACTACAAAAATTTACTAAGTGGCTCTAATGGATGTAAATCTTGAATTGAACACTTCCTTGAATCATAAAACCCTACATCACAATTGTTAGCTAAAAATAAAACATGATGCATGATTACTTTGACATGATGCTTGATACTTGATGCTTGAATAGTGCTCTAAAATTCTTGATAATCTACCCTTGAATTCTCTTGTAAACACTTGAATACTCTTATGAGCTTAAACTTTCTATAAGAATGCCCATTCAACTTGCTAGGTATAAAATGAGTGAAAGAAACTTGTATTTATACTTAATCATGAAAAATTATCGAAATTACAAAACTACAAGCTGGCATCAAATCTAGGAGGATAAAATCCCACAAAGAATTTGAATTAATTTTAATTTTGGTCCACATGGGACTCATACACCCAAATTGGCATATGAGTTCCACTAGGCATAATTTATGGGACCAACTTAAAAAATGCTTAGAAAGGTATGAAACCAGGATCGAGACCCAAAACCGTAGGTGGGACCCATATGCCCAAGGTGGTATATGACTCCCAGACCACCTAATCTGGGCCACACAACCTAAAAACACCTTAATTATGATTAGATTTTGATTTATGTCAGGATCATCCTTGAAAAGATGCTTTAAATGAGGCTTGTGGATGCAAAATAAGGCCAATTAAATCATAAAGAAGTCCAAGTATTAATGAAAACCTTAGAAAAGTGTGAAAGTGTGTTACAACACTTTATAAAAATCCAAAAATGGTAGGATTAATTATTTTTGGTTCACAAGGTCCCAAGACCTAAATTGAATGTGTCAAGCATAGTACAACACTAAATCAAGGCAACATTAAGCTAAGTTTAACAAGGAGGGCCCAAACAAGCAAGACAAAAGTAAAGGGATACTTTTTTCGTTGCAACATTTAACCCCTAGTTTAGTGAGAGGATGAACTTATTTCAAACTCACACTAAATTAGATAAACACACTGCAAGAGGGGTCCAAGTGTACCAATGCCAGTAAGATGGGATGAAAATGATCAAGAGGGGTGATCAATCCCGTAGGATCGAGATCCTATGGAAAACCAACATAGCCACAAACGAACACACATGGACATGATACAAAGAGAAATAGCAAGGCAAAAGAATACACTACAAAATAAAAATACAAGCTTCAACCATTTGTCCATTGTTATGTGGATCAGATCTAGGTTGTTATTTCTAAAAATGCACACTCACTCTTAGGCAACAAAAATCTTGGTTATCTATTGGGTGAGTAATCCAAGAAGGTAATAAAAATACACACACAAGTGGCTAAGGGAAATTCATGCCTTCGTTCAGCTTCCCGTCAAACCATACCAAAGTTATACCTCTTGATAACTTTAGTAAGGAACCACATAAAATGGAACTTCGAGCTTCATGAAACAAGAAAAAATTTGTATGTTGAGAGCTCATGAAGAAACAAGATGGCTCTATAGGAATGCAAAGTGTGTTATGCAAGGTGTCCATATAACTTAAAATTCAAATGCAACAATAATGAAAGTTGAAAGGAGTCTTTCTTAGTTCATGTGAGGTCTTTAACTTAGGGAACATTGTGCCTAATGTCTCCAAGAGTGGACCAATGAAAGATTAAAATATTCACAACTTAGGGGATATAGTGTGTCACATCAAGCCACTAAGAGGAATATAATATGCTGAGAGAGATCATTCTATTGAAGTAAATAACACCCAATGTCAACAAAAAAGTGAAAAATGCATCTCACGAAGCAAGGAGGCTACACCATGAAACATGAAAAAGAAAAATGCAAAAGAATAATACCAATATATGCCCCCACTTTAAAGAAATTCATAAACACCATACTGTGAGCAATTACATTAAAGTAGAAGTGTATGTGCAGGATCATCATGGAAAAAATAGGCCCTTAAGTGGCAAAAAATTCAGAAAAATCAAAGTTAGGCAACTTGACATAAAAATTTGAATAAGTTATCTATATTATTTCAAAAATGTGTAAGAATAGAATTTTTAGGAAATTGAATGTAGTTTCTAAATTACTAGGTTTATTTAGAAAAAAATTACATCTATTTGGTGAAAATTTGAAATTTCAATACAGTAGTACTTAAATTTCAAGGAAAAAATAAGTAGTTATCTGTCTGACCACCCTAACCACATTAAAATGATAATATTTTTTTATAATATTTTAGATATAAGTAGAGGACTAATGTCTCACTGTAATGCATATTTTTTTGTAATTTTTTCCAAGTAAAAAATTAATTATAAAAATTTTATGACAACTTTTTAATAATATAAAGACTTGTAGGTCTGACCACCTTAACTTGGTCAAAAATTCATGAAATTCAATTTTTTATTTTTTAATCTTATAGTATGAAAAATATAGAATGTGACACATGTTTTGGATTCAAAAAATATGATACCATTTGAAAGTTATAGATGTTTTTCAATCAACCTAAAAATCAGGACTTTAGTCGTAATTCAATAGAAAATGATTAATAGTTATTTATTAAATTCAATGTAAAGCATAATTTATATTGATGGAAAGTTGAGAATCTCCTTTAAAAACCCTTTTCGTTTCATCAGCTTTGGGTAAAAAAAAATTCACCAGTCACATACCCAGATAATGATAAATGCTAACAATTAAGAAGACATGAGAACCAACATGGAAAACCCTATGCCAAGTCATATGTTTCAAAATAAAGCTACGTCATGCAAAAGAAAATAAGAAGAGAGGGGTTCCCCCAAATTGAAACTCCAAACACACATAAAGGATATATGGATTTGAGATTAGTATTTTCTTGCTACATTATTTTTACAGAGCTCGGAACCATTATCATTCCCCAAATACTCATAGAACTAGGAGAATTACACAAAGAGAGTGAAAACAAAGAAAAACCTTTTGGGTCAACATGGAAGAGACATGAATGTCACAACACCTTCCATCATCCCCAGAAATAAAACACAAGACAAATTAAAAAAATAAAGGAAAATATTTTGGGTCAACATGGAAGAGACATGAATGTCGCAACACCTTGCGTCATCCCCAAAAGGAAAATACAAGACAAATGAAAAAGATAAAAGAAAAAAAGGTAAAAGGTTTACGACATAGAGAAGAATGTAGGTAAAAATAAAGGAATGACACAAAGAGAGAGAAACATCAAACAAAACTTCACAGGGGATCACATCGCACACATGCAATCACACAAAAGAAAATGAATAAGATAAATGACTAGTAAGACACATGTGAGTCAACCTTGATCAGCATCCCAATCATGTTCATTGTATACCGAAGGTGAGAAATTAGCCAAAGGGACAATCATAAGTCCGAACTAGGATCATTAGCAATATCAACACTCTTCTTAGGAGAACTATATTTTAAGATCATGGAAGAGGAAAAAAATGATTTCAATTCATTATGCACCTCCTCATTAATTTTAATAATCTCCTAGTCATCATCTAAATTAATCACAACAAGAAGTCGAATGATAATGTTTAAACAAGTGTTTAGCTCTTGTTATGGTTGTACTATAAGATTTTATTTTTTTGGGAAAGGTGTAGAATCATCATGCATTGCTTCAGTCAAGTTTGGATCTTTATTTTCTTTGTTTATTTCATCATGTAACTTGCAAGAAAGGGAACAATGTCTACGTGTATGCTCTCTTGCACTTATCTTTATTTTAGTTTTGTTTTCAAGCTACATTTGTGTAAGAGAGGGTTGACCAACCATAGGTTTATTTTATTCCCCAAGGAGAATAATGGAAGGAACCACAAGAGGTTGTTCGACCACTTTCTCTTTGACTTTGTACACTTGTTTTATTCTAGATGGCATGATGGGCTTGTTTTTGTTGTCTCTTGGTCTTTTATAGGAAGTAGCTTAAGGTTATGTATTAGGTAGGTCTTAATTATTTGGAATTTATTTAGGTTCAATCATGGTTTTGTCAATAGAGGTAGGCTCAATGGTAGGTGAAGGCATGTTTCAGATGAATAATTTTGCTATTTTCTTTGCCTTGAACTTTTGGTAGGATTTTAAAAAGAAGGCTTCTCATGGTTTGATAGGTTATATAGGCTTAGGCCAAAGGAAATCTAAGGAAAATTTTCTAGGGGAAGACAAGGGTTTAAAGCCACTATGATGAACGGTGAAAATTTCATTGTCAAAGGGAAACTTTAAGAATTTATGTACAACTAAAGGGACCACATTCATGGATCAATGATATGGATAACCTATCTTCACATGAAATTGGTCTGACTATGGGATGATGGAGAATGAGATATCTAATGTTTTCGGTCCTATTTGCAAAGGTAAGGTCATCAAACACATCATAGTGCAAGAGAAACCATTATGCGTCTTGATCCATGATTTTGGTTTATCATATATATCTTGATAGAGTTCATGCAGAAGTAAGAATTCCTTGGTGATCACATTCTCTCCATAGATGAAATCTATTAATATCCCATTAGTGGACTTGTCATAGATTCGGTCGCTTATGTAAAGAGGACCATCAGGTGCATGTTTAAGTATATATTGTGTTGAGAAAAAAATATCAAGAGGATTTTTAGTTTGGCCCTTACGAGGAATGGCGTTTATCACTCCTACCATACCATCCATAAGATCATTATCTATAGGATTATGTTGAACAGTATCATTTTTATCATCATCTATATCAGTATTCATCACATTATTCTTTGTAATTTCAATAGCTTTGATAAATTAAATGTTATGACTAGGCATAGGGTTGGTAAAGATTTACAATTTTTGGTTAGGAAGGGCAACAAACTTATTTCCTTGACCACTAAAACCTTCAATATAAATATGACCACGATCAATGAGGTCTTGTATGAGATCTTTAAGATTCTTACAATGTTCATATCATGTCCATTTTGTTGGTGATAGTGACGGTAAGAATTTGATCTAAATTTTGTAGGTAACGGTGTATTAGGATCAATAGTTTTATCGAGAGGCAAGGTAATCATCCTATGTTCCAAGATTTGTTTCATTGTGTTGTGAGGGGTATCAGGTAAGGGAGTGAATTTCCTTTTCAGATTCCCATAGGGAAAGGGTATCACAGCTTTAACAACAGCTACCTAGTTGTTGACATTTTGAGTTTTTTGTTGAGAGGGACTGAATTGAAGGAAGCCTTTATTTTGTTTTCTAAAGGGTTGAGAATTGTTTTGGTTTTCGGAGTCAAACTTTCACTACAGGTAGGAGTGGCTTTTGTATCTCGACTACTAGTCGAATTTTGATAATCACAGAGAGTAGTACACAAGTGGATGAAAGAGGGTAATTTCATCATGGTAAGCTTATCTTGTATCTTACTTTGCAAATTCTCTATGAACATATTTTGAAGGTGAGGATGAGGAAGAATAAAGTGATTGATAGCATGAAATAAAGTTAGTAATCTTTTCTTCTTCTTTTTGTTTACATCTCAACAATTCGACCAAGGTCATTTTAGGGGTCATATGCACTTGGAAATGGTTTATAAATTCCTCAACAAGTTCATTGAATGAAAAAATTAATTTGTTCAGTAACAAAGACAACCATTCCAAGGAAGTATCTTTTAAGGACCTAGGGAAAAGCTTAGCCAAGAGTTTATCATCAAGGACAAAGTCACTACATAAGGCAGTATAAGTGGAAACATGGTTAGAAGGATCACCCTTCCCCCCATTTTTTTCAAATCTAGGCACCTCTGCACCTTGTGGCATCACTTTTTACAATATCTCCAAGGACAAGGGATTGATTTTGGTTGATGGTGGAAAATTTCTTTTGAAGGGATGAAATGCTTTGTAAAAGTTTGTTTATGAGAGGATCATTGCTTGTATTATGAGATGGAACTGAAAAAGGTGAAGGTGTGTATGTGTTTGAGGGACAAGTGAATGGAATGCTTATAGGTGGTAAGCTGGTAGGAGATATGAACATGAGATGCCACAAAGGTACTAGGGATGCTAGTGGAAATATCCAAGGAAGGAATAGCATTACTAGTTAGTTGCATTGTTTTTGTGGCTTAAGGGTTGGTATAGGTAGAATAGAGACAATTATTGTGGGACGAGGAGTTTGAATTCCTCCTTGGCTTGTGAAATTATTGGTAGGTAAAGGACAACTAGTGTTTGACAGAAAGTGTTTTCCAAATATTTGACCTATATTATGCACAAGGTCAAGGCCATCTTCACTTTCAACCATGCGGTGAATGTTATCTATAGTATGGATAACAGTGGTTGAAATGTTGTCATTTTGCATTCGATGTTGTAGGTTTTCTAATTCTTCATGAATTTGAATTATGTTTTATTGTGGAACACTATCAATCATTGTTGTAGCATGCATCACACTACCTGAAGGAAAATAATTGTTAAGGATATGGTCCATACCTAGTTTACTAGTGTTAATACTAGGAGTGAAAGAGCTAGACAACCCAAGATCCATGGAAATTATGCTATCACAGGATGACATGAGTCTCAAACTTCATCTCACTATAGTATTAGTAATAGGACACCAAATACTCATGCAAGGGATACTAAATGCAAGATAAATGCAAATACAATATAAGTTAAGAATAATGAAAAGAATATAATAGAAACTCTTTAAACTAAAATAGAAAGTTATCAAATATAAATATAAGCTTAGAAACATTGTTTTAAATTCTTGAAAATGTAGTTTAGAATCAAAATAGGGACTAAATCACCCAGATGGGCGTATGAGTTCCAGTGAGGATTTGTTTTCAAAAAATTAAGAAAATTTCAAGTGATTTTGATGCTTTTTATGTTGTATGATCTATAATGCAAGATTAAATTCAGTATTCACTCTAATGTTGTGTGATTTTTATGTTGTATGATTTTTAATGCAATGCAATGTTAATACAAGCTAACACTAGGATGATGATGCACTCCAAATCAAAATTAGGATGTTCTAAATGTAGGTTCACTAAAATGAAACAATAAAAAATGGGATATATGTTTTTTAATGTTTTAGAACATAGAGCACAACCCACTTTCCAGTTATTTCAATAGAGGGAAACCCTAAAGATCTCAATGCAAAGGAGAAAAAAATATTATAATAGGGTTGTCCTATGGTTTGATTGTAAACTAATAAGGGGCTTACCACCAAGCTAGGGCTTGGAAACAAAAACAAAATGCAAAATGAAATGATGAAACCTAATTTAATGCAATCTTTCACTAAATGACCTAAAAATCATATGAAATAGAATAGAAAGCTTCAAGACGAAATGCGTGCACTTGGAAATTTGAAGATGACTAATTGAAGCTCTAAAATATTGGAAGCACTAATATTAAAGCCTGCTAAGACTCATACACTAGATGGGGCGATTTAGTATCAAATATGGGTTTCTATGCAGAAATGGGAATCTGGTAAATGGGTATTTAAAATTGTAAAAACCTAAAAAAGTGACCTAAATTGGGACTCATACAACATAATTGTTGTATCCATCTAGTTAGGGTTTTGTAAAACTTCAAAGCCTGAATTTGGTCTTCAAGGTCCACTTTGTGCTTGCCAACTAATTTTTGAATCTGAAACCTTGATTTGCACCTCGTAGAAGTCTTCTAAGTATCTCTAATGTAAGGTGACAACTTTGAAAACTTTGAACACTTTGAAAACCTTCTCCAAGATTTCTCTTCAATGTGTCTTCAACCAAAACATGCAAATCACACACTAAAGAGAGAAAAAAATGTTGTTTTGTTAGTGAAAAGGGGTTTTCCTTGTTTAAACCCCATTTTGGTAATCAAACCTTATAATGAAATGAAAGAGAAATGGAGAATGATGAATGAAAAAAATAAGATGTTTCAACTCTCCAAAACCTACCAATAAAGTGATGAAAGCATGTATGAAGTGGATCCAATGGATGTAGGTCTTGACTCTGGCTTGAATAAGATAGATCGTGAATTGAACACTTGCTTGAGTCATAAAACCTTACATCACAATTGTTAGCTTGAAAAATAAACATGATGCATGATGACTTTCAAATGATTCTTGGTGCTTGAATAGTGCTCTAAAATGCTTGATTATGTACCCTTGAATGATCTTTAATTATCTTGTAAACTCAAACTTTCTATAATAATTCTCATTCAACTTTCTTGGTGTAAAATGAGTGAAATAAATTTATATTTATACTTATGCAAAAATTCTTAAAATTACAACACTACAAGCCGACATCATATCTAGGAGAATAAAATCCCACCAGAAATTTGAATTCATTTTAATTTTAGGCCACACGAGACTCATAAACCCAAGGTGGCATATGAGTCCCATTAGTCATAATTTATGGGACCAACTTCAAAAATTCTTAGAAAGGTGTGAAACCAGGATCGTGACCCAAAACACCAGGTTGGACCCATATGCCCATGGTGGCATATGAGTCTGAAACCATCAAATCTAGTCAATAAAACATAAAAACACTTGAATTATGATTGGATGTTGATTTATATTAAGATCATCCTCAAAAAAATGCATTAATTGAGGCTTGTGGATGTAAAATAAGGCCAATTAAATCATAAAGAAGACATTTTACTAATGACAACCTCAGAAAAGTTTATAAGTCTATTACCACACTTTACAACACTCTAAATAAGGTGGGATTAAGTTTGTTTAGTTCACAAGGGCCCAAGACCTAATGTGAATGTTTCAAGCACATTACAAAACCAAATCAAGGAAAATTTAAGCTCAATTTAACAAGTAGGGACCAAATGAGAAAGAAAAAGTAAAGGGATACTTTTTTCAATTGCCACACATTTCATTCTTTTTAATGTTTGGGTACCCTTTTACTAAGGAGCTCTTCCTACTTCCTAAATTATGATAATATGTCAATTTTTATTCGAAAAAATCTTATTTTCCCATTGTAATTGAACAATAGGTGAAAAGCGGGATAATCTATATGGCCTAGGTCATATAACACCACTCTTCTCCTATTTACATTGAATAATGTCCTAGGAGCTGAAATTGGATTGACTATCAACCCAAAGGTGAGTCAATTCTCAACAAGGAGGACCTAGGAGGGGTTGTTTTAGGCTTTGAAGGGTTCACCACCAAGAAAAAACTTGGAAAATACATCTTAAAATTCAATTCAAAAAACCAAGTAATGTAAGCCAAATGATGAATGCAAATGAAAAAATTTACCAATAGTAAGTTAGGGTATGTGTACTTGGGAGTTCTAGAAATGTGATGAGAATTTTAGAAATGCAAAAATGCTATCAAAATATGTTAAGGACTAGGATGCCCATAGTGTTGTCATAGTCCCACTTCTATTTTTCTGGGGAAATGTGAAATCTTTCGATTTTAGAATAGAATCTAAAATAATCTCTACAAAATACCCTTGGGAGGACTAATATTCCCTTACTATTGTCCTAGTCTCAATCTGAATTTCTGAAATCCCTAAATGTGATCCTGAGGCTCAAGGTTTGTACTTCCTTCTTCTTCGATCTAAGGTCCTGAAACATCCAGATCTAGCCTATAGGTGAATTTCCATGAAGATGACAACTTTTCTATGCAACTTTCCAACTTTGCACTTCAAATGATCTTCAAATCTTCAACCTAAATTTGCAAACAAAAACATGCAAGAGAGGAAAATCTTTTTGATTATTAGAAAATGGAGGTTTTCCTTGGTCAAACCCCTTGTTGGTAATTAAAGCTTGAAATGAAATGAAATAATGGAGGGAAATGATGAATGAACAAAGTGATATGTTGCAACTCACCAAAACCTTGTTATGAAATCTACAAACTTATGTGAAGTGGCTAGCTTGCATGTAGATATTGAATGCTTGATAGATCTTGACTTGAATTATTTCCCTGAATCAAAACCTTACATCAAAAATGTTAGCTCCAAAGAACACATGATCAATGCAAGAGTATATTTCAAATGATGCTTAAATCTCGATGATGACTCCAAATACTTGATGAATTGCTCTTGAATGCTCTTGTGAACTCCAATTTTCTATTATGAATTCTCTCACAAAATTCTTAGGTGAAAATGAGTGAAAGAACCTTGTATCTATACTTATACATGCTTAATATCCTTAAATTACAAAACAAAAATCCAACATATGAAATCATTAATTAAAGAAGGCTAAATCCTGCCAAGATTTGAAATTAAATCTTGAAAAATACTTAAGGGGGGCTAAGACACCCTAGGTGGTGTCTTAGTCTTGAGGCTTGAGAATCAAGGCATAAACTCCAAAAAGGGGCCATTTAAGGTGCCTTTAAAATCAGGGTCCCAAGACCTTTAGGCAACAAAGACACCTTAGGTGGCATCTTAATCCCGACCCAAAAATTAAGGGCATGACCATAATTATTAATTTATCATTTACCCTTTGATGTTTGTTGAGATTAGCCATAAAAAGATGGAATTCATTAGGCTTGTGGATTCAAAATAAGATCAATTAAGACATAAATAAAGATAAATAAATCAAGGTGGGCACAAACAAGTGTGAAAATGCAAGGGTATGCGCTTTACTACACTACATTAATAAGTTCAAGATATTTAAGGTCAAAATAAAGGTAAAAAATTTAATAGATGGAAAGGTTGTCATAGTGGTCATAATTTTATTTTATGTTTTTAATGTCAAAAGAATCACTAGAAGTTATTATAAAAGTTTCAAAGGTATTATTACATTTATCAGTAAATGGAATATCCTAAATCCCAAGTTGATAAATTCCCTAGCACATGTATATATGGGTATGTGCAGGATAATGATGGGCCAAAAAGTGGCGATATGTAAGTGATATGACTTTTCTTTTACCCAAAATTGATGAAATGAAAAGGGTTTTTAAAAGAGATTATAAGATTTCCACCAATATAAATTATGCTTTAAACTTTAAATTTAATAAATTATTATTATTCATTTTCGATTTGAATTACGACTAAGGTCCTGATTGATAGGCTAATTGAAAAACAACTATAGCTTTCAAATGGTATCACATTTTTTGAATCCAAAACATGTGTCACATTCTATTATTTCCATACTATAGGATTAAAAAAAAAAAATTGAATTTCATGAAGTTTTGACAAAGTTAAGGTGGTTAGACATATGAATTTTTATATTTTTAAAACTTTGTAATAAAAAATTCACAATTAGTTATTTACTTCGAAAAAAATTACAAAAAAATATGCATCACATCAGAACATGAATCTTCTAATTATATCTAAAATCTTATAAAAAAATATTATCATTTTATTGTGGTTAGGGTGGTCAGACAGACACCTACTTATTTTTTCCCTGAAATTTAAGTACTACTACATTGAAATTTTAAAATTTCACTAAATAGATTTCCTTAAAAAAAAAAAATACCTAGTAGTTTAGAAACTACATTCAATTTTCTAAAAATTCTATTCTTACATATTTTTGAAATAATTTAGATAACTTATTCAAATTTTTGCGTCAAGTTGTCTAACTCTGATTTTTTGAATTTTCATTGCCACTTAAGGGCCTATTTTTCCATGATGATCCTGCACATTCCCATATCCAATAATTCCTTGTTCTTGAACCCCAAGGTACTTTGATTTATATTTTATGATCTTTCATATCTTACTTGCTATTAGAGACATATAAATTTCCAAACAAGATATTAATTTATAATCATCATATAGCCATGAAACATTTGAGTCTCCAATCTTTTCATCTAGAAAGAATCCATATTGTATGATTTTAATAGGACCATAATTAACCTATACCTTTATATTATTTCGATTCATATTAGGCTTTCCATTAGAGTGAGGAGAGAGATCAAATTTTCTTATACGAAAAGAATTTCATATCTTATATTTTACACAACCTTTATGAATGATATTGACATGTGATTTGGGATGTGTATTAGTTGATGTGGATGTAAGAATAGTAGGATCTATGTAGGATGATGATATTTGAGGTTTCTTAAGGAGTAGGGAAATTATTGGTTTTTTAATAGTTCCCTTCCAAAATTTTAGAATATCAACAATACTAGTGATGAGTAAGGATATATTCTTCCATTTCTATGAGGAAATTTTCATACATTGATGACAATTGGATGGTAAATATTGTATTGTATATATCCAATTATGATCCAAGATAATTCTTGAAACATAAATAAAGGGAGAATGGAAGATATCAAAACCCCCTTTATCTATATTAGGGTTTCATTCAAAAGATGAGATCTAAGAATCTTGAAATAATTGTCAACCCAAGAGGTGAATTAAGTCAAGGTTAAAGGATCTTACAATATCTCCTTTATAAAAGGACAAGATGGTGAGTCAAATCGTAACTTTGGGAGAGTAAATTAGACCAATATGGAAACCCTAATTCTAGATATAAAACATGTAATGCATAAATCTAACATAAAATAGAATGAAACTGTAACTTTTCCCAACAACAAGAAGGGGATAATACCATGCACCTAGTCAAATTTAACTTTTTTGAATTCCTAACAAGTACTCATTCACCACCAAAAGCGAATGGGTCTTGGTAGGCTTACTTGGGGAGCTGTGAACCTTAAAAAAATTCTTATGCACTATAAAATTTGTTGTCGTTCAATCCCTAATAGGAACTCATTCACCACCAAAGGAAAATGGGTCCTGCTAGGTCCTTTCAAGAATCTCTAAATTTGATTTGCAACTTCTAGGTATGCTCTTCTCCTTTGCACTTTCAAATTCCTTTTTTCGGATTTGCATTTTCCAATAACCATCAAGACAAATTTGGTTGCTTGTTGGTGGATATGGGTTTTCCTTAGTCAAAACCCTTGTTGGTAATTAAACCTTTGAAGATGAATGAAAATATTAAACATGTACTTGTGTGTGAAATCATAAACTTAAGTGTGTCTAAGACTAAGATATATGTGAATGTATAGGAAATTCTATCCAATTGTGTTAGAATAGAACCCTTGAATGTAACATGAACAATACCAATGACTCACTAGAGAAGATGTCTAATCCCCTTAATAAGCCACAAATTTGAAAGTACCTCTTGTAGGCTGCAAATAGGATGATTATAGAAAATGGAATCACTTAAGAAACAAGTCCTTAGGCTTGGTTGTATGAATTGTGCATCTCCCAACACCTAGAATCCCTTATAATTCTTCATAGGCATCTATCATCAACCTTCACTAATGCTTTATTTTGAATACAAAATTATCTTGAAGACCTTGTAATGCTGCTCCAAACTTTACTTTTTCTTTCTTCTGGATAGTGAATGCTTGATCTCATGAATTTTATTTGTCTCTTAGCTTGATTTCAATATTATTCTAGTTGAAATTATGTAAAATAACCTTGTATTTATACATAATTGGAGAATTAACCCCAAAATTCAAACAATTCAAGCCAACACCAGATCTAGAAACAAACAATATTAAATTCCTTCCAACATGAAATTCAAAAAGGGGATCCTCATTAAGGGAGGACCCATTCACCACCTAGGGTGAATGGGTCCTTGCACTATTTTCTAGTACCTTTCCTTCGAGGAATGAAATAACACTAAAAACCCATGTGAAATGTGTTGATAAATGGGGGTCCTATAGAGGGAGGACCCATTCGCCACCTAGGGTGAATGGATCCTAGCACCAATTTCTAGGACGTTAAATTTTCCCAATTGAATGTTATGAAATTTGAATTATGGGTGTTGAGATAGAACCTCTAGAGGTGTCATAAATAAGGCTAAAATTTGAATTAAAGGGGCTAATTAGCTTGAATTAACCACAATTAATTAAGAGGACCCTAGATAAGTGTGAAAGTATGTTACAAAACTTTACAAAACCATAAATAAGGTACACATTAAGTACATTCCAATTGAAAAGGGGGCCATTAAGCTCCATTTATTAATAAAATCCTAGAAAAGTGTGAAAGTGTGTTACAACACTTAACAAAACCTTAGCAAGGTATAATTTAAGTGTTTTTATTTTGAAAATGGGCCTAGATTAATGTGAGTGTGTACAAAACATTACAACACTAAACCAAGGCATTGTTAAGTTAGTTTTACATCAGTTATTGCCAGATTAAGTGTGAAAAAGGACTACTTTTTTCAACACTACATTAGCCCCCACTTTAGCTGCTATATGATACTACATGAATATGCAAGAAAAAGGAAATAAATGGTATGAAAAGGATACTCATATCGATTTATTATGGAGAATGAAGCCCCCACTATAGCAACCTACAAAACTACAATATCAAGAACCACATCCTACAACACATATTCATTAGATGCTCAAAAAACCTCTTATCTAACTTCTTTGGAGAATTGAATTTGGGGGTAGATGTATTCCCCCCCTTGATTATACTTTCTTTATGGAGGTGGAATTAGGGTGACAATGAAACCACATCGAATCACTGAGGTCATAGCATAGGGTATTTACAAGTACCATACCACACAGTGATAGACAATTAGTGAGACGAGGACTAGAATTATGAATCCAATGTAGAAAATGATGCTGAAAATAGAGTCCTCTAGATCCCTTTATGGTTATTTCAATGAACTTCTCTTTTAAATGAATTTTTACTAGGGTTTTACTATATACTGATGAAAATTACTCTTTTCACTATTCATTTTACATTTACCTTGGTGTAGAGTGAGTGAGAATGCTAAGCTGGAGAGACTACAAGCTGCCAAGGTTGGATGAGATCTGCAATGATGTAGCTCAGGGCATCCTACGACACACAGTGAGTTCATTTTATTATGCTTTTCCATCATTTTCATGATTTTACTATAATTTTTTATGTAATTAGAGTAATTTTAGGATCTTAGAATAGATTGGCACAAAGCATCCCACTTTGGTGCAATGTGTCCTAATTTGGTGCAAAGTGTCCTACTTTGGCACAAATTGCCCCAAAATAGTCGAAAGTGTCTAGGACCTCCATCAAAGATGGCCTAGTGTCCATATTGTCTGAAAAGTGTCTTAGAACAACTTTAGTGATACTTAATATTTGATTTAGAAAATATTACATGTCATTTTCCTTTTAGGTTCCCCCTTAAGCCCAACAATACCTAGAGGTAGGCAGTTATGCTTCCTATATGAGTCAGTGACATGGCTTTCAGAGGATGATATTCAGTTGCTTCAGGAGTTTGGTTTCTTTTGGGTGTACCTCATGCCACCTATGAGGTACTACGATGGTATGCTACTCGCCTTGGTAGAGAGATGGGATGTAGGTACTTTCACCTTCCAACTTCTGACTAGGGAGATGATAGTCACCTTAGAGGACATTTATCACATCCTACAAATTCTTATTTGGGGTGAGCATGTGCGATTAGCTAGTGACAGATCATTTGTGCAAATGAGAGATGATATCGAGCATTTTCTAGAGTGTCTTATTTGGATTTTGAGTATCAGATCATGTGTGGAGCTTACATAGCTCCTAAATGTGTGGTCACCACTTCTGTGATAGATTATGATTATGACAATAGTTCACATTAGTCCCAAATGGTCAAGGGGCGCACCTAGATGATGGTCTAGTTCATACTATTAGAGGGATGGAGGAGCAGTAGACTATTTACACCTAGGGTTGTAGCATGCTCGCCCACCTGTATTATCATTTGAGTCGATTTTCATTTCAAGAGCTCCATAGCATCATACATTGTAGACTATTACAGATATGTTATTTTGAGCATATTACTTGTATGACGAATACAAGATTTCCTATAACAACGGCCCTAGGTGAGCCAAGGGTGTTTAGTTATCCCCTTAGATGACCATGGTAGGAGGGATACCTACTATATTGGAGGATTATAAATGATCAATTGAATGAGGATGACATCTAGTGGAGACCATATCAGTGGATACCGCAGTGAGAAAATCATTGGTATGAGTTGAACAGGCTATAGATGGAACAATTTCATTTGGGAAGACATGATTATGTGGTTAAACCTTTTTATTATGACCTTGTGATGAGATAATTTGAGCATATCCAGGTACCTCCACATTCTAGACTAACATACCAATGATCAACACAAATCATCGCCATTCATGGGGATAGTCATCGTCTTACTAGGGTTGATGTATATTTAAGTGATTCAGATGACAAGGATCATGATCTGCTCCTAGTCTCTAAGCTCGATCACGTAGGTACCACTTTTTCCTACGAGGAGTGGTGGATTATAGCTAGGCTAGCAACATTGTTCCCTCTACACCACCCTATGGGTTTTATCAAACCTCTTCTAGGTCGTGTATGAGACAAAGACAATGATCACATAGATGCAACCACTAATGATGATGATAATGTGTTTGATGTCTTTGTAGGTTCATATGAGGAGGATGATGAGGAGCAGACAGAGTCCATGAGAGAGGATACTGCTAAGACTGAGGAGGATCCAATTGCCTCCGAGAGGGTAGAGGTACCACCTATCAAATTGACCAGATTGCATCCCATGGTCAGGCTATAGATAGACATGCATGAGCACGGGGAGACCAGTGGAAGTATGCCAACTACACCATCAATATAAAGAGGGGTCATCATTGTATGGTCAAACCCCAAACAATGAATTGTAGTGTCAGGTGATGATTTGATATTTACATTTTTTATTTATGTATGCACACTTTACATATATACTTTATATATTATTATGATGGTTATTGATATTCTTTTGATTTTTATTTTGGAGGATCTACCTAAGAGTGGTGAGAGCTCTACCAGTGAGCACTCACAACACTGATGCCTCAGCTACATATCAAGGATGATATAATCAAAGAGTACGTTCCCCCACCTTCTATGGGACCACATGCAGAACTCTTCGAGTCCATGGTGATTTTGGGTGCAGCATATGAGAGGGCTAGGAGTTGCGTCAATGACCTTCCAGAAAATCTCACAGGAGTCCTAGTCTCTCGAGGTTAGACTAACAACAAGGTGGAGAGTGACCTATGGGCAGAGGTCTCAAGGTTGTGGGAGGAGCTTGTGAGGGTATAGGAGGAAAGTGATTGTATAGATCAAGAGCAGGTCGAGGCACTTGAGTGATCCCACAATGTTGGTTTACAATTTCTAGGAGATTTTGTTTTATGTTGAAATCACATATTTTTAGAAAATATAATTATTTAAGCCTTAAAAAGTTCCATTTGAATGATTCCAATTGAAGATGGTTTGATCAAACCACCTTAGATCAAACCCCCTTGGATAGAACCCCACTATTTGTAAACCATACCTATAATGGAGTCTCCTTTACACCTATCAAAATGTTGATAAAAAACCACTTTTGATTTAAATTTTTGGGGATCAATTGAATTCATTTAAATATTTTTTGTAACCATGTAGTCCTTATTATAATATTTACATAAAGTATAATTTTAAATAAATTTAATTTTATTATTAAATATATATTTTTTATTTCTTGTGAAAGTAGGTTTTTCACCGAAAATCAAGCTCTTTGTTCGGCACATGTGGAAAAATAGTAGATTATCAAATACAAAATTGAAAAATATCAGTGCACTAGATATTGAAATCCTTGATCCAACAAAAAAAAAAAGAATTTTAATACATACAAAAGAAAGTTATTTTGTATATAGTCTTCCTATGTCTGAATTGTAATTGGTCTGACTTCAAAACTTGATTAAGGAAAAAATATTCAATAAAACACTATGAAACCAAATGAAAGTGCTATATATCGTAGTTACAAAGCTAAATTTAAAAAAATTAGAATTTTATCCTTCATGGAAAAAAAAATATGTTGTATACGATGAGAATCACTCCTTATAAATTGTGGTTACTGAAAAAACTAGTTTTCGAAGGAGATGGAAAAAGAAGTACGATTTGATTCTAAATTTTTTTTTTTTTTAAATTTAAATCTATAGACAAAATTTCACAAATCACTAGTTTGCATAATCTTTAAATTCCTCATGGTTTAGCTGCTATAGGTGCCTGAAAGTGAACATTTAGTTAGAAAAACTCAATTTAGTGTCTAGTTTAGCTAAAAATTGTAAACCAATATTGTGGGATCACCCACTTTTACAAGAGGCAAGACCATCAAGGTTGGTGTAGGGAATGTGAATAAACTTGAGACAGTTTTATACTACTGTATCTCGACATCCATGGAGATTGCCAGCCCTTAAGGGGTCTGGTAAACACAAACCCTATTAGATTTTGTACTCAATGATGCATGTGTAACTAAAATTTTGATGACATATATATGAGAATTCATTTTTGTGTTTTTATGGTCTTGTTTTTAATTAAATGTCAATGTGATTCATCAAATATCTTATGTAAGAATATCTAATAAATTTTTGCATGATTTAATGCTTTATGTGATCTAATTAAACCATTTATAGTTTATTTTAGATGCTACATTGTGATTGAATATGCTATGTTAAGTTAAATACTCCTATGATCTAATGATATTAAATTCATTTAAGGATTTAAATTAGCATAACACATTGCATTTTGAATAGTATGGCGACTAAAGTAATTAAACAAATTATTTGAATAATTACCCTAGAATCTAAGATACACACATGTTATTATGTATCAAGAAGAAATAAATGTGAGATAAAATAGAAAATATCTACTTAACCTAACAACATCGCTCTAATGTAATGATTATGTGCAGGATCATCATGAAAAAATAGGCCCTTAAGTGGCAATAAAAAGATAGAAAATCAGAGTTAGACAACTTGACGTAAAAATTTGAATAAGTTATCTTTATTATTTCAAAAAAATATAAAAATAGAATCTTTAGAAAATTGAATGTAGTTTCTAAAATACTAGACCTTTATTTTTTTTTTTAAAATCTATTTGGTGAAAATTTGAAATTTCAATGTAGTAGTATTTAAATTTTAGGGTAAAAATAAGAAGTAGGTGTCTATTTGACCACCCTAACCACAATAAAATGATAATATTTTTTTATAATCATTTAGATATAAGTAGAGGACTCATGTCCCTATGTGATGCATATTTTTTAATTTTTTTTATCCAAGTAAATAATTAATTATGAATTTTTTATTACAAATTTTAAAAAATATAAAATCTCGTTTGTCTAACCACCTTAACTTGGTCAAAAATTCATGAAATTCAATTTTTTTTTTTTATTCTTATAGTATGCAAAGCATAGAATGTGACACATGTTTCAGATTCAAAAAATGTGATACCATTTGAAAGTTATAGATGTTTCTAAATCAGCCTATGAATTAGGACTTTATTCATAATTCTAATAGAAAATGAATAATAATTATTTATTAAATTCAAAGTAAAGCATAATTTATATTGGTGGAAAGCTGAGAATCTCCTCTAAAAACCCTTTTCGTTTCATCAATTTTGGGTATAAAAAAAGTCATCAGCCACATGGGCCATCATATGGCTTACATATCGCCACTTTTTGGCCTATCATGATCCTGCACATACCCTAATATTTAAAAAGAGGAAATACTAGATGTAATATCGACATAAATATGTGAAATTTATAGGTTCTCTTAGAGGTGTACCATAAATTTCTATCAATGTGTAAGCTTCAAACCCATAGATTTCTTTGATAATGTAAGGTCCTAACTAGCTAGGGCTGAATTTTCATTTTTCATTCGGTAGGGAATTGACATTACGTTGATTTTTATATAACACTAGGACACCTTTATTAAAGTCCATGAGGGATTAAATTATCATTGTAAACACATTGCAATATTTTAGAGTAATCTTGTAGATGCTCGAGAGCATTGATACACTATTCGTTGAGTATTTCAAGCTGACGCAATCATTGTTTTTTTGTAAGTAATGTCATCAATGAGCCCTTTAAGAGAAATTATCAAGGAACGAATTTCAAACTCTAAGGGAATTATTTCTTTAGTACCATATAGCATGTTACACAAAGTATTTGTAGTAGGTGTTCTAATGCTCATACGATAAGCCCATAATATGTAAGTTAATTGCATATGTTGATCTTTATTGTGTTTAATTACTGTTTTTCACAAACAAATTAAATAGTCTTGTTAGGTGCTTCTACTTGTCTATTTGATTGTGGGTAGTATGGTTTTGAATACTAAATGTTTCCAAGAATTTTTTCACATCATATTTTTTGAATGGAGTTCCATTATCTAAAACTAATGTTGAAGGGGGACCAAGCAAGCAATAATATGTTCCAATATGAAATGACATATTGCTTAATATATTGTGGAACGAAGAGGCATAGATTCTACCCATTTCATGAAGTTATCAGTTACAATAATGATAAATGTATGTCCAATGGAAGAAGGTGGTGATATATTCCCAATAAGCCAAACCCTAAACCAAAAATGGCCAAATAGGAACTTGAGCATGAAGTTTAGAGGCAAGGGCATGAATCAAATTGTTGTGTTATTGACATTTATTACATTTCTTCATGAACACAAAAGAATCTCCCTCCAAAATTCCCCCCACAAGAACCTACATGATCTTCTTCAAGTGTTATAAGGATTTTGGATTGTTTAAGACATCTAAATAAAAGGCCATTAAATGATGTTCTATATAAATAATCTATTAGGATTATGTATTTGGATGCAAGCTTTTGTATATGAGCCTGAGTGTTCTTAGTTGTAGACTCAAGAAAGGTACTATCTTTTAAATAGTTGAATAACGTTGCATACCATTCATTAGAATTATCATTATCAGACAATAACACCTCTTTTCTCTCATCGTCTATCAATGGTTTAGGGGTCATTTGAACTTTAAATGTGAATTTGATTGTCCTTTCTGAGTATGTGCAGGATCATGATGGGCCAAACAGTGGCGATATCTTAGTGATATGATGGCCCATGTGGCCGATGGCATTTTTTTAATCCAAAATCAATGAAACTAAAAGGGTTTTTAAAGGATATTCTCAGCTTTCCACCAATATAAATTATTCTTTACTTTAAATTTAATAAATAATTATTATTCATTTTCTATTTGAATTACGACTAAAGTCCTAATTAATAGGCTGATTGAAAAAAATATATAGATTTCAAATGGTATCACATTTTTTGAATCCAAAACATGTGTCACATTCTATGCTTCACATAGTATATGATTAAAAAAAAAAAAATTGAATTTCATGAAGTTTTCACCAAGTTAAGGTGGTCAAACATACGAGTTTTTATATTTTTTTAAATTTGTAATAAAAAATTCATAATTAATTATTTACTTGGAAGAAAATTACAAAAAAATATGCATCACATCAGGACATGATTCCCCTACATATATAAAATATTATAAAAAAATATTATCATTTTATTCTGGTTAGGTTGGTAAGACAGACACCTACTTCTTATTTTTTCCCTGAAATTTAAGTACTACTGCATTGAAATTTCAAATTTTCACCAAATAGATTTTTTTTTTTTAAATATACCAAGTAGTTTAGAAACTAAATTCAATTTTCTACATATTCTATTCTTACATATTTTTGAAATAATATAGATAACTTATTCAAAGTTTTACATCAAGTTGCCTAACTTTGATTTTCTAAATTTTATTGCCGCTTAAGGGCGTATTTTTTCCACGATGATCCTGCACATACCCTTATGTTAGAGTAAAAGTTTTAACTTAATTATGTTACTTAAGTTACCTTTATTCCTCTCTTAATATTTCACTTTAGTTTACATATTGTGAAATTTAATAATTATATTAATTATTAGATGTCTACCTATTAGGGTTACTTTTAGGTTTTGCATGATCTCCTTTCTTAATAATTGATCCATTGTATATTTCATTCTATTATTATGATAATACAATCTCTCATATTTCAGACCTTCAAACCCTATCTTTCTTTTTTCTCCATTCTCTTCCTTGTGATAGGTATCCCTTTGCATGCAAGTGTTCTTGGAATTTGAAGTTGGTTTTGACAACTTCTACATGGTATCAGAGCATGGACATGTTGCATGCATGTTCTTGTTTGAAGAATTTGGAGCTACGAGGGTTTGATCAGGCATTCACAGTTTTTTAGTGTGATTTTTTGTGGATCTGGGGGTTGCCTAATATTTGGACAAAACGGACCTCGCCATTGAGTTTGCAACATCCGAAAACCCCTATTTTCATATATAATATGTCCAATTTATCCTCTATCAACCGAAAAGGAAAAAAATATTTGGCCCCGAGGTCGTACGACCTTAGGGCACAAATTCCAAGGCAAAATTTTAAAAAAAAGGTCTCAATAAAATCAAATTTTAAATTCAAAGACATTAGATTTCCACAGTCCATGTCATTAAAGTGTCTTGTTTATGGATTCAACTATGTATTATTTTTGGATCAACATTTCGGATCACACTCTATGATCCATCATCAAGATGCAAAAAGAGATGGAGTAGAAAATGCATATCCAAGCCAATTATAAAGGAGGAGGAATGGGGAGTTTACACAAGAATCAAGAAGGGAACTAACAGAAGAAACAGAAAAATAAAGTAATGAATTAATAATAAAGTAATAAATTAAGAATAAGAACATACTTTAGTGGATGTATTATTAACAATAAGATATAGCTAATAATATAATTAGAAAGATAAGTGAAATATAGTTAAAAAATAAAGAAGAAAAGAAAAACAATACAAAAGTAGAGAAAATTATAAAAACAAAAGATAACAAATTAGAAAAAGATTAAAATAAAAAGAAATAAAGTAAATAATAAGAATTACTATATATATTATTAAAATATAAGAAGAAATAAAGTTACAAGATAGAATAAGATAAAAATGAAAAGAAAAATAGGAAATAAAAAGATTTACTATATATATTATTAACAATGATATATTGTTGATAATATATATAGTAAAAACAAAACAGTAATGAAAGAATAAAAAACAAAAAGAAACAAGAAAGAGTAAGAATAAAATAAAAATATAGTAAATACAAAGATTGACTATATATTATTAAAAATGGTAAATTGTTGATACTATATATAGTTAAAAAATAAAGAAAGAAAGGAAAAAAAAAACAATAAATGAAATAGGTAAAAACAAAAGGAGCAAGATGATTGAAATAAAAAGAAATATCTAGTAAAAAATGATCAACTATGCATATTATCAACAATGATATATTGTTGATTATGTTATTAATAAATATAGTAAATATAATAAGAAATAAGTTAGAAATATAGTAACAAGAAATAAAATAAGAAATATGTTAAGAAACAAAATAAGAAATATAGTGACAAGATAGAATAAGATAAAAATAATAAGAGAAATAGAAAATAAAAAGATTTACTATATATATTATTAACAATGATATATTGTTAATAATAAAGTATAGTGAAATAAATTATTAATAAAATATATCGTAAAAACCATCAAAGACAAAAAACTATCTCAAGGAAAAAGATATATATATAATACAACGAATAAATAAAATCAAAAGAAGAAAACATCTAGAAAAGGAAAGAGGCAAAAAAAAAATTCAAAATATATAAAAGGAGAAAAATTAAAAAGAAAAGAGCAAATGAAAACAAACAAGAAAAAAAAAGAGATGACAAAGAGATACAACCCCAAAGATAGAAAAAGAAGACAATGAGAGAGGAACCGACAAAAAAAATGAGGGAATAAGAGGAGGAACAAGAGAAGAGACACCACTGATGGGAGACACCGAAAGCATAAGAAAACAAGGGGACAAGAAGAGTAAGGAAAGCCGAAGGAGGGGAGGCGAAGAAGTCAGAGAGCACCAATGAGGCAAAAATAAGAGAAGGGAGAGGGAAGGGAAGGGAAGAGAAAACCCAAAAGAAAACGACAAGAGAAGAGACCCAATAGAAGGAGACCAAGGGGACTAAGAGAGAAGGGAGAGGGGGCCTCACAAATTGAGGCTACAAAATAAAGAGGACTAGGAGATAAGGGGGAGAGGGAATCACAGATTGAGGCTACATAACAAAGGTTTCCAAGAGGAGCTAAAGGTCCAACTATCATCCAGGTTGAGATTAAAGGGGTGGTTGTATATCTCAATAGATTCCTTGAGCTTCCTTTTGAAAGAATTGTTTTCAATGGACAAGATTTGGGTGTTTTCAAGACAAATATGATGTTTAGAAGAGGAAGAATGGTTGGCTACGGAAGACTTGAGGACCTATTCATGCTTAACATCAGCACAGTGCTCTTTGATTCTAGTTTTAAAAGAGTGGATTGTTTCACCAATGTAAGAAATCCCACAAGAAAAAGACACCTTGTAGACCCCTGAATCAAGGTAGATGTCATTGGGGTCATTAGGGGAAGGGATGAGGTTTCTTAGGGTGGAATAGGTTTGAAAGCACACTGAATGTCCTTTCTAAGAAGGATTTTGGCAATTTTTTGAGATAAGCCTTCGATGTAAGGGATAGAGGCCGAGGGGGGAGCAGAGGGTTGTGAGGGCGAGGGTCTAGCGAAGAATTGAGATTTGGTTTGGTTGAAGATCCTAGAGATTTGTTTGATCCTATATCCATTCAAGAGGAAGACATGACAAATATAAGACAACTCATGGTTTAAGTTGTCTTTGTCGCAAATATAGAAGGCTCTCAAGGTAAGGGTTTTAAGGATACAAGCCTTCTAGGTAGGGTGGTGATGAGAGGAAGAGTGAAGATAGAGATCAGTATGAGAGTAATTTTGATAAACACTATGAAATAAGGAGCCATCTGGCTTTTTGGTAAGCAAAATATCAAGAAAGGGGAGTTTGTAATCAGATTAAATCTCTTTGGTGAAAGAGATACAAGGGTGTAAGCTATTGAGGTGGGAATAGAACTTTTCAAGAGATTCCAAGCCATGGGGCCAACACACATTTGTATCATCAATGTACTACTTACACTATTTTGGTTTGAGGGGGAAGGAGAGGAGAGAAACTTCCTCAAAGCACTCCATGTAAAGGTTGACTATGATGGGAGAGAGAGGGGAACCCATGGCCACACCATCTACTTGCTCGTAGATGACTCCCTAGAAGCAGAAAAAAGTAGATCGAAGGCATAATTCTACCAAGGAAGCCACTTCATTATTAGTCTTTCGTCTAACAATCTCCATAGAGTCAAGGAGAGGAACTTTGGTGAATAAGGACACAACATTGAAGCTGACCAAAAAATCGTTGTAGCTTAATTTTTGGTCACTGATGAAGTTAACAAAGTGGGAAGAGTCACTAATGAAGGAGTTAGATTTTCCAACAAGGGAGGAGATTAGCTTAGACAAGAAGGAGGCCGACTTATAAGAAGGGGAACCAGTTGTGTCCACAATGGGATGAAGGGGGATATCATCTTTGTGGATTTTAGGGACCCCATAAATGCGGGGAGCTATTTCAAAAGAGGGGATGAGGGACTTTTTTTATCACAGGATCAAAAGATGAGAGGGATATGGCTGATTTTACTTTTTTGAGCACCTTAGAGCAAGGGTTGGAGGGTAAGATATGATAAATCAAACAGTCAGAAAGGAGGGAAAGCATTTTGGAGATGTAATCATGCTTATTTAAGATGATGGTAGCATTACCCTTATCAGCTTTGGTAATGACCAAATTTGGATTATTTAGAAGATTGAGAAAAGAACACTGATCTATATGGGGGATAAAACATTTGGGAGGTTTGGCACATCTTAAGACAAAAGAACAATCTTGTTGAACCTCCTCGGCGACCATTGAGGGGAGGGAATGGACCACATTTTCAACTTCCACAAGAAAACCATGGTGAGCAACAGAACGGGGGGCATGGAAAACCCCAAGGCCTCATTTTAGGAGGTTGAGAGCTCCAGGATCAAGGCGAGAGGAGGAAAGGTTGATGACAAGCTTGTATTCCCAATCATGCAAGGAGGGCCGAACACCAGGCTTAGTGGTAGCATCAGTTGAAGGAAGGCAATGGATTGGACATGAAGAAAAAGGGATGGGCTTGGAAGGAGCAGGAATACGGATTGGAGACAAAACCAATTCAGGACAGGCCACGTGGTGAGAAGGAATGGGCTATTGAGAAGAAGAAATGAATATGATGGGGGTGGGAGGACAATCGACCATATCAAGCAGGGCTCGAGGCTGCTTGAGATTGGTTGAATAAGACAAGCCACAATTAATGCAAGGAACCAAAGATAGAGAACAAAGAGGGTTGGCAGCAGAGACATACGTACCAGGCAACGACGGTGAAGAGCCATTAAAATTCTAAGGGAGTCTAGAAGAAAAAGACACGAAGATGCAAGAAGAGAAGAACAACCAGCCAAAGAGTGCACACCACTAGGATAGGAAACACGTGAAGCCAAGGAACCTTTAAATTGATTTTTTAAAGGTTTTTAAATTAAAACCTACACCTCCAATACACAAGGGGGTCATCACCCACCCACCACCCAGTGACCTCCCTTCTGCCACCTGACCAGTAGTAGGTCCTGTGGGTGACCAGCACCCTGCCAAAAGCCCTTGAGGGCTTAATCCACCAACACTAGGGTCATATGAGGAACCAAGCGGCACGCCCTAACTACTGCATGCCAACCCACTTTTCAGCCATGTGACTAGGGGCTGAAGGATTTTTAGCCCTTGAGGGCTATGTGAAGACCCCCTTTGCCCTTTTTGACCTATCTTCACTAAATCGGGCGTAAAATGGGCGTTTTAGCTCATATTTTCAAACAAAAATAGGCGTTGGAAAGCTGGTTCCAAGCCTATTCTGATAATCTAGGATTTGTTTCAAATTTTGTAGTTTAGTTTTCTTTTCTTGCAGTCAAAGTCAGATGATCATTTTTGCACTCCGGGGGGGGCATAACTTGTCAATTTTCCTCCACTTTTCGGAAATGAATTGGGATCAGAAATCTCTATATGCGCTCTATTAAGATCTTCTATTATTTTTTTCAAAAAAATTACTAGGTACACAAGATTTAGTCTAAAACCTTTTTTTACTTTTCCTTGCTTTTCCACTGAAAAATCTCTATTGGGGTTTAGTTTCTTGCATTGTGGGGGGAGTTTTTTTCTTGATTTCTGTCATTTACTTCAGAAAATAATAAACTCTTCACATTAAAAATTCATTAAACCTCTCCAAACATGGCTGAAAACTCTTCTTCTTTTGAACTTCTCACACCTCATAACTATCATACTTGGAAGGCATTCATGGCAGGTCTTCTCAGATCAAAGGGGTTGTGATCCTATTTAGATATGATTCAACCAGTTTTGACATGACCATTTGAGGTTATGTAATATAGAAATAAGATGGATGAGGCTATGGGTTTGATTTCCTTACATGTTTCAGACAACTTGTTTAATCTTGATGGGTGTAATAGGCCTCTTGAAATATGGACCAAGTTCAATGATTTATTTGGTACCATCAATCAGTTTCATGCACTACAGATTGAGGCAGTGTTGACATCACTTGTACCTGATTGTTTTCCCTCCATTGAGGACTTCCTAATGAAATTCAAACAACAAAGATCTCTTCTACAAGGTTGTGGCAAGGTTAAGACTAATACATAGTGTATTTACCTAATTTTTTCAAAGATTCATGGGAACATTTAGATATTCTCATGTACCTTCCATTCCACTATGGATGCCTTGGGTGCACATTTTACCATGCCTACTTTTGAGGTTTTTTATGATGGGTTGACACAAGAGCAATCCAAGATATCATAGTTGGATGCTCTCACAAGATCACCACACCAAGCATTGGTAGCACATTCATCTTAGGGGAAGCAGAAGCAGAAGCATAAACAAAAACCAAAGACCACAGAGCATTGGAAGGATTCCAATTCATAGAACACTCTTGTTTCACCTTCTCCTAAGGGGGAATCATCGAAGAAACTCAAACCTAAGTGTTCTTATTGTACTAAGCCAGGACATTGTGAGTCCAAGTGTTATGAGAAGAAGATAGATGGATATGCAAAACAGGTTTCACATTTTACAGCTCTTCTTGAGAGGAACCATATTCATCACTCTTCTTCTTCACCATCATTCCAGATAGATGGATAGGCCCCAAATAACGGTCATGAATTATGTGCAACCACTAGTTCACATTCATCTAGATGGATACTTGATTCAAGTGCTTCACATCATATGGCATCTTCTTAGGACATGATCTCATCTTTCGAGGCTACGTCGTCACCACACATATAGATGGGTAGTAACACTTATATGAGTGTATGTGGGAAAGGTTCTATCGACATTGATGATGGTACATTCAATGATGTACTATGTGTACCATCTTTCTCCACTAACCTTCTCTCCATTTATCAGATTCCTAATAATGGGATAGGGAAGATAGCTGACTTTACACTTGATTCAGTGCACATCAGAGACATTCAGTCTGAAAACATTGTTGCAATAGGGATAGTTGATCATTCTTCCTGATTGTATGCATTCACACACTTTGGTCCACCATCTCCCTCTCTTTGTACAAGAGAACATGCAGTATCTAAGGAGGAGTTTGGTCACTTGAACTTATGTGTTCTTCCATTTGTTCATGCGTCTAGTGTTGATACTTCTACACATCTACCTCCTATTGAGATCACATCTATTCAATAGGATTCCTCTTCAATTGTGAATAATATTGTTTCTCCACTCATTGAGGCATCAAGTGCAGTTGTTGAGGAAATATTAGAGGATATTCCTTTCCTCATAGATGACAAATTCAGCACACCTATTATCCCTTCTTCATTGGAGATTCCATTTCAAGATCATCTTGAGTTGTTTGATTCACCATTTTGTTATTTAGACACTCATGTTGCAGTTTAGTTATTCAGTGAGGATCATCCAAGACTTTCATTTTCACCTCACATCCAGGGATTTCCTCTTCCTCGACCATTGGATCTATTTCCTCCTCCAAGGAGACACATTGGTTTGGTCACTGGCACATGGGTTCTTTCATTTTGGGGCATATTTGGAGTCTCCGCTCTCTCTCTTGGGGGGTATCTGATTGTATATCTACATATGTTCTTCAGAAAGTCTCTTGAGACATTCCATTTGTACTCTACTTTTACATCTCTTTTTGAAGTAGAGTTTTTCCCATGAGGTTTTCTCTATTTCTCCACTTTACAGAGATTTGGTTGCATTCGAGTACTTGATTAGGCCTATTTGTTGGGACCCTTGTTTTCTTTCATGCATTGTAGTTTATTTTTCTTTCTTGTTCGGGTTTTAAATGATGCACAGTGAAGGCTCAATTATGCTGATTAGGCCTATTTTTCAAAGCAACATGCCTTTAAACCTATCATAGGACCATGAAACCTTGGTGCAGCAATTCATATGCCTTCAAACCTCCAAATCACAAAAATATTCCATTGGTACGGACAAATACATGCCAAACTTGAAAAACCTTGTTTTAGGCACAATTCATGAGGGTTTATTGAAAATATGGGTTCCAAGACATATCATAACATTCCAATACATTAGACCTTCATAAAATGACCTGCAAAAACTCAAAACACTATCACATATAGAGTTCCAATCATATTTTTCCAAAACCTTACTTTAGTTCCTCAATTTCACTTGGAAAACTCATGAAAACACCCTAAGGCATCCCCCTAAAACCATACAACTTGTATTTTATGCCTCCCAAACCATTGGTACATCTAAAATTCCATGAAATAAGTCATTCCACCGAGTTACAGGGCTGGACAGCAAGTGGAATGACTAGAACATCATTTTTTACACCAATCAAACCCTCAAATTAGTTAGAAACAGGCAGTCCCAGAAAAATGAAGAGATCTCTCTCAAAAATCAATATTAGAACCTCTAATTGGATTCAGATGAAAGCTATTTCATTCCCCTACAAGATGATATAATTCTCAGATCATATGGTGATGGTACAGATCCGTACAATACTTGCAAAGTTCAGGAAAACAGGAAAAACATGAGATTTGAGACCACCCGGTAGTAAAACGGGGATATTTCACTCAATTCTCAATGAAATCACACCATTCCAACGCCAAAAGAAAGGTTATTTAATTATCTATCCAACCATAATAGGCTTGTAGTGTAAAACAATATGTACAGGTCGTACAATGCACGGGATCAGCAATTTCTTAATGGAAAACACAAAAAACAGCAAACTTCTTATTAGAAACTCATTCCAAACTTCTCCAACAGCCTCAATTCGAGATCTTACAAAAATATATCATGTAATAACATCCAAACCACCCCTTGAACCGACCAACTACCATAACCACCTTTTGTTAGAGTCTAAGATGAAATTTTTTTCCAATTTTGCTCTTAATCACTACCCCATTACAACTTGATCAACTTGATTTTGCAAATACCACCTAACTGACCTATTAAGCCCTCCAATACATTTAAAATGCTCATTGAGACCTTATTTAACTTGGAATAAGACCCTACTCCCCATATCCCTTAAAACTCATGATTTCACATGGTTTTTGCATTATGAATCAAACTGACAAATTCAACTAAATGATTCAAAACCTTTTCAAATTACATTATGGCTGGTCCTTTAGACCTTATTAAGCATAAATGAACACAAGACACACCTAGCTATCAACTTAGACTTCACAAGGTGTAGGTGCTCTTGCACCATACACCCCCCCATAAAAAAGACTCTTGCCCCAAGAGGGGAAACTTGTTCTTGGCCTTCTCATTGCTGCTTCAAGCATCTTCAGACCTGGTACTGATCTCTTTAGTCCTGGATAAAAATTTGGTGTTGTTCTATGCCTTAGACCTGCAGATAAACAAACATTAGAATCATATAAACCTGCTCTCTTCCTTGCTCCACCCATACATGGATAGCTCCTCACCATTCCTTGCACATTCTGCCTTACTGGCTCTGTGATCAGACCTGCATGCCTTTGCTTAATTTGTTCCTTTTGTAATGCCCCTAGACCTGCCATGTCACCATCCTCTTGTGCCCCTGCACTAACAACTCTATCCTCTTTTGCATTACCAAATTTCACTTGGCTTGCAGCAACCTTCATAGTAATGGGACACACCATAGTCCCAACAACAATTTCACCCTGTCCTTCATACTCCTTTGCACACTTATCACTTACCTTGATCAAATCAGACTTAGCCTTGAGTTCTCTCGTTGCCCCTTGCAAAAACAAACTCCATACTGTCTTAACATCATTTGTGGGTGCCTTCCTTGCTGTCACAACACCACTAATCTGTTCTAAACCTGCAACCATATCAGACTTATTGTCCTCAGGCCTTAAAGGCTCCTTCTTGCCAAACAACACTACCTTAGACTTACCCTTATCCCTTACACTTGTTTTCAAGGGAAGCAACTTAAAAGTTTTGTCCTCCTTCTTGATGGTGTATGTGTTCTCCCAGCCATCATATATAGACCTCCTATCAAATTGCCAAGGCCTCCCTAAGAGCACATGACAACAATCCATTGGCAAAATATCACATAGAACCCTATCCTTATACTCTCCAATCTGAAAATCAACATATGCTTGCTCTTTTACCACCAAAGTTTGATTATCATTGACCCAAGAAACTCTATAAGGTGATTCATGAGGTAACTTTTCCAAACTCAACTTATCCACCATCTCCCTAGACACTAGATTATCTTGAGAACCAGAATCAATGACAACTTGACACACTTTACCTTTGCTTTTGCATGTAGTTCTGAATAGACTCCTCCTTTGACTCAATTCTTCCTCCTTGGATGCTTGCAACACAGTTCTCCTTATCATGAGTGCCTCTCCTTCTTCTGATGTAAGGTTAACTATAGGTGAATTCCCACTCTCTTCATCTTCATGCACTAATTGATTCCTCCTTTCTCCACCATAAGAGCTTGAGGCTTTCTTTTCAGGACACTTGAAGGCTGGGTGTCCAGGCTGGTTACAATTGTAGCATCTTCCTGAGAATTGATAG
>CM021100.1:563923332-564141798 GCA_007115665.2 Sequoiadendron giganteum
TTGAGATTAGCCATAAAAAGATGGAATTCATTAGGCTTGTGGATTCAAAATAAGATCAATTAAGACATAAATAAAGATAAATAAATCAAGGTGGGCACAAACAAGTGTGAAAATGCAAGGGTATGCGCTTTACTACACTACATTAATAAGTTCAAGATATTTAAGGTCAAAATAAAGGTAAAAAATTTAATAGATGGAAAGGTTGTCATAGTGGTCATAATTTTATTTTATGTTTTTAATGTCAAAAGAATCACTAGAAGTTATTATAAAAGTTTCAAAGGTATTATTACATTTATCAGTAAATGGAATATCCTAAATCCCAAGTTGATAAATTCCCTAGCACATGTATATATGGGTATGTGCAGGATAATGATGGGCCAAAAAGTGGCGATATGTAAGTGATATGACTTTTCTTTTACCCAAAATTGATGAAATGAAAAGGGTTTTTAAAAGAGATTATAAGATTTCCACCAATATAAATTATGCTTTAAACTTTAAATTTAATAAATTATTATTATTCATTTTCGATTTGAATTACGACTAAGGTCCTGATTGATAGGCTAATTGAAAAACAACTATAGCTTTCAAATGGTATCACATTTTTTGAATCCAAAACATGTGTCACATTCTATTATTTCCATACTATAGGATTAAAAAAAAAAAATTGAATTTCATGAAGTTTTGACAAAGTTAAGGTGGTTAGACATATGAATTTTTATATTTTTAAAACTTTGTAATAAAAAATTCACAATTAGTTATTTACTTCGAAAAAAATTACAAAAAAATATGCATCACATCAGAACATGAATCTTCTAATTATATCTAAAATCTTATAAAAAAATATTATCATTTTATTGTGGTTAGGGTGGTCAGACAGACACCTACTTATTTTTTCCCTGAAATTTAAGTACTACTACATTGAAATTTTAAAATTTCACTAAATAGATTTCCTTAAAAAAAAAAAATACCTAGTAGTTTAGAAACTACATTCAATTTTCTAAAAATTCTATTCTTACATATTTTTGAAATAATTTAGATAACTTATTCAAATTTTTGCGTCAAGTTGTCTAACTCTGATTTTTTGAATTTTCATTGCCACTTAAGGGCCTATTTTTCCATGATGATCCTGCACATTCCCATATCCAATAATTCCTTGTTCTTGAACCCCAAGGTACTTTGATTTATATTTTATGATCTTTCATATCTTACTTGCTATTAGAGACATATAAATTTCCAAACAAGATATTAATTTATAATCATCATATAGCCATGAAACATTTGAGTCTCCAATCTTTTCATCTAGAAAGAATCCATATTGTATGATTTTAATAGGACCATAATTAACCTATACCTTTATATTATTTCGATTCATATTAGGCTTTCCATTAGAGTGAGGAGAGAGATCAAATTTTCTTATACGAAAAGAATTTCATATCTTATATTTTACACAACCTTTATGAATGATATTGACATGTGATTTGGGATGTGTATTAGTTGATGTGGATGTAAGAATAGTAGGATCTATGTAGGATGATGATATTTGAGGTTTCTTAAGGAGTAGGGAAATTATTGGTTTTTTAATAGTTCCCTTCCAAAATTTTAGAATATCAACAATACTAGTGATGAGTAAGGATATATTCTTCCATTTCTATGAGGAAATTTTCATACATTGATGACAATTGGATGGTAAATATTGTATTGTATATATCCAATTATGATCCAAGATAATTCTTGAAACATAAATAAAGGGAGAATGGAAGATATCAAAACCCCCTTTATCTATATTAGGGTTTCATTCAAAAGATGAGATCTAAGAATCTTGAAATAATTGTCAACCCAAGAGGTGAATTAAGTCAAGGTTAAAGGATCTTACAATATCTCCTTTATAAAAGGACAAGATGGTGAGTCAAATCGTAACTTTGGGAGAGTAAATTAGACCAATATGGAAACCCTAATTCTAGATATAAAACATGTAATGCATAAATCTAACATAAAATAGAATGAAACTGTAACTTTTCCCAACAACAAGAAGGGGATAATACCATGCACCTAGTCAAATTTAACTTTTTTGAATTCCTAACAAGTACTCATTCACCACCAAAAGCGAATGGGTCTTGGTAGGCTTACTTGGGGAGCTGTGAACCTTAAAAAAATTCTTATGCACTATAAAATTTGTTGTCGTTCAATCCCTAATAGGAACTCATTCACCACCAAAGGAAAATGGGTCCTGCTAGGTCCTTTCAAGAATCTCTAAATTTGATTTGCAACTTCTAGGTATGCTCTTCTCCTTTGCACTTTCAAATTCCTTTTTTCGGATTTGCATTTTCCAATAACCATCAAGACAAATTTGGTTGCTTGTTGGTGGATATGGGTTTTCCTTAGTCAAAACCCTTGTTGGTAATTAAACCTTTGAAGATGAATGAAAATATTAAACATGTACTTGTGTGTGAAATCATAAACTTAAGTGTGTCTAAGACTAAGATATATGTGAATGTATAGGAAATTCTATCCAATTGTGTTAGAATAGAACCCTTGAATGTAACATGAACAATACCAATGACTCACTAGAGAAGATGTCTAATCCCCTTAATAAGCCACAAATTTGAAAGTACCTCTTGTAGGCTGCAAATAGGATGATTATAGAAAATGGAATCACTTAAGAAACAAGTCCTTAGGCTTGGTTGTATGAATTGTGCATCTCCCAACACCTAGAATCCCTTATAATTCTTCATAGGCATCTATCATCAACCTTCACTAATGCTTTATTTTGAATACAAAATTATCTTGAAGACCTTGTAATGCTGCTCCAAACTTTACTTTTTCTTTCTTCTGGATAGTGAATGCTTGATCTCATGAATTTTATTTGTCTCTTAGCTTGATTTCAATATTATTCTAGTTGAAATTATGTAAAATAACCTTGTATTTATACATAATTGGAGAATTAACCCCAAAATTCAAACAATTCAAGCCAACACCAGATCTAGAAACAAACAATATTAAATTCCTTCCAACATGAAATTCAAAAAGGGGATCCTCATTAAGGGAGGACCCATTCACCACCTAGGGTGAATGGGTCCTTGCACTATTTTCTAGTACCTTTCCTTCGAGGAATGAAATAACACTAAAAACCCATGTGAAATGTGTTGATAAATGGGGGTCCTATAGAGGGAGGACCCATTCGCCACCTAGGGTGAATGGATCCTAGCACCAATTTCTAGGACGTTAAATTTTCCCAATTGAATGTTATGAAATTTGAATTATGGGTGTTGAGATAGAACCTCTAGAGGTGTCATAAATAAGGCTAAAATTTGAATTAAAGGGGCTAATTAGCTTGAATTAACCACAATTAATTAAGAGGACCCTAGATAAGTGTGAAAGTATGTTACAAAACTTTACAAAACCATAAATAAGGTACACATTAAGTACATTCCAATTGAAAAGGGGGCCATTAAGCTCCATTTATTAATAAAATCCTAGAAAAGTGTGAAAGTGTGTTACAACACTTAACAAAACCTTAGCAAGGTATAATTTAAGTGTTTTTATTTTGAAAATGGGCCTAGATTAATGTGAGTGTGTACAAAACATTACAACACTAAACCAAGGCATTGTTAAGTTAGTTTTACATCAGTTATTGCCAGATTAAGTGTGAAAAAGGACTACTTTTTTCAACACTACATTAGCCCCCACTTTAGCTGCTATATGATACTACATGAATATGCAAGAAAAAGGAAATAAATGGTATGAAAAGGATACTCATATCGATTTATTATGGAGAATGAAGCCCCCACTATAGCAACCTACAAAACTACAATATCAAGAACCACATCCTACAACACATATTCATTAGATGCTCAAAAAACCTCTTATCTAACTTCTTTGGAGAATTGAATTTGGGGGTAGATGTATTCCCCCCCTTGATTATACTTTCTTTATGGAGGTGGAATTAGGGTGACAATGAAACCACATCGAATCACTGAGGTCATAGCATAGGGTATTTACAAGTACCATACCACACAGTGATAGACAATTAGTGAGACGAGGACTAGAATTATGAATCCAATGTAGAAAATGATGCTGAAAATAGAGTCCTCTAGATCCCTTTATGGTTATTTCAATGAACTTCTCTTTTAAATGAATTTTTACTAGGGTTTTACTATATACTGATGAAAATTACTCTTTTCACTATTCATTTTACATTTACCTTGGTGTAGAGTGAGTGAGAATGCTAAGCTGGAGAGACTACAAGCTGCCAAGGTTGGATGAGATCTGCAATGATGTAGCTCAGGGCATCCTACGACACACAGTGAGTTCATTTTATTATGCTTTTCCATCATTTTCATGATTTTACTATAATTTTTTATGTAATTAGAGTAATTTTAGGATCTTAGAATAGATTGGCACAAAGCATCCCACTTTGGTGCAATGTGTCCTAATTTGGTGCAAAGTGTCCTACTTTGGCACAAATTGCCCCAAAATAGTCGAAAGTGTCTAGGACCTCCATCAAAGATGGCCTAGTGTCCATATTGTCTGAAAAGTGTCTTAGAACAACTTTAGTGATACTTAATATTTGATTTAGAAAATATTACATGTCATTTTCCTTTTAGGTTCCCCCTTAAGCCCAACAATACCTAGAGGTAGGCAGTTATGCTTCCTATATGAGTCAGTGACATGGCTTTCAGAGGATGATATTCAGTTGCTTCAGGAGTTTGGTTTCTTTTGGGTGTACCTCATGCCACCTATGAGGTACTACGATGGTATGCTACTCGCCTTGGTAGAGAGATGGGATGTAGGTACTTTCACCTTCCAACTTCTGACTAGGGAGATGATAGTCACCTTAGAGGACATTTATCACATCCTACAAATTCTTATTTGGGGTGAGCATGTGCGATTAGCTAGTGACAGATCATTTGTGCAAATGAGAGATGATATCGAGCATTTTCTAGAGTGTCTTATTTGGATTTTGAGTATCAGATCATGTGTGGAGCTTACATAGCTCCTAAATGTGTGGTCACCACTTCTGTGATAGATTATGATTATGACAATAGTTCACATTAGTCCCAAATGGTCAAGGGGCGCACCTAGATGATGGTCTAGTTCATACTATTAGAGGGATGGAGGAGCAGTAGACTATTTACACCTAGGGTTGTAGCATGCTCGCCCACCTGTATTATCATTTGAGTCGATTTTCATTTCAAGAGCTCCATAGCATCATACATTGTAGACTATTACAGATATGTTATTTTGAGCATATTACTTGTATGACGAATACAAGATTTCCTATAACAACGGCCCTAGGTGAGCCAAGGGTGTTTAGTTATCCCCTTAGATGACCATGGTAGGAGGGATACCTACTATATTGGAGGATTATAAATGATCAATTGAATGAGGATGACATCTAGTGGAGACCATATCAGTGGATACCGCAGTGAGAAAATCATTGGTATGAGTTGAACAGGCTATAGATGGAACAATTTCATTTGGGAAGACATGATTATGTGGTTAAACCTTTTTATTATGACCTTGTGATGAGATAATTTGAGCATATCCAGGTACCTCCACATTCTAGACTAACATACCAATGATCAACACAAATCATCGCCATTCATGGGGATAGTCATCGTCTTACTAGGGTTGATGTATATTTAAGTGATTCAGATGACAAGGATCATGATCTGCTCCTAGTCTCTAAGCTCGATCACGTAGGTACCACTTTTTCCTACGAGGAGTGGTGGATTATAGCTAGGCTAGCAACATTGTTCCCTCTACACCACCCTATGGGTTTTATCAAACCTCTTCTAGGTCGTGTATGAGACAAAGACAATGATCACATAGATGCAACCACTAATGATGATGATAATGTGTTTGATGTCTTTGTAGGTTCATATGAGGAGGATGATGAGGAGCAGACAGAGTCCATGAGAGAGGATACTGCTAAGACTGAGGAGGATCCAATTGCCTCCGAGAGGGTAGAGGTACCACCTATCAAATTGACCAGATTGCATCCCATGGTCAGGCTATAGATAGACATGCATGAGCACGGGGAGACCAGTGGAAGTATGCCAACTACACCATCAATATAAAGAGGGGTCATCATTGTATGGTCAAACCCCAAACAATGAATTGTAGTGTCAGGTGATGATTTGATATTTACATTTTTTATTTATGTATGCACACTTTACATATATACTTTATATATTATTATGATGGTTATTGATATTCTTTTGATTTTTATTTTGGAGGATCTACCTAAGAGTGGTGAGAGCTCTACCAGTGAGCACTCACAACACTGATGCCTCAGCTACATATCAAGGATGATATAATCAAAGAGTACGTTCCCCCACCTTCTATGGGACCACATGCAGAACTCTTCGAGTCCATGGTGATTTTGGGTGCAGCATATGAGAGGGCTAGGAGTTGCGTCAATGACCTTCCAGAAAATCTCACAGGAGTCCTAGTCTCTCGAGGTTAGACTAACAACAAGGTGGAGAGTGACCTATGGGCAGAGGTCTCAAGGTTGTGGGAGGAGCTTGTGAGGGTATAGGAGGAAAGTGATTGTATAGATCAAGAGCAGGTCGAGGCACTTGAGTGATCCCACAATGTTGGTTTACAATTTCTAGGAGATTTTGTTTTATGTTGAAATCACATATTTTTAGAAAATATAATTATTTAAGCCTTAAAAAGTTCCATTTGAATGATTCCAATTGAAGATGGTTTGATCAAACCACCTTAGATCAAACCCCCTTGGATAGAACCCCACTATTTGTAAACCATACCTATAATGGAGTCTCCTTTACACCTATCAAAATGTTGATAAAAAACCACTTTTGATTTAAATTTTTGGGGATCAATTGAATTCATTTAAATATTTTTTGTAACCATGTAGTCCTTATTATAATATTTACATAAAGTATAATTTTAAATAAATTTAATTTTATTATTAAATATATATTTTTTATTTCTTGTGAAAGTAGGTTTTTCACCGAAAATCAAGCTCTTTGTTCGGCACATGTGGAAAAATAGTAGATTATCAAATACAAAATTGAAAAATATCAGTGCACTAGATATTGAAATCCTTGATCCAACAAAAAAAAAAAGAATTTTAATACATACAAAAGAAAGTTATTTTGTATATAGTCTTCCTATGTCTGAATTGTAATTGGTCTGACTTCAAAACTTGATTAAGGAAAAAATATTCAATAAAACACTATGAAACCAAATGAAAGTGCTATATATCGTAGTTACAAAGCTAAATTTAAAAAAATTAGAATTTTATCCTTCATGGAAAAAAAAATATGTTGTATACGATGAGAATCACTCCTTATAAATTGTGGTTACTGAAAAAACTAGTTTTCGAAGGAGATGGAAAAAGAAGTACGATTTGATTCTAAATTTTTTTTTTTTTTAAATTTAAATCTATAGACAAAATTTCACAAATCACTAGTTTGCATAATCTTTAAATTCCTCATGGTTTAGCTGCTATAGGTGCCTGAAAGTGAACATTTAGTTAGAAAAACTCAATTTAGTGTCTAGTTTAGCTAAAAATTGTAAACCAATATTGTGGGATCACCCACTTTTACAAGAGGCAAGACCATCAAGGTTGGTGTAGGGAATGTGAATAAACTTGAGACAGTTTTATACTACTGTATCTCGACATCCATGGAGATTGCCAGCCCTTAAGGGGTCTGGTAAACACAAACCCTATTAGATTTTGTACTCAATGATGCATGTGTAACTAAAATTTTGATGACATATATATGAGAATTCATTTTTGTGTTTTTATGGTCTTGTTTTTAATTAAATGTCAATGTGATTCATCAAATATCTTATGTAAGAATATCTAATAAATTTTTGCATGATTTAATGCTTTATGTGATCTAATTAAACCATTTATAGTTTATTTTAGATGCTACATTGTGATTGAATATGCTATGTTAAGTTAAATACTCCTATGATCTAATGATATTAAATTCATTTAAGGATTTAAATTAGCATAACACATTGCATTTTGAATAGTATGGCGACTAAAGTAATTAAACAAATTATTTGAATAATTACCCTAGAATCTAAGATACACACATGTTATTATGTATCAAGAAGAAATAAATGTGAGATAAAATAGAAAATATCTACTTAACCTAACAACATCGCTCTAATGTAATGATTATGTGCAGGATCATCATGAAAAAATAGGCCCTTAAGTGGCAATAAAAAGATAGAAAATCAGAGTTAGACAACTTGACGTAAAAATTTGAATAAGTTATCTTTATTATTTCAAAAAAATATAAAAATAGAATCTTTAGAAAATTGAATGTAGTTTCTAAAATACTAGACCTTTATTTTTTTTTTTAAAATCTATTTGGTGAAAATTTGAAATTTCAATGTAGTAGTATTTAAATTTTAGGGTAAAAATAAGAAGTAGGTGTCTATTTGACCACCCTAACCACAATAAAATGATAATATTTTTTTATAATCATTTAGATATAAGTAGAGGACTCATGTCCCTATGTGATGCATATTTTTTAATTTTTTTTATCCAAGTAAATAATTAATTATGAATTTTTTATTACAAATTTTAAAAAATATAAAATCTCGTTTGTCTAACCACCTTAACTTGGTCAAAAATTCATGAAATTCAATTTTTTTTTTTTATTCTTATAGTATGCAAAGCATAGAATGTGACACATGTTTCAGATTCAAAAAATGTGATACCATTTGAAAGTTATAGATGTTTCTAAATCAGCCTATGAATTAGGACTTTATTCATAATTCTAATAGAAAATGAATAATAATTATTTATTAAATTCAAAGTAAAGCATAATTTATATTGGTGGAAAGCTGAGAATCTCCTCTAAAAACCCTTTTCGTTTCATCAATTTTGGGTATAAAAAAAGTCATCAGCCACATGGGCCATCATATGGCTTACATATCGCCACTTTTTGGCCTATCATGATCCTGCACATACCCTAATATTTAAAAAGAGGAAATACTAGATGTAATATCGACATAAATATGTGAAATTTATAGGTTCTCTTAGAGGTGTACCATAAATTTCTATCAATGTGTAAGCTTCAAACCCATAGATTTCTTTGATAATGTAAGGTCCTAACTAGCTAGGGCTGAATTTTCATTTTTCATTCGGTAGGGAATTGACATTACGTTGATTTTTATATAACACTAGGACACCTTTATTAAAGTCCATGAGGGATTAAATTATCATTGTAAACACATTGCAATATTTTAGAGTAATCTTGTAGATGCTCGAGAGCATTGATACACTATTCGTTGAGTATTTCAAGCTGACGCAATCATTGTTTTTTTGTAAGTAATGTCATCAATGAGCCCTTTAAGAGAAATTATCAAGGAACGAATTTCAAACTCTAAGGGAATTATTTCTTTAGTACCATATAGCATGTTACACAAAGTATTTGTAGTAGGTGTTCTAATGCTCATACGATAAGCCCATAATATGTAAGTTAATTGCATATGTTGATCTTTATTGTGTTTAATTACTGTTTTTCACAAACAAATTAAATAGTCTTGTTAGGTGCTTCTACTTGTCTATTTGATTGTGGGTAGTATGGTTTTGAATACTAAATGTTTCCAAGAATTTTTTCACATCATATTTTTTGAATGGAGTTCCATTATCTAAAACTAATGTTGAAGGGGGACCAAGCAAGCAATAATATGTTCCAATATGAAATGACATATTGCTTAATATATTGTGGAACGAAGAGGCATAGATTCTACCCATTTCATGAAGTTATCAGTTACAATAATGATAAATGTATGTCCAATGGAAGAAGGTGGTGATATATTCCCAATAAGCCAAACCCTAAACCAAAAATGGCCAAATAGGAACTTGAGCATGAAGTTTAGAGGCAAGGGCATGAATCAAATTGTTGTGTTATTGACATTTATTACATTTCTTCATGAACACAAAAGAATCTCCCTCCAAAATTCCCCCCACAAGAACCTACATGATCTTCTTCAAGTGTTATAAGGATTTTGGATTGTTTAAGACATCTAAATAAAAGGCCATTAAATGATGTTCTATATAAATAATCTATTAGGATTATGTATTTGGATGCAAGCTTTTGTATATGAGCCTGAGTGTTCTTAGTTGTAGACTCAAGAAAGGTACTATCTTTTAAATAGTTGAATAACGTTGCATACCATTCATTAGAATTATCATTATCAGACAATAACACCTCTTTTCTCTCATCGTCTATCAATGGTTTAGGGGTCATTTGAACTTTAAATGTGAATTTGATTGTCCTTTCTGAGTATGTGCAGGATCATGATGGGCCAAACAGTGGCGATATCTTAGTGATATGATGGCCCATGTGGCCGATGGCATTTTTTTAATCCAAAATCAATGAAACTAAAAGGGTTTTTAAAGGATATTCTCAGCTTTCCACCAATATAAATTATTCTTTACTTTAAATTTAATAAATAATTATTATTCATTTTCTATTTGAATTACGACTAAAGTCCTAATTAATAGGCTGATTGAAAAAAATATATAGATTTCAAATGGTATCACATTTTTTGAATCCAAAACATGTGTCACATTCTATGCTTCACATAGTATATGATTAAAAAAAAAAAAATTGAATTTCATGAAGTTTTCACCAAGTTAAGGTGGTCAAACATACGAGTTTTTATATTTTTTTAAATTTGTAATAAAAAATTCATAATTAATTATTTACTTGGAAGAAAATTACAAAAAAATATGCATCACATCAGGACATGATTCCCCTACATATATAAAATATTATAAAAAAATATTATCATTTTATTCTGGTTAGGTTGGTAAGACAGACACCTACTTCTTATTTTTTCCCTGAAATTTAAGTACTACTGCATTGAAATTTCAAATTTTCACCAAATAGATTTTTTTTTTTTAAATATACCAAGTAGTTTAGAAACTAAATTCAATTTTCTACATATTCTATTCTTACATATTTTTGAAATAATATAGATAACTTATTCAAAGTTTTACATCAAGTTGCCTAACTTTGATTTTCTAAATTTTATTGCCGCTTAAGGGCGTATTTTTTCCACGATGATCCTGCACATACCCTTATGTTAGAGTAAAAGTTTTAACTTAATTATGTTACTTAAGTTACCTTTATTCCTCTCTTAATATTTCACTTTAGTTTACATATTGTGAAATTTAATAATTATATTAATTATTAGATGTCTACCTATTAGGGTTACTTTTAGGTTTTGCATGATCTCCTTTCTTAATAATTGATCCATTGTATATTTCATTCTATTATTATGATAATACAATCTCTCATATTTCAGACCTTCAAACCCTATCTTTCTTTTTTCTCCATTCTCTTCCTTGTGATAGGTATCCCTTTGCATGCAAGTGTTCTTGGAATTTGAAGTTGGTTTTGACAACTTCTACATGGTATCAGAGCATGGACATGTTGCATGCATGTTCTTGTTTGAAGAATTTGGAGCTACGAGGGTTTGATCAGGCATTCACAGTTTTTTAGTGTGATTTTTTGTGGATCTGGGGGTTGCCTAATATTTGGACAAAACGGACCTCGCCATTGAGTTTGCAACATCCGAAAACCCCTATTTTCATATATAATATGTCCAATTTATCCTCTATCAACCGAAAAGGAAAAAAATATTTGGCCCCGAGGTCGTACGACCTTAGGGCACAAATTCCAAGGCAAAATTTTAAAAAAAAGGTCTCAATAAAATCAAATTTTAAATTCAAAGACATTAGATTTCCACAGTCCATGTCATTAAAGTGTCTTGTTTATGGATTCAACTATGTATTATTTTTGGATCAACATTTCGGATCACACTCTATGATCCATCATCAAGATGCAAAAAGAGATGGAGTAGAAAATGCATATCCAAGCCAATTATAAAGGAGGAGGAATGGGGAGTTTACACAAGAATCAAGAAGGGAACTAACAGAAGAAACAGAAAAATAAAGTAATGAATTAATAATAAAGTAATAAATTAAGAATAAGAACATACTTTAGTGGATGTATTATTAACAATAAGATATAGCTAATAATATAATTAGAAAGATAAGTGAAATATAGTTAAAAAATAAAGAAGAAAAGAAAAACAATACAAAAGTAGAGAAAATTATAAAAACAAAAGATAACAAATTAGAAAAAGATTAAAATAAAAAGAAATAAAGTAAATAATAAGAATTACTATATATATTATTAAAATATAAGAAGAAATAAAGTTACAAGATAGAATAAGATAAAAATGAAAAGAAAAATAGGAAATAAAAAGATTTACTATATATATTATTAACAATGATATATTGTTGATAATATATATAGTAAAAACAAAACAGTAATGAAAGAATAAAAAACAAAAAGAAACAAGAAAGAGTAAGAATAAAATAAAAATATAGTAAATACAAAGATTGACTATATATTATTAAAAATGGTAAATTGTTGATACTATATATAGTTAAAAAATAAAGAAAGAAAGGAAAAAAAAAACAATAAATGAAATAGGTAAAAACAAAAGGAGCAAGATGATTGAAATAAAAAGAAATATCTAGTAAAAAATGATCAACTATGCATATTATCAACAATGATATATTGTTGATTATGTTATTAATAAATATAGTAAATATAATAAGAAATAAGTTAGAAATATAGTAACAAGAAATAAAATAAGAAATATGTTAAGAAACAAAATAAGAAATATAGTGACAAGATAGAATAAGATAAAAATAATAAGAGAAATAGAAAATAAAAAGATTTACTATATATATTATTAACAATGATATATTGTTAATAATAAAGTATAGTGAAATAAATTATTAATAAAATATATCGTAAAAACCATCAAAGACAAAAAACTATCTCAAGGAAAAAGATATATATATAATACAACGAATAAATAAAATCAAAAGAAGAAAACATCTAGAAAAGGAAAGAGGCAAAAAAAAAATTCAAAATATATAAAAGGAGAAAAATTAAAAAGAAAAGAGCAAATGAAAACAAACAAGAAAAAAAAAGAGATGACAAAGAGATACAACCCCAAAGATAGAAAAAGAAGACAATGAGAGAGGAACCGACAAAAAAAATGAGGGAATAAGAGGAGGAACAAGAGAAGAGACACCACTGATGGGAGACACCGAAAGCATAAGAAAACAAGTTGACAAGAAGAGTAAGGAAAGCCGAAGGAGGGGAGGCGAAGAAGTCAGAGAGCACCAATGAGGCAAAAATAAGAGAAGGGAGAGGGAAGGGAAGGGAAGAGAAAACCCAAAAGAAAACGACAAGAGAAGAGACCCAATAGAAGGAGACCAAGGGGACTAAGAGAGAAGGGAGAGGGGGCCTCACATATTGAGGCTACAAAATAAAGAGGACTAGGAGATAAGGGGGAGAGGGAATCACAGATTGAGGCTACATAACAAAGGTTTCCAAGAGGAGCTAAAGGTCCAACTATCATCCAGGTTGAGATTAAAGGGGTGGTTGTATATCTCAATAGATTCCTTGAGCTTCCTTTTGAAAGAATTGTTTTCAATGGACAAGATTTGGGTGTTTTCAAGACAAATATGATGTTTAGAAGAGGAAGAATGGTTGGCTACGGAAGACTTGAGGACCTATTCATGCTTAACATCAGCACAGTGCTCTTTGATTCTAGTTTTAAAAGAGTGGATTGTTTCACCAATGTAAGAAATCCCACAAGAAAAAGACACCTTGTAGACCCCTGAATCAAGGTAGATGTCATTGGGGTCATTAGGGGAAGGGATGAGGTTTCTTAGGGTGGAATAGGTTTGAAAGCACACTGAATGTCCTTTCTAAGAAGGATTTTGGCAATTTTTTGAGATAAGCCTTCGATGTAAGGGATAGAGGCCGAGGGGGGAGCAGAGGGTTGTGAGGGCGAGGGTCTAGCGAAGAATTGAGATTTGGTTTGGTTGAAGATCCTAGAGATTTGTTTGATCCTATATCCATTCAAGAGGAAGACATGACAAATATAAGACAACTCATGGTTTAAGTTGTCTTTGTCGCAAATATAGAAGGCTCTCAAGGTAAGGGTTTTAAGGATACAAGCCTTCTAGGTAGGGTGGTGATGAGAGGAAGAGTGAAGATAGAGATCAGTATGAGAGTAATTTTGATAAACACTATGAAATAAGGAGCCATCTGGCTTTTTGGTAAGCAAAATATCAAGAAAGGGGAGTTTGTAATCAGATTAAATCTCTTTGGTGAAAGAGATACAAGGGTGTAAGCTATTGAGGTGGGAATAGAACTTTTCAAGAGATTCCAAGCCATGGGGCCAACACACATTTGTATCATCAATGTACTACTTACACTATTTTGGTTTGAGGGGGAAGGAGAGGAGAGAAACTTCCTCAAAGCACTCCATGTAAAGGTTGACTATGATGGGAGAGAGAGGGGAACCCATGGCCACACCATCTACTTGCTCGTAGATGACTCCCTAGAAGCAGAAAAAAGTAGATCGAAGGCATAATTCTACCAAGGAAGCCACTTCATTATTAGTCTTTCGTCTAACAATCTCCATAGAGTCAAGGAGAGGAACTTTGGTGAATAAGGACACAACATTGAAGCTGACCAAAAAATCGTTGTAGCTTAATTTTTGGTCACTGATGAAGTTAACAAAGTGGGAAGAGTCACTAATGAAGGAGTTAGATTTTCCAACAAGGGAGGAGATTAGCTTAGACAAGAAGGAGGCCGACTTATAAGAAGGGGAACCAGTTGTGTCCACAATGGGATGAAGGGGGATATCATCTTTGTGGATTTTAGGGACCCCATAAATGCGGGGAGCTATTTCAAAAGAGGGGATGAGGGACTTTTTTTATCACAGGATCAAAAGATGAGAGGGATATGGCTGATTTTACTTTTTTGAGCACCTTAGAGCAAGGGTTGGAGGGTAAGATATGATAAATCAAACAGTCAGAAAGGAGGGAAAGCATTTTGGAGATGTAATCATGCTTATTTAAGATGATGGTAGCATTACCCTTATCAGCTTTGGTAATGACCAAATTTGGATTATTTAGAAGATTGAGAAAAGAACACTGATCTATATGGGGGATAAAACATTTGGGAGGTTTGGCACATCTTAAGACAAAAGAACAATCTTGTTGAACCTCCTCGGCGACCATTGAGGGGAGGGAATGGACCACATTTTCAACTTCCACAAGAAAACCATGGTGAGCAACAGAACGGGGGGCATGGAAAACCCCAAGGCCTCATTTTAGGAGGTTGAGAGCTCCAGGATCAAGGCGAGAGGAGGAAAGGTTGATGACAAGCTTGTATTCCCAATCATGCAAGGAGGGCCGAACACCAGGCTTAGTGGTAGCATCAGTTGAAGGAAGGCAATGGATTGGACATGAAGAAAAAGGGATGGGCTTGGAAGGAGCAGGAATACGGATTGGAGACAAAACCAATTCAGGACAGGCCACGTGGTGAGAAGGAATGGGCTATTGAGAAGAAGAAATGAATATGATGGGGGTGGGAGGACAATCGACCATATCAAGCAGGGCTCGAGGCTGCTTGAGATTGGTTGAATAAGACAAGCCACAATTAATGCAAGGAACCAAAGATAGAGAACAAAGAGGGTTGGCAGCAGAGACATACGTACCAGGCAACGACGGTGAAGAGCCATTAAAATTCTAAGGGAGTCTAGAAGAAAAAGACACGAAGATGCAAGAAGAGAAGAACAACCAGCCAAAGAGTGCACACCACTAGGATAGGAAACACGTGAAGCCAAGGAACCTTTAAATTGATTTTTTAAAGGTTTTTAAATTAAAACCTACACCTCCAATACACAAGGGGGTCATCACCCACCCACCACCCAGTGACCTCCCTTCTGCCACCTGACCAGTAGTAGGTCCTGTGGGTGACCAGCACCCTGCCAAAAGCCCTTGAGGGCTTAATCCACCAACACTAGGGTCATATGAGGAACCAAGCGGCACGCCCTAACTACTGCATGCCAACCCACTTTTCAGCCATGTGACTAGGGGCTGAAGGATTTTTAGCCCTTGAGGGCTATGTGAAGACCCCCTTTGCCCTTTTTGACCTATCTTCACTAAATCGGGCGTAAAATGGGCGTTTTAGCTCATATTTTCAAACAAAAATAGGCGTTGGAAAGCTGGTTCCAAGCCTATTCTGATAATCTAGGATTTGTTTCAAATTTTGTAGTTTAGTTTTCTTTTCTTGCAGTCAAAGTCAGATGATCATTTTTGCACTCCGGGGGGGGCATAACTTGTCAATTTTCCTCCACTTTTCGGAAATGAATTGGGATCAGAAATCTCTATATGCGCTCTATTAAGATCTTCTATTATTTTTTTCAAAAAAATTACTAGGTACACAAGATTTAGTCTAAAACCTTTTTTTACTTTTCCTTGCTTTTCCACTGAAAAATCTCTATTGGGGTTTAGTTTCTTGCATTGTGGGGGGAGTTTTTTTCTTGATTTCTGTCATTTACTTCAGAAAATAATAAACTCTTCACATTAAAAATTCATTAAACCTCTCCAAACATGGCTGAAAACTCTTCTTCTTTTGAACTTCTCACACCTCATAACTATCATACTTGGAAGGCATTCATGGCAGGTCTTCTCAGATCAAAGGGGTTGTGATCCTATTTAGATATGATTCAACCAGTTTTGACATGACCATTTGAGGTTATGTAATATAGAAATAAGATGGATGAGGCTATGGGTTTGATTTCCTTACATGTTTCAGACAACTTGTTTAATCTTGATGGGTGTAATAGGCCTCTTGAAATATGGACCAAGTTCAATGATTTATTTGGTACCATCAATCAGTTTCATGCACTACAGATTGAGGCAGTGTTGACATCACTTGTACCTGATTGTTTTCCCTCCATTGAGGACTTCCTAATGAAATTCAAACAACAAAGATCTCTTCTACAAGGTTGTGGCAAGGTTAAGACTAATACATAGTGTATTTACCTAATTTTTTCAAAGATTCATGGGAACATTTAGATATTCTCATGTACCTTCCATTCCACTATGGATGCCTTGGGTGCACATTTTACCATGCCTACTTTTGAGGTTTTTTATGATGGGTTGACACAAGAGCAATCCAAGATATCATAGTTGGATGCTCTCACAAGATCACCACACCAAGCATTGGTAGCACATTCATCTTAGGGGAAGCAGAAGCAGAAGCATAAACAAAAACCAAAGACCACAGAGCATTGGAAGGATTCCAATTCATAGAACACTCTTGTTTCACCTTCTCCTAAGGGGGAATCATCGAAGAAACTCAAACCTAAGTGTTCTTATTGTACTAAGCCAGGACATTGTGAGTCCAAGTGTTATGAGAAGAAGATAGATGGATATGCAAAACAGGTTTCACATTTTACAGCTCTTCTTGAGAGGAACCATATTCATCACTCTTCTTCTTCACCATCATTCCAGATAGATGGATAGGCCCCAAATAACGGTCATGAATTATGTGCAACCACTAGTTCACATTCATCTAGATGGATACTTGATTCAAGTGCTTCACATCATATGGCATCTTCTTAGGACATGATCTCATCTTTCGAGGCTACGTCGTCACCACACATATAGATGGGTAGTAACACTTATATGAGTGTATGTGGGAAAGGTTCTATCGACATTGATGATGGTACATTCAATGATGTACTATGTGTACCATCTTTCTCCACTAACCTTCTCTCCATTTATCAGATTCCTAATAATGGGATAGGGAAGATAGCTGACTTTACACTTGATTCAGTGCACATCAGAGACATTCAGTCTGAAAACATTGTTGCAATAGGGATAGTTGATCATTCTTCCTGATTGTATGCATTCACACACTTTGGTCCACCATCTCCCTCTCTTTGTACAAGAGAACATGCAGTATCTAAGGAGGAGTTTGGTCACTTGAACTTATGTGTTCTTCCATTTGTTCATGCGTCTAGTGTTGATACTTCTACACATCTACCTCCTATTGAGATCACATCTATTCAATAGGATTCCTCTTCAATTGTGAATAATATTGTTTCTCCACTCATTGAGGCATCAAGTGCAGTTGTTGAGGAAATATTAGAGGATATTCCTTTCCTCATAGATGACAAATTCAGCACACCTATTATCCCTTCTTCATTGGAGATTCCATTTCAAGATCATCTTGAGTTGTTTGATTCACCATTTTGTTATTTAGACACTCATGTTGCAGTTTAGTTATTCAGTGAGGATCATCCAAGACTTTCATTTTCACCTCACATCCAGGGATTTCCTCTTCCTCGACCATTGGATCTATTTCCTCCTCCAAGGAGACACATTGGTTTGGTCACTGGCACATGGGTTCTTTCATTTTGGGGCATATTTGGAGTCTCCGCTCTCTCTCTTGGGGGGTATCTGATTGTATATCTACATATGTTCTTCAGAAAGTCTCTTGAGACATTCCATTTGTACTCTACTTTTACATCTCTTTTTGAAGTAGAGTTTTTCCCATGAGGTTTTCTCTATTTCTCCACTTTACAGAGATTTGGTTGCATTCGAGTACTTGATTAGGCCTATTTGTTGGGACCCTTGTTTTCTTTCATGCATTGTAGTTTATTTTTCTTTCTTGCACTGGTTTGTAGCTACACTCTTTCTGATCTTAAGGGGGGGTGTTAGAGTAAAGGTTTTAACTTAATTATGTTAATTAAGTTACCTTTATTCCTCTCTTAAGATTTCACTTTAGTTTGCATATTGTGACATTTAATAATTATATTAATTGTTAAATGTCTACCTAGTAGGGTTAATTTTAGGTTTTACATGATCTCCTTTCTTAAGGATTGATCTGTTGTATATTTTTATTCTATTATTCTGATAATTCAATCTCTCATATTTCAGAGCTCCAAACCCTCTCTTTCTTTTTTCTCCATTCTCTTCCCTATGACAGGTACCCCTTCGCCTGCACATGTTCTTGGACTCTAAAGTTGATTTTGAAAAATTCTACACTTTCATGGGATATTGCCTACCATATCGATTGTCCTTTCATGGGATGTTGTCTACCGTATATGATTCAAACTTGTCTAATGATATCATTTTAAGATCTCTATATCAAGAAAGCTTATCATGCTTTGATTGGTATGTTCCATTTATTTGTTTAATAATTAAGAGTGAATCCCCAAATATAGAGATGTGTTTAGCTTTTAACATTAACATGGCATGTATACCAGATATTAAAGCCTCGTATTTTGTATTATTATTTGTACATAGGAAGTTTAGATGGAAAGATAAGGGAATATGCTTACTTGAAGGAGGAATTAATATAACTCCTACTCTGGAGCCTGTTCTACACTTACAATCATCGAAGTACAATTCCCATGTTTCTTTATCTTTTTGAATAGCTAGCCCATTCTCATCTAGGAATGAGTCTATATTACATATTTCTAGGGAAGAAGGTGCATCAGCTAAGTGGTTAGTCAAGGCTTGTCCTTTAATTTCTTTTTGTGAGACAAACTTAAGGTCAAATTCGGTTAACAACATAACTCACTTAGCTAAGCATTCTGATAAATCCATCTTAGTAAAATGATGCTTTAAAGGATCAATTTTTTTTATGACATGGATTTCGGCATTTAGTAAATAATGTCTCAGTTTACTAGTAGAAACTCAAGAGACAAACATTATTTCTCTATCATCATGGAAAGTGTCTCATAATCAATCAAGGTTTGGCTAATGTAATAAACAGGATGCTCTTTACCATTATCATCTTGTTAAGCCAACAATGTTGTAAGAGCATGGGTCAATGCCATAGTGTAAAGGATGAACGGCTTGTGTTGCATAGTAGGCTGTAAAATAGGTAGAGTAACAAGATAATATTTCAAACTCTCTAAGGATTGTTTACAATCCTCATTCTACTTAAAATGAACATCCTTTTTAAGGATTTGTGTGAATGGTAATGTTTGATCTGCTAAGTAAGCTACAAAATTATGGATAGAATGAAACCTATCTTGTAACATATGTAATTGAGAGATGTTTCTAGGAGGTTCAATGCTAATAATAGCATCAATTTTTGTCGTGTCCACCTCAATGCCCTTGTGAGATATGATAAAAACTAAAGGTTTTCCACTATCTACATGAAAGAAAAACTTCCTTAGGTTCAATCTCATGTTGTAATTTTTCATTCTCTCAAATATTTTATGAAGAATATTTACATGGTCTTGTCAAGTTAAATATTTGGCTAGAATATCATCAACATAATAATCCAAGATCTTATGTATGTAATCATGAAATATCAATCTCATTGCATGTTCATATGTTACACGTACATTTTTCAATCCAAAAGGAATGACTACCCAAAATAATGTTCCCCAAGCTCTAGTGAAGCTTTTCTTGTATTGATCTAGAGGATTGATAAATATTTGGCTATATCCGGAAAATCCATCCATGAATTAGAACAAAGCATATCCCATAGTTCAATCTACTATCATGTCAATATTAGGAAGGAAAAATTCATCTTCTAAAGATTCTTTATTTAAATCTCTAAAGTCCATGCACATCCGAAAATAATTATCAAGTTTCACAACTATGACAATATTTGAGATCCATGAAGAATATCAATACCTGTCGAATGAAGCCAATGTCAATAAGTTTCTCAATTTCAATTTTAACTAGTAAGGTTATCTTAGGATTAATCTTTTGTATTTTATAATGCACTAGTTTGGTATCTTCTGTAAGGACTATGTTATGTGTTACAATCTTAGAATCAATTCTCATAATGTCTAAGTAAGTCCAATCAAAGAGTTCATGAAATTCATGAAGTAAAGTTGCATGATCTTCTTGTTTATCTTCATCAAGGCAGTTCCCTAGTTGAATTACTTTCTCCTCATTATTTATATAAATTGGTATGTTGACTGTATCTCTCAAATTAATTTATTTTTGTTTTTCCATTTCAAGATTATATTCCTCTTTATCCTTGATACTTTCATTTCTTTCTTTTTCTTCATCGTGTTGTTTAGTGCTAACCATAGCACATGTAACCTATTTCTTGGTGAGAGGGATGAATGATTTATCATAGATTTCTAGTATTTATTTCAAAGCTTCAACATCCTTAAATTATTCCAAAGAAATAAGAATTTACATCGATCAACTTGAGATGCCTCAAGGTGAGAGTTCAGTTGCTAGAGTTACATATGATAGCGTTGATGTTGAGCGAAGGTTTTTTTGTTGCCTGCATTATCTTAGAAGGGAAATACCCCAAACCACTTTTTTTTCTTTTGTGTTAGGCTCTATAGGAATATAAATTCCTTGCTTTTTCTTCCCACATCCTTTTCCATTATAATGAAGTTGGTTCATAAGCTCATAACCTCTTTCATAAATTATTTCCATTTCTTTTAATTTTGGTGGTTGTTGATTGTCTATCTCATCAAAAAAAATTTTATAGCTCGTGTCTTCTTCCAAATTAAATGATGTAGATGGTTGTCATATGTCTTGAGTTTTTCATTGACATTATCATTGGTTGCTTCTTTTTTTCAGTATCTTTTTTTGTTACCTTATATTCTCTCATGAATTTTGGTGTGAAATCCAGGGAACCCCAATGATCTTTTGTGAAATTAGTAAGTTCATCAATGTTTGTTTCATGTTCTTTTTATTCTTTTCTCACTTCTTGTTATATACTAGATTCCAATGCTTCTAAAGGATATCATCCTTCTCTCTTAGCCATCAAGCAACTTTTAGGTTTTGGATCAGCTTTTAGTGTGTAGACTTTGTTGTTATAGATATACTTCATGACACGATGCAAAGTAGAAGTCACACCATTCATTTCATGAATCCAATGTCTCTCTAAAAGGAGATTATAAGAAAGATCTTTAGGCATAATGTAGATCAGAGTTGGTAAAGTTACATTCCCAACTCTGATTGGTAATGTGATGACTCTGAGTAGTTGTTTCCCTATGTGATCAAATCCACGAATAGATAAATAATCAAGTTTAATATTGATTTTACTTACTTTGATCTTTTCCAAACGGCTCACACTACACACATTTAGGGTCGAACTATTGTCAATAAGGGTTAAATTTATCACAATTTGATCGATATGGAATATTATTTTGAAGGCTTCATATTTCTTCTAAATTTCTAAGGGGGGTAACTCACTCTGGTGAAAATCTATGTCCAAGTTCATATCATTCATTCCTTGAATTAACACTACTACATCATTTGAATTAGTGTTAGAAGGAACCATAGCTTATGGAAAGCCTCTTGAAGAATGTTATGATAACTAGGTGATGTTTGAAGTAGTTCCCATTTAAAAATCTTAGTAGGAGTATTCTTAAAGAGTTCAACAAGATTATATTCCTTTCCATTGTTTGTAGTCAAACGAGGAGCACTAGGCAAGATAGGATTAGGCAAGGGTAGTGAAATAGGAGATGTTTGTTGTTTCATATTGTTTCTTGTATTGTTGTTATGTGCAACAGTATTATAATTATTTTTTTGTGAAGATTTACCATTTTCAAGTGAAATCTTGTTTTTCAGTGGTTCAAGGATGAGGACACATTTATTTTGAACTTATGGCTTTTGAGGAGGATAGATTATGAGTTGTGATGTGATGGTATTTAACATCTTTGTATTTATTTTTTGTCATGACAAGCCTTAGTGGATGAACCTTGTGAGATGAAGTCCTCAAGGGACTCATCTAGCATGTCAAAGTCATCACTGCTAAAAGGCTTGAGAGATAGGTTAACCATTAAAAGAAAACTTGACATAACATTGCTTGATGTTCTCATTTTTTTTGTCTTTTGTTTCTATTTTCTAATGAATGAAAAATGCAATCTAACTTATCTATGAATGCAATAATACTGAAAATGCAGAATTCTAATGCTACTTTTAACTGAAATATAAAAGAAATTATTTTCCCAATGTTGCTAAATCTAATAAATAAATAGGAATTTAAATACAAAAAACTATGTTTCTGACTGTTAATTCTAAGATTTTAGAATAGAGATAAAAATTCTTATCAGAAACCAAAAAATAGTCATACTTTTTGTTGTCAAAAGGTGTTTAGGGACCCATTCGCCACCAAACATGAATGGGTCCTATCTTAGGTATTTGCAAGGATCAAAACCTGAAATAGAAGCTTATGCACTATAAACTTTACTACCCTTCAATCCCTAATAGGGACTCATTCACCACCAAAGGAAAATGGGTCTTGCTAGATCCTTCCAGGAATCTTTGAATTTGATCTACAATTTCTAGTTCTTCTCTTCTCCTTTGCACTTTGAAATTCCTATTTTTAGATTTGGATCTGCCAATAACCTGTAAGACAAATTGGGTAGCTTGTTGGTGGATAGAGGTTTGCCTTAGTCAAACCCCTTTTTGGTAATTAAACCTTTTATGATGAATGAAAATTTGAAACATGTAATTGTGTGTGCATTCCTAATCTTGAGTGTGTCTAGGAATAATATATATGTGAATGTAAAGGAAATTCTATCCAACTATGCTACAATAGAACCCTTGAATGTAACATGAAAAATGTCAATGACTCACCAAAGAAGATGTCTAATCCACTTAATAAGCCACAAATCTGAAAATACCTCTTGTAGTATGCAAATAAGATGATTATAAAAGATGGAAACAAGTCATTAGGCTTGGTTGTATGACTTGTGCATCTCCCAACACCTAGAATCCCTCATGATTCTCCATAGGCATCTATCATCAACCTTCACTAATGCTTTATTTTGAATACAAAATGAGTTTTAAGACCTTGTAATTCTGCTCCAAACTTAACTTTTTCATGCTTCTTGATAATGAATTCTTGATCTCATGAAAGTTCTTTGTCTCTTAGCCTGCTTGAAATCTTCTTCTAGTTGAAATTATGTAAAATAACCTTCTATTTATACATAATTGGAGAATTAACCATGAAATTCTAACAATTCAAGCTAGCACCTGGATCTAGAAATAAACATTATTAAATTCCCACCAAAATGAAATCCAAAAAGGGGGTCCTCATTAAGGGAGGACCATTCGCCACCTAGGGAAAATGGGTCCTGCCACTATTTTTTGGGACATTACCTTAAGGAATGAAACAACACTTAAAACCCACATGAAATATACTGATAAAGGGGGGTCCTATATAGGGAGGAACCACTCACCACCTAAGGATAATGGTTCCTAGCACTAAGTTCTAGGACCTTGACTTTTTCCAATTGAATTTTATGCAATTTGAATTATGGGTGTCGAGATAGATCCTTCAGAGGTGTCATAAATAAGGCTTAAATTTGAATTAAAGGGGTTAATTAACTATAATTAACCATATTTAATTAAGAGGACCCTAGATAAGTGTGAAATTATGATACAACACTTTACAACACCATAAATAGGGTACACATTAAGTGCATTTCAATTGAAAAGGGGCCCATCAAGCTCCTTTTATTAATAGAATCCTAGAAAAGTGTGAAAGTGTGTTACACCAATTTACAAAACCTTAGCAAGGTACAATTTAAGTTTTTTTAGTTTGAAAATGGGCCTAGATTAATGTGAATGCGTACAACACATTACAACACTAGAAACCAAGGCACTAGTAAGTTAGTTTTGCATCAATTATTCCCAAATTAACTATAAAAAGGACTACTTTTTTTGACACTACAATGCTATATGTTAGATCAAAATTAATGAAATGTAATAACTTATTTTTTGACCAATTAGACCATCATTAATTATAAGATTAATTATCCTAGAAAACTCACATTTTACACTATCATAAGCCTTACTAGTGATAATTGTTGGAACTGTATATGGAGATATCCTACAAAGATATAGAGGCCAAATGGAAAACACAAAGATATAATATCAATATGACAAGAGTAAATTATATTCTTATTGATTATGGAAATAGAATTCAATATACAATGTATGAGAGACCCTTGATTATATAGCCAAGGTGAGACATAAGATGCCATAAGATTATGACAAGTATCTTAATCTTATTATATTAGACAACTTATCATAGCTACCTAGGAAAAGATAAAATCTAGATATTAAAAATAATTCATCTAGAAATATTCCTAGTACCTAAGTAAACATAACATGTGAATAAGTCCTCTAACTCTCCTAGTAATGGTTTAACTAGGTACAAGACTTTATTCACATGAACACCCCACAAGAAGTGCAACTTAGGGAAGATGAAACTAATGCAAATGATGAAAAGATGCAAGGATGGATCCCAAATGTAATAAGCCATAGGTACCCATGTACATATAGAAATGTAATCTCTCACAAAAAAATAAAAGGAGAAAACCCAATGGGACAAAAATCCTCCCCAAAAGAGAGATGAAAGATAAAAAAGATCACAATGATGCATCAAAAGGCCACAAACCCATACGAGGAAGAAGAAACCCCCATAAGAGAGAACAAGAGAGACCATGAAACCCCCCTCAATGGTGAGTCTCTAAGAATAGTAGAAGCTTGATATTGAATATTGAAGATGATCCAAGCTTGTTGAACAATATTTCTCTCCTTAGGAAGAAAGAAAACCAAGAATGTGTTAAATATTTCTTCTCAATCTTGAAAGGAAGATAATGAAAGAAAAATGATTTAAGATGTCTCTAAAGCATGCTCAAGTACCTCCCTGTCGATGTCAAAAGCTAACACACTCCAAATAGGCATTATAGGCCACACTTCTAAAGAGAAAATTCCAAAATCTAGGAGACATGATTCTAGAACACAATCCAAAGAAAAATATATCTCCTCTAAACACAAAGAATCCTCCTCTAAATGTTGTCAAAAAATCTCCACACTCATGTAAAATTGTAAAGTATGACCATGTAGAGAATGAACAAGAGGGTTACAGTGTTCCCTCGCAACAACTGAAGAAGGATCATCTCTGTCAAAGAGAAGACTGAAGAAATCAATGAGGTCTCCTAAATCTGAAATATGAAACTCCACAAACAAGTTTAAAATACCTACTAAAAAGCCATCAAAAGTAAACATATCTAGATGATAATTCATGTTGTGCTGCACTAAATTGCAAGAAGTCTTATTTGTAGCAACACAACCATCAACAACTTCAATAATAGATGGAGGAGATGAAATGCATGGCTCAAGAACTAGATTTTATGTGAGTACTCCCAAAGTCAGGAAGCCAAATGTCTCCTATAAATCATGGTTCACATTAGAATTGTGATAAATAGTCAAAGAAACAATGTCACCATTAGAATAAAAATCTGAAAATGTATACAACCAAATTGAATGATCAACCATCCTAGTGGCAATAATTTCTCTACTCTCCAAGTCTCTGAAAGGAAAATAAGAGGTGGGGAATATGCTTTCCTAATGCTAAAACTAAAGAGGAGAAGTTCAAAGAACCGTTATTTAAAACTTTCTTACATTTGAGATGCACATACATAGTAAGACAAGAGCAACATAAATAAAACATACATAAAGATAACACCATATATACATGGGAAAACCCTTATGGGATAAAAATCCACCACACCAAGAAAAGTCACTTTGTACTATAATAAATAGATTACATACAAAATTACAGACTTCACTCTCTGATAGTTATCTCATAGCAGTAGAATTTAGTTTGAACACCCTCACTATTTCAATGCTATTACTGCATACAATGAGTCTCGGCTTTCACTGTCACCTTAGTCTCTATGCCTATATCACTTCAACAGCCAAAGGGGGAGCTAATTTAATTCCATACTTCACCATCAAGCAACTAGATCTCTGATCAGATCGCCCTGTAATCACACATCGGGTTGCTGAGGCATTTAATTATCTTATAGAGAGTTATCTAGATTTGGATTTTCTTAGTCACTAAATCATATCTTATAGTTAATGCACATATTGCTTTCATAGATTTAAATATTTTACCAATAACATTTGATTTACAACAGTGATGTAAAATCAATGAATGAGATCATGCCACGTGTCATCACACCATTCATCCATCGCTTTGACTATCAAAATGGTCAACTATTCCCTAAGCTTCTCCTACCATTTTACCATGGCATGGCTTGATGGCCACCATGGTATGGTGATAACTGTCTGGTCACCAGACCACTAGAGACTACCAAGACACACATACACATCTTGTGCAATTTTGGGGAATAAAAAAAGCATCTACTATATTCCCAATAAGTTTCTCTAAAATGACACATGTTCGAAGCCTGCACACCTTGCATGCCACCAAGTGTCAAACACTCAAACATTTTTTCTTGGTTCACAAGAGTTTGTCAGTACTCACCTCAACTGAGCATGAAATTAAATGAGCACCGTTGGAAGAGTCAAATCACAACCGTAGATCAAGATCTCCTCGGTACACTATGTTGTGGTCCCCACTATCGTCCGAGTCCAAAACACTTCCATCTTCCATTGGTCCATCAATGTATCCCAATGAAGAGTTCCACCGATGACCCCAAGTCACATCGATAGAGATTTTATTGCATATTAGCATATCGGTGAGACAACACATTGTCACTCACCGATATGTGACCGTTATGCCGATGAAGCCAAGGTTCATCATGCTACCACCAAAGAGAACAAAGGACTTCACGGTATGGAGGGTAAATTTGTCAAGTCCTTAACAGAGGTTCAAGCTAGCATGTTGAGACCCATTTTCCAACAAGCTCCCACTTGACAAAGACTTACTATCTTCCTCCATACTTCAAATTTACTAACGATCATAGGACCCAAGGCCCATCAAACTTGCACACCATCTGAACTTGTTCATTCTCACTGGCTTCGTAAAAGCATCAACAACATTCTTCGGAGTATCCACCTTTTGTAAATAGACCTTTCCATCCTCCACCATATCTCGAACAAAGTGAAATTGTACATCGATATGTTTCATCCTAGGATCGAAAGTTAGATTTTTTGCTAAATAAATGACACTCTGACTATCACAGGAAATAGTAATTTTCCGTGTATCAAAACCAATATCAAAATACAAACAACCAAGCCAAAATAATTCTTTATAGGCATGCATTGCTGCCATGTATTCTTCCCTCATAGTAGACAAAGTGACTACAACCTGTCACTTGCTCATCCAACTGATTGCACCACCATTTAAGATGAAAGTATATCCACTGGTGGACCTTTTGCATTCAATGTCCCCTGCCTAATCAGAATCCACATATCCAAGAATGTTGAGAGTCCTCTATGAACCAACCAAATTTCCATGGTAACACAAAGCATATTTTGAGGTACCCCTTAGATATCTAAACACTCTTTTCACAACATCCCAATGTGTCCTTGGATTTTCCATAAATCAACTAAGTACTCCCACTTCTTGAGCAATGTATGGCCTTGTACAAACCATTATATACATTAAACTGTCAAAAACACTTGCATAAGGCATCCTAATCATGTCCTCCATCTTAGTAGCAAATTTTGGACAATCTTCGATAGATAGCTTCATTCCCTGTAAAACTAGAACAACTAACTTCTTGCAATCATTCATACTAAATCTCTCTAGAACAATGTTAATATACTTACTCTAGCTAACCAAAAGCTTTTTGTTTGTTTGGTCCCTGGTTATTTCCATCCCCAAAATATACCTTGTTGCACCCAGATCTTTCATTTCGAACTTTTCAGACAACTGAGACTTAAGATCACAAATCATAGTCTTACTATTTCCTATGAACAACATATCATCCACATACAATGTAATGATAAGAACATGATCATTTTAAGATTTTTAAAACACACAATGATCAAATTTTGATCTCACAAATCCCATTGACAACACAAAGATGTCAAATTTTTGGTACCACATTCTAAGTGATTGTTTCAAACCATAACGAGATTTATTTAACTTATAGACCAGGCTTTCTTCACCTTTTTCAATGAAGTACTCAAGTTGGGACACATAAATTTCTTCTTCCAACTCTCCATGAAGAAACGTTGTTTTCACATCAATCTGCTAAATCTCTAAGTCATACGAGGCTGCAAGTGACAACAAAAATATGATAGATGTTAGCTTGGCTATAGGGGAAAAAAATTCTCCATAATCAATTCCCTCTACCTGGGAATATCCCTTTGCAACCAAGCTTTCTTTATACTTTTCAGCACTACCATCTAGACCAGACTTCTTCTTAAATACCAATTTACAGCCAACAGGCTTTCACCCTTCATGCAAAGGCACCAAATCCTAGGTTTAGTTCTTCTTCAATGATTCCATATCTTCATTCATGGCTTCCAACCAATAATTTGAATCAAACATATTAATCACCTCTTTCACAATCCTAGGCTCATCAGTGCTAGTAATTAAATCAAAGGCATAGTTTGAATCTAACATAGAGAATCCATACCTATCAGGTTGATGTATTTCATGTGTAGACCTTCTCACTGGATGAGGTTGTGGTTCTTCTTCTTTAGAACTCTCAGAGCTGCTAGAGCTCTCCTCAGTTTCAGGTACACCATGTAGTTCCTCTTTTTCTAGAGTTTGAAGAATGTCACCTACATTATTTTTTTCCCTTTGATTTGTCTCTAGTCGTGGATCAGTAGTTGAAGGCTTCAACTCACAAAATATTACACTTCTATTATACCAAACCTTCTCAGTATCATGATTCCAGAGCTTGCATCCTTTCACACCAATGCCATAGCCGATGAAGATACATTTAACAACCTTGTTTTCCAACTTAGATCTTTTCTCATTCGGCACATATGCATATGCCTCACAACCAAAGACACGAATATGTCTCAGAGAGGGCTTCTTACTAGACCATGCTTCCAAAGGTTTTTTTTCAATAAGAGCATAGAAAGGTGATCAATTTACTAGGTAACATACTGTAGCCATAGTCTCACCTCAGAACTTCTGATCTAGACCAACACTACTCAACATGCTTCTTTCCTTTTCCATCACTGTCTTGTTCAACCTTTCAGTAACACCATTCTGTTGTGAAGTATAAGGTGTAGTTTTATTCCTTTTAATCCGATGGTCTTTGCAGTACCTTTTAAAATTTGTAGAACAAAACTCACCGCCATTATCCATCCTCAAACATTTGATTTTACTTCTAGTATGATTTTCTACCAAAGTTTTAAATTCTTTAAATTGACCGAACACTTCTAATTTAGTCTTAAGAAAGTATATAAATGACCTTCTCAAATAATCATCAATAAAAGAAACATAATATCTAGATTTCAATAATGAAGGAACATTCATTGGACCAAATACATCAGAATGAACATAATCTAGTACACCAGAATATTTATCAGGACTCGAATAAAATGAAACATGATATTTCTTTCCATAAATGCAATGTTCACAAAAATCGAACTCAACATTATAATCAACAAGCCCTTCAACAAGATTTTTATTTTTCAAGGTTTTTAAAACTTTCTCACCTATGTGACCAATTCTATGATGCCACAACATGGTCTTCTCCACTGGGAGTTTCACCTCCAAGGAATTTGCACTCGTAGGAGTGACAATCTTCTCCTCTGCACGAAGAACTTTTCTTGTCATATAAGAGATGTTCTTGCATTGAACAACACATGCATCCAACTTGTACAGAGTGCCATTTCGTACACCCATAGCCAGAACCATTGCACCTCTAGTCATCTTACATCCTTTACTCGAGAAAGAAACTTCCACACCATAATCCTTCAGCTTACTGACAAAAAGTAAGTTATGAGCTAAACCTCATATGTCTAGTACATCACCAATCCCTTTGGTTCTTCCATCGAGGAATTGTATTTTGACTCTTCCATGGCCAACAATCTCTAGAGTTGAGTCACTTGCCACGTACACCTTTCCACCATCATACTTTTTCATATTTAGTGAACCACTCTCTATGAGACGTCATATGGAAATATGCACCTAAGTCAATCAACCAAACACCATCTAATTCCTGAGTTTCCAAGGCTACAATGAAGGCATTTACATCACTTTGAGAAGAGTCATTCATAGAAGAGTCATTGTCAGAAGAGTTATTCTTCTTCTTCTTCTTCTCTTTGCAATCCTTTCGAATATGACCAGGTTTCCCATAGTTCCAACATTTCACCTTGGAATTTTTACCAAGAGACTTTGATCTCCCTTTAGATTTGGATTTAGAATTCTTCTCCTTCTTCTTACCTTTCTCCTTCAATCTACCTCGAATAGAAAGAGCCATTTTGGCCATCTCTGAAGACTTCCTTCGTATTTCTTTTGACAACAATGAGGAAGCAACATCTTCCATATTGAAAGTAGTAGTTGTACCTCCAATATCCATTACTAGATGATCCCAAGTGTCATGTAAGGAAAATAACATACGCATGCAATGATCCTCATCCTCTATCTTCATACCCATAGATGCCAACTGAGCAACACTCATATTAAACGAGTTTAGATGGTCTACAATAGATGCACCTTCTTCCATCTTCAAGGAGTACAAATTTTTCCTTAGGAATAACTTATTCACTAGAGACTTTTCCTGATAAATATCACCAAGTTTTTTCCATAATGAAGCTATAGTCTTCTCCTCATGAACATTCAAAAGTACAAAATCGGCCAAACAAAGTCTTATCAAGCCTCTAGCTTTTCTATCTGCAAGATCCCAATCTTCTTATTTCATACTTTGTGGCATAGTTCTAGACATAGCAATCTAGAGGTCTCTATCCACCAACAGGTCTTCCATTTTGAGTTTCCATAGCTCAAAATTGCGCCCATTGAATTTTTCAATTTCTTCTCTACCTGAAGTACTCACCATCTCAAACATTAGATTCATTAAAGGGTTCTCCCTTTGCAAGACTCCCATTGAAATAGGGTTAGCACAAAAAACCAGCCTTACTAACAAGGATAACACAATTGGCCAAGCTCTAAAATCACTTGAAAGGAAAATTAGAGGTGCAGAATACACTTTCCTAACGCTAAAACTATAGAGGATAAGTGCAAAGAAACATTATTTAAAACTTTCTTACGTTTGAGATGCACATACATAGTAATCCAAGAGTAACATAAATAAAACATACATAGAGATAACACTAGATATATGTGGGAAAACCCTTATGGGAGAAAAACCCACCACACCAAGCAAAGTCACTTTTTATTATAGTAAAAAAATTACATACAATGTTAAGGACTTCACTCTCTAATAGTTAGCTCACAACATAAGACTTTAGTTCGAACACCCTCACTGTTCCAATGCTATTACTGCATCTTATGAGTCTCAAATTTCACAGTCACCTTAGTCTTTATGCCTATATCACTTCAACAACCAAAGGGGGAGCCAGTTTAATTCCATACTTCACCGAAAAGAAACTAGATCTCTGATCAAATCGCCCTGCAATCATGCATCAGGCTGCCCAAGCATTTAATTTTGTTATAGAGAATTACCTAGATTTGGATTTTTTAAATCGCCAAATCAGATCTTACAATTAATGCACATATCTCTTTCATAGATTTAAACATTTGACCAATAACAGTTGATTTACAATAGTGATGTAAAATCAACACATGAGATTGTGCCATGTGTCCTCATGCCATTCATCCATCACATTAACTATTGAAATGGTCAACTATGCCCCGAGCTTCTCCTACTGTGCTACTGTGGCATGGCCTAACAACCACCATGGTATGGCGATAACCGTTCGATCGCCAGAATACTAGAGACCACCAAGACATGTGTACACATCTTGTGCAATTTTGGGGAATCAAAAAATCATCTATAATATTCCCAATACGTTTCTCTGAAACACCGACACATGTTCGAAGCCTACACACCTTGCATGCCACCAAGTGTCAAAACACTTAGACAATTTCGCTCGGTTCACAAGAGTTCGTCAATACTCACCTCAATTGAGCGCAGAATAAAATGAACACCATTGGATTAGTCAAATCGCAACCATAGACCAAGATTTCCTTGGTACACTATACTATGGTCCCCACTACCATTAGAGTCCAAAACACTTCCATCTGCCATCGGTCCATCGGCGTAGCTCAGTGAAGAGTTACACCGATGACCCCAAGTCACACCAATAAAGTTTTTATCACATATCAGCATATCGGTGAGACAACACATTGTCACTCACCGATATGCAACCATTATGTCAATGAAGTCAAGGTTCATCACGCTACCGCCAAGAGAAGGAAGGACTTCACGGTACGAGGGGTAAATTTGTCAAGTCCTTAATAGAGGTTCAAGAATGAACAACATATTACTCCCATCTCCACCATGTATAATCTGATATATGGAAAGAAGATTGTTCATCAAATGAGGAACACACAAAACATCCTAGAAAAAAACTTCCCCAAAACTAATAGAACCCTTTCCAAGTACACTCATGTATGCCTTGTTTCCCATCAAAATATGATACATAGTACAAGGCTCAAAAGAAGAGAATATAGACCATGAAGATGTCATATGATCAGACATTATAGAATCTAGAAGAAATCTCCTTGATCCATGACCTAAGAAATCACAAAGAGAATGTCCTTTATTTCCTAATGTAGAAGATAAACCATCTTGACCTTTTTCCTTATTAAACTCTTTTGAAGAAGAAGAAGAGAAGTGATTTGGAAATTCATGAAGGCAAATCAATCTGATTCTTTTTGAGAAGATATTTCAACTCATCAATATCCTTCCTATAACAATAGTGTTCTTTGTGTCCTTCCTTCTTACAATATGCACAAGTAGGTCTCTCCTTATTAGATGTTTCCCCCTTAGATGAGGAATTTTTATGTTCTTTTGTGGAATTAAAAGTGCATTGTGTGTTCTTTGTAGGCTTGTTCTTTTTATTTTTTATGCCACTTGAACACTTCTCATCCTTTGCAATCAAGGTATTGTATTTTGAATACTTCAAAGCACCCATTTGAATAAGCTACCTTATTATTCTCCCTAGTGAGTTGCATAGAAAAATCCTCAAAGGAAGGTATCTTAAACTCATTCCCAAAAGCATTTTTTGTAGAATAAAGAGTAGACACAAACATTGAATATTCTGGTCCTAGCTTTGAAATAAAACTTAACATGAATTATGTATCTAATTATTCAATTTTAAAATCCTTAAATTGTGTTCTTAGTGACTTGAATTTGGTGAAGAATTCATGTATGTTGTCAACATTACATGAATTGAGACTTAGTAATTCATTCTCCAACAAATGTCATTGAATTTCATCTATTTTCCCAAATAAGTTTGACAATATAGTCCACATAGCCATGGGTGTATCCAAGTGCTAAATGTGAAAAAACAACTCAAGAGAGACAAACAAGAAAAAATACACAATGAATTCTTCAAAACTATAAAACTACTTATTCTTTTTAGCTTCATCATATTTTGGTTCACCATTAAGCCCATGAACTATCCTATAGAACCTTTTAACTCTTACAAACTTGTTCATTTCAAATTTCCATTTAGAATAGTCATAAGGTGTTACAAGTTGAATTATAGATGTCTCCATGATGAAACAAGAAGGAAAGAACACAAATCAAAAGTAATTCAACCACAACCACAAGGAGAATCCCCCTCCCCAAATTCACTCAATCAAAGAACCCCTCCAAAAATATATGAGCTTGGCACTCTATGACTAGTGTGATTACAATTGCCACTTGCTAACAACAGTGAAGTGGTCATGATATTGGTACATGGAAATGATGAAATTGGCCATAGAATCAAGTACAATTTTTGGTACAAAATGAGATCAATTGGATCATAACATTGAAAAGTACACAAAAAAATGCATTTTCAAAAAAATGCACCCAAAATTGCTACCGTAGGAGTGAGAACAAATCTCTTTAAGGTTCCTAAAATGAGAATGATGCAACAACACCTGTGAAAATCTATAATTTTTGAAAACATTCTTACAAAAAGGAGGTTTTGAGTCTTCTTTATGAGTGTTTGAAGATCAAGTTCCAAAATAAAAACATCATTGGAGAGGGGGGTCAAATTTTTTTATGACCTTGTTGATGCAGTGATGAAATTAGCTATCAATGTGATTAAATTTAAGGTCTAAATGGATGCGGGCACTAGAATTCATCCCTAATAAAAAAAAAATTATGGTAGCTTGAAATATTCTCTTTCCTTGTCGATTCGATAGAATCATTTTGAATAACAAAATATTCTTTATATTTTTTTGTGGTTTTATTAAACTGATTAGAAGTTTAAAACTATTGGTTGTTGGTTTTGCATGGAGCCATGAAAGCTTATGGAAGAATTCCATGTGCAAAAAAAAGGATAGACCATACCTTGTTGCAGGTACGTGGCACCCTACGCAGGTAGGGTAGGATCTGCAAATAAAAATCACCGTAGATTTTTTTTATTTTTTTAATAATTTTTTTTGAATTTATTTCTACCAAAAAAAAAAAACAAATTGAAAAAAATAATAAAAAAATTAAATATATATATATATATATATATATATTTGTGCTAGATTTTTCTTAAATTGTTGAATAAGATTGTATTGGCCTTTGGAAGTAGGTAAAGGAGGCTCTTGGATGATATTTTTACTATTTATCATGGTAAGAAAAATATAGACACCTAAAATTATCTATACCTAATGGAATCAACCCTATCCTATCCATTAAAATAGTAAAAAATTGTAATTAGTTAACTATTTCATCCTTTATCTTTACATCTCCACCTTAATTAAATAAATTTACATTTTACTTGTTAATTTTAACCTTATTCCCTAGATCCTCCAACTAGATAAATTTTAATTAATTAATTTAGGCTAATTCATCTTCATTACTATTTCCTTTAATATGTAAAGCCTCGCCATCCTCAATCCATGCCCACTTAATCCTATCCAATAAATCCATCTACATGGATAAAAATACAAATGTTTCATCACTTCATAAGTGTGCCTACCCCATTCATGCCCCCACATGTGTGAGTGTGGCTAATCACCCTACTCCTTCACCACTCATGTGTAGAAATCCTAGCTCTTAAATATTTTATATGAGAACACATATGGGTGTGTATCTAACTCTTATACCTCATGAGAAACTTTTCACATGACTAAAACTTCAATCCATTCCTCAAATCCTAGCCCTCGACTAATAATGAATCTGGGCTCTTGATTTTCCTAGTGGAAAATATATAAATTCGAGGACTCCACTTTTATTTGATCATTTACTCATATCCTAACCAAAAATATTATTTTCTAATCCTCTTTTTCTATTCTATCACTATGCTATAATTTTCAATATCTACCATCCTAATCCCAACAAAATGATATTTCATTACTTAGGAACCACATTCCACCATCCATCAACATATCAAAAGGAACATGTAAAATAGAAAAAGGTTGCACTTTATGTTATCTCAATTGGAGGAGCAAGATAAACAATGTTAAAAGGTTTCATTATTGCTTGGAATATTTTTTTCTTACCCTTATTTTTTTCTCATCTTCAAACATAATTAGGGGATTTAATACTTATGGTAGCTATTTGGCAATGAGAGTGTTGAGCTTAACCAACTATGGAATCATATGTGTGAAAAATGTTATTATAATCAATATTATTAGAATGATTAGTTTAGTCTTAGTTAGGTGATGAAATATTTGGTCATCATTAAAATATAAGTACTAATAGTTCACAAATTTCTTATTTGGAAATTTTAAAGTATGCCACTCTCTCTTAATATCTTTGTTGTGAATGAGTTCTTCAACATGTTGCTTTAGTTTTTTGCACCTATTAATAAAATGGTCTTTATTTTTTAGTATCAGACTATTCATTTTCACTATATCATACACTCTTACCCTTCACATTATTTGAAATGATTAGATTGTGAACCAAAAAATATGGTGTGTAGTTCTTTGTGTGGAGATAAAAGAGTGGATCCTCTACAACATCCTAGGGTTTCACCTAGCAGGAAGACGGTTTTCTTTCATCGCTAGGGGCACCTTATTTTGTGATTCAGTTAAAAAGGGGTTTTAGGGATTGGAACCCTAAAGGGGTGTGAGATATGTGCAACTATAATGAAATATGTTATAGAAATGCAACTACTTAACCTAAAATAATCTAGCTTATACTACTAGAAAACACATTATGTAATGCATACAAATGAAAGCAATAAGAGTGAATTAATGTAACCAAACATAAAAGTGCACCTAGAAACCGAAGAGGGCTAGAACTGGGATTGTGGAAATCACTAGAAAACTAGAAAATCAAGGTTTTGAGTTGTCTAGGACACTTATGCCTAGAGGGGCAACCTAGTCCCTTTTCAGGAAATCTTCTCTCAGGGTCATTTTTGTCAACTGGGTCCCCGAATCTCAAACTTTATGTGTCGAAAAGCCTTAATGGGACTAGGTCACCATTATGGGTGACCTAGTCCCTTTCTACTTTTCTGGTAAACTGAAAGTGGACTTAGGCGCCTTATGTCTACATGTTCTGCTTCTCCACGGAAATCATGTCCAAAACCTGCAAAATAGCCTACAAAACATAATGTATTTGTGTTTCTAATGTGGGGTTTGCCTTGCTCAAACCCCTAGTCAGTATTTAAAATTGAAATGAAATGGAAATCTACATAAACCCTAGCCCTAAGTTTGTCTAGAACTAGGAAAACCTAAAACAAAATAAAAACCCTATACTATTGTGCTAGAATAAGATGTATGTAATAGACTTGAAATGATGCAAGACTCTAAACCCTACAAATCCTACAACATTGCTAGTGAAAAGAATAAGGAATGCAAACGGGATGCAAACCTCAAATCTGCAAGTGGGTTGAGGGTAGAAGATGTAGGCACTTTGAAATCAACCTTTAGGAATGATTTGGTGGCTAGTTGCACCTCCTCAACCTATATTTCTCCATGGATCTCCATAGGCATCGATCTGCACCCTTGTCAATGTGTTAGTAAAGTGAGCCTCCAAGACCTACAAATTCCCAAGTTTGTTTTCTAAAAGCTTCAACTTTTGTTGTATGTGAGATGAATCTTCTTGAGGAAGATGTTTGGCACTTTATTTTTGGAGTTGAATGTGATGGATGAGCAAGAGAGTGCAAAATGAGCTAGAAGAAATTGGAAAAATGACCTAATTTTTTGGAATTTTAACCTAAGAAGCCAATACCCATCAGGGCTTTTTGATTAATTACTGATTTTCCTGCTTAAAACTTGAAAAATCCACAAAAAGGAGTAGGTCGCCAACTTGGGCGACCTAGTTCCATTGAGGGGTTTTTAAGTGGGAAATGTAATTTTTAAATGTTTTTAATGTGTTTTGTCGAGGATTGAATCATACCTTGGGTGTATCAGGCCTCCAAGTCAAAATTAACAACCTTAGGTGCCTATAAATGTTGTTTTAGGGTGAAAATTGGTGAAATAGGACTTAACGTGGGACCAAAACGAGCACAAAATTGTCCTTTTCTTCAAAGTTATATAATTTTTGGTGACACATTCAGCCCCCACTTTAGCATCCATATGAATCTACGTGCATATGTAAGCTAAAGGACTCTAAAACAAACAATCCACCTTCATTTTTTATAAAAGGATCCTTATTTAAAAGGCGGGAGAATGAAGCCCCCAGTGTAGTTTTCTAAAAAAACACAATGTTAGGAACTACATCCTGCAACAAAAATTTGTTATAAGTCCTACAAATCCTCTTATCTAATCCCTAATAGTTAAATTTGAGGGTAGATGTATGCTCCCCTTGATTATGCTTGCTTTATGGACGTGGAATCAAGGTAGTCTTCTAACCACATCGAATAAGGGCATGCATATCGGAGGGAATTTCCAAATACCATGCCTTATAGAGATAGGTGAGTGATGATATAGGGTGTGGAAACATGATTCTGATGCAAAAAATGACATCAAAAATGGAGTTCACTAGCACCTAGAATGTTGATTTAATGAAAAAGCACACTAAAAGATAAACAAAGTGAAAAAGGTACAAATGTGCATATGTGTGTAAAAGTGAGTCAATTACAAAAAATTACAAAGCGTAACATTCACTTACTTTTCTCATTTTCCTTTTGAAATGTTGGAGAGTGACAAGGAGAGAGTGACAGCATGTCGAGCAAACATGGTTCTACTCCCAAAAGATTAGATGTTTTGCACAACCAGGTGGCGAGTGACAATCACTAGTACAAGGTTGGTTGATTCTGGAACCTATTATTTTGTGATTTTTCAATTATAGTGTGAATTTAATGCTTATTTATAGTATATTAGGATCTTAAAAATTAGTTTGTAAAGTGTGCCTTTTTCACAAAGTGTCCCATTTGTTCACAAAGTGTCCCTCTTGTTCGCAAAGTGTCTCAATTCTTCGGGAAGTATCCCAAAAGGGTTATAAAGCATCTAGGACCATAGAAAAAGAACACTAGAACAACATTAGCACACTTTCTTGATGAATTATAGTAAAATTGAAGAAATTAGATTATTTAGAGAGAAAATTATGAAATTTTGTACCGGTATAGACACAGTCTCGGTAGCGGTTAAGCGAGAGAAAACTTAGTTTCTCAGAAATCTGGTGCCAGCCTTGTCACCAGTAGAGACAAATCACTTATAGGTGATGGGGATCTACTAGGCTTACTTGATGCCACCAATGATATATCATGATGCCATGTTGAAGGTGCTATGTAAGAGGTGGAATGTAGATACCTACATGTTTCACCTGCCCTACAAGAGAGATGATGGTCACACTGGAGGATTCCACCACATTCTCTGAGTTCCTATTACGGAGAGTGCATATGGCCACAAAGGGGATGGTCTATCCTAGAGCAGTGAGAAGATATGCAGTATTGATTAGAGGGTCTCGTACATGATGATAGGGTAGCTGGGTGGATAGATCTATCGATGCTACTATATTCATGAGCACTCATTGTGAGGTGGATCATGATGCACACAATAGCACTGGTCTTATTGTCAGATGGGAAAGAAGCACATCTAGAGGGCGGAATGGTACACTTGATATGAGGCATGGCAGACCATCAGATAGAATATGCCTAGGGTTGATGCATTATGGCACATATGTGTATTATGATCTCGAGTGGTTCGTGTTTCAAGAGATAGACAACATGGTACATTGTGCACTTCTACAGGTATGGTTCTTAGAGCACATCACATGCACATGACCAATAGGCTTCCCATGTCCGATAGTAGTGAGCTATTTATAGACATTCAGGTATCCATTACAACGATTATGGTAGTATGACGATCTTCACTTTTGGAGAGTGACATTCGACTGACTAGATCAGGAGGATATCCTATGGAGGCCATACTATTTTTTCCTTTAGTGGCCTAATTAAACTAGAAAACTCAAGAGATTACAGATGACCAGGTTTCTAGTAGGTCAACACGATCACATAGTGCGGCCATTCTACTATGATCAAGTCATGAGACAATTCAAATAGGTACAGACACTGCCACATGCAAAAGAATCATTCAGGAGGTATGTCCTAAGTGCATGAAGGCCAAGAGACATAGTGTGATTCGCATTGGATGATTTCATCGAGAGTGAGTCAAACTATTCAGATGATGACCAGTCACTGATTGATGATGCAGATGATGTTGGGGCCACATGGGACCATGAGGAGTGGTGGAGGGCCTCATGACTAGAGCCAATGTTTCATGCTGATGAGCCAGTAGGAGTGGCCTAGCCGATACCAAATGAGGGAGAGGCCAGGGAGAGAGTGGACAGGGCCAAGGAGACATAGTATAGGGTTGCAGACATTTTTACAAATATTATAGATGAGGATGCAGATCCAAACTATGACAGGAAGGAGGGAGAGGATGAGGAGGATGTGGAGGATGAGGAGGAGGAGCAAGATAAGGAGGAGAAGGAGGGGATGAGAGTGGAGGAGCCACCCCTAAGTGAGGATGATGATATCAAAACTGAGGACCGAGATGAGTAGGGAGAGGTCTCATTTGTTCATAGGACTAGATCCCAGACAGGAGTAGCAGCAAGTGCCAACACTCACTATCGAGGGGAGGTGAGTACATCATTGATGCCCCCTGCACAAGATGAAGTGGGCATTCCACCCTCTACCAGAGATATAGGTGATGACCTTTTAATGTTGATTAATGTATTTTATTTGTGATTTAATGCATATATATGTATAATGATGTGTTACTGATGATAATTTTATTTGATTTTTTAGGGCCAATAGAGGGTTGGCAAGAGTTCCTATAGCAGGCAGTCACAAAGATAGTGCTAGTGACCTTTTACGAAGAGTACATGGATACTAACTACATACCCCCACCTATCATGGAGTGTGAGCCAAAGACCTTGAGACCCTTTGTGAGATTGTGGGCAGTCTATGAGGGCCTGAGGAGGTAGGTTCACTGAGTGAGAGCTACACCATAGGAATAACCGTCATGACCTCCAATAGAGGTGGAGAGATTAGAGAGAGATTTATCATAGGTGCGAGAAGAGAGAGACTAGATAGCAGGTGAGCACCAATTGGCACTCACGCAAATGGGAGGATTAGAGTATCCACTTACAAAAAATTTGGAATGTATGTGATGTAATTACAACAAATTTAGAATGTATGGTTAGATTTGAACATTTTAAGATTAATATATTATGCACTTATGACTATAAAGAACATAACACACAAAAGGGGAAAGAGGTTAAATAGTATAAAATCTAAAGTAATTATAAAAAAATAAATTAAATAATCACTTTAATGTTCAGGACACAAACATGATGATGTGTTGAGAATGAATCAATGAGATAGCCCATAGGATAAAATCCAATAGCCGCAATCAACACTACTTTATCAATCATCCTATTCAAGAGGGGATTAGGCATAATACCAATGAAAATGTGTGGCATTAATGGGATCACGAAGGGGAGTACCATCATGCTCGATTAAGGTATAGGCACCATAGGGATAATTGGAGTCGATCATGTAGGGACCAAGCCAATTAAGACTAAATTTACCTTTGTCGACAAAATCAGCGGTGGTATTACGCTAGTTTTCATATAAAACCAAATCACCCTTGTTAAAGGTTTGAGGTATTACACTTACATCGTGTTTGCATTGCAATTATTTAGCATTAGCTTGAAGGTGCTCAAGAGCATTGATGCGTGGTTCATCAAGCATTTCAAATTGGTGTAAATTTTGTTCTGCATAAGTGTCATTATCAATGAGACTTTGGAGAGAAATTTGTAATGTGGGGATTTCGAGCTCCAAAGGGAGAATAGCTTTAGTACCGTAAACAAGGTTAAAAGGAGTATTTCCTGTAGAGGAATGAACACTTATTTGATATGCCCATAAGGCATATTGCAATTGTGTATTTTAATCTTTTTGGTTTTGATTGATGGTTTTCCTAAGGATTTTCTCCCCAAGATCTTATTAGTACTTGCAGCTTGGCCATGAGACTGAGGGTAGTAATGTGTGGAGAAATGATGTTGGATATGGAAGGTCTCAAGGAACTTCTTCACCTCGTTGTTCTTGAAGGAAGTACCATTATCTGAGACTAACACGGAAGGGAGACCAAAGTGAGTGATGATGTGTTCCAATAGGAAATGATATATCACTTCAATAGTTGTGGAGTGAAGGGAAATAGCTTCAAACCATTTGGTGAAATAGTCAGTAGTAGTGATAATGAACGTATGTCCAGCAGAAGAGGGCGGTGAGATTTTTCCAATTAGGTCCAAACCCCACATAGAGAATGACTAGACAGTTATTTGGGAATGAATTTCTAAAGCGGGTGTGTGAATCATATGACTATGTTCCTGACATTGATTGCATCGCCTAACATACGCATAACAATATTTTTCCATGTTTTTCCAATAATATCCCATACACAGGATTTTTTGCGCCAAGGTCTTTCCTCCAATATGTCCTCCACAAGTACTAGAATGGGCTTATTTGAGAGCCATATGGGTTTCAACATCCTTGAGACATCGAAGAAGGATTCCATTGAAAAATCTTTGGTATAATGTTTCTGCAAGGATGATATACCTAGTGGCTAACTTTTATAAGCATTGATGGGTATTTTTAGTGGTGGCTTCAGAAATGGTGCCATCTTTTAAATAATTATAGATGACATCATACCATTCACATAGATTATTGAAAAAAGTGGGACATATATCAGGAGGTTGATCAATGATGGAGGGTTTCATGATGGGATGGATGGTGAAGACTATATGTTCAGAAGGGTCAATAGGAGAGACAAGAGAGGATGCACTCGCCATTGTATCCATGTGGCGATTATCTTTTCGAGGTATGTTATCAATGGTAAAGGAGTCAAACTAGTCTAATAAATTAAGAACAAGCTCCTTATATTGTGAGGGTTTATCATGTTTAGTTTGATAGAGATTGTTAATTTATTTAATGATAATTGTAAGTCACCATAGATCTTAATATTTTTAACCTTAAGGAAAAGAGAAACACATAACCTTGTGAGTAGAGCTTCATACTTAGCTATATTATTCATACATAGGAAATTGAGATAATAGGATAAGGGAATAGGCTTACCAGCAAGAGGAATTAAAATAACTCTAGCACTGGAGCTTGTTCGACACTTAGATCCATCAAAGTACAACTCCCATGTAGGAATGTCTATAGTAAACACATTGTCATCAGGGAAAGAATCATTGGTGGGTGACACTAATGGGGAAGGAGCATCAGCTAAATGGTTAGTTAAGGCTTGAACCTTGATTGATTTTTGAGCAATAAACTTAAGGTCAAAATTAATTAACAACATGACCCATTTAGCAAGACATCCTGATAGATCTATTTTAGTAAAAAGATAGCATAAAGGGTCAAACCTTGTCATCACATGTACTTCAGCATTGAGTAAGTAATGTCACAACTTACTAGTAGCGAATACAAGAGTGAGACATTGTTTTTCAATTGTAGAGTAACGAGTCTCATAATCAAGGAGTGTGTGACTAATATAATAGATAGGATTTTCTTTACCATTGGAATCCTTTTGATCCAACAATGTCATGAGAGCATGAGCAGAGCCTGCGATGTAGAGGATGAAAGGTTGATTAGCTATAGCAGGTTGTAAAATAGGGGGATTTATAAGGTACTCTTTAAATTTTTTAAGATGACATCCTTTTTAAGAAGATGAGTAAAGGGTAAGGTATGATTGGCTAAGCAAGCGACGAAATGATGAATGGCTTGTATTCATCCTTGTAATGTACGTAATTGGGAAATATTACGAGGAGGTGGCATATTGATGATAGCTTCGATTTTCTTTGTATCCACCTCAATACCTTTATGAGATATGATAAACCCTAAAATTTTACCACTATCTACTCCAAAGACACTTTTTAGGGTTTAGGGGCATGTTGTATTTATGCATACAATTAAAGATGTGATCGAGGATAGGCACATTATCTTGGCAGGTTAAGGATTTGGAAAGAATGTCATCAACATAGTCTTCTAATATTTTGTGAATATAATCATGGAATATTAAGTTCATCGCTCGCTGGTAAGTAGTGCCAACGTTCTTTAAACCAAAGGGCATCATAACCCAAAAAAATGTGCCCCAAGAAGACGTAAAGGCCAATTTGTATTGATCTTGTGGGTTAATAAAGATTTGGTTATACCCAGAAAATCCATCCATAAAGGATAACAAAGCATTCCCAACAGTGGAATCAATGATCATATCAATGTTAGGAAGAGGAAAGTCATCTTTTAAAGAGGCCTTATTCAGATCTCTAAAATTCATACATATCATAATATGATTATCAGGTTTGGCCACCGTCACAATGTTTGAAATCCAAGAAGAATAATCGATAGAGGAAACAAAACCTATGGCAAGGAGTTTTTTGAGTTCTCCTTTAACATGCAAGGAAACCTTGCGATTCATTTTTTAAATCTTTTGGCGAACAGGTTTAGCCTTCTCAGTGAGGAAAATGTTAGGGGTTACTATCTGGGGATCTATTCCTATGGCATGTCTAAATATTTCCAAGCAAATAGCTCAGGAAAGATATGAAGCAAGGTTGCAAGATCCTCTGGTTCTTCATCATCTAGGCACTTCCCAATTTTAATGATTTTGTCTTTATCATCAATATCCATGGGGACATCAAGAGTATCACCTAAAGGGAGTGCATTAGATTTGGGAGTGTCAGGATCATATGGCTCCAAGCTAGGATGGGGTTCATTAATAGAACCAATGGTGGACTCCAAACTCAACATAGCACAAGAGGCATGCCTCTTGGAGTGAGAAGGAGTATCTGAAGCACCTAAGAGATGTTTTAAGTCATCCTCATCATGAACATGTGAAGAGGGGAGCATCCACATCAAGAAATTCAGGGTGTTTAAGCATAAGGGTGGTTCTTGATGTGCATGATATAGTATTGATGTTGAGAGAGGTTCATCGATTAGCTTTTGTACCTTTAGAAAAGGAAAACCCAAGACCGGTTTTGGTTCCTTGCATATTAGGTTTGTAGACACCAAAAATTGGTCTAGGCCTGTGAGTACACAATCGACATAATTTTCTATAGTCCGTTGTCATAATTAAATGATTTATTATTTAACTACCCCCATTTATCATATTTCAACTATAATTAAATATCTTTATTTAATTATTCATTTAACCTCTTTATCTATAATTAAATATTTATTATTTAATTATTCATATTATCCTTTTCAACAATCAAATTAAATAAATTATCTTTATTTATTTAATTAAAGTCTCTTATTTTTGAATGTTGAATTAAATTAACATTTAATTCATTTATTAATTATTTATGTCACATTCTTCTATCAATCAGTTGACTAATCATTCACTCACCTTCTGACTCGAGATCTATTTTTAGTTTTCCAATTATCTCTGCAAGAGAACTCTCCATCACAAATAGTCGATTAACTAGTTCTAACTCCTGTTTACATTTGAATGCATTATTCTTCGAGTTCTAACTTTGTCTTTTACATACAAACTCTATTTCTTCTATTTTTGAAGATTAAGATCTTGAACTCATGTTCTAACTCACATTCTAACTTAGTCTTTATCTTGCAATATTTTCTTAGTCATGTTCTAACTGACATTCTATTTGAGACAAAACTCATATCGCATGACATTCATCAATCTCATCCGTTGATCTCTCTTTCAATTTGAGTCAATTGTTCGAAAACCTAGAATCTATAAAATGGCTTATCATTATCATTATTCCTCCTCCTGAAATCATACACTTTTGAGAAAAAACTTATCTCTGATATTTTTCTTAGACATTCGACGAAGTTATGCTTGCATTCAAACATAGAAATTTGAGGGCAAGAATACTGAAAAGGAAAAATGGAGAAGAGCAATCGAGATAATTCGAATGAGCGAACGAATATTTAGTGAGAACTTTCCATTAATATTTTTAGTTTATTATGTTTATTTCTTCATTCTTTGTTGTTTGAATTAGATTAGGATTAAAATCATTTTTTCTAGTTGCAGATATCTTTATTCTAGATTTTAGTCTATGTTACATTTGGTGAACCCAATGTGAACATGCTTCAAAATTCACACATCTTTTTGTCTTTCTATTTTTCCATTTTTCTTTTTTTTTTTTGAAGGTTTTCGTATGGCACACCACATCTATTCAATACACCGATGCATCTATATTACGAGCTGCATCTGCTAATATAGCGATAGATCTGTCATCCTGAACCACATCTTTGAAGTCCTAAACCACATCCGTTGGTCAACAAATTCATGAACCACATCTGTGGCTGCAAAAGCCACATCTGGCTAGTAAAGATTTTTTATTTCTTTTATTGAATTTTGTACATCCATGTTTTCTTTTATCAATTTTATGTGATTTTTCATTGTTTTTGCTAATGTTTGTTTTAGCTATGTTAAGAGGGAATAACGTAGTGTTTGCAGGACGAAGCATAAAAGAAAATAAAAAACCAAAGATAATAATTTTTGCAGGATGAAAACCAAAGACAAGAACAATGAACTACTAATCAATCTGCATGCAGGACCTAATGCCTTTGTCTTTATTTATTTAGCAAGATTTTTGTTTGGTAGATAGATAACTGTCATGTGGATTAAAAATAAATTTCTATTTGGTAGATAGATAAATATCATTTGGAATAAAAAGAATCACTATCTGTAAGAGTTATTGATGAACTCGAGCACCCAGGATCACCTACAAAACCAAGATAAACCTTCCACACGAGAGCAACAAGAGATAGAATGCAGGAATATAGTGCAATAACAAAATGATGTTATATCACACACTAAATGATACAATATGCCTCAACTCTCCCTTGAATTGATTGAGTTAATATGAACTCATCTAGACTAGATAGGAGCTAGACCTGAACTAGTTAGGAGGGAGAGGTGAGTGCAGAATATATAGTAGAATATGGGCAAATAATTCCAAGAGGGGTAATAACTCCCAAATAACCAAATTAGGTGGGAGTTATGCCTACTTGGAAAATGCCAAATAGGTGGCATAACCTACTCAAAAAGAGACAGATGAGTGGTTTTGTGAGGTGGCATATAAGGCCAAAAGAGGGTGTGAAACTCAACCACCCAAGTGTGAGTGGGAGCAACACATGTAATCGATGGATTATGCCATGTGTCCTCACATGAACCACATCTCCTATAACCTAAGGTATGCTTAATAATGTGTAGGAAAAATAATATTAAAAAAACCTACACTAACACCCCCCCTTAAGCATAGCTTAGGTGGGTGAAAGGATGAAAGAATGCAAAGATGCAAATATGGGTCCCGGCTACTAGGCCATGTTAGGTACCCATGTACAAAATACTCTCTCACAAATGGAGTAAAGGAGAAAACCCAGTGGGACAAAACTCCTCCCCAAAAGAAAACAAGTTTCCCAACACAAGAAGAATCCCATGCAAGGAAGAAGTCCCCTCCAAAATAGAAAGGATAGGAAAGACCATGTAGCCTTCCCCAAAGTAGTCAACTATGCCAATGGTTAAAGCTCGAAGCTGAATGTAGAACATGGTCCACGATCGTCGAACAATGTTCCTCCCCTTAGGAAGAAACAAAACCAAAGGTGTATGAAGAATGTCTTCCCATTCCTGAAAGGAATATAAAGGAAGAATGATGAAAATGTATGAAGTCTCTAAACTCTGCTCAAGTGTCTCCATGTTGATGTCGAAAGATGTCACCATCAAATCAAGTGTTCTAGGCCACACTGTAGAAGATGAAAATCCAGAACCTAGTGGAGATGGATGTAGAACAAAATTTGAAGACAAAGATATCTCCTTTGAAGACAAAGGCGCCTCCTCCAAATGTTGCTCAAAAGTATCCTCACTCATGTCAAAATGTGATGAATGATCATGTGGAGAATGAACAAAAGGATCCAAAGGTTCCTCCATAACAATTGAAGAAGAATCAACTTCATCAAAGAGAAGATGGATGTCATGAATAATGTCTCCCAAGTCTGAAATATGAGACTCTATGAACAAACCTGCAATGTCTGTCAAGTAGTCATCTGAAGTAGCTATGTCTGGAAGACAATGTGTATCTTGCTGCACTGAATCACAAGAAGCCATGAATGTAGCAATGCAAGTATCTTCAGATGCAATAGTAAATGGAGGAGAAGGAATACAAGGCTCAAGAACTGGATCACATGTGAGAATACCCAAGTTCAAGTAGCCAAAGTTCTCCTCAAAATCAAAGCTCACACTAGGAGTGTGATCAACAACCAAAGGATTAGAACCATCATCAGGTGCAAAGTCTAAAAAGGTATACAATCGAGATGCATGATCAACCACCCCAGTAGCAATTATCTCTCTGCTCTCCAAGTCTCTGATGATAACTAAATCAGGTGTGAATTCAACAGTCTTCCCTGTTCCACCATGAGTGATTTGATAGATGGAAAGAAGATTGTTTGAAAGATGAGGTACACACAAAACATCATTGAAAGTACCATCTCCAATATCAATAGATCCTTTCCCAATTACATCCATGTATGTATTATTTCCCATCATAATAGGTGGCATAGCACAAGGCTCAAAAGAAGAGAACATAGACTGTGTAGAAGCCATATGATGAGACGCTCCAGAATCTAGGAGCCATCTCCTTGATCCAAGACCTGTAGAAGCACAAAGAGCTTTACCTTTTGATTTACCTGCACCTGTAGTATGGCCCTTTTCCTTATCAAATTCTAAATTTTTGGAATTAGAAGAAGAAGCTGAATCAACCATTCGAGAAGGAAAATTGATGTTGTTCTTTGCTAAAAGATTCTTCAACTCATCAATTTGTTTTAAGTAACATTGATGTTCATCATGCCTAGATTTCTTGCAATATGCACAAGTGAGCTTCTCCTTCTTAGATGAATCCTCTTTTGAAGAGAATTTAGAGTCTACTTTAGAAGTAGATGAATATTTATCTGAATCTTTCTTTCTATCACCTTGGTTCTGTTGTTTCTTGTTTTGCTTATTAGTGCCTTGTTTTGCAGTCAAGGCTTGAGATTTGGAAGATTTAATAATGCCCATTTGAATCAATTTATCTTGCTCCTTTGTGAGATCAGTTGCAAACTCACTTAGAGAAGGCATAGTAAATCCTTTTCCTAAGGCTCTTTTCATTGCATGAAATGTAGAAACAAACACTGCATAATCGGGACCAAGTTTTGCAAGAATACTCAAAATCAATTGTGAGTCATCCTTTTTAACTCCACACTGCTCTAACTGCAATCTTATGGCATTCAATTTAGTAAAGAAATCTTGAATGGTATCAAAATTGCATGGGCTCAATCCTATGAGCTCGTTCTCCAATGAATGTGCTCTCAAATCATCCTGTTTACCAAAGAGAGTATTCAAAGTATTCCACACTTCATTTGGTGATTTTGCAGACATAATATGAAAGCGTAGATCAGGAGATACAGCCATGCATAAGGTGCCAAAAGCTTCATCACACTTATTGAACCATTTAGGCTTATCTTCATCTTCTGTAGGTTCCTTATCAATACCCATTGTTATTCTATACAATTTTAACTTCCTTAAGTGAGTTTTCCATTTCATTTTTCCACTCAAAGTAATTGTATGGTGTGAGTAGAGGAACCGATTTATCCATTTTAGATTGTTGTAGCAATGTGAGAGAAAAAATGCAAGAAGAACACACATAGACACCCCCCTTTTTCACTCAAAGAAGAATCCCCCCCAACAAAAAATTATTTGGCACTTTATAAATTAGTGCGTTTACAATGCTGGAGTTGTTTTCCAGAGTTTTTCAAGTGTCCAAAATGGACTCAAATACTGAAAGTATAATTAAATCTCAAAATTAGAACTTCAAAATAGCACCAAAGTATAGTGCTAAAAAAAATATCAACTTTCAAAAAAATAATCACCTCGATCCGAGGTCATATCTGAAAGTTATAGCCGTTTGAAGTTTCAAAAATGAGAACTGTCCTTCAGATCTGCTGTTAAAACTGATTTTCTGAAGCATCCGGATTACTTGAGAAAAAATGGATCACACCACTGCAAAGCCTGCGAAATTCTACCCCAAATCAAAAAAAAATTCTCTGAAAAAAGAGCTCGTATGACTGAATTATGGCCCTCCAAAGCTTGACTGCAAAATCAAAAATGCAATTGAAGAGGGGGTCTACTGAAATGTTCCGATTTAGTTTCTGAAAAATATGTAACCTGTATGCAGAAAATAGCAATGACCCAGATGGTTTTTTTCTTCTACGAACAAAACCCAGATGACGGATTTTCTTCAAAGTATACAAAAAATGTGGATCTAGTGTAAAACAAACGCCTTTAGAAACATAAAACGACCCCAACAACCAAAAAAATGACATGAAAAGGTAGAATCAACTACTTAAGACAAGAAAAGGCATGCTGCAACCTGCAATACTGATTAAAAAACTCACAAATCTCTCAAATTTGAGAAGGGGCTTGCAGATCTGACGCTCTGATACCATGTAAGAGTTATTGATGAACTCGAGCACCCAGGATCACCTACAAAACCAAGATAAACCTTCCACACGAGAGCAGCAAGAGATAGAATGCAGGAATATAGTGCAATAACAAAATGATGTTATATCACACACTAAATGATACAATATGCCTCAACTCTCCCTTGAATTGATTGAGTTAATATGAACTCATCTAGACTAGATAGGAGCTAGACCTGAACTAGTTAGGAGGGAGAGGTGAGTGCAGAATATATAGTAGAATATGGGCAAATAATTCCAAGAGGGGTAATAACTCCCAAATAACCAAATTAGGTGGGAGTTATGCCTACTTGGAAAATGCCAAATAGGTGGCATAACCTACTCAAAAAGAGACAGATGAGTGGTTTTGTGAGGTGGCATATAAGGCCAAAAGAGGGTGTGAAACTCAACCACCCAAGTGTGAGTGGGAGCAACACATGTAATCGATGGATTATGCCACGTGTCCTCACATGAACCACATCTCCTATAACCTAAGGTATGCTTAATAATGTGTAGGAAAAATAATATTTAAAAAACCTACACTAACACTATCTTCTTTGTCTAGTGTGTTGCACATATTTGTCACCCTTTACGATTCATTATATTGGAGTATCCTCTCCCCTTGCGCAATCATGCAATCCTAGGTGTAAGAGAAACGATTACTGACTCTAGAACTTGGGCCTGTCTTGGTGGGAAAAAGTACTCACCCCAAAACGACTCAGACCGATAACACGCTAAAGCCAAGTGACTTCCACCTGGTATATAAAAACAGATTTTTGGAGAAAGCCCAAAAATCACGCTCACTATTCTAATGAGATGGAAAAAAATGGACTCTCACCGACGTTGGATAATGCCCCACAAATGGAATTCCCTTATTAAACACCTTGTTGTAAATTTACCAAAATCCTACCTACTTGTTGGCATAGCAAGGTCAGCCCTGTGAAGTCATCTTACATTCTTACGGTTTATGTGTGGAAATGAGATGTATGCCATGGGAGTTTCATGGGTATAGTAGCTTGGCTGCCCCGTATAAGTGAGTGTCGTGGAGTGGAGCCAATGGGGTCAAGCTACTAATCATTTTCCATAAATATGCATAGTTGGAGAAATCCAAGTAAGAACTCAACAAGTATTGTCCAAAAAGCCTAGGTTGTAAATGTTTTCAAGTCATAATAGTTCTATCATCACAAACTGAAAAATGCATTGTTTTATGTGCTTGTGTTTGTTGTATTCATCAAAAATATTGATCAACAAATGAAGTCAGTCAAAAAAACTTTCAAGAAAACTTCAACTATCAAAAATTGAGTTGCAATTGTCAGTTTAAACATCGCATCTATCTTGGTGAGACACATTTGTTAGGGGAAAAGTTGAAAGTGTTTGTCAAAAAAAAATTCATTATTTATAGTCTAGATATTACGAGCCACAATTGTCACATTTTGAGTTGCATGTGTGCATTCAAGCTGCATCTGTCAAGTTTCAAGCCGCAAGTGTTTGTCAGAAAATTTAGGTTTACAAAGTCCATATTTAGAACCGCATGCATATTGCAAAACCGCATTTTGTCAAAAACAAAACCACATCTGTCAAAAATTCCAACTCTTTTAGTGTCTGAAATGAGCATTTAGTCAAATCACCACATGCATCATAGTAAACCGCATCTGTCAAAATTTGAACCACAACTATTAGGTGCACGGCATTTGACTGTCAATAGAAATTTTTGAAAACTATAAACTGAGTCTGAAACATCACTGTCACTTTTGCTTCTAGTTCTTAAGATCAACCTTGGACAAAAATTGATAATTTTTTCTCAAAAACCTTGCATCATTAGGTGTCATATACATCTTACTCACAGTCAATGTCTTAGTCATAAGTCATCCTAAGTTGCATACATATAGATACTTCCTAGGAAATTACATATCACAGAATAGATAACTGTCCTTGTCATTTGATATGTTCATGTCCTGGTTTGTCACAATCATTGAACCTAGTCATTTTAGTCCCATTTAGTGGATCTTTTCAGCTCAATAGTCTAGTTTGGAAAATTCACCTTGTCAACTGTCATTGTCCTACAATTAGGTTCCTTGGTCAAACATAAATCATTGCATGCATTTATTCCATAGGTGGTAGGTTATAGCCATCTTAGACTCATTTATAGTCATACTCTACTCAAAATATTTTCATATTGTTTGTACCACCATACATCATCTTAGTATACGCCTTTTAAGAAATCATTTTAGCAACATCATTTATTGTCAAAAAAATCTAAAAACATAGAAATAGGACATATCAGTTTTAGACATAGTCTGCATTACCCCATTTTGAGCAACTTTTCATGTTCGAAACAAGGTCTAAAAAGAAAAATAAAGCAATGTCAGACCCCAATGAATTCATCAATCCATTCGGAAATCAACCATCAAGAAATGAGAGACCACACAAACCTTTGCTTGAGAAACACGTCACTAGAGACACACATGGACAAATTTACATTGAGGACATAGTTGTAGTAGTACAAGATCCTGAATTTGCATCCTTTATGGATGAATGTTTGGAAAATGATCCCCAACGATATATAGAAAAGTTGCTAGTAGAAGGTGCCAAACTACCAATAGTATTTGATATTCATACTTTGCAAACACCACTAATTCAACCAACGCAAACTGTGATGTCAATTGTTTTTATTCCCCAAATTACCGCAACAATACCAACTAGTGTATCTACTCAAACATCATCAATTGTAAGCACAATCCCTTTTAATGTAACACAGGGTTTACAATTTACTACGGGAGCAACTTCCTCCAACCCCTTTGGCACCAAAACGTCTAGTAAGAGATCCAAGGTTGGCATGAGGATTCCTATACCAGACCAAAACACACAAACTGGAAGTATTCCTATACCAAATCAAACCATTCAGATGGGAAATATTCCTATACCAAATCAGACCATTCAGACAAGAAATATCCCTATACCAAATCAAAACATTCAAATAGGTAATATCCCTATACCAAATTAGAACATTCTAACTAGATATATTCCCTTTCCAAATCACAACTTGTCACAAAACATGGCATTTCAAAACACCTACATTGACCCAAACAATGTAAACAACATGTCCTTGACACAAGTAGATGTCCTCCAAAACCAAACAAAAACTCTTCAACAAAAGATGGACAACATTTCTATGTCAGGCAAATGAACTATCTCAGCGCAAGACCTATATCCATGTCCATTTGACAAAGCGCTTTATATGACACCTTTCCCCATGGATACATTATACCAATTTTTCCTAAGTATAAAGGGAGAAAGAATCCTTTGGAACACATTAGATAATTCTCAATGGCATGCATAGACATATCATATGACCCCACATACTTGATGTGAATATTTCCACGAACCCTTATTGGGATAGGACTGAAATGGTTTTCTAAATTTCCATATGGTATACGATCCTAGGGTGAATTAGCTAAAAAGTTTGTCGAACATTTTTCCCTTAACATAGACAATGAAGTAACAATAGCATCCTTGTTCCACACAACACAAGAAGATGGTGAAAATTTTACCACTTTCTTCCAGAGATGAAGAATTCTAGCTAGCAGATGTCCAACTGAAATACAAGAAAGCAAAAGGTCACAATATTCCTAGAAATCACCAATCCAAAACTATGAAGTGACTTAAGGGTACATTGTTGTACTTCATTCCTAGACTTGGTACAAAAGGGAATCATCCTTGAAAAAGGCCTTATAGACAAAGGAGAAATTAAGGTACTAGGTAGAAATTCAGTTGTCCAACATCAAAACGCACCAAACGATAGAAACAAATTTTGGTCTAGAAACAAAAATGTTACAAATGACGACATTGTTGATGCTAAAAACATACATACAGGACTAGTTATCACACTTAGAGGTTACAACTCCAACCAAGACATGATGAATAGTCCAAATCAAACAACCAATTATGTCCAAAATTCATAGCAACAATGACCTCGAAGAAGATTTCCTACATGTGAATTTACACCTCTAGGACAACCAATCGAGATGATTTTCAAAGAATTGATTAAACATAATCTCATCAAACCTTTGGAACCAAGAGAGTATGATCCTGGATAGTTCAAACCTTCATGGTGGGATGATAATTGTTTTTGTGACTATCATTGAACGAAAGGACACAACCTACAACAATGTTGCCAACTGAAGAATATTATACAAGACTTCATTCAAAACGGAACCATAGAGGTCTGTGGGCAAAAAAAATACCAAGAACAATGATCATAAGGTCTTCACAGACATGTTACATGACCACACAAAAGGAAAAGCCTCCAGTTCCAGACCCAAGAACAATCCATCAGCCAGTTATACCAATACCAAGTATGACTATGGTAAAGGAACGATCATAAATCACCTCTGAGACACAAATGAGAATGTCAATACCATCATCATTAAGAAGCATCTTGAATGTAATGTAAACACACGCAGAACTAAGATTGCTATTCCAGGTCCTTCTTCTGAGCCACCTACGTAAACTTCCAAGTTTAAGTTGAACCTCCTTGATCAATTGAGTAAAACCCCCGTGCAACTATCTATCTTGGAATTGTTGAATTATATCACCTAAGCATCAAGCCATTCTTGACAAAGCTTTACAGATCACGACTGTTCCTACAGACTTAGATGTCAATCGTTTCAAAGAAATGGTGGGATATTTGACCAACTCGCATCATGCCACATTTTCCCAACAAGATTACTCAACTGAAAAGTCTGATCATAATGACCCATTACATCTTGAATTCCTAGTCCATCAAACCAAGGTCAAATGAATCTTGGTAGATGGAGGAGCGGGTTTGAACCTGTGTACCCTAAAATTGGTTAAGGCATTAGGATTCTTAGAAGACTCTGTAGACACCTCTAAAATTATGCTCATCAAGGCTTACGATGATGAGGAAAGATCATCAAAAGGAGTTGTCACACTCCCTATCATAATTTTCCCAACAATTATGAACACCAGCTTCCAATTCTTGGATCTCACCCTTTCGTACAACTTGTTGTTAGGTAGACCTTGGATACACGCAATGAAAGTTGTACCATCAACATATCACCAGTGCATTAAATTCCCTTATAATGGCACCGAGATCATGATTGATGGTGATCTAGATCCTTTTTAGTATTGTACAAGCCTAAGAGAAATTCCACAATGACAAGTACCAGTTAACCAAGAGGCTTCATCATCCACTTTATCCCTATACGTTGACCCATCATGTCTTATTAAGTACATTTCATTTAAACCGCCATCAAACACTCCTAAGGTCAAGATCCAAGACAAAGATTGTGGCAAATATAACATTAAGGCATCATACTGTGTCAATCAACTGATTCCACCTAAGGCATATGGCTTACCCATGGTAGATAGAAGACAGTCACTAGTCACATTATGTGTTCCCCCTACAATGACATTGACCAAATGGGGAGAGTTAAGTGAAGAAATTGTGGATCAAGGTGATATTAACTCTTGGTTGTACCAAGAAGATAGGGAATACCCCTCATCGTCTATTCAAATAGCTAAGGACCAATATGGAAAAGGCTTTAAGATAATGTAGAATGAAGGCTATGATGGACACAATGGGTTAGGACTACACCAAAATGGACGGACGAAACCGATCATTGTCTCACCATGACCAAAATACCTAGGGTTAGGGTTTCAACTACTTAGAATTGGGTTTCCTAGTACTTTGTCACCATTTCAAGAGGAAGATTGTGCTTATCCAGGCATCGAGACATATCATGAACTACTTCCCCCAATCTACAACAAGTCTCATGAATCACTTCCCCTAGTTTATGATGAATCTCCCGACTCAAGCGATTGTGAATGGGATTCTTATTCCTCTACCAGTACCATGAACATGGATGATCTCTTTGGAGAATTGGACCTAAAGGTAAAACTTGTACTAAAACCAACTAGTCCCCGTCATAGGAAGCACTTGTCTAAAGAAGAATGGCATAAACATTATTATTGGGAAACCCTTGATCAGGCATTTTGGGAACCTACCGAACCATCTTCTAATGACTCATCCCTTACTATAGTCCCACAATAGAATATGCCTCCCTATAGGAAGAAGAACAAGAAGAAGTTAGTCCAAAAATTTTATGACCATGTCAACCATTCTATATTCACCTTGGCAGTAGCTACCTTTAATAACCCTGATGATGACATGCCTCTCATATATCCCAAACTTATTGACTGGGATCAACAAGGTACACCTATCATAGATACATTCGAGAATGATGAAGCAATTGTTGATTTCATGGGACTTAGAGAAGGCATACCAATAGGGGATCATAAAGCGGGTTTTACCATAGACTTGGATGACAAAGCATATTTTGGGGAGTCTATTCACACCTCTAGTCGCAAAAATGAAAATAAAAAGAACAAAGACAATGAGAAGAAAAATGATGAGTCCCTAGGTGAAAACCGAAAGGTGCCTTTGGATGAAGAAATAGTCAAAATAAAGGACGTATCAAAGAGTGAAAACCTCTCAGAGGCACCCAAGGATAGAGGTTTGAATATTCTCCCCATTGAACAGGAAAAGTCACCAATGATAGTAGAAGAATTTTTGGAAGTCAACATAGGTACAAAAGAGAATCCTCAGATGGTATATTTTGTAGCTTTTTTAACAAAGACAGAAAAAACCTGAGTTTAAGGACTTCTTCCAAAAGAGATAGATAAACTTTGCATGGTCATATGTTGAGATGCTTGGGCTATATCTAGACCTAATATTGCACCATTTATCATTATAGCCAGGTATTAAGCTAGTCAAATAGAAGTTAAGGAAAATGCATCCGCAAATTGCTCTATTGGTCAAGGTAGAACTTAAGAAACTCTTGGATGTAGGATTCATAAGGACGATAGACTATGCAAATTGGATATCAAATCTTGTGCCCATGACTAAACTGACTAGGGGCATTCGCATTTGCATAGACTTTAGAGACATCAACAAGGCATGTCCTAAGGATGACTTCCCTTTGCCGAATATAGACATGATAGTAGATCTTACAGTAGGATACGAGATGCTATCCCTCATGGATGGTTTCTCTAAATATAACCAAATCAAAATCACAGTTGAAGACCAACACAAGACGACTTTCATGTTTCCATGGGGCACATACTGTTGGAACGTTATGCCTTTTGGGCTTGAGAATGCAGGAGCTACCTATCAATGAGAAATGACTAGGATTTTCCATGACTTTGTACACACTCTCATGGAAGATTATGTAGATGAAATTATAGCTAAATCAGAAACAAGAGAAGATCACTTAAAGGTTCTAGACAAGATATTCTAGAGGCTAGAGAATTACAATGTCAGGCTAAATCCGAAGAAGTGTGTCTTTGGAGTGAAATCAGGGAAACTGTTAGGATATATCATTTCCTGAAGGGGCATTGAAGTAGATCCAAAGAAGGTAAGAGCTATCATAGAAATGCCTCCTCCAATTAGCATTGGTCAACTAAGAACCTTACAGGGAAGATTATAGTCAATCAGGTGTTTCATAGTACAACTGGTAGATAAAATACACCCATTTCAACATCTACTCAAGAAAGGAGTACCATTTGTGTGGACACCTAAATGACAGGATGCTTTCCAAAAAACTAAGGACTATTTTCTCACTCCACCCTTCTTAATGCCACCTATAGATGGGAAATCGTTGATACTATACATTTCAGCAACTTAGTCAGTATTAGGGGCTCTTCATGCATAAAATGATGATCAAGGTCATGAGAGAGTAGTCTATTACATCAGTCATACCTTAGTGGGATATGAATTGAAATATAGAAACATAGAACATGCCTGTCTTGTGGTAGTCTTTGCTACCCAAAAAGTTCAGCATTATATGCTCAATCGACAAAAAATGTTGGTTGCAAAGATTGATCCACTCAAATACCTCCTAAGTAAAGCAACATTAACAGGTCGATTGGCTAAATGGGTTATGATACTTAGTGAGTATGACATCCAATATGTCAAGAGGAAGGATATAAAAGGACAGGTGATTGTAGATCAGTTAGCCAATGCACCTATGAAGGCAGATCATCCTTTAGTGGCCAATTTTCTTGATGAATTTCTCTTCAACGTTGACATTAAAACCGAATGGAAATTATACTTTGATGGGTCTCATACAAATCGTGGTTTAGGAGTAGGTGTCCTATTTGTTACACCTCAAGGCGATACCATTCCTAAATTATTTAGGATTTCTTTCCCTTGTACCAACAACACAGCAAAGTATGAAGCGTTAGTGATAGGATTAAAAATGGCAGCTCAGTGGAAGGTTAAGAGTCTACATTTTCTTGGCGATTCTCAGTTAGTAATCCGACAAGTAAATGATGATTATGAGCTAAGGATGAGAAGCTTGCCCCTTTCAAACATATGGATGATAGTTTCATGCAGTACTTCACTGACATTATCTTTCAACAAATACAACATATTTAGAATAGGGTTGCAGATGCTATGGCAACCGTAGGTACCTTGTTGGATATTCCGAGTAACGTGCCTAAGTTTGAATTTATGGTTGAAAAATTGTTGGTCCCTACTTATGATGTCCTCGATACTGCAATGGTGTGTACCATTGTTGGTCCCACGTCCCCTTAGTATAAAGACATATTCGACTATCTAACTGACCAAAATTTACCTCTAGACCTGTCAAATAACCAACGTCAAACCTTCATCTGTAAGTCAGCTAAGTACACCATCATCAGAGAAACCCTGTATAGACGTACCTTGGATAATGCCCTAATGAGATGTCTTAATGTTGAAGAAGCACAAACAACTTTGTGAGTGGTGCATGAGGGTATATTCAGATCTCATTCGAGTGGTCCTACTTTAGCCCATAAGATTATGAGACTAGGTTATTATTGGCCTACAATGGAGAAAGACTCATATATCTTTGTAAAGAAATGTAGACAGTGTCAGATACATGGAGATTTGATAAGAGCACCAGCATAGAAGCTTCGTCTGGTTACATCACCATGGCCTTTTTCCCAATGGGGAATTGACCTCATAGGTAAGATACACACTCCATCATCCAACGACCATAAATTCATCATAATTGCCACCGAATACTTCACCAAATGAATTGAAGCTATTCCCATGACCTACATCACCGGCACACAAATATCCAAGTTTATCTTAAACTATATCATTTGTCGGTATGCTGTACCCCAATCCATAATCACAAACAATGGCCGCCCATTCAAGAACCAATAATTACACCATTTATGTGAAGAGTTCCATATCAAACATCATTTTTCCACCCCACATTACCCACAAGGTAATGGCCAAGCCGAGGCATCTAATAAAACCATTGTTAGAATCCTAAAAAAGACTTTCAATGACACTGGTCATGACTGGCACCTACAACTCAATCCTTCCTTATGGGCTTACCACACAATCATCTGTACTCCCACAGGTGCCACTCCATATTCCCTCATATTTAGGTCTGGAGCTATCTTACCTATTGAGGTTGAAATACCTTCTCTGAGGGTATCCTTGAAAGGTCACATTGACGATGAAGAATACTGTGTATCCAGGTTACAAGAGTTAGAATTACTAGATGAATGAAGATAGAAAGCACTAGACCATTTACAAGCATATCAAAAGATTCTTCGTCGCAGATATAATAGGAAATTTCTAGATAGACACTTTGACATTGGTGACCTAGTTTTAATGGAGAATCCTAAGAATCAAGTTGAACGATAAAAATCACTTAAGTTTGAACCTAACTGGTTAGGGCCCTATATAGTCATAGAAGCTTTTGGGTTAGGAGTGTATCAACTCTCTACTCCTGAAGGAGAGCCACTTTTTTCAGCTATCAACAGCCTACATTTGACGAGGTTCTATGCTTAGCTTTTGAGAATCTGTGTCTTAATCTAGAAAAAAAAATGAAAAAAAAAAAAACGGTTACCTTGATGACAACCTGGCAAACAGGCATCTTTGTAACACCAAAAAAATTAATAAAATAAAAAAAGTAAAGAGAAATAATCCGTCCAATAGTGAAAAATGCTTTGGTGGCACTATGGATAAGTACCATGGTGAAAACCTAGAAAACAGGCGCTATGTGTAGTCAAGCTTGCTCTCTCATCTACCATCATTCCAATTAGACTTTTTCATCATCCATCCATCACAATAAATGTTTGTCTTATCCATTGCTTGGAACGATTGACATCTAACATCCATTCTGTCACATTCCCCAATCCATCTTGCAAGTCTTATTCCCGACTCGGGGAAAATCCTTGTTCTATTCGATGACACCTTGTACATAACATTGCACCATCAAAATGTCTTGAAAAAATAAAAAAACAATAGAAAATTTCAAAAAGGAAAAAACAAAAATCAAAACATGTCAGAAAATACCAAAAACGATGTCAGGTTAGTCATGTCGAGTCAATCATGTTAAGTCATTCGTAGACATAGTTGAACTACGTTGCCTCGATGACTAGGACGTAGGCAAGACCATCAATCGATGTGCCCCTGAGGCATTAGGTCAGTCAGTCTAGGTTTGTCATGTATCACACACATTTAAATCATGACTCTTTGTACATTCAAAGTCATTGGTCATGTCGAACTATGAGGTCTCTGCGTGTACAATGTAGGCAAGGCTAATCAATTGATGAGCTCTCGAGACCACACTAGGTTAGTCCAATAGGGTTCATTCACAATTCACTATCACACACATTGCATATCATACATTCAGGTCAATACTTTAGGGTATCATTTCATGTCATACACTGTCAATACACACACACACTTTTAATCAGTCAAGGAATCATAACAAGTCATGCATCAACAAGGCAAAAGATCTCAAATTCATCAAGTCAATATCAAACACATTGTCAAAATGATCAACTTATGTCTTAGCAAGATATGTCTTTCTTGTCAATAGACATCGTCAAATTGTCATAGTGTCATGTTGCTTATTGCATCAACGTCATCAGACTCCAATGTCTTATATGGCACGTGTCTTTCTGAAACCAGGCTTTGTCATGCCTTATATAGAAGTCACCAAGTCAAAACCAGACTCAATGTCTTATTGTAGTATATTTCATCCCTCACATTACGCTATGTCAAACATCAACAATCAAACAATCCCACAAGATCAAGTTTTGGTGAATACTTTTATTTAGCATTATGACTTTATATCTTATTTTGTCTTATCTTTTTATCGATTTGTGAATTAGTCTGGTTAAGAGCTTTCTCAAGGATGTCCCTTCAAGGATTTAGAGAAGCAAGGATGTCTCTGGACTCTTTTTCTTTGGCTGTTATCTGTCAATTGTCTTTTTAACATTGGTTTTTGAGTCATGTTACTAGTTTTCTCAAGGATATCCTATCAATGATTTAGAGGAGCAATGATGTATCATGACCCATATTTGTATTTGTCTATTGTTTGTGGTTTGTCTCGACAAAATGACTGGGGCATCTTGTCCTTAGTATGAGTTACGACACTCCTTGTCTGCAACTATCTATTTTTAGCAAATGGATAAATTTGTACACTATGGTATATCTCATATCATGGTGTGTATTATCCATTTGTTTCATGTCCCACCCAATGATGATAACAAGAAAGCATAGCATATTTGACAATATATCAAAGATTATATGTTTTTCTCAATCAATCAACCTTCGTTATTTCTTACTAAAATTCTAGAATTCATTTGTGCTAACATTTCTCTTCTCCAATATAATGATAAAGTTCTGTGACACAACATAAAAACATTAGATCATTTGTATATGCATACATTCAATAAGAATTTCACATAGTTTCATTTCCTTTCAAACATATAGATGGTAACATTAACATCTTCATTACATACATACGAAATCATTACATAATAGGTATTTCATCATCATAAGATGTATAATGTAAACATTGCATGTACATCTCATTATCACATATAAATAACATCATATACATTCATTACATCCATTATCATAATAAATTAGGACATCCATAACATCATTCTAAAATGCATAACTCATAACATGTAGAAACATTCATTCATAACATATGTACATACATCATCTAGGCAACATCATCATGTAGAAGTAATGCATCATCCATAAAATAGAACTACATATCATATAGAAGCCGCCAAAATCATATATATATATCACTCAAAATAATGTGTCAAAGTACAATATCAAAATATATCCATAAATAACAACGAGCTCATAGGCTCTCTGATCAAAATACAATGTCTACATGTATATAACTATCATCGTGTCCCATTGCCACTACTGTCACATGGTGAAGGTGGTGGAAAGCCTTGAAGGCTCTCTCTATGAGGTGGAAGGCCTCTCATATAGACCTGCCCTCAATGGTCCTACCACACCCTCTGTACTCTATGTCCTGGTGTAACTCCTACTCTATGATCTCTGACTACAAACCTCTGAAAAGCTAGGAGCTCATCTCTCTGCTGGAACCACTACCTCATATAAATCCCTATAATAGGTAGCTCTCTCCAACTGATCTGACTAACACCCGTACCATTCCATTTGATGAAGACCCAATACAAAGGCATCTGACCTCTGTGAACTGTTGCTCTATCTCCTGTCGTCAGGCTATGGCTTGATCCCTCTCCATGAGTGCACTGTCTCTCTCTATGCGGACACTATCTCTATGTGTGTGAGCATTGTCTCTCTCTATCCTCATAGCATCCAACTCTGGTGTCAACAGTCTCAATCTCTCCTCCAAGTCCTCCTTATCTCCATCCCTAGGGGAATCATCCTCCCATATCCCCTACACTATCAGATCCTTTAGCTCTCTCTCCTACTCCTCCATCAGTACCTCATCTTCAACATCATCCTCTCCATATCCTGCCAGAATACCTAGAGGGTCTATAGCCATATCCATGTCCACATCCTCTATAACATCCTCTACTCCAATATCCACCTCTACATGCTCCTCTATAACTGCCTCCTCGGAAGCATGCTCATCCCCAGCCTATACATCAACTCCACCTCCAATGTACAACATCGGTACATCCTCTACTGCTGCCTCTTAGATAGGTGAAAGTCCACCTACCCAACCCCCACTCCGTCCTCTCCATCCTCGCCTACCACCTCTGCCATCATCACCCTTCCCTCCACCTCTACCAACTTTGGCACCTCCACCTTGATACTGCCCTCTTGGTCTTGTCCCTCGTCTCTCCACTGGTGTCGACTGATCCAGATCAGTGTATGGAATAGCACGATGCTCTACCCACCATGTGTCATATGCAGCTGTCGTACCTGGGTCTGCTGCTCCATCTCTCCACCCCCACTGTACTATTTGTAATGCCTGTATCTACGCCTCTGTAGTAGCTAATAGAATCATCGGTCCCCAATATGGAACCTCTCTAGATGACCGAGAAAACTACGCTCTGCTTTGCGCCTCATCCTGAACCTCGCTGAACTATCTCAAAACTCTGTCTGGAAAGTGTCGCAATATGATGTGTACACTCAAAAAAATCCTCCCAATAAGGTACTATGTCTATTTGCAGAATACCAAATGTATGTCCTCATCTAACCAATCCTCACAATCCATGTACAGTCTCCATGGGAACTAATCCAAAATTTCAAGTGCATGTCTCCAAAATCCAGTGTCTCTCACATGCGTCTAAGTGATGTGTCTCGTGTACCAGAACACATATGGGAATCTCTCCCATCGCTCTATAGCAACTCAAGGATGAAACACAGCTATCCTTTCCCAACTCCACACCATCAGCAAAGTGGTCCCACAACTCAATGATTGTGCATCTCTATAAGCAATATCATGTAAGTGAAAATATAACATCCCCAATAGACATGGATCCCAACCAACATTGCACCCCATCCAGCCAAAAAATCGTGACCCCATCGATCCGGTAGAACAATCCCCCTATCAATCTACACAATATGCAGTCAATCCTATCCTATCTATCCACTAACATAGGCCATCTGATCTCGTAATGCTCGATGCCGAGCCTAATAATATCATCCACATGATAAAATCTCACTAGCTTGGTCAATCTGCATTGGGTATCATATATCACCCGCTCTCCTCTAATTGGCAGTCTCAATATCCTATAACATCCTCCAATGTGACAGTCACCTCCCCAGTTGGCAAATTAAATGACGATGTCTCAGAGTTCCATCAAATGCATAACATAGTAAGCATCCCCCTATTCGCCCGAATAGTGGGCGTCGACAGACAGTGACGTAGACCAAGTCTCCATAGAAGTCATATCTCTACACTAGTCAGATGATCTCTCAGATCGAATGTGTCAAGATGTGTCTCCCGCATATATATAGGATCTAATACAACCTGCATTTAAACCATGATGGCAAGAATTTTCAAGTTTTTCTTAGAATTTTTTTTTGAAAATTTTACCAGCCAAATACGGCTCACTTTCACAGATGTGGTGCATTTTTAAAAATGTGTTGCATGACGCTTCATTTGTGGTGCATATTACATATGTGTTGCATATTTCACACACCCATTTCTACCTACTACACATATGGTGCATTTTAACAAACGCGTTGCATTTTCTACAGCCTACCTACCTACTACATATGCGTTTCACTACGACATATGTGGTTCACTACCCTACATGCGACTATTCCTAATGCAAATGTGTTGCATAAATACATATGTGGTGCATTATAAATCAAATGTGTTTAATCCCTAAAATTCCTAACCTAACCTAGACGTGTTTTCGCACATGCATCGTTCACGTAGAACTGCATATGCTAATTAACTTTTAAACACCTAGAAAAACATTCAAAAATGAATTTCAAGAGTTCATTTTCAGGGACATACTAGTGTTCCTACGTTGGCTGGCTGCCTAAATATCTAGATCCGATATCCTCGATGCGTAGCATAGGGAATGGGTGCCATTTTAGTTAGCTAGTCAAAGAAAATCTTTTTTTTCCAAACTCCTCTAGGTGCAAATGAATTGGTTTTCAACCTAATTCCTATTTATAGGTAGGGTTTGGGTGGCATTTCTTCAACCCTTCTCTATTGGTTGCTTCACCTTTCAACTTCAAATGACCTGTACATGTCCATATCATCTCCAAATTCAATTCCGTCAACTCTATAGCATTTCTAGCTGTCAAATTGACTTATCGAGAATATTTCCTAATTTTTTTTTAATTTTTCAAAAATTTTCAATTTTCCCGAGGCAACATACCTTAACATGTTTCATGTTGGGGCACGATCGGGGCATATTTTCTTTGAAACAACGCCGAAAAAACATTGTATCAGAGAGGGGCAAACTGTAGACACCGAAAATTGGTCTAGGCCTACGAGTACACATTCGACATAATTTTCTATAGTCTATTGTCATGATTAAATGATTTATTATTTAATTACCCCCCTTTATCATATTTCAACTAGAATTAAAAATCTTTATTTAATTATTCATTTAACCCCCTCTATCTATAATTAAATATTAATTATTTAATTATTCATATTATCCTTTTCAACAGTCTAATTAAATAAATTATCTTTATTTATTTAATTAAAGTCTCTTATTTTTGAATGTTGAATTAAATAAACATTTAATTCATTTATTAATTATTTATGAAACATTCTTCTGTCAATCAGTTGACTAATCATTCACTCGTCTTCTGACTCGAGATCTATTTTTAGTTCTCCAGTTATCTCTGGGTTTAACACCTGATTATCTCTGCGAGAGAACTCTCTATCACAACTAGTCAATTAACTAGTTCTAACTCCTGTTTGCATTCGAATGCATTATTCTTCGAGTTCTAACTTTTTCTTTTACATAGAAAGTCTATTTCTTCTATTTTTGAAGATTAAGATCTTGAACTCATGTTCTAACTCACATTCTAACTTAGTCTTTATCCTATAGTCTTTTCTTACTCATGTTCTAACTCACATTTTATCTGGGACAAAACTCACATCGCATGACATTCATCAATCTCATACATCGATCTCTCTTTCAATCTGATCCGATCGTTTGAAAACACAAAATCTATAAAATGGCATGTCATTATCATTATTCCTCCTCTCAAAATCATACATTTTTTAGAAGAAACTTATCTTTGATATTTTGCTTAGACATTCGACAAAGTTATGCTTGCATTCAAAAACTGAAATCTGAGGGCAAGAATACTGAAAAGGTAATATGGAGAAGAGCAATTGAGATAATTCGAAGGAGTGAATGCATATTCAGTGCGAGCTTTCCATTAATTTTTTTAGTTTATTATGTTTATTTCTTCGTTCTTTTTTGTTTGATTTAGATTAGGATTAACATTGTTTATTCTAGTTGCAGATATCTTTATTCCAGATTTTAGTCTATGTTACAAGGTTCAATGGGGACATGGATACCTTGTTCATGCTTACTGTAACCTTGACCCTTGTAACCTAATTGCTTGAGAAGATCATAACTACGTCCATAAAGTCTCTCCATTTCTTGTGGGTTAGGGGGTTGTTGATAATATATCTCATCAAAATTTATTGTATATGTGGCATGTTCATCCAAAAGAGGTGAGGTAGATATGGGGGAAGGGTGTTCCTATTATTGTGTGGAGAGGATAGTAGATTGATCATTTTGAGTGTCCTCTTTGTGTGTGAGACTACACTCACTCATAAAGGAAGGAGTAAACTCTAAAGAGCCCCAATCATCACCAAGTAAGTTAAACTTGGTTTTATCTTCGGGTTGATCTTTCTCAGAAGGGGAAATGTTAGAGGTGGGAATGAGGGTATGAAGAGGACTAGAGGTGACCTTTTCAAGTTGCAAATAACTCTCAAGTTTGGGATCAATTTCAATTTCATAAACTCTATCATTATAGACATATTTCATTTTGCGATGAAGGGTTCAGGGTACCTCTTTCATCTCATGAATCCATGGTCATCATAAGAGGAGATTATAGGAAAGATCATAAGGCATGACATGGATAGGAGTCTATAGTGTAACCATTCCAATAGTAATGGGTAAGGTGACGACACCAAGAGGTTGTTTGGTATTATTATCGAATCATCTACTAGATAGGGAATCGGATTGGATTTGTGATTGGTCCACATGTAACCTATCGAGAAGCTTCACACTATACACATTTAGGGAAGATCCATTATCAACCACGATTCTTTTGATACCTATATGATCATACTGAGCTATGATCATAAAGGCCTCATTTTGTTAGCATAATTCTAATGGTGGCAGCTCATGTTAATAGAATGTAATATCCACATTGGATGTATTCATGTCCTATAGGAGAGTTGCTACATCATTAGTATTCATGCAAGGAGGGACCACTATTTGTTCTAAGGCTGTTTAAAGCATGGAGTTATAGTTAGGGGAATTTTGAAGGAGATCCCAAAGGGATATTTTGGTGGGAGTATTTTTAAGTTGTTCAACCAAATCATACTCCCTAAGTTGTGAGTTGAAATGAGAAGCTATGAGTAAGATGGGGTTGGGTAGTGGTAGGGAAATGGAGGGAGGTGGTTGTTGGGGATGTGGGTTATTACAGGTATAATGACTGTGAGCAACGGTATCATTCTTGGGAGGGTAAAGGGTAAACTCGGGTTGGGCTAAGGTTGGAGGTTTAGGACAAGGTGGGTAGAGAAAAAATTAGGGTTGAATGACATTGACATCTTTTGTGTTAGTTGGGGTATAAAAAAAAACCATAGTGGACGAATTAGGGGAGATGAAGTCTTGGAGGACATCATCTAACATACCCATATCATCACAACCAAAGGGTTTGGAAGACAAGGGAGGGGAAGTTGTAACTACATCATCACCAATCTTAGTGGATGAAGTGAGTGAGATGAAGCTTTGAAGAGCTTCAGCTAACCGATCAAAATCATCACAACAAAAAGATTTCGATGATATAGTGTTCCTATAGTGAACAAGTGTGTGCATTATATTATGTGAGTTATCTATGTTTTCAAGTGTATGTGTCACAAAATCTACTTTGAAAGAGCTAGGAAATAAAGCAGAAAGGAAAACATATAATGCTTTAATACTATTTAAAAATGTCATTGTAAGCTAGAAATAAGCATATAATAGAGAAAATCAAAACTAAAACCTAGCATAATTAACAGAAAGAAACAAAGAGTGTAGAAACTAGAAAACAAATTCTGAAAATACTGATGCAAAATGCCTACTAGGACTAGGTCACCTAGATGGGCAACTTAGTCTTGGTATGCATTTTGTTTTTAGTTTTTAAGGTGTTTCCTAATGGAAAATGAAATTTTCTAGAAATTAACATGCAAAGATATAATATATATGTGAAATTTTTGTATTAGGCAAGGAAATAAATGACAAAGTTATGATGATTTTTCACTAATTCAGAATCAAAAACCTTAGGATGCTTGTTCACACAATAAAACATTCAATGCAATGCTAAATAAAGACATCCTAGTATATGCCAATGCAAAGAAAATCATAAGTATGTAAGGTGTTGAAATGCAGGCTAACCAAAATGAACCACAAAATATGGTGTGTAGTGCTTTGTGTGGAGATAAAAGAGTGGATCCTCTACAACATCCTAGGGTTTCACCTAGAAGGAAGAGGGTTTTCTTTCATCGCCAGAGGCACCTTATTTTTTGATTCGATTAAAAGGGAGTTTTAGGGATTGGAACCCTAAAGGGGTGTGAGATGTGTGCAACTGTAATGAATTATGTTATAGAAATGCAACTACTTTACCTCAACTAATCTAGCTTATGCTACTAGAAAACACTTTATGTAATGCATACAAATGAAAGAAATGAGAGTGAATTAATCTAACATAATAGAAAAGTGCACCTAAAAACTGAAGAGGGTTGGAACTGGGATTGTCAAAATCACTAGAAAACTAGAAAATTAGGGTTTTGAGCTATCTGGGACACTTACGCTCCCTTTTTGGGAAATCTGCTCTGAGGGTCATTTCTATCAACTAGGTCCTTGAATCTCAAAAATGTTGTGCCAAAAAGCCTCAATGGGACTAGGTCGCCATTATGGGTGATCGAGTCCCTTTTTTTTTTTCTGGTAAACTGAAAGTGCACTCAGGTGTCTTATGTCTGTGTTCTTCCTCTCCATGGAAATCTTGTCCAAAACCTACAAAATAGAATGTATTTGTGTTTTCAACGTGGGGTTTGCCTTGCTCAAACCCCTAGTTGGTATTTAAACATGAAATGAAATGGAAATCTACATAAACCCTAGCCCTAAGTGTATTTAGAACTAGGGAGACCTGAAATAAAATAAAAACCTTATTCTATTATGCTAGAATAAGATGTATGTAATAGGTTTGAAATGATGCAAGACTCTAAACCCTAGAAATCCTACCCCATTGCAAATGAAAAGAATAAGAAATGCAAATGGGATGCAAACCTCAAATATGCAAGTGGGTTCAAGGTAGAAGATGGAGGCACTTTCAAATCAGTCTTTAGGAATGATTTGGTGGCTAGTTGCACCTCATCAACCTAGATTTCTCCATGGATCGCCATATACATCTATCTCCACCCTTCTCAATGTGTGATCTTGAATGTAAAATGAGCTTCCAAGACCTAAAAAAGCCCTAGTTTGATGTTTAAAAGCTTCGTCTTTTTTTGTGTGTGAGATGAATCTTCTTGAGGAAGATGTTTGGCATTTGATTTATGGAGTTGAGTGTGAAAGATGAGCAAGAGAGAGTGAAAAATGAGCTAGAATAAATTTGAAAAATAACCTAAAAACAAGTATATATAAGCAACATGACCTGATTGTCGAGAATTTCAACCAAAGAAGCTGACACCCATCGGGGATTTTTGGTTAATTATTGATTTTTCTACTTAAAACTTGAAAAATCCACAAAAAGGACTAGGTCACCAACTTGGGCGACCTAGTCCCACTAAGGGATTTTTAAGTGGGAACTATGATTTTTAAATGGTTTTGATGTGTTTTTTCAAGGATTGAATGATGCCTTGGGTGTATCAGGCCTCTAGGTCAAAATTAACAACCTAAGGGGCCTATAAATGTTGTTTTAGGGTAAAAATTGGTAAAATAGGACTTCAAGTGGGACCAAAATGGGCACAAAATTGTCCTTTTCTTCAAAGGTTTATAATTTTTGGTGACAGAGATTGTAAGAAGATTATCATGTTCGATTTAAGTAATTTTTGGAAGACTATTACTAATGATTCGCCTAAGGTTATGTGTTGTCTATATTTTATTTATTTCCTTGGTTTTACTAAGAGATAAATTGCATTAGGAGTAGTTTGGACAATTTGAACATGTCTTAAGTCCATGAATTCGTCACCAACTATGTTTTTTTTTTAATAAAGAGTTTTGGTTTATTGAGTTGGTTTTGGTCATTGTAAAATATTTTCGCAAGTCCTTTAGCAACACTATCCTTTTAGATTTGTACATTTTTCTCAATGATTTCATTCAAAGTGACAGTAAATACACTTGTCAATGGAAGGTCATTTCTTTGTTTAAGCTGGTGATGCATATGTATACTATTTAATTTTTAAGGTCCTAGCCAAGAAAAACGGCTTGTTAAGTTTCTCTATCATTGCATCAAAGAGGACAATTTTTCTCCATTTTACTACTAAACACTACATAGATCCATCGTGATCAATTCATGTTCCAAATTATATGAAAAGTGTTTTATAAATCTCTCTACAAGATCAAGAAATTTTGTGATAGAGTCTCTAGATAAGTTGTGAAACTGCTCAATAGCTTTCTCTTTTGATATTTGAGAAAAAAGCCTTATTAAGTATATGACACTATAGGTGACTCCTTTACATTCTATGTAGAATTATGTTGCCTGGTCTCATAAATATCTCTTCCCTTTGTACTTGTCAATTTTTGGTAATTAAAAGTATGGGGAAAGGGAGTTATTATAATATCCTTTCAAAAGGGCAAGGACACAACTCCTCAAATTTATATGTTTTATATAAAATTTTAGTTCATATTTGTAACCCTTTTATTGCATCCTTCATGGCTTTTAACTCATGGTCAAATGGAATGGCTTGAAGTGGCATCTAGGTGGTGCAATCAAATTCAATTAATGAAATTGAGATTGTTGATTGCTTTAATTGTTTGGAATGGATTGCTTTTATTAATAAGTTTATTTTTTAGATTAGATTATTTGTTTGGATTTAACTTAATTTTGTATTAAATTGATTCTATTGATAAACTTGATTGTTTAAACTATATTGATTGAAATATAATTAATATTTTGAATTAGATTGACTTAATGTATAAATTAAAATTATTAGTAAACTTACAAATAAAAAAATTATTTACATCTCGATTCATACAAACTATGTAATAAATTAAAGTATATTAATAAAACAATATTTTCGTACAAAATAATTTTATATTTTTATTTTTAAATTTGTTAAAAATTACACAAAAAATATAATTAATATAGTAATTATATTTTTTTTAAATGTAAAAACTATTTTTAAGATAAATAAATAACAATTGTTGAAAGTTTAATTTGATGTGCAAACTTGAGAAGCGAAGGTACCTTTCAAATTTTTAATTTCTAATCAAGTCTAGTCTTTGCCTAACATTAGATAGTGATATTATATAATAGTCAATCGATTTGAAAACAATTTCACACTTAACATTAGATAGAGATATTATATATAGTTTTTTATACCTCATTCACATTAAAAATGGCAAATAGTCATATTATAAAATATCTAATTCAACAGAGAAAGTTTGGATGAAGCTTCTAACCTAGATGGGTATATAAAAAAGTGCAGAGGAGAGCGTCTTAAGGGAGATTCTAGCTGAATAACAATGGCAGAAGATCTGTATACTGTAGTATATTCCAGGGTCTCTACTCCTGAACATGATCTGGATCTGCCTAAGTCAGTTAGGAATGACAACAATCCCCTCAACAGTCGCTCCGACCTCAAAATAGTTGAGGAAAATACACAACAGCTGATTCTACATCCAGAGGAAGCAATGAAACGCAAAAGAAATGAGAATATAGTGTTATATGAAAACATAAGAAGGGAAAAGATGAGATATTTATTCTCCACATTGCAGTCCCTGCTTCCTTTTTCCACTACCCGAAAGGTAATTCATGACAACCTCCCAAGGAGATAATTTTATTGTTTTAACTTCACATTCACATTCCACTGGTGTTAATTTTGTGAGCTCTTGGTATGTCTCAGGTAGCAAAGCATCGCATAATAGAAGAAACGGGTAAATATATTCAGAATCTTCAAAGCAAAGCCCATGAGCTTCAGAAGAAGAAGGCCCAGTTATTGGCGACAAGAAGGTCATTAATGGATCATAATTCAACAGCCATTGACAGAGATTCGATGAGCCTTGATGTGGATATGGAGGTTTATGGCAGTGAAACAGTGATCATAAGAATTAGTGCCTCAAGAATGCCGCGCTCTCTGTGCAAGATTTATGAAGTAGTTGAAGCAGTCGGTTTGGACATAGAGAGAGCCGATGTTTTCAAAGGTGTCTCTTCTGTCTTTCTCTATTTCCACGCCACAGTAACTGTCAACACTGGTCCCCATTACTTGTTACGAATGAGCCAAACCAGACCTTGTTTCAAGGCAACATTACAAAATGTTTACTAGTTATATGTTGAATAGTAATCTAGAATTGTTGAACCACCAGATGTTATATGTTGTAAACTGTCAGTGTATTGTACTTATAAACCGTGCGTCAATCTGAGTTCATATATATGAACAGCCCGAATACATCCTGATTAGGGAAATGATTCAGCAGATAAACATGTTTCAGTATTTGTTCATTTAATGTTCAATATTGTATTGATATTTGTTGATTTAATGTTCAATATTACATTAATAGTAAAATGATGATTTAACAATATTGTACTAATAGTTGTGACATTAAAGTTGTTAGTGTTCATGATGAGAACTCATAACTGAATGAAATGTATTTTTTGGATCTAAAAAGCAATAAATAATGTGATACCACATCAGCACACTAATAAAACATTACTTAGTGCACAACTATCAGTCTAACTTTTCTTTTGGACTTTTTCGGACACGTCAACAAAATGCATGCTGATGTAGCATCATATTTGACGATGTGGTCATGAAACCTTAGTTATACGTAGGGGACTTGCCAAGTAAGTTGACATAAAAAATTAAGAGTGATTTGAAATTTTCAAGTAGAATTTTGAAAAGAGCAAAGTTAGCGTGTTCAACTACTGAATCCTTTCCCCTAATACATGTAAATAGTAAACCTTTTAATGACTTTAAAAAACAAACAATTAATGTATTTTAAAAAATGATTAATAATATATTTAAAAAGGTGGTTAATAATATTGCAATCCCTTTGTTTAGAGGCCAAGATATTAATATATATCTGATTATTAAATAAAAGATTGATGTTTATGAAATACAAAATTATTATTAATTATTCGACTATTTAATTTAATTTAATGAATTTTTTCATAATTAACTTGTATATATCCAATCTATAAGCTCTTCTAATAAGAAGAATTTAAAGTTTATCACTTCTTTTAAAGTATAGATATTTAAAAATAGCCTTGAAAAAAAAATAGTGGGCTTAGGCTAGGTTACGAGTGAAAAAACATTGTTCAAATGGAGTGGTAATGGCTATGACAGTCCAACTCATAACACACTAGTCTTTCTTATGGGAAGACAATCGAGGAAGAGCAATAAAAATAAAGGCAATGAGTTAAAATAAATAAACTTAGCCGAAAAGATGTGATTTTTATATTTCTAGTCATTGACTCAATGATAAATAGGATTATGATTCTTTATATGAATTTGAAATTAATATGTTGGAATTGTAAGGGATATCTTTGGATGACAAGTCTACTTAGATCTTATCATAAAAGGAAGAGACAATCTATTACATGGAAACACGTGAACTTGATGGTGGAAAAACTCATTCTTTTAAAGGACATAAGAAGATTACTATGTGGAATAAAACAAGAAGAAATAGAAAATAATATGAAGAAATAATTGTTTAACTTAAAAAAAGGGCAATAAAAATATTTGATTAGAAAAAGAAGATCAATATAGATAATCTATTTGTATTAAAAAATAGAAGAAATGCTAGAATTACAGCTTGTTATTCTTTTCCAAAGACTTCACAATTTATAAAAAATGTGGGATGGATTTGAGAACCATATATAGCTATAGAAAAAGATATATCATTATATTTTCAATCTAGATAGGTGATTTCCCTAGTATATTAGAATGCAAGGATTAGAATGAGGAAAGTAGAATAGTATGCATCAAAGAACATAATAATGCATCATGTTACATAGAAAAGGTAAACCATCAATTATTAAAACAATAGAAGATAAAGGAGACATTACTAATCTTGTGTAGAATTACTTTTTTGTGGCATATATAGTTTGATTATTTGTAATGGAATGGGTATGTAGAATATATCTATAAATTAAAATTGTGAACCTTAGTGTAGAGAAAGCAATGTTAATTATGTCATTTCATCCTCAAATCTAATAGAAAATTAGGATATATCTTAATTTTTATAAATAAAAGTGTGACAAGATCAACAACCCCTTTCGAAAGGAAAAATTCTTAAAAATTCAGAAAAATGTTCAATCTTAAAATAAATGTTAAATCAGTTAATCAAAAAGGAGAAAAGAAACAAACATTCAAGGTTTTGAAAGTTGTGAATTATCAAAGATAATTCATAGGGAACTTGAAATATGTAATAGGGAAAAAATAGAAAAAAGAAAATAAGAATTTTTCTAGAAAATGATTAGCATGATGAATATTTCAATACTACAAGAAGAGCTTTGAACGGGATACCTAAAGGGGAGACAAATAAAAAATCGTATAAATAGATAGTAAAAAAAGAAAAGAGAATTTTATAAACACAATGAGAGAAGAACGAGTATTTAGGGAAGAGTAATCTAAAACTATTTTGTATTAATTTTTAATAATGAAAAAATAGAGACTAAAATGACAATTTCTTAATGATTAGAATATGCAAAGTAATTGTATGTGCAAGAGTTAGAGGAACATACCCTCCCATAATTAAAACAAGAATAAATTATTCACTTTGCATGGGGTCAAGAAAAGTATTAATATTTTGCATATAAATAAGCTTTCTCACAAGGTGATCCCACAAAGCTGGTTTACAATTTCTGAGAGGAACTGATTTTTGCTGAAATCACATATTTTTAGAAAATATAATGATTTAAGCCTTTAAAAGTTCCATTTTAAGGATTCCAATTGAAGTGGGTTTGATCAAACCACCTTAGATCAAACCCCGTTGGATAGAACCTCACTAGTTTTAAACCATACCTATAAATGAGTCTTCTTTACATGTATCAAAATGTTGATAAAAAAACACTTTTGATTTACCTTTTGGGGGATCAAATGAATTCATTTAAAATTTATTTCAAATGATTATGGTAGTCCTCGAAATGAGCTATCCCATGAATATAATTTTAATATGTTTTGGTTTTATTATGTATGTGTTTTTTTAGTTTTATTAAACAAAGGTTTTTCATCGAAAATCAAGCTCTCTATTTTGCACATGTGGAAAAATAGAAAATTATCAATATATTTAAAAAAAAAAAAGTTTGTGCTAGGTATTGATGTCCTTGATCCATTAAAAAGAAAAAATTGAATTTTGATACATACAAAAAAAGTTATGTTGTATACAGTCCACCTATGTCTGAATTGTAATTGGTTTGACTTCGAAACACTATTAAGGAAAAAATATTCAATAAAAAAATATGAGACCAAATGAAAGTGCTAGATATCATAGTTACAAATCTAAATTCAAAAAAATTATAGTTTTATCCTTCACACAAAAAAAAGTTATGTTGTATACGGTGAGCGTCACTTTTTAAAAATGTTGTTTTCTGAAAAAAACTAGTTTTCGTGGGAGATGGAAAAGAAAGTGCAATCTTATTCCAAAAAAATTGAAAAAAATACTTTTAGAATCTACAAACAAAATGTGATGAGACTCTAGTTTGCATCATCTTCAAATTCCTCACGGTTTAACCGCTATAGGTGTCCAAATGTGAAGATTCAGTTTAAAATAATAATTTCAGTGTCTAGTTTGACCAAAAATTGTAAACCACTATTGTGGGATCACCCCACATGTATGAAGAATATAAAGAATATATAAAATACATAATGAAAAACCTATCTCTTTACCTTAATAAAATAACTAACAACACCCTTCATCAACTATCTCCAAGAGATCTGCAAACCTATCTTATAATACTTCTCTTCAAGAGTAGATATAGAAATATTCCTTTTATCTACTCCATTGGATGATTTTACTAGAACAAGAAATAAAAATTAAATTGAAGTTTCATGGTTGGAAAAATAAAATTAAAAAGGGTATGAAAGAAACATGTGAGGTCATGATATTTTATAAAAAATGTATGTGGTTAGCGATTTTTAAGACTTTAAGATTTGCTCTTTTCAATTGTTTCATAGGGTTTGAAGATAAATTTGTAACTATAAGATAAGTGAAGGATCTCATGATATGTATTACATGTTGATTTATTTTTCTTAATCAAGTAGACATTACAAATGAATAATTAAAATCTAAAAACTTAGTCTTGATAAAATAGTAGGACTTTAAGGTAGTGATTCAAGTGAGTACAAAATGAATGGAGAAATGTGTGAGTAATAAAATTTTCACCTCTTAAATTATATTTTATGACTTAATTAATTTCAAAAAAAATAATCTTTAAATTTTTTAATAATTATATAATATTTTCTACGTGTAAAAATGAATGAAGAAGTGCATTCAATACTATGTCCCATATTTTTTATTTTGGTCCAAATAAATATTTTTCTTGAAAATTTAAATATAATAATGAAAAAATAAAATAAAAAATAATGATGGTTTGAACTAATGAATTTGAAATTTGTGATGTAATTCCTTTTATAATCATTAAATTTTTAAGAAAAATATTTGTATAATTTTATGGTAATATTAGGAAAGTTTTATTTTATTTTTATAATTGTTTAATGAGAAATCCACAATCCCAACAAACATAATCTAATCTATAATTTCTATAAAAAAATCTTTAATTAATATATTCTTAACACAAATATCTAGTGTTAGCATATTTTTAACTAAACTTTATGTTAGGTATCTATTTATTAATAATAATTTAATTGAGAAACTATTATTTAGACATGAAATTCACATTTTCTTTCAAAATAGAACCTCATCAATGATAAATAGATTATAATAAAGAATTAATAAGTATTTATATAGAATTTAATATACAACAGATGTTTTATTTAATAAATTATATAGAAAAAATTATGATTATCTTATAACTAGTCATATGATAAATAACAAATTTTAAATGGTATTGATATACTATATTCATAATTCACATAAATGAATTGAAATATTACTAATAAAAAATTATGTAAAAATTTCCACATCAACATTTTAGATACATTTTGTCCAATCTACCCTTGATATGATATATATTACAATTTCTATCATAAACATTTCAATTCAATTTTTAAAAAAAAAAAAAAAAACATATTTTGTCAAAAACCATTTTGAACCAAATACAAAACCACTTATGTAGAAAATAATCACTCCGGGAGAAAAAATCAAAGAGTAGGTTAAGAAAATAAGTGAAGTTTAAGTCCTTTATAAATTCTTGATGAAAAATAAAATGAAATTCACGTTTATTTTGGTCAAGCAAGAAAGCTAATCAGCGTATATTTGAATAGTATTTGTGACGTCATCAAGATTTGAGTCCAATTTTGTGACATCAGCAACAACTATCACCGAGAATTTAAGGGTAATTTTGGGTTTCGGTCAATGCCTTTTTCTTACTTTTCCATTTCTAACAAAGTACACATATTGTGAGCACTATCTTACTTTTTTTTGTTATCTCCCGTTGTCAACTTGTTAGGTTGGTGTCACATCATTGGAAAGAAATGAGTCAAGCTACCATCAATTATATTTAGGTTATTGGTCTGGGTGATGTGAGATGTATTAGTGATAATGCAATTATTTTTATGAATGGTATTTAAATTATTAGTCTTTATAGAGGGCATGAAGTAAAGTAGTGTAAGCTTTTTCAAAATGTACATAATGATGTACATGCATTTTAAGTTCTATGGAATAAATTCAATTTTTATTAGATTGACTTTTTTGTTTTAGAAGTTTGAATTAGTTTTATTTTAGGTAATTATCAAGAAAAATAGATTGGTGTTTGATTTATTAGGAGTGATGATTACAATATATGATCAATGGTATTTAAGTTATTCGGATCAATCAATTTGATTGATGTCATATTTATTGTGGATTAATGATTTGAATTTATAATCAATGATTTTTAATTCATTTTTGTTAATTATTGAATGATAATTTTAAATAAATTGTCTATAGATTTAATCCACTAAGATGAATGTGTCTTCTTATTATAATATTTTCATGTAACACTTGTTTAAAAGATATTAAAATGGTCTTGGTTATAAATGTTGAATAAAGTACATTAATGAATTTAACTCTTTATTCCTATTTTTGTCATGATTATCATGTAGTCATTTTTTAGGTTCAACAAAAAATTTATTGATCCATTCATTAGAGAAGTTTGAGTGTGAAGAGAGAATTTGGATCTATGAGGTGAAACTTGCTTTATGTAAAACAAACTCTTTCTTAAAAATTAAAACTTTCATGATATGTTTCTATCATGAAATAAAACCAAGGAAATAGATAATATGTTTTGATTATGTCAAGCTTCTTCATTTAAAAAATTAATCCAATAATTATCGAGATCATAGAGATAATCAATTAAATCTCCATAATTTATATTTGACAAAAGAAACTAATTATCTATTTACTTCACATCTTAAAGAAAAATATATGGAAGACACATGTAATTAAACGCATTATATATTTTTTTGTAATTTTAGATTGTGAAGACTAAGCTCTAAAAATATGTCATGTGAAATTTTTCTAGACAAAAAAAGAAATTTAATATGTATGTTTTGATTGTCTTATTGCACATATTTTGTCAAAATAATATATTTTTTTTTAATCAAAACTTAAAAAATATAGACACACTGACTTATTGAAATAGTGTGATTATAGTCCCAAATTTCTCTTCATGAATGTAATGGGTTAAAGAAGAAAATATTCGTATACATTAATATAATAATAAATAACCAAAGCAATAGTGTAGAGGTTGGAAAGGGAAGGTTTATTCAAAAACCATGATTTAAAAAAAATATATAAATAAAGGTGGTCATTATTTATTATAAAAAGAATATTAAAAAGTTTAAAAAAGAGTAAGAGTAAAGAAAATATGTGGGGTTATTTTCAACAAGGAGAAAAATAAAGTAGTTACATGAATTTATTTATAGATTATAGAGTATAAAAAATGATCTAGTTTAGAATATTTTATTTGTTTTCTAAATTGAATACTTTCTTACACCACTTTCAAATGACTCTTTTCTTAAATGTGATGGTTTTGAGAGTTTTTACTATTATTTAGATGTAATTAAGTAAAATGTAATTATATTATCGTACAAATATTTTAAACTTCAAAGAAACGCTAAGTTAAAATAATGAATAAAAATAAAATATGATACTTTTTTACTAACTATTTTTTTTAACAAACTAAATTTAAGAGAGAAATTAACAAATAGAAAGAAATGAGAATTTGTGTGAATGTAGCAGTTAACAAAGTCTTACCTTCCTCAATAACTCTGAAATCAAAGTTTGGGTTGTGGACTCAAGGTATTCAGTATGAAAATGTTAGCATTTTTTGTCAGCTTTGTAGAAATATCGGTCATCTTAACCACTCCTACCAAAAAAGAAAGACCAAAAATACTACAACTTTGGTAGCTATCAGCCCCCCCTTTAAGGTGAGGGGCTCTGGTGAAATGAGGAATGTGGATTCAAGACCACCCCAAGCCAATATTTTAGTTGTGTTGGAACCATTTATTCAAATGGAGGGGAATAATTGAGAGAGTACTAAAGAAAAAAAACCACTAGTGTCCCCAAGGAACCCTTTCCCCAATCCCAACATAATGAAGTGACTCTAGAAGATACTACCATTAATTATGTTTTTGACCCCCTAGTTCTCTTAGAACCATAAAATTGGACATTGGGAAGGGCTTAAGTGTTTCTTTGGGTGAGGAAGAAGTCTTTCATCAGGAAAAATTCAACAAGAGTATGCATGATTCCCATGCATTATTAGGGTTTGTGGATTTTGATTCCCCTTTATCTTAAAAAAAGGATGGTGTGGACAAGGTGTGGACTCAGGTAAATGGAAAATCTAAAAACAAAAATAAAGCAGATGTGGGGAGTGAACAAAAATAGGGAAGACCTTCTTAGAAGAATACTAGATCTAGAGAGGTTGCCAAAGAGGTGGCTTTAGGAAAATAGAGGACCCTAGAGGGCCTCTTGAATCAAAAGAAAACTAAAACTAGTTTTGTGCAGGCCTCTCCCCATTGGTCAGTATTAGGAGGATACTGAATCTATTTTATTTGTCCTTATGAAGATCATTAACCTGAATATTCATGGGTTGAATAGCCCATTGAAGAATCATATTGTTAAATTCTCCATTATGGACTTGAAAGTGGATGTCCTCCTTATCCAAAAGAAAGAAAACACAACAAGAAACCTTCAAAAAAATTGTTAAAAACATATGGCCAATGGTGGAGTATTGTATTTGGTGAAAGGTGCCTTTGGAAAACTTGCTACTCTTTGGAACCCTATAATAATTAAAGATAAAAAGGCTTCTATAATAGAAAATTCTTAAAACCCATCATGAAAGATAGAAGGAATGCAACTAAGTGGAATCTTCTCAATATTTATGCTCCTAACTTGAGGGTTGCTAGGATTCAACTCTAGAATCATTTATCAGTGCTTATATCAAATAACCAGAGCATGTGTTGGATGTTGGTTGGGGACTTTAAAACCCTTCTTTATCCTTTTGACAAACTGGGGGATTGGAGGATTTCTTGGATAGTATGCTAAATTTTTCTAATTTTATTTTTTCTCAAGGCCTTTTCAATGTTGATCTTAAGGGATCTAAGTTTACTTTGTCTAATATATGCCATGGGAAAAATCACATTCAAGTTAAATTCAACAAGGTGTTGATATCATGTGATTGGGATATTCTTGCAAAACTACATCTCTCAACCCTTCATAAATACACTTTAGACAATAATGCTCTTGTTTTGGGTTGGGAGGAGAAGAGATCCAAAGGTCCCTTTCCCTTTAGATATGAGATTATGTGGAATCTACATCCTGATTTTAAGGGTCTCATTCAATATTGGAGGAATCTTTCATTCTAGGGAATGCCTATGTTTTGACTGGCTCAAAAGCTTAAAAGGATAAGATATCATGTGTAAGGCTGGAACGAAATTTCCTTTGGAAATATCTTCGACACTAAGTGCTCTAACCTTTCTAATCTAAAATATATTTAAGCTAAGATGCATTCCAGATTTGTTGATGATGACACTTTGAGGAGAGAAATGGAGCTCGTAGAGGAATAGTTCCAAGTTACAAAGGAGGAAACTTTCTAGAAATAGAAATCCATAACATAATGGCTACAAGGAGACAAAAATACAAATTTATTTTACCAATCGACACTTAAACATAGAAAATGAAATAACATCATCTCTCTAGTCAATGCTAATGGTGAAACTCTAACAAATGATGATGATCTAGTTATTGAGGTTGTTTCCATTTTCAAAGACAATGTTTGAGTTTAGGATCCAACTAACATAGAGATAGAACCTCTTCTTCATTTCATCCCTAAGGTGGTGACTTAGATAGATATAAAGGATATGGGGAAAAAAGTTGGATTGCAAGAAGTTAAGTCTTCAGTCTTCTCCTTTGGAGCCTTCAAAGCACCAGATCCTAATGGCTTTCCACCAGTATTTTTTTTAAACTTTTGGGATGTCATTTCTTCTAATCTACTAAACATTGCAAGATTTTTTTAGATAAAGAAGAATCCTAAGTCAACTCAATTCAACCTTTTATGTTTTAATCCCTAAGAAAGAGGATTCTATCTCTCTTCAAGATTATAGGCCCATTAGCCTATGTAATATAGTGTAAAAAAATTCTCTAAAATTATTATAACTAGGCTAAAAGGGGTTCCTATTAAGATGATCTTTGTGAAACAAAAGGGCTTCATTAAAGGTAGAAAAATCCTTGATGCTACCATTGTTTCTTATGAGTATATTCACTTTATGGAATTTTATAAGAAACTTGAAATGGTTATAAAGTGAGACATCTCAATGGCTTATGATAGGGTTTCTTGGAGACTCCTCATTATTGTTTCGAAGAAGTTATTTTTTAATGAATTTTTTTTTAAATCAATCAAATCTTGTATTTGTACCTCAAGATTCACTATTTTATTCAATGGGTTCCCCAAAGAGAATTTTTCTTGTGGTAAGGATTTAAGACAAGATGACCCTCTTGTTGGAATCAAGGAACACTGAGAGGGGGTGAATCAGTGTTCTGTACCTTTTAAATTTATTAATCTAATCCTTAAAGCACTTATAACATTCATCCAAAAGAAATATGAATGAACATAAGAAAAATAACCACAACACCATAACACAAGGATTTTTACATGGAAACCCTATTAGGGGAAAAACCACAGTGGAAGGCCAATCCACAGTATGAGTATACTAAAAAAAAAATGTGTACAAAATGGGAATGCACTTGCATTCAGGCACACTGCCTAGAGCTCACTGCTCAAAAATGAAGACTCATTGTCTTACAAAATATTCAGATTAAATCCATCTGAAGAGTTAAACTGAGAGAATAGAATCTACTAATTCCTGATTACACTTCTTGTTAAGCACAGGGTGAACCCACATAAGTGGTGAACACTTTTGTGGAGGAAGGGAAAAGTCATTTTTTCCCTCTACACAAAGTGAAGGGGTTTAGCCGAACCAAAATGTTCAGCCGAACCCCTTTGACATGTGAGCCGGAAATATTAAAATAAAGGGGTTCGACCGAACTAGGGTTCGACCGAACCCCCTTTAATAAGGATTTTTTTTGAAAAAACCCCATCATTTTCTTGGACCCTGTGATTTTTTTTCATATTTTAATGTATATAGGTTCGGTCGAACCTACTTTAAAGGGTTCGGCCGAACCCCTTTAAGAGGTTCAGTCGAACCTAGGTTCAGCCGAACACCCTTTTTCCCCTATCTCCTTAAAAAAATAATTTTTTTTGTAAAAAATTATCGTTTGAAGCTCAATTTGAAAATGAAAATGCACAAAAATTCAAAAACCCATCTAGATAATGATAGTCCTCAGAATGAGCTATCTATCGAATATAATTTTAATATGATTTGCTTTTATTATGTTTTTTTTTTTTTAGTTTTATTAAACATAGGTTTTTCACTGAAAATCAAAATCTCTAGTCTGCACATGTGGAAAAATAGTAGATTATCAAAATAAAAATTTTAAAAATATGCTGAGGCTGAGTATTGATGTCCTTGATCCATTAAAAAAAAAAAAATGAATTTCGATTCACACAGAAAAAGTTATGTTGTATACAGTCCACCTATGTCTGAATTGCAATTGGTTTGACTTTGAAACTTGATTAAGTAAAAAATATTCAATAAAAAACTATAAGACCAAATGGAAGTGCTAGATACGACAGTTACAAATCTAAATTCGAAAAAATTATAATTTTATCCTTCGTACAAAAAATGTTATGTTGTATACGGTGAGCGTCACTTTTTAAAAATGTTGTTTTCTGAAAAAAACCAATTTTCGTGGGAGATGGAAAAAAAAGTGCAATCTGATTCCAAAAATTTTGAAAAAAATATTTTCAGTATCTAGAGACAAAATGCGATGAGACTTTAATTTGCATCATTTTCAAATTCCTCACGGTTTAGCCGCTACAAGAGCCCGAAAGTGAAGATTTAGTTAAAAATAATAATTGCAGTGTCCAGTTTGCCCAAAAATTGTAAACAACTATTGTGGGATCACCCCACATTATTTGATTTCTTGACCTTCTATCTGATTCTTTTTTTATGCTCCGCTCTGCTTCAATTTGCATCACAAATCCTTTTATGCGCAAGTGAAACTGTGCATAATCGCTCTACAATACTTCTGATATTTGCAACACATATCAACACACTTCATATCTATTTCAAAATGATATAATTGATCACTTATATATATCTACAACTAAATATTTAATTGGTACAAGTCGGCTCCAACAAAATAGAAAAATATTTACAAACTATCACCTTAATTCACACATTATTTTCAATGCACACCAACCAAAGTCGGCCACAACATAGTGAGGACCCAAATCAACTTGTTAGAACACAAAAACTTTTAAAAAATTACTCCTCAAATATCTGCAACATATTATATTCACCAAGTCAGCTTTCTACACTGATAAACAAGAAAAATAATGAATAAAATCTTCTAACTTGCACACCAATGAATGTGAACCCTAATGATTCTCAGATAAGATAGTGCATACACAAAAATACCTTCCCTGAGATCCACAACTCAAAATGATATCAGAGAATTTTTATATGAATCGATGAACACAGTTATGTCGGATGCTCTGTTCTAACTTGACAGTTAATCACAAAACTTCAATCTGACTTCTGGTATGAGCAAATGCTGACATGTGGATCAAGTCACTGACTAGTGTTTCCATCAATGACAACACCAAATGACATTTGCAGTGTCTCTTGCCAACAATCTCCCCCTTTGGCATTGATGGCAACACTTAGTGAAAAATGACTAAGTGTCGGATTAGTACCAACCTTCAAAATTCTAAAAACATAACTCCTCCTGAGATGATTAAGGAATTTTTGAAAGTCCCATTCTCCCCCTTTGACATCAATTGCAAAGGTAGGAAGTTATCTTACAAAAAAATTATAAACAAACTATACAAACATCCCTCACTAACTTACATAGACTTGAACAGGTTTGCAAAAGGATTCTTCAATAGGTTCACACTTGTGTACCAACCTTTCTTAAAACTCTCCAAGATAGTCATGTGACCACATAATAAGTAAGATTGCATTTCTGCAGATTCAAGGTTCGTCGAATCACTGACCACCATAGAATCTTATGCTTCCTTCAATGCACTCAACATTGTTTCCATCTTAGGACCAATTAGTCCTCTAAGCTCACAAACCCTTTCAACCATTTTACCTTCTTCAATGCTTCAAACTTTTGATCTTGTCAAGCAAGGATATGACTTGACCTTCTTGCTTCCCAATAGAGATGATTAGAGGATCAAATGCTTGAGTGATATCTACTAATTGTTTCTCACATTCTTTTATTTTCTTTTCAAAGTCTCGAGTGAACTTAGATAAAGATAGACATGAATTATAAATGTTACCACCTTCAGAAAAATCACTTTGAATATTTTTTACACAAGTAGCTAACAGAGATTTATCATTAGCTATCATCTCTTTCAACCTACTGAAACTTTTAGCATCAAACTCCTTTTGTACCTTATCCTCAGTTGACTTCTCAAGGGACTCAAAATGATTACTTACAAAATTAATAAGCTTCTTTAGCTCACCAGAGGGAGAACTAGACGGATCCTTAACATGAGAAGGCATGATCTTCTCCAAAATACCGGATGCAAGATTCAACAACTCACTATCTTCAATGTGTGATTTCAGAATCTCCTCCCTTGCTTTGTTTTGAGTGAATGATGTCACCTTCAGCTTTTGAATAGGGGATAAAGTGTCCAAGTTTATAGGACCTTTAACTAGTTCACAATCAAACTATTCCTATTGTTCTTCCAAAAACTCCTTCACTACCTCAGTAGTGTCTCTTGCTTTCATAGGAACTTCATTTACTTCAACCTTATTTTCCTCAATCACTATTTTCTCAGCTATAGATTTGTGCTTTTCTTTAGGAATCTCAACTTCTTCAACCCACACAACTTTAGGAGCTTCAGCCTCCATAGGAATTCCAGCATCATGCATGTCAAGAGGATTTAGAGTGTCCTCAAATGTATCTTATTTTGCTTCTTCTGCTACTAGGCCAGATGAAACATCTCCATCATGTACTTCTTCAAAAACAACATTGATTTTGTTCCTTAACAAAAATTCCTTTAGATTTTAGGGTATGTGCAGGATCATGATGGGCCAAAAAGTGGCGATATGTAAGCCATATGATGGCCCATGTGGCTAATGTCTTTTTTTCTACCCAAAATTGATGAAACGAAAAGGGTTTTTAGAGGAGATTTTCAGATTTCCACCAATATAAATTATGCTTTACTTTAAATTTAATAAATAATTATTATTCATTTTCTATTAGAATTACGAATAAAGTCCTAATTGATAAGTTGATTGAAAAACATCTATAACTTTCAAACGGTATCACATTTTTTGAATCCAAAACATGTGTCACATTCTATGCTTTGCATATTATAGGATTAAAAACTAAAATTGAATTTCATGAATTTTTGACCAAGTTAAGGTGGTTAGACAGACGAGATTTTATATTTTTTAAAAGTTGTAATAAAAAATTCATAATTAATTATTTACCTAGAAAAAAATTATAAAAAAATATGCATCACATCGGGACATGAGTCCTCTACTTATATCTAAAAGCTTATAAAAAAATATTATCATTTTATTATTGTTAGGGTGGTTAGACAAACACCTACTTCTTATTTTTACCCTGAAATTTAAATACTACTACATTGAAATTTAAAATTTTCACCAAATAGATTTTTTTTTAAAATAAAGGTCTAGTAGTTTAGAAACTACATTCAATTTTCTACAGATTCTATTTTTACATGTTTTTGAAATAATATAGATAACTTATTCAAATTTTTACGTCAAGTTGTCTAACTCTGATTTTTTGTCTTTTTATTGCCACTTAAGGGCCTATTTTTTCCATGATGATCCTACACATACCCTTTTTTCAGTTTCTTTTGCTACCTCTTGAGTCCGTCCAATCATAAGCTTGTTTACTCTTGTTTTCCTCTTGAAATCATTTTTAGCACCTTTCAAAATTGACTTCATTTCTTTAACAGACATCACTGGACATAAATATGCAAGAACGTGCTCTTTCAACTACTAATCTTCAGTTCTTGCATTCACTCTCCTCATTTCTAAAACTTCATATAGACTTTTGGGTACAATGCAGACATTATTTCAATGAGAACCTTATTGAAATTATCCAAGTACTTTATTGAAGCTTCCTTAAGAACTCTTTGATCGGCACTGTCAAAGGTGTCATACCATTCACAAAGAGGCCTAAGATTACCATCCTTAATCAATGCTTTCTCCACTTCTTCTATAGACATACCTATTTTTTCAGTTTTCATCTTCTTCTTTGCTTTCTCTTCTTCACCGGAGGGCTTGTCCTTAAAGACTATTATTTCATTTGTGCCCTTTTGCTTGATTTCTCTCACTTCATCAGATTTTGTTTCCACATCTTCCTCAACTACAACTTAAACTCTTTTTCTTTTATCCTTCTTCCTCTTTCCTTCTCTACCAGATGACTTCACTTGAGATTTCATAGGGCTTGATTTCACTGTAGAGCCAAATAATTGTGCATAGCTCCTTGTGGATCTAGGTTGGGCAAAGGATGTTGTCGAACTAGCAGATTCAATTCTAGCAGGCTCTTGTTCATCTTGTTCTCTCTTTCTTCTAGCTTCTCTCAAAACTTCTGTAGATATACCCATGCTCTCTGCAAAGGCTTCAACTTCCTTCCTTACCTTCTTGACCATCTAAAACACCAAAAATGAAGAAGGGAAAGATGATTCCCCCAATGAGCCTCTAGGTTTTTTCACCCTAGAAGCTAACTTTTGGATGAATGACTCTCTTTCACACTTCTTTCATCTTAGGGTTCATTCAAAGGGGGTTAGGGGCTTAATGTGAATGTGTGTGATTGTTCCCTAAATGATATGATCTAAATGCAATGAACTAAAAGTAAAGCTAACTAAGAATGGAATGCAACTATGTTTGAATACACATTGTGATATGCAAATATATACAAAATAACCTAAGAAATATACATTAAACTAGAATAGAAGGTTAGAGATGAAAGGGGTGTGCACCTGGAACCTTGTAGAGGCTAGAAATGTTGTTGAATTTTATGTAGATGCCAAAAGGGACACTTGTGCCAAGTGGGGTGACCTAGTCCTTCAGGAAAATTCTAGAAAACTACTCCATAGCCCGTTTCAGCTAAAAGGGTATCTAGATCTACCAAAACTTCTAGAAAATAGCTTCAGTGGGACTAGGTCACCCAAAGTGGTGACCTAGTCCTCTTCTAAATTTATGTGAACTAGAAGATGGGATCTAAGGTCTTTGGTTTGTGTTTCTTGCTCCTTCAGGTATCCTGTCCCGAAAGTTAAAATTCTGGTCTGTGGAAGTCTTCCAAGCTTCAACTAGGGTTTCTTCTACCCTAGAGAGCTTGGATAACTTGTTGAATGATCTTCCACCTACAAAATACCTAAATCTGCAAACACACACAAAGAGAAAGAAGAAATGTTGATTGTTAGAGTATTGGGGCTTGCCTTGGTCAACCCCCTTTTGTAGATAATTAAATCAAATGATGAAATGAAATGGGAAAGCATGAGATGTGAAGAAATGTACTTAATCACCTTGCCATGATGCTTGATCTTGAGTTGCAGCAATGGACGATTCAACCCTTGGATGCTTCAGCAAAGATGTCTTGTTGACTTAGAATTTGAAACCCTAGCTTGCTTGAGGAGTGATGAGAGATGAGAAGAGTGTGTGTTGAGAAGAAAATGGGTGGTGCATAATGAGGAATTAGGGTTTTGAGGCTTATTTATATAAGTTATGCCCAAATTTTCTCAAAACAAAACCATACAAGCCGACCTTAGGGTTTTAGAGACCAAAATCCTGAAAGAAATTAAGTTAAGAATGAAATTTATGCCACATGGGACTTGGTCACCCAAGGTGGCGACCTAGTCCACCTAGGAAAATTACATTGATTTTCAATAACTAAAATATTATTATTGTTACTTGTCAGGATTGCCTCCTGAAAACTCACCAAGATTGGATTTATATGTGTATTAAGGGGTCATTTTGGCATAATAAAGGGTTAATTTGATGATGACAAGCCTAGGAGAGTGTGAAAATTTCTTACAAAACCTTACAACACTTTGTCACAAGGCTTGGAAAGGGGTAAAAATAGACTGAAAAGGGTCAAAAATCCATAGGCAAAGATCCAAATGAGCTAAAAGTGTCAAAGTCCACACTTTTTGGCAAGACACTATCACAGGCTTCCTTAGTTGATTATGCACTTGTATATCCTTTTCTAAAAAGATTCCAAACCTTTCTTCTATTGAATCCTGAGGTTTACTCAACAAATGTTTAGCATACATTTCCAAAATGTGTTCTTCAACCTCATAGCCCATAGGCATTATCCACACTATTCTACGATTTGCAGCTTCCATCAAGCATTGATTGATGCAAACCATAAAATAGATAATGTCTTTGTACTTCTCCACAATAGACTTAGGAATTATTTCTCTTTCTTGCATCTCATTTTGAAATTTCCTTAAATAACCCCATATTATAGTATTTCTTGTCTTTTTGTCACCAACTTTGTGCAAGATATCTCTAATTTGAGCAGCTACAGGTTTATTACCTTGCCATTGTACTTTTCCAAATCTCAAAACTTCATTCATAAAGTAAAAGAACAAACAACACAATAGATTACCATATTTGAAGGAATTCTTCTTATCTTTCTTGATTTTACTAAGATTCTTCATCAACTGGCTTTTGAGTAACTCACATAGATCATACTCAGTATTCTCCTTCACCGTCTAATATGCTACTTAGATAGCTGTGTCAGATACTAAATTATCCTAGCTAGAATGATAGGTCTTGTAACCAATGACCATAGATGCAAATTTGACATCCACTTCAATTATATCATCAATTTTCATAGCTCTTTTATCAAACATTGAACCGGTTGCATCAGTAACTGTCTGATTCTTCATGGACTCCAAGATTGGCAATCCATCGGAGGAATTTAAACCAATAAAAATGCTTATGGCTTCTTTTGTAATCTTAAAGGGTTGATTCAACCACATAAATTTGGCATGAACTCGGCTCAAAATATACATAACCCACTCACTTTCTTCCAACACAGGAAATTTTATAATCTGCATGAATTTCTTCTCCTCTAGGGTTTTGAATTCAAGTTTAACATAGAAATCCTCTCCTATAATCTGTTTGGAATACAAATTCAACAACTGCAAGTTCCCTAATTCCTCAATGTTTGAATGAATGTATGCCCTAATGTCTTCAATATACAAGACGTCATACGAAACAAACGAAAATGCACCTAAGGGCTCTATCTCAACAGATTTGAAAGGATGCCACTTGAATTTTGGATGGGTTCTATCCTTGATATCTACTACTAATGGAGTATCCATTTTCACAAATTCACAAGTTCACAAGTTTTCTCGATAAATACCTTTTCGCCAGATTAGGGTTTGATCATCGAATCACCCTCACACTGAATCTTCACCAAGTTTCACCAAATTTTGTTTCACAGCTCTCCAAACTTCTTCTTCTCAAAGTGCAAAGTGACAAATGAAGAATATAAATAACCTTTTATCAATCGCATACCAAACTTTTTGTCGCATTAAATGCTTTTTCCCTAATTCATTCGGATACCCTATTTCCATGCTCTGTGAAAGGTAACTCTTCTACAGACCTTCAAATCTGCATAAATACTCTCTCCAACTATGTCAACAGCATCTGTGGATCATTAGTGCACTCATCCATATCTTGGTACCAACTACCGATAGGGGGTTTTAAGGTAAAATCTAGCAATGTGAATAGATTTGTTACAGTTGTAGCATATCACATTTCTTTGTCCAGACTAGTTATTCCATTGATTTTCTCTTGATCTACACTAGTTAGAAATATGGAAAAATCTATTGCATTTATAACATCTAACATCTCTATAAAAGTTGTTCATCATGTTTCTACATTAATTTGACTTATGACCATGACTTATTGCAATTAAAGTAGTGACCGGAGAATGATGGACCACTTGAATTCATTCTAATTCTACATTGAGAAGCCATATGACCAAATTTATTGCAAACAAAATAGTAACCATTGAATCTTTGAGAATTAGGTTGTCTTACCAGATACCTTCCAGATTTGTTTATATATAATTTCCTTGCCTAAATATCCTTTGTCAGGATCTGGAACTTTCTTCATCCTCATATCCAAGACCTCACTTTTCACCTTCTGTCCTTTGACTTTTAATCAGTTCATCAAGCTTGGTTGAGCTAATCTTGAACTTATCCTTGAATTCATTTGCAATATCAAGTTCATCACTGAGATCAACAATCTTCTTTTCAAGCTCTTCATCATTATTCATGGATTGTTCCAATTCAAGCTCCAACTAATTGAACCCATCTATAATTCGGTTACATTCTTCATATTTCTCTTTCAAGGACTGAGCAAACTTCTCTTCATTCTTCTTTTTGTCTTCAATCTCTTTGGTCATCCTCATCATAATAGATTCCATCTCATTCTTTAGGACTATATTATCTCTAGTAATCTTTTCATATTCTTTTGTCTTTTCCTTCAAGGCTTGACTTAGTTGTTCATCTTCAATGCTCTTACTATCTTTTTGCTTGATCTGATCACAGAGTTCCCTTCTCTTCGCCCTAGACTTATTGATTTTATCTTTCAATGACTCAATGAATTTCTCAGCATTCGTGAGATTTGCTTGCAATTCCCGGACTTCATATTTTGACTGATCAAGATCATCTAGGGCCACCAAAATTTATTGTTGAAGACTGCTTGAATCCATTGAATTACTTTTCTGGATCTTCCCCAAGTTCTTAAATTTCTTTCGAGGAACTAGGATCTGATACCAATTATTGGAATCAAGGAACACTAAGAGGGGGGGGTGAATCAATGTTTTGCACATTTTAACTTTATTAATCTGATCCTTAAAGCACTTATAACATTCAACCAAAATAAATATGCATGAAGATAAAAAAAACAACCACAACACCATAACACAATGATTTTTACGTGGAAACCCTATTAGGGGAAACACCATGGTGGAAGGCCAATCCATAGTATGAGTATACTCAGAAATAAGTGTTTACAAAATGGGAATGAACTTGCATTCAGGCACATTTCCTAGAGCTCACTACTTAAAAATGGAGACTCATTGTCTTACAAAATATTGAGATTAAATCCATCTGAAGAATTGAACTAAGAAAATAGCATCTACTAATTCCTTATTACAGATCTAGTTAAGCACGTTAGTCAATTTCTTGACCTTTTGTCTGATTCTACTTTTTTTTCTACTATGCTTCAATTCGCATCACAAATCCTTTTATGCACAAGTGAAACTGTGCATAATTACTCTACAATCCTTCTGATATTCACAACACATATCAACACTCCTTGTATCTATTTCAAAATGATATAATTGACCACTTATATATATCTGCAACTAAAGATTTAATCGCTACAAGTTGGCTCCAACAAAATAGAAAAATATTATCAAACTATCAGCTTAATTCACACATGATTTTCAATGTGAACCAACCAAAGTCAGCCACAACATAGTGAGGACCAAAATCAACATGTTAGAACACAAAAATACTTAGACAATTACTCCTCAAATATCTAGAACATATTATATTCACCAAGTCAACTTTCTACATTGATAAAGAGGAAAAATAATAAACCGGATCTTCTAACTTGCACACTATAGACATGGAAAATATACCGACACACTTGATCCCGATTACTAACGTTGTTTCATCCTGAATCATCTTCTTAGCTGGTCATCACCTTTCATCTTTTAATAGAATAAATCATTATTTATTTGATTAAGTCATTCTCTCCTATTAATTAAATTCAATCTGATTTAATTAAGCCTATGTCTCTATTTAATTAAATAATTCATTTTATTTAATTAAATCTCTAAAGTCATCCTATTAAATTGAATAAATTAAACCTTATTTAATCTAATCTAACATCATCCCCTTTTAGTTAAATAAATCAAAATCTTTATTTAATTAAAGTCTAAGTTATATTCCTCTCAACTTTGATTTAAATCAACCCAAAAATATAAATCAAATTGTCACATCATCTAATCTCCTATTAAATTGATCAAATCCTGATTAATTTAATCCTAATCACCTAATTTCTCTAGATTTTTCCACTTGCAGATGAAAATACATTTAATCGATTTATTAAATCTATATTTTCTCTCAACATGGCATCTTTAGGGGAATATTTCTCCAAGTTTGAAAATCCTTCTAAGTGGATTTGTCCTTCCAAAAAATAATTTATCTGGGTATGTGTAGGATCATGATGGGCCAAAAAGTGGCAATATCTAAGTGATATAATCACCCATGTGGCTAACGACTTTTTTTTACCCAAAATTGATGAAATGAAAAGGGTTTTTAAAGGAGATTCTCAGCTTTTCACCAATATAAGTTATGATTTACTTTAAATTTAATAAATAGTTATTATTCATTTTCTATTTCAATTACAACTAAAGTCCTGATTGATAGGTTGATTGAAAAAAATATATAGCTTTCAAATGGTATCACATTTTTTGAATCCAAAACATGGGTCACATTTTATGCTTCACATAGTATAGGATTAAAAAAAAAAGTAATTGAATTTCATGAAGTTTTGACCAAGTTAAGGTGGTCAAACATATGATTTTTTATATTTTTTAAAATTTGTGATAAAAAATTCATAATTAATTATTTACTTGGAAAAAAATTACAAAAAAATATGCATCACATTAGGACATGAGTCTCCTACTTATATCTAAAATCTTATAAAAAAATATTATCATTTTATTGTGGTTAAAGGGTGGTCAGATAGACACCTACTTCTTATTTTTTCCCTGAAATTTAAGTACTACTACATTGAAATTTCAAATTTTCACCAAATAGTTTTTTTTTTTAAATAAACCTAGTAGTTTAGAAACTACATTCAATTTTCTATAGATTCTATTGTTACATATTTTTGAAATAATATAGATAACTTATTGATATTTTTACGTCAAGTTGCCTAACTCTGATTTGCTAAATTTTATTGCCACTTAAGGGACTATTTTTTTCCATGATGATCCCGCACATACCCATCTCCTCTTACATGTCCTTGTGCATTGAGCCAAGTGGCATTTAATTCATTTTCTTTCCCTCTCTAACAAGACATTTCATGATTTTCAAAATCCACCTAGTTTCATTTATTGGCTCATTCATCAAAATGTGTTCAAGCTTCCTCCATTCACATCTTGACAAGTGGCACTTGGCCATTGGATGTTGAATGATCCCACATTGCTTATTTTTCTCATTCATCCATCTTGTCTTTCTATAAATACAAAGTTCTTCTACTTCATTTTCATCCACAATTTGAGTATTCTTATTATAGGCATTTTAAGTTCATCATCTTCATCTTGCATCTTTTGTTGATCATCATCTTGAAGCTTATCAAGGATTGGGAAAGGGCTCTTTTCATATCAAAGGTGCACAAATCCACTATGGGATAGGTATGCACTATGCTTCTTTTCATGCTTTCATTTGAATTACTTGATCTTTTGATTGCTTGGATTACATTATGAAGTATGTTGTAGTATCTCATTGGAGTAGTTTATTTACTTGGTTTTAAACTAACTATACTAATGTGGGTTTAAGTTTAAGCTATGTTGCAGATTTACATGCTCACAGAATGGTGCTAGAAGGAGGTCATCATACCCACGATCGTTTCATGTAGTAGATAGAAATTATAAAAAATTATTTTTATTGAATACTGACCCATGCAAGATTGTAAAATATTTACTTATTTTTCTCTAGATGGGGCTATAAATTCTTTGCTTCTTAACACATTCTTTTTTTCTTACAAATGCATTTAACTTACTTTGGTGAATGGGTTAACTATATCTATGAAATGCAATTCAAGAAAAGAAAGAAACAGGTTTGGCAAGTGCTATTGCTGAAAGATTTTATTGGTTTGAGCAAAAAACTAAAATTCTTTTGTTAGGTTCATTTTTTTTAAATGTTGGGTCTTGATAGGTTTCAGTTGACCATCTTCCTTTGATAGGGAGTGTAGCCTCTACTCAGTGCTCCTGCGCATAGTACCATATTTATGTTTTTTTTGACGGTAATGATTATTTCAACAATTTTTTGAAACCACTATGTATTCACATACACAAATCCACCATTTCAAATGAATTAAATATCAATCTAAAGTCTTTGGTCCTGCTAACGTAAACTTCAATTTTCTTTTATTCAGATCTGCATTTGTTCTTGGTTGAATTCCATTTGATAAATTCTATGTATAACTGTGCGGCATCTATCTATGCATTGATATTTCCAAAATTTCTTAAGAACAATCATCCTAATCTTTTAGGCACTCTATCTATGCTTCCATACAATTGCAGTTTCAGGGACGATTGCGTCTACAACACTTGATAGGAATCCTTTAGCCATCATAGATTCTTGTGCATGTATTTAGAGTGGTTGCAAGTAAGAGAAAGTGCGGGTTTATGTAAATGTCGTTCTACCGGAGGGTTAGCAATTAACCTTGTTTTGTCTTCATATATTTATCTTTCTCAAAAAAGCGAACTGTGACTAATTAAGGCATACTTTCTAAAATTGGTTTCTTGATCAGAGTAAATATTTAATATTGATTCAATACTGATTTCAGTAATTAGACGACAAAATCTTTGGTAAATAATGTATCATTTCTAGTCAAGTAGTTATTACAGGCCATGGTTCTTTCGTCTACCCAATATTTATTGCTAGCAAAAACTTTAAATGTTGTATTGAGGCTGGAAGATGATCCACATCATCTCCATCATGGCTAGCATAAAAATTGCATTTAGGAAAGCTAAATCTAAATAGTGGTGAAAGCTTTTTCTTCATTTTTATGAGCTTTTAGATTCTATATATTTATGTTATGAGGAGTAAAATCCAACTTCTCAAGTCCTCCCTCCAGAATATTCTTGCTTACTTACTTTCTTTCTTCAAAATTCAATCTTATATCGGGTAAGTGCACCAAGATGGTTCCCAAAATGGGGACTTCAGTGCATAGTTTTTTTTTGAAATCAAGAAATACTGACCTTGGACGTGAAATTGAGGATAGTTACACTCAAAATTTTCAGATGGAACAAAAACAAGGATCGAAGTGCTCTGAGGCTACTTTCTAAACTACTAATTTATTTTTAAAATGGTTGAGATTAAGGGGTTCAAAAGAGGGACATACACAAATTGATGTTGTTTTTGTCAGAAAAACATAACGTAGCAACTCTTGTACAACCCTCGTACGGTGAACTTTTTTTTAGTATTTTTAAAATCACAATAGTCAGAAGTTATCTAATAGTATGTAGTTGATGCACGATTTTTCTGATAAATTTTTAATGAATATTTGATTTTTTACTAATTTTTGAAGTGGACATTTCCTGAAAAATAGAATTTTGGCCATGCTACCGCTATAAATTTTGGAAACTAATTGAATTTTATTTATTTATTTTTAAAAATTTGTAGAATGCAGTCTAGTTTTTAAAAATGTAATTTATTTTAAAATTCGATGAACGGTTAATTTATAACGAAAAAAATAACAAACACTATTTTTTGGCAAAAAAAGACATACAAATAAAATAAATTATGGATGAAAGGCTTAAAATTTTTAGAAAGTCAAAAAAATTACATCATTAGATAGCTAAGAGAGAACCCAACATTACCCATGTGTTTGATTTTTTTGATATTGAACCATGTGCAATCTTGATGGTGAGCACGAACTCGATTATGTGAAATATGGTAGATTTTTTTAAAACGCGTCTTTGGTCGTTGGGAATGCCTTCCAAGCCTTTGGGTTGGTATTTCAAGGCAAATACCAAGCCTAAGGCTTGGTAATTCTCAAAGAAAGATATAACGTGAGCGTGCTATAACGCGCTCGTGTTATATTTCGGTTTTTCCATTGTTTTGCTTCTTTGGGAAACATGTCAACTAAGACATAACGTGAGCGTGTTATAACGCACTTGTGTTATGTCCTTTTTTATGTTAAATTCCAATATATTGAATGTATGTTGATATATTTGTATGTTTGTATGTACATGTATGCTTGTATGTCAAATATGCATGCTTGTATGTATATACATATGCATGTATGTATCAATGCATATATATTGTATGTGTGTATGTAAGATTGTATCTACACATGTATGTATGTATGCTTGTATGGATGTAGGATTATATGTACATATGTATTTACATATGTCTTTAGAGGGAGGGATAATTTAGAGAGAGAGACACTTTGGAGAGATGGAGAGGGAGTGGAAGTGAGAGTTTAAGAGAGAGGGAGTGAGAGAGAAGGGGTTGGAGTGAGAGGGACTTAGCTAGGTAGGGTGGGAGGGATAGAGGGAGGGAGAGAGAGAGGGGGGGTGGGAGAGAGAGAATTGAGAGAGAGGGAGAGAGAGAGGGGGGGAGAGAGAGAGACGAAGAGAAGAAAAGATTTATGTAGGTAGGGTGCCAAAGGGAGAAACTTGAGAGTGTGAGAGGGGTGAGAGGGGGAGACTTGAGAGATAGGTAGTGAGAGGGAGTGTGAAATAGAGGTATTATGAGAGAGAGAGGGAGTGGGAGAGAGAGGGAGTGTGAGTGAGAGACCTAAGAGAGGGAGAGGGTGTGGGAGGGAGTGATTTGATAGAGGTATAAAAAGAGGGGGGTGGAGTGAGAGGGACTTATCTAGGTAGGGTGGGAGGGATAGATAGAGAGAGGGGAGAGAGACAGAGAGAGTTACCTAGGTAGGTTTCCAGAGGGAGAGACATGAGAGAGAGGGGGGTGGTAGGGAGAGACATGAGAGAGAGGGAGAGAGGGAGTGGGAGAGAGTGGGAGGGACATAGAGAGAGATGGATAGAGGGAGGGAGAGAGGGTGGTAGGGATTGATTGAACAAGAGGTACGTAGAAAGAGGGAGACGGTAGATAGAGACAATTAGAGAGGGTAGGAGGGAGGGAGGGAGAGGAGATATGTATAGATAGAGAGAAAGTGATAGGGTTTGAGGGTATAGGGTTGAGGGATTAGGGTGGAGGACCTATAGGGTTGATGGTTTGTAGGATATTAGGGTTTAAGGTTTGATGGTTGAGGGAATAGGGTCAATGGTAGAGGGTATTTGGTTGATGGTATAGGGTAGAAGGTTTAAGGGTTTACTTGGTTAAGGGTAGAGGGTTTAGGGTATAGGTTTGAGGGTATTTGGTTGAAGGATTAGGTTCAGGGTCCAATGTAAGGGGTAGAGGGTTTATGGTTTAAGGATTGAGGATTGAGGGATTAAGGGTTGAGGGTTGAGAATTGAGGGTTGAGGGTTTAATATATAGGGTAGAGGGTAGAGGGTTTAAGGGTTTAGGGTTTAAGGGTTGAGGGTTGAAGATTGAGGGTTGAAGGTTGAGGGTTGAGGATTCAGGGTATAGGGTATAGGGTTGAGGGATTAGGGTTGAGGGTTCAATATATAAGGTAGAGGTTATAGGGGTTGAGAGATTAAGGGTTGAGGGTTTAGGGATTAGAGTAGAGATTTTTCTTGGATTTAATGGTGTAAGGGTTGAGGGATTAGGGTTTAGGGTATAGAGTATTGGGTTGAGGGTAGAGGGTAGAGGGTAGAGGGTAGAGGGTAGAGGGTTTAAGAGTTTAGGGTTTAAGGGTTTACGGTTCAGGGTCAAGGGTTAAGGATTGAGTGTTTAAGGTTTTAAGGCTTGAGGGTTTAAGGGTCAAACGGGTTGAGGGATTAGGGTAGAGAGTTTAATAAGTGGGTTTAAGGGTTGGGGGATTAGGGTTGAGGGTAGAGGGTAGAGGGTAGAGGGTAGAGGGTTAGGGATTAAGGGTTTAGGGTTGAGGGATTAAGAGGTTATAGAGTAGAAGGTATAGGGGTTGAGGGATTAGGGTTTAAGGGTTGAGGGTGAGGGTTAGAGTGATTAAGAGGAATTATAGGGTTTGAGGGATTAGGGTTTAAGGAGTTGAGGTTTGAGGTTGGGGATTAAGAGGTATAGGGGTTGAGAAATTATTAGGGTTAGAAGAGGGTTAAGGGATCTGAGTTGAGGGTTGAGGAATTAAGAGGTATAGGGGTTGAGGGATTAAGAGGGAGTATAGGGGTTGAGGATTAGGTTTTAGGGTTGAGGTTTTGAAGGGTTGAGGGAATTATGAGGATATATAGGGTTGAGGATTAGGGTTTAAGGTTGTAGGGGTTGAGGTTGAGGATTGAAGTCCCATAGGGTTTTACAGGGATTCGGGGGTTGAGGGGATTAGGGGGTATAGGGGTATCATCTCTCTCACTGCTCTCCCATCTACCTATATCTTAACCATTTAAACCCTTAACTCTTAACCCTCTACCGTCTATCTCTCTCTCAGTCCATCTCTCCCTCCCTCTATATCTACATCTCTCCCACTATCTCTTTCTCCCCCTCTCCCTCTCCATCCCTCTCTCCCTCTCTCTCCCTCTTTCTATCTCACTCTCTCTTTCCACTCTCCCTCTCTCCCTCCCGCTTTCCATCTTTTCTCCACTCCTTCTCCCCACTCTCCACTCTCTCCCTTTTCTCTCTTTCCTCCACACTCTCCTTCTCTCCTCCACCCCGCTCTCTCCCCACTCTCTCTTTCCTCCACTCTCCCCCTCTCCTCCTCTCTATCCTCCATTATCTCCCACTATCTTTTCCCCCTCCTCTCCCTCCCTCCTCTCCCTCTTTTCTCCCCCTCTCTCTTTCTCCCACTCTCCCCCTCTCTCCCTTCCACTCTATCTTTCTCCCCTTCTCCCACTCTCCCACTATCTCCCACTCTCTCTTTCTCGCACTCTCCCCTTCTCCCACTCTCTCCTTGTCCAACTCTCTCTTTCTCCCAGTCTCTTCCTCTCTCCCTCCTTCTCTATTTCCATCTTTCCCACTATCTCTTTCTTCCCCTCTCCCTCTCCCTCTTTCTCTCCCTCTTTCTTTCTCCTCCTCTCCTGGCTCTCTCCCTCTTTCTCTCCCCTCTCTCTTTCCTCCTCCCCTCTTGCCCTCCCTCTCTCCTCTTTCTCTCCCATCCTCCTCCTCCTCTTTCTCTCCCTCCTCTCTTTCTCCCATCTCCCCTCTCCTCCATATCTATCATCCATCTCTCCACTATCTCTTTCAACCCCTTCCTTCCTTCCTCTCCTCCTCCCTCCCACTCTCTCTCCTCTCCTCTCCCTCTTTCCTCTTTCCTCCACACTCTCTTTCCCTCGCCCCTCTCCTCCCTCCCTATCCTATCTCCATCTCTCCCTATCTTTCTCTTCCCTCTCCCTCTCCCTCTTTCCTCCACCTCTCTCTTTTCTCCCACCTCCCTTTCCTCCTATCTATCTCCATCTCCCCACTATATCTTTCAAGCCTCTCCTCTCCTCCTCTCCTTCCTCCTCCATCTCCTCCTTCCTCCTCTCTCCCTCTTTCTCTCATCTCTCTTTCCTCTCCTCCCTCTCTCCCTCTCCCTCCCTTCCTCCCTCCTCTCCCTCCTCCCCCTCTCTCTCTCTCTCTCTCTCTCTCTCTCTCTCTCTCTCTCTCACACACACACACACACACACACACACACACACACAAACACACACTCACCTCTATCTCCTCTACTATAAGGGTGCAGGGGAGAGATATAGAACTAGGATAGAGGGAGAAAATAAATATATTAAGAAAACCAGATTTCATATAACACGTGCTTGTTTTGAAGAAGTAGAGATGTTACCATTTTAGGAAGAAATAACGCGCTCGCGTTATAAAGTGCTCGCATTTTAATGCGCTCGCATTATAACGCGCTCGCATTTTAATGCGAGCGCGTTATAATGTGAGCGCTTTTTTTATTCCACTAAAAACAGTAAAAAAACTCAATATACCCATGATTTCAAGGCCCACAGTTTGCATATTCTCCTGGTTCTAAGTGTGCTCTGACAAAATGTAGTTTTTTGATGATGTTGTGAAGTGTGCAAGAATTGTTTTCACATTTCATCACCTTTTCCATGATCTTTCTACAACCTTTGCATGAAATAGAAGAGTTTCCACATTGAAAGACATATAATATCAATTGAAGTTTGAATTCCATTGAAAACTAATATACAATTGAAGTTTGGAAGGGAACAAGCTTTTGAAAAAGTCAAATTATTGTGGAGTTTGAAGAAAGAAGAAGCTAAGGCTACATAATTGGGTTGAACTCCATTTGAAAGTCTATTTTTTTAGGTGTGTGAAGTATTTACACATTTTCTTTCATTCTATTAGGGCTTGCTTTCATTTTTGTTTGTCATTATAACCTGACGTTGTCAATGCACATTTTAAATTACACAATTATATAAACTTTCCAATTACCATTTTAAACTTGATGCAAAGCATCTACCAGGATCCACAAATCATCAAGGGTACTTATGACCCTAATTTAAATTGAAGAAGATCAATGAACAAAACTCAATCATCTTTTCATCAAAATCTTTCAATTTCACTTGATTTCATATTTCCACAAAACATTATAACTTGGTTTCAACTCTTTGTCAGACTCAAAAAATAGATTAACCAACATAAAATTGATTGTAACATAGGATAAAGCTGATTAGAAACTCATAACCATTCAATTCGTTCATGATTCACTATTTCAAGAACTCAATGTTGTAACTTACATGGAAAAATAACAGTAAATCATGGAAGGTAACTACCAACCTTTATCCAGACATCCAAGACACTATAATCAGCATGTTATTGATTGAAATAAACCAAATAGACATTCCAAATAGCTCACCAAAATTCATCCTTTGAGCATGCTCCCCCTTGCAGTATTTGAAACCCGTGGTGCAGGGGCACCTACAACCATGTTTTGAAATCTACCTTGGTGACAATATATCGTAAGGTCTTTGGGTGATTTCAAGACTTTTTAGATGATTTTTCATAGATTTTATTGAAAATAAGGTCTAACTAGACCAATATTTCATGTATTTAGGGATTTTGTGAGTTTGGTGATCAAATGTGCAAGTATGCACTCTTGCTTCAGAAAATTGTCAATTTTGCCATATGATCTTTGAAGGTAAATTATTCAAATTGTAAATAGAAGTGCAAGACAAGAGTCTAGAAGTTGTATTAGGGATGAAATAAATGTGGTTGAGTGGTCTTAGGTGTCTTGGAGAACAAATTTTCATAATGTTTCTTATTTAGTAAAAGTTGTCAATGTTAGCAATTTTTAAGACAAATGAAGGTCTTGGTAGTTAACAAGTGGTTATAGGTTTGTTATAGGGTGGTTATAGGTTGGTAGTTAACATGTGGTTATAGGTTGGTAGTTAATAGGTTCTTATAGGTTGGACCTTCAAAACACCTTGAAAATATTGAAAATAACTTATTACAATCAACTAGGTTCCTCAAAACAACAACCAATGATTATGTCATTCACAAGTTGTCTTAAATATTCCATAATGGCACCATTGTTTATAAACACAAACTATAATTCTTAAGGCACAACCAAACCATTATTTTCTTAATAAATCTTTGTTTGAGTTAGTACAACAAAAATTAAACCTTTCAAAAGTGGTCCCTTACACACAAACTCAGTTCCTTTATTGACTGTCCACATTACTACTAGCCAAGCATCTGCAAACTGTCACATGTATCTCCCAAACCATGCACACACTTCAAACTATGATACTCATTTTGGACACCAATTTCCCTCATACAAAAAATATTACAAGATGGATATTAAGTCCTTCAGAGAAAATGCTTGTAAACTAGTTGTTTCAGTTTGAGAATAAGCCTAACTACTTGCCTTTGTGCAAACAAGTGTTATTGGTTTTTCTACCCCCAACACAAAAACTTCATAACCAATACATAAAATACCTTTCATTTTACCTTCCCAAGTGTATAATTCCATTACAATTTTATTTCCAAACACATTTCCATAAACCCTAAGCTCTAAGCTTCACAATTCCCTATTTTACCAATCTGAACACAATTTTACAATCAAGAAAAAACAAATTCTTCACACCTTAGTCCTCACCATATGATTGGTAACCTTTGAAATATTAAATTACATGCCACAAGGAGTTTTTACACCAAAATTGAGAACTTTCACTAAGTAGAATGGGAGAAACACAATTTCTCAAGTTCATTGTTTACCCTAACAGAGGGTTTGACAGTTTTAGAGGAAAATTGCAATATCTGACTCAAACGTTAAGAAAAATGCATGAAAAAAATTGTATGTGGGAGGTGATTTATTTTGAAAACACTTAAAAACATCCAACCAAGCATTCATGCCCGTACAAATTCATACAAGAGCCTAAAATAGTGAAATTCTAAAGAAAATACAGAAAAATAGTGTGTTTATTCATTCAAAATCATATATTCAATCACCCAAAACTTTCCAAACATACATGAGGCCTTATAAATGCATTACATACATTTCTTATCAACTTCCACATTCCTCCAAGCGAAAATAAGCCCATATGACTTTTCACCTTCCCTATTTCATAGTTTTAGTAACTTTTCACAATTTTGTATTTGTGCAACTTTTACAAATAGTGACAACTTTACAAAATACACATAGGACTTAAACATTAAACCTCCTAATGATTCCCATACATGTAAAATTTCTTTAATGACCCTCTTACAACATGGAGACCCAAAATTGAATCAAATTTCAAAATGGAAGCATAGATTGTCAAGGTGCTACTGCACCACAAACTTATCAAACACTCACAATGCCATTACACTCATTATGATTGTAACTTACATGTTCTTTATATTATTTCCCTTCAAACTCAACTCCCCCAATGTATCTAACTATTATTTTAACTTCTTAACTAACTTATCTCTTCACAACTTTGCCAAAAAATGCAATTTTTTGCAAATGTCCATGCTTCCATTTTGAGCCTATCTTGCAATCATGGCATGCCACGTTACCACTTTTCTTTAAGGCATTCTGGATTGAAAAAAATCATGTCACATCTATCTATGCTACATTAAATTTTGTATAGGATGATTGTAAGTATTATTTAAATGAAGCCTTGAATGACATATATTTTTCAATTAACTTGAATGGATACATCTTTTAGGAACTAATATTAATCTCATTACCATGGTACAAATAAAATTATCCACCATGCCAAAGAAAAATACGAAGAGGAAACTAATAGACGGGAAGAATGAAACCTTCAAAGAAAAGGAGAGAGTTCGAGTGGCAACACATCGTGAAAAGAAGAAATTGGAAATGATTGACGAAAACAAGCCAATTGAAGAGGAACCTCAACCGTCAAAAAAAGAATGGGAATTGGAAGCACAAAAGGCACGAATGTGAAAGCATCTTCGTAAGATAGATTCGGATACCGTAATTGGAGACACACCCTCTACGGAAAGTGAATATGAAGGGACACCATTAAGCACAAGTGAATATGGAGGGACACCATCTAGCAAAAGTGAATATGGGAGAACACCATCTACTGCAAGTGAATATGAAGGGACACCATCTACCTCAAGTGAATATTGTTGGACACCATCCAACACATCTCAAGTTGAGAGTACATCATCACTCAGATTTGACGAAGAAGGTATGCCATCATCCCCATGTGAACCTCAAGGTATCTCTTCTTCTCCACCCTCAATCGAAGGTACACAATCTAGCCCACCTCAATTAAATATTGATGAAATTCCTACTATTGAGATGTATGTACTTAGGAGAACACCACCCAGAATTTTGTGTAGAAAACCAAAGTATTTGATTAATATTGATGATGAGATTTTGCAGCACATGGAAGGTAAGATTTCAACATGCACTTGTAGAAGATATGTTGATAATATTTGGGAATGATTCTTTGAAAGGCTAAATGAGAGTGTAAGATGTCAACTATTTGTTGAAATGATGCAGGGTGTAAAGTATAGGAACATCATGAAGACTCTTAGGTTGAGAACATTGAATGCATCAAGTAAAGACACTATTGTGAAGAATATAATGGATGTTTATGAGAGTGTGGGTAAGACCTCACGCTCAAAGGATAGTATTGTCACCCGACATGTCATTACATCGACTTTGGTAAGTTGTCAAAAAAAAGAGCTCGTCTCATTAAAAAGATGAGTGAACAAACGGGAATTAGTAGAAAAACTTTATCAAGAGCCATTCAAAGGCAGCAAAGAATTGAGGACAATGATTCAAATGAATTATGGGCATTCTCAGGGAGACTGTCATGAAAAGATAAAGAAGTTGTTGAAGCCTTGAGAACACTAATTGAAGAGTATTGGAAAATAACACAAGGCCATCTTTGAATCAAAGGGATGTGGTAAGAAGGAGAATCAATATTCAGAATCGTGAGCCACATCCAAAGCATTTTTGGATATGACTCAAACCCAATTTTTTCAAAAATTTGAAAATAATTATCCTCAAATTAGTATTTCTCAAATATTTTTTGAAATGCTTAAACCTTTTATGTCAAGATGAATCACTCATGCACTAGTTTTTGTTGTAGACTACATATTGAATTTTCTAACCATTATGATGTTTATCATTCTATATGTGTAGATTTGCACACTAACGATGTTTTGCAAGATTGTGTCATAGAAGCCTAACCAAAATATTCAAGAGACTTCTTATCAAAAAATTTATGTGAAATAAAGGATGGCTAGATATTCTACAGGACAACATGCTTGGATGGTTCATTTGAGCATTGTGGTGGCTTCCAGTGTAGCCAGTATGTCAACATATGGAAAGCATAGATGAGGTGGGACAAAAACTAGTAGAGTTTGGGAAGTATAAAATAGTGGCATATGCTACAAAATATGGGTCTCAAGCAAAAAGGTGTGACTTGGTTATTGAGAAGATTCCAGTATACTAGTTTATGTCCATGTTTCGTGACAATATATTGTCTTAGTATACAATGCATACCCATAGAGCCTGATGGTTGGACACGCAATTCAAGCTATGCCAGGACACATTTCTAGTTGGAAGCATAGTATTAGTGGTTGACTTTGCAGAGAACTACACTCTACAACCACAACATGAGGTGCAGTCACAGTATTACAACTCCACACAGGTTTCGATATTTTTGCACATAGCATTCATTCATGTATCTGATAGTACAGATGACCAAAGGAAGGTATTGAGGGAGTACCAATTTTACATTAGTGATGATCACCCACATTCTCCAAAGTTCGTGCAAGGAACTTGCTTCCAGATGTTCTACAGTGGTTTGGCTCAGAGGGGCATAGAATATGACCGACATATAATATGGTCAAATAACTGTGCAACATAGTTCAAGAAATCATGCATGTTCTACTAGTTGTGCAAGATGCATGCCATTATAGGTGTTCAACGTATGTGGAAATTTTGTGAGGCTAGACATGGAAAGGGGGAGCATGATGGTGCAGGAGCATGCGTGAAAAGAGCATTAGCACGAGAAGAGTTAAAGTATAAAGATAGTGCAAAGTTGACAAATGCAAAATCAATCGTCGAGTGGTGTAATGATTTGATGGGTCCAGGTAATGAAGGTACGTCTTCAGTTCGTAGAGTTTTTTGATTGATGGATGATACTACCATTGCACTATATGAAGACTGTTGTACAGTAACAGGATCAAGTGAGGTACACTCTTTCCCTAGCTCAAATATAGGTTCATGGAGTATCGATACACGAAAGATGGAATGCTTTTTTTCTTCATGTACAATACAAGCCTAGAATGATTGTGAGTTAGGGAAGTGGGTTGACAAATGGTTGATAAATTATCTTAGCCCACTTCACATGTATCACCCTTTGATGGCATTGGAACTGACACAGATGGAATCATCAGTTGACTTTGACCACGTATCAGATCTAGTTCAACCAGGTGATATATCCACTTGCTTCATTGTTAAAATTCCATATTTTTATCTTACTTTGTACTGTATTCGTAATGATAAATTTCAAGATATTTTCTACACATATCAATATAGGGCATGTTTATGAAGTTATTGCAGATGAAGACAATAAAGAGGGAACATAATATTACTTGTGTCATTGTGTTGAAGCCAAAAATAAATTGGAGGCCCCAGTTATAGATGGAGAAAACATTGAATACCCTACAGGTCCAGTTGTGGTTACTAGAACATGGCTTAGAAGGTACCCACATTCGAGCATTAAAAATTAGCTATTTCAGGACTTTGATATGCATTGTAAGATTCTTCATTACTCGAACCTTGTCATGGAATCCAATGTTTTTTTAACCAAATATGGGGGTAGACCTTTGAACAAGACCTTGTGGAAGGTCTGTGAGTCTGACCATGAGGCAATACTTGATAGAATAAAGAGTATAGCAGACCCAGATGGTTCATTGGATTAATTTGTAAGTATATGCACATTGGTTCTTATTAATTTATACTTGTATGTACATTAATTTGTTTGATTCCAATGCTATCATCTTCTTTTAATTTGCGTATTTCTAAGTAACATACTAAATAGTGATTGGTGTCCCCTTGCAAAAAATGCAGATATATGAGCCATCCAAGAGAATGTTAGCCAGAAAAGCAATGTAACATCCTTATTTTGATGATCTTGAAAAATCTCAATCATGATTTTAAGACATTAGAAAAGTGTGTGCAAAGCTTGGTGAGGGAATTTCAAGTTATTCATTTGAAGTTAACCTTATCATGAGTAGCTATGATGTAGACATTATAAGAGCAGCTGAAATTTCAACTTACTCTATTCATGAAAGGTGTTATGTGCAATAGGTATGTTGGAATTCCCAATGAAGATGTATGACCAGGAGTGACTAAGGTTTGAGACCTACATGCCTATCTATAAATTCCTTCCATCTATTTTTATTTTATTTCCATTTTGGATGCTCCTTTTTTTTCTCTTTTACTTTGCATATTTGTAAGTAAACTACTAAAAATTGATTGATCTCTCATTGCAGAAAATGTCGATTTATGAGCCATCAAAGAGAATCTCAGCCAAAAAAGCAACGCAAAATCCTTATTTTGATGATCTTGAAAAATCTCAATTTTGATTTCAATCCATTATAAAAGAGTGTGTGAAGCTTAGCAAGGGAATCTCAAATTACTCAATTGAAGTTAACCTCATAATGAGCACCTATGATGTAGACATTTAAAGAGAAACTTGAATGTCTGAGTGACATTGTAAGAGATTTCTGAGAACGAAGTACCTAAAGCATTGTAATGAGATTTACTTACATAATGGGATTTACTCAAATATTGTAATTTTGGAGTTCATGTTTGGTGCAGTAGCACCTTGTTTTGTAAATGCCTTCAATAGGAAAATTTGCAAAATTTGAATTTTGAAATGTAAACAATGTGAAAAAAGTCATCTAAAGGTCATATGTAATGTATTCAAAGTCTCAAAGAGGTCATTAGGTGATTAGAGAGGTGATATAAAGCGTGTAAGGTCAAATTAGGATATTTTAGGTGTTTGTGTGTTTATTTGTGTAGGGGAATTCAAGAAACAAAGGTGGAGTTTCTGCTAAAGGGTTTTATGATGAATTTTAAAGAGAAAAGAGTGGCTCCAAGTGGTGTTTTGAGGAAATCTTCTCAAATGACTTCACAAAAAAATGACTAATCTAGATAGCTATTATTGATTTATAACACATACTTCGAAATCAACAGTGACTATCTTGGAACATGTGCATCAAAAATAACCTTCTTTATTGTCCTCATTAGGCTAACTAGGCCTAATTTACAAAGGAACATACATTTAAACATTCAAGAACCCCCTTAACTTGTTGGGGCAGCAATTATCATGTATCCAAACCCTTAGATCCACAATTTTTCTCAGGACAAACTCACTCCACCATGCCAAACCAAAACCCTTATTTTATGCTAGTATAAGGAGGGTTTATTGAAAGGAATGGTTCCACACCTTACCAAAACATTCCACCACACCAAAACTTCTTAAAATCACCTTAAAAAACTAAAAATACAATCACCCAACCTCTAAATGCAATATTTTATCAAACCCTAGGGTGAAACCTCATTTTTCATGCCCTTTTCCATCAAAATCTACAGGGGCAACAACACAAACCCCATAAAAATTATTCCATTTCACTTAGAAATTTCTTGTTTGATCCAATAGGATCGCGTTGGGTCCCTCTATAAAAACCTCTCTCGATATTGGCTATCTCAGAGTGGTTTTCCCATGGCGGTAGATTTTTACTTGATGGAAAAAATGTCAAATTCAAGTTGTGCAAAGTTGCAAAGTAGTGCAACTTTTTCTTTACAACTCGTGTGAGAAAACTAGCTGCTCCAATGCATCCAAATAGGTATGTTTACGCTAGAAATGGTCTTATTTCACACTGAAACACGTGGAATCGCTTCGAGCTATGTTCCACTAGATCGATCCCTTAAGGGTCCAAAGTGCAAAATGGCTGCAAACTTTAGCATGCTATTACCGTGATGCTTAAAAACTTCTCATTTGATCCTACAAGATTGCATTGGGCCCCTCTACAAAAACCTCTCTCGGTTTTGGCTATCTTGGAGTGGTTTTCCCATGGCGATGGATTTTCATTTGATGGAAAAGGCATCAAATACAAGTAGTGCAAAGTTGCAAAGTGGTGCAACTTTTGTTCTGCAACTTGTGTGACCAATCGGATTGTTCCAACACATCCGAATAGGTATTTTTATGCTAGGCATGGTCCTCTTTCACACTGAAACATGTGCAATCGCTCTGAGCTACGTTCCACCGGATTGATCCCTTAAGGGTCCATAGTGCAAAATGGATGCAAACTTCATCATGCTATTACTCGGACACCGTGATGCTTAGAAATTTCTTGTCTGATCCTATAGAATCATGTTGGGCCCCTCTACAAAAACCTCTCTCAGTTTTGGCTATTTGGAGTGGTTTTCCCATGGTGGTGGATTTTCACTTGATGGAAAAAGTGTGAAATTCAAGCTGTGCAAAGTTGCAAAGTGGTGCAAATTTCTCTCTGCAACTCGTGTGACCAAGAAGACTATTCCAATGCATCTGACTAGGTATGTTTATGCTAGGCATGGTCCTTTTTCACACCGAAACATGCAGAATCGCTCTAAGCTATGTTCCACCGGATCGATCCCTTAAGGGTCCAAAGTGCAAAATGGTTGCAAAATTCAACATACTATTACTTGGATACCGTGATGCTTAGAAACTTCTCGTCTAATCCTACTAGATCAATTTTAGCCCCTCTACAGAAACCTCTCTCATTTTTGGCTATCTCAGAGTGGTTTTCTCATGGCGGCTGATTTTCACTTGATGGATAAACTATCAAATTCAAGTTGTCCAAAGTTGCAAAGTGGTGCAACTTTCGTTCTGCAACTCATGTGACCAAACTAACTGCTCCAATACATCTGAATACGTATTTTTATGCTAGGAATGTTCTTGTTTCACCCCGAAACACGCGGAATCACTCTGAGCTACGTTCCACCGAATCGATCCCTTAAGGGTCCAAAGTGCAAAATGGTTGCAAACTTTAGCATGCTATTACTCAGATACCATGATGCTTAGAAACTTCTCATCTAATCCTATAGGATTGTGTTGGGCCACTCTACAAAATCCTCTCTCATTTTTGGCTATCTCAGAGTGGTTTTCCCACGACGGTTGATTTTCACTTGATGGAAAAAGTGTCAAATGCAAGCAGTGCAAAGTTGCAAAGTGGTGCAAATTTCATTCTACAACTCATCTGACCAAGTGGACTATTCCAACATGTTTGAATAGGTATTTTTATGCTAGAAATTTTCCTCTTTCGTACCGAAACACGCGGAATCGCTCTGAGCTATGTTCCACCAGATCGATCCCTTAAGGGTCCAAAGTGCAAAATGGCTGCAAACTTCAACATGCTATTACTTGGATACCGTGATTCTTAGAAACTTCTCAATTGATCCTACAGAATTGCATTGGGCCCATCTACAAAAACCTCTCTTGGTTTTGGCTATCTCGGAGTTGTTTTCCCATGGCGATAGATTTTCACTTGATGGAAATAGTGTCAAATTCAAGTTGTGCAAAGTTGGAAAGTGGTGCAACTTTCACTCTGCAACTCATGTGACCAAGTGGATTGTTCCAATGCATCCAAATAGGTATTTTTACACTAGGCATGGTCCTCTTTCACACCAAAACACATGGAATCACTCTAAGCTACATTCCACTAGATCGATCCCTTAAGGGTCCAAAGTGCAAAATGGTTGCAAACTTCAGCATGCTATTACTCAGATACCATGATGCTTAGAAACTTCTTGTCTAATACTACCGCATCATGTTGGGCTCCTTTACAAAAACCTCTCTTAGTTTTGGCTATTTCAGAGTGGTTTTCCCATGACGATGGATTTTCACTTGATGGAAAAAGTGTCAAATTCAAGTTGTGCAAAGTTGCAAAGTGGTGCAACTTTTGTTTTGAAATTCATGTGACCAAACTAACTACTCCAATGCATCCCAATAGGTAGGTTTACGCTAGACATGGTCCTTTTTCACACCCAAACATGTGGAATTGATCTGACTTGTGTTCATCCGGCTTGATCCCTTATGATGGCATGCAAAACACTAAAAAAGATAAACATACAACCGACGGTTGAGAAGTTTGAGTATTCCACACAAAAAGTGTATGATCATTGGTGCAAAGCACCTTGTTCCTCCATTTGATGAAGAAGGTCTAGTTTAGTGGTTTCAGTGATTATCTGATGGTGAATAGGTTGGTCAATAGGCTTTTGTGGGTATTTTGAGCATGTGTTGTCTTGAATAAGGTCAATTAAGACCATTAGGTATGTTTTAGGGTGACTTTTGGGTCTAGTGATTAAAAAAGTCAAAATTTCAATCTTGCACTAGAAGTTGTCTTTCTAGCCTTTGGAGGAAAATTTGTGAATTTGTATATGATTGTGAAAGAATGGAGTTTTTTCAATGTAACAAGGCTATTTGTATGCCATGTGTGTGGATTTAGAGGTCATTAGATGTACTCATTAGGTTGGAGGAGTCTAAAGTTACAAATTCGTAAGTTGCTTAAAGCAACAAATTTGAAATGCAATGGTTACTTATTTTGAAAGTTGGTTTTTAGTTATTTGAGGGCATGGATCAGTTAAAGGAGGGTGTAAAACACTATGTAAATCCTTGAGAGAATCGAATGGGGGTTGTTGATGAAATTTTGGAGATCTAATAATAATTATTCACACTGTTCTCTATTTTTTAGATTTTTGATACAAACTTGTTGATCCCGTACTTGGTACGACCTCTAGCTTTCCTGTATAGTCCCAAGGCTGACATGGACTGAAAGAGGGTTGATTTGGCTTTATTTTGGCAGTGGTTTGGTGCAAAACCATAAAGGAATAGGAGAGTTCTTATCGTTGAGTCAAGTGAATGTTGGAGTATTAGTGGGCATGTTTGAGAGAAGCTGTGTCAAATCACAACTTGGTTAAGTCACTATGCATCACCAATGGTGCTTTGCAATTCAAAGAGTGATGGAGAGCATGTTTCTTTGTTAAATAGACCTATTCAGGGGTCTAGGACAACGTTGAGTCCATTTCTTATTTGTATTATAAATTATAACTTGCTTTCTCTCGAGTCCATTTCGTATATAAGAAATAATATTGCAAAAAGTTGACATATAAATCTTTTGATGGTGATGCATCAAGAACATATTGGAATCTTTTTATAAATCATTTCATGGAATTCCAATTGTAAACGTGTTTTTTTCTTTTAGATAAAGTTGTTTAGCATCAATCAATTAATATTCAAGACAAATCATGAAGGACAACAATGATCAATGCTAGGGCTAACCAATTAATAATTATACACGTGAATAATTCAAGCATGCACATGTCAATAAGGGAAGCACAAGTACTAAAAAGCATGTAAGCCTCAAAAAGTATACACACGAATACATAGTATACATAAATTAATACAAATTATATGCACGAATACAAGGTATACGCATGAGAACACTTAAGCCACAAAGTATACATTTGAACGCACGTAAATCACAAAGTATACACGTAAGTTGTAAAGTATACACTTGAATACACGTAACTCATATCTATTGAACCATCAATTTGGAATGCAAATATGGACAGGCATCAATAAAAGATATTTGTATTAACCAAATAGCCATGTAGGCATACATCAATATATGTCGGTATAAGTATGAAATATATGTACAAAAAAGCCATATAGGCTTACGAGAATCCCATATAGGCATACAATGTCAAATATGTCCAATAAAAATATGTACAAAACTATCATGTAGGCATACAACAAAGGGCTCTAGAATCAAAAGTCATTGCTCTCCATGCCCTGTAAATAAATTATTTCCCTTTCCTTTTTTATCAGATCGCAATAGGTCTGTCACTCATTTTTGCTGCACTCGAGGAGTTCTCCTACTGCTCCTCCTAGGGTTTAGTTCATGGTGAATTTTTAACTGTTACAATAAGAAGTAAAGACATGAATATATAGAAATTACATTATAAAAATTGATATATTTGAAAAATAATCACTTACCTCCATCTCATGATCTCTCTCCATGGGGGAAATATTCTCACGCCCATGCTCAGGAGTGCTCAAGCCCTGTATAAACCATACAAATAGAAATTAAACTACGTGAATCAATAATCATTTGATTTTTTACTAAATAAAATCTATAACAACAAACGTAAATTGAAATTTACTAATTTGCCTCGTACCTCTCTTGTCAGAGCCATTGAGGATTGTATAGCATATGACACACCAATATCCATTGCCCTTGTCACATTCATAGGTGTTTTGGCTTGCAACATCTGAAAATAAAACAACAATCTATTCAACATAATCAATGATGTGCATATAAACTACACAAATCTATTAAGTACTTGAAATATTAGTTAAACTCTTTATTCTATTACCTCCATGTAGGTTTGAGTAAATCCACCATCACTCAGAAGTGTTCCATCAAAACCTCCAATATTAGTCTATTCAACATCCAAAAGCGCATATTAATTACCATTCGTAAAACAATGCTATTAACATGCAATAAATTTATAATTGTTTGCTAGTTACATACCCCAGCGATAGGTGTACTGCAGAAATAAGTTGGTATGGGGCCAGTGTATCTAGTCTCAACACTATGACCCTGCAATTTTATTAAAATCATAAAACATTTTTAGTTAATCTTGCATTTCAAAATCAAAATTTAATAAATTAAATTCAATGAGCATGCACTAAATTTTATGTGACTATCAATGCCATATGCCTCATGCAAAATGTCAGCTGCCCTCTCCATCTCCATAGTTGTGTACCAGTCTCCTAAGTGTCGGTGAGGTCATATGAACAAGTAGCCATGCAAGATTGACACACATGTGTTCGGAGGCCACCACTCAAAGACTCCCCTGGATGGCATTATAGAATAGGGCTAGTATGATGGATGACACTCTAGATCAAAGTGTTGATTGCCTGCAATGTCTCTACATCATCACTTTCCTTCATGTTGGAAGGCTTAACAGCGTGCTCATGAGGTGGCCTAGCGAGAGCTCATCTACCTTGCCACGTAGTATCCGGCTGTGCACCGGGTCTATCATGAGTTGACCCCCACCTCTCCCTTAGAAATCCCTCATATCAAAATAATTTGGGATTTTTTTCAATATGAACTCATTGTATAGTTTCCTAAGGAAATATTGTAGGACCTCACAATTGTTGCACGGTGGGTAATCGAGACCATGTACCACCTATCATAAAACTGGTCCCTAATCTGTTGGTGGTGGCACCAATGGATAGGAAACCTCTTCGCATTGAGGATAAGATTTTGATTTGTGCATGGGTCGATGAATAATGAGCATAAATCACCTTTGGTAATTTTTAAATCATTTATGTAATCTTTGTATGATAGTTTATTTGCATAATAATCCCTAGCCACCTGCCTCCTATCTTGCCATCTAGTTATTTGTTTGCTAATTGAATCTACATTTTTTAAAATATCTTTCAATGAATTTGCTAGGGTCATTCTTTCTGCGGTTGAACCATTTGGATCACTCAACCTTCTGATCAAATCCTCACTTTGTTTTTTGTTGTTCTCAATTTCACTCATTGAATTTTGTTGAGTTCCAGGAGGGGCTTGAGTGATTGGTGGAGGAGGTTTTTGTTGTGGTTGATTTTGATCTTGAGTATTTTGGTTGGTCTTCCTGTTTAGGATCTTGAGGGTTTACAGGTTGATTTGCATCTCCTTAAAATTCAAACAAATATATATCAAATTCAACCTAAAACTAACTAATTCAAAGCAAAAACCACAAAATCCTTACCTCACACACCTCCTCCTCGTCATGGTGCCATCGTTGCTAAGAAATAGAAATTGGTGGTGAAATTTTTTGTTGAATTTCTCCTCCTAGAACGCGAGTGCAAAAATATGGGGGTTTTGGTCGTGTCTACAAGAAAAAAACAGTCAAAATAACAATGACAGGTTTTCACTTTCTTTTTTTTGTTTTTAACAAGCAATATAACGCGCTCGCGTTATGGATTTTCAAAAGTTTTTTTGAAAGGTTTCCATGAGATTTCTACCAATTTCCATGGACCTACCCTATCAATAAAATTGAGAAAAATCAAAGGAACTTTCTTTGGATAGGAATAGAAGAAAAATCTAGGATAGCCTTAGTAAGTTGGGATAAGGTTTGCTCTCCAAATGAAGTTTGGAGAATGGGGATAAAAAGTTTAAATTTGTTTAATAAAGATATCCTCTAAAAAATGGTTGGTACTTCATTAAAGGTACTAAGGATTGTGCTAAAATCCTAAGAGCTAAATACATGGGCAATGTTGATCCATGTTGTCTGTCTCTTTTCTTAGGATTGGCCTAAGGGGTTGACTATCTAGAATAATATAATGAAAAAAAGGAATACTATTAAGAAAAGTATCAAGACGGTGGGTAATGGTAGAAAGGTTAGATTTTGGTATGATGCTTGCAGAAAGGGTCATGTATTGTCCTTCATCATTTAGTTGAACCAAATCAACTACTATCTCATTAGACTTTGTAGCATAGAAAATTGTGCTCTCTTGTAGGTGATAGTATAATTTAATTCTTATTTTTGATATGTTTTAGTGACCCTTGTATGTATGTATTACAACCCCTCCTCAATAGACTGTAATTCCCTTTATTATGCATTATGAGGCCTATTTTTAGTGTTTTTCCAACACTGGAACAAGCATTGAACAAATACAACCAATCATTAATTTGACCCCAATCAAGTTTGTCTTGGAAATTTGGGTCAAGACCCATTTGCCCATGGGCGATTAGGTACCCCTTTTTAGCTAGGACCCAAATTTTAATGGATTGTTGATGACATTTCAACATTCAAAACTCAAATATGAAGTGTTAGATTTTTTAATCTAATTTTCAAGAAATTGGATAAACATATATAAATACCTAGTTATTTTACCAATAAAATCTAAGACTTTTGTAGACACACAATTGTGAAAAAACTATTATCAAGAGCAAGTCAAGAGTAGCATATTAGAGTATTATTATAGCAATTCAAGATCCAACATCATGCCAAGGTTTATGTTTGTTCATGTTGTCATTATTTTTTGAAGGATAACATCTTTTTATAGGTCTCCAAGAATCCAAGAATTTGAGAAAATCTATCAAAAAATATCCATTTTTTTCTAGGTGTCTACCCTTGGTCTCATTGTGTTGTGCGGGTATGTGCAGGATCATGATGGGCCAAAAAGTGGCGATATGTAAGTGATATGATGGCCCATGTGGTTGATGACTTTTTTTTTACCCAAAATTGATGAAATGAAAAGGGTTTTTAAAGGAGATTCTCAGCTTTCCACCAATATAAATTATGCTTTACTTTGAATTTAATAAATTGTTATTATTCATTTTCTATTTGAATTACGACTAAAGTCCTGATTGATAGGCTGATTGAAAAACATCTATAACTTTCAAATGGTATCACATTTTTTGAATCTAAAACTTGTGACACATTCTATGCTTTGCATATTATAGGATTATAAAAAAAAATTAATTTCATGAAGTTTTGACCAAGTTAAGGTGGTCAAACATACAATTTTTTATATTTTTAAAAATTTGTGATAAAAAATTCATAATTAGTTATTTACTTGGAAAAAAATTACAAAAAAATATGCATCACATCTAGACATGAGTCCTCTACTTATATATAAAATATTATAAAAAAATATTAATATTTTATTATGGTTAGGTTGATCAGACAGACACCTACTTCTTATTTTTTCCCTAAAATTTAAGTGTACTACTACATTGAAATTTCAAATTTTCACCAAATAGATTTTTTTTTAAAATAAACCTAGTAGTTTAGAAAATAAATTCAATTTTCTAAAATTTGTATTCTTACATATTTTTGAAATAATATAGATAACTTTTTCAAATTTTTACGTCAAGTTCCCTAACTCTGATTTTTTGAATTTTCATCGCCACTTAAGGGCCTATTTTTTCCATGATGATCCTGCACATACCCATGTAACGTAGTGCTTGGGTTCATGACATGGCTTAATTTCCTCCCATGAATTCATTAAGTCTAGTGGTTTAGATTGGGCATTGACAGGTTGATATTTTGGTGCAACGAAAACTATCTATGTAATAATTGGTATCAGAGCCTATGTCACGAGTTCGAACCCCTCGCTTGTGTTTGGGAGATTGTTGCAAGGTGTGAACCCTTGGTCTCCTTGTGTTGTGAAACACAATTCTTGGGTTCATGGAATGGCTTAGCCACCTCTTGTGGATTCATTAAACCTGGTGATTGTATCGAGCATTAATAGGTCGATCTTTTGGTGCAACAACAACTGTTTGTGTAACACCAAATACTTGAAGTGAAGTGCATGAATTTAGTCCTTCAAGGATTCCATTTAAGGGTGGTGAGTTGCAACATTTTTTTCATTCATCATTTCCCTCCTTTCCATTATCAATTTATCATTGACATTGTCATTGTGGAAGTGGGAACACTTACATGGGGTTTGACTAATGCGAGCCCTTATATGGAACATCTTCCCTCTTTTTGAATTTGTAGGTTATAGGTTTGAAGAAGACTGAAGAGATTTTGAAGATCCATTTTTCATTTTTGCATTTCTTTTCAACTTTTTCAAGACATTGAAACCCACCTACAAAATCTATTGACGACATTCTAGAAAGTTTACAACTAGGAATTGGAAGTTCACATCCTATACTAGAGGACTACAAAAATAGTTTCATGCCCCCTATCAAAGATCTAGTCATGCAAGGGAAACCTAGTCCCTTTTTGCATGCTAAATCCAACTTTTGGTGATAGATACACATCAGTCTGCACTTTCTAGATCCACTTGAAAATATTTGTTTTCATCTATTTACTTTTGGGAAATTGCATTTATCATATTAGGTCATTAGGTCAGTCATTTCAAATAATTTCCAATCCATTCCTAAAACTCAAAAGGATTAGATCCAGGTCTGATTGACTCACCTTGGAGGTTAAAATTAAATTTATGCACCTTGTTGATTTGCATCCTAATGAAATCCTAGAAATGATGGGACAATTTACTCTAGGTTATGATTATTAAACTTAGGGTAATCACACTTTTATGTTTCATACTTAATGAGGTTTTGTTACTTGATTGTTTGGATTAGGGAGGTGGTTCTCCAAAGTGGAATTTTTTAAGAAACTAGGTGGTTGTGTTGAGGGCCTTGAGAGGGGACAACTAGCTTGAGTGTTTCGATACCTTCCCTATATTGAAATATCTAATTGGGGATTATGTTCTATTTTATCATAATGGTCAAGATGATTGCATTTAGAGTGATAACCCTTCAAGTTCTTTCTTGGTTTAATTTTCCTAGACCAGATTTGAGCAACCATCTCTCCCTCCTCAGAATTTTGACTCAAACAAACTTTGGAATGCTAAACTTATCCCAAAGATCAACTACTTCTATTGGGCAGTGGATCATGGTACAATACTCACAATTGATTTCCTTGATAGAAACCAATTTCAATTTGTTAACAAGTTCTCTCTTTGTTTTGAAGATTCAAAAATCATTATTCACTTGTTTCATTGCACTTTTGTAAGAGAGGCTTGAACTAATGTCTTCTGCATTTTGTTGATTGATTGGGTGTTTCCCTCTAACCTTAAGGACCTTAAAGATCAATGGAATAGTTTTCCTTTTAGACATCCAATTATCGTGGAACTATGGAATAAAATTATTCCATTTTTTTCATGGAATCTATGGAAGGAAAGAAATAATAATATTTTTAGAGATTGGAGAGGAAGCAACATGGAGGTTTTATTGAGTACAAAGCAGAAAATTCAAGATAACAAAAACTTTAAAAAATTTGGCTTCCCTAAATTAATGCCTCACTATAAGGATCTTATAATTAGATAGAGTTGGGGAATTGAAAAATATCTAACAAGAATAAATTGAGCCAATATTTTGAGTAGAAGAATGACTATCTAGATCCCTCCTACTGAAGGATGGATCAAGCTTAATTTTGACGTTTTTTCAAATAGTAACCTAGGTGTTGTTTCTTTTGGTGGTCTAATAAGAGATATTAAGGGTTTTTTCATTGAGGGGTATGCCAAATTCTTGGGGACTATAACTATCAACGAGGCGAAAGAAAGTATTATTTGGTGGGCTCTAAAAAGGGTTAAGGAAAGAGGATTTAGTATAGTTACTATACAAGGTGACTTTAAACTAATTATCGACACTTTTAAGGGTGTTTTTGAAGCCCCATGGAGGATAAAAAAATTATTTGATGACTCAAAAATAGTGATTGAAAGTCATAAAAAAATTAATCTTTAGCACATTTATAGGGAAGGGAATAAAGCAACGGGTGTTGCTTCCAATGTTGGGCTCTCCTATCTACATTGGTAGAATTGCAACTATGAGGATGCCCCTCAAAAATTTAAAGAGATTATTTCTAAAGGTCGTCTCAAAATAGATAAATTAAGGATTAATGAGGATAATTCCTAGTCTAAGCTCAATGCCTAAGGTTATTTTTGAATGAAGGACCTTGGTCCTAATTATTGGCACTCTTTTAATAAATTTTAATTTAAATACTAATAAGATGATGCAAAGTAAGAAGACAAGATATGATGCTCAAATAGTTAGATTTGTCCTAGCTAATTATGGGAAATTTTTACATGACATGTTTATTATTATTTTATGTTGTTGCCTTTGAAACAAATCGATAGATGATAGGGGTTGTTTTAATATGATGAAGGATAAAAGGTATATCATTAATTTCTCATATCTACTATGAGGGTAATAGGGTTTCGAACCACTTTTCTAACCTAAGGGTGTCTAGTTTTCCTTGTGAATGAGGTTCTTTTTATTTGCCCCCCTTTGATGTTAAAAAAGTTATTTCTCATGAAATTCAGTATCCTTTTAATGATGATTAACTTCATTATTTTTTTGGGCATCCCTTTCTTGATGTCATCTTCAGGATTCCCAAGGTCTATGGTTAGATTGTGCTCATGTGGTTGTTTTGGATTATGATTATTACTTCTCATGTCAAGTTGCAGCTTACACATATTGTGGGTGTTTTTGGGCAATATCCTTCCATTTTTAGTGATATATTTTGGCTATCCCTTTGGTTATATTTTTGGCTTCTCATTTGAGTTTGTTTATTTTGGATCCCTCTTCTCTTTGCTATGGGGTGAAAGGAATCAAGTTGAGCTTGTTTCTTGCATAGACACCAAGGGCAATGAAAAGGTGTGGAAAATCCTTACAGAAGGAGGCATCTCTTTGTAAATTGAATGTCTTGATGGGTATGCTCTATAGGTCTCCAAGGTGTTCATGGCGAGTTGGAAGAATAGGATCCTGGTCATGAATGGTGTTGAGTTTGACATTTCTAAAGAGTTTATAGGTATGATTTCTGGTATGTCCATCAATGGTAGGAATGTTAATAGGGATACAAAAGTTTTAGATGCTACTCTTAATGTATTTTCTAAGGATAATGAGAAGGTTAAATTCATGAGAAGTTCTTGCAATGACTCTACCAAAGATTTTATTGAGTCATCTATGTTGAGATGGTTGAAGCTATTATGAGGTAGTTTACCCTTAATGGGTGGTTTTCCTCTTTGTTTGGGTATCACTTTATGCTTGTTAACCATTTCAAGCACAAGAAGAGAATATCTTTCTTGTTTTATTTACTGAATTCATTGGAGAAAGGCATAAAAGATTAAAAAAAAAACCCTAGATCCTCTTTCCTTCATGAAGGATTGATAATGTTAATCATGGAATATGCAAAGTCTTTTTTTGTTCCTCTTGAACCTAGGAGGATTTTCAAGACCATTCATGGGAAGGTTGTTGATTTTGGGTATGACACTTGTGAGGATGTTGAGGATGTTGATTGGAGTGAAGAGGAAAATGTTGAGCCCTTAATGGAGGTGTTTTTAGATCCCCATTAGAGCTATGAAAAGTTAAGAAGCCCCAAAAAGAAAAATCATAGCCTTCTTGATTAGGGGGATTTCATACTGGAAATGATGATAAGGAGATAACTCCCCCTGCCACTAAGAAGAGAAATTCAGATAAGGGGGCCAGTGTGGGTGGTGAGGAGGTGCTTATGTCTGTTGGGAAAAGAAAGAGCCCTATGAAAGAGAGCGGTAGGGTTTTAAGGAAGTGGAGTTGTATGATAAGTAGGTCCATGAGGATGGTGTGGATGAGCCTTCATTTGTAGTGAAGATAAATTTCCTAATGAAATTTAGTGGGAAGGTCAAGTCTTCAGCCTCCAAGAAGAAAAATTTGACTCCTAAGATGGATTCTAGTGAAGGTAAATTAGATGGTAAAAACTAGTTGGCCGATGTTGAAAAGGAATTTTTCAAATCATTAAGTTGATGGATATGCAAGGGAAGGATACTCGCACCAATAAAGGTAAAGAGCTTATAGAGGATCCAGTGGAAAATCAAGAAAACCTCGTTCCTAAATTTTTTAAAGATTTGAACATCCTCAATTGCAATAGAGATTAAATTCAATATATACTTGGCTTCGATAGAGCTGGTGCAATATTACTTCTAAAATTTTAAATGGTTTTTTATAGACTTCAATCAACTTAGCATAAAGATTTGTGCATTACAAAATATAAATGAGAATAATTCTACTAAGAAGACGGCCACTAATTAGGAGAATATGTTGGAGATTCTCCAATCTATTGCCAAGAATGTGATTATTCTTAAAGATGAGCAAGAAAAGTGGATCTTAGTTCTGGAGGAAAAAATGGTTAAGGTTTATGATGATCTTGGTAAGTTGGTCAAGATTAGTGAGGCCTCTCTTCACAATAATGCATCGGGCCTGACTATTCTCAATGAAAAAATGAAATAATAAGGAGGGGAATGATGGGGTCAAGAATGTTGTTACTAGTAATGATCATGCAAGCAAGGGTAAATAGATTACTCTTGTTGCTACTGGACCAATTATTCATACATGTAGTCATGTGAAGAATCTTGTAGAGGTTCTGAAAAGTGATATTGCTAACATTGTTGAGCTCCATGATCACATTATTTTACTAAGGATTAGGAGGCATCAAAGATTCTAAATAACCTAAAATAGGCTACTCCTTGTTGTAGTCTTCTTTTTTTGTTTATTTACTATGTTTTAGCTACTTGTTGTTTATTTCTTTATCTTTTAACATCTTTTTGTCTTTGTAAAGGGTTTCAAGTCCCTTCAAAACTTTCTTTTCCCATAATAAAAAATAATTCAATAAATTTATTGAAATCGCACATTAATAATCACTCAATGAAGCTCAAGATCTTGTCTCAAAATTAAATAAGAAATTTCATTATATAAAATGCCTTAATTTTCTTGATTGTGGGTTGGCCTTCAAAATAAAATAACCATGAAATCATAATGGTGGTATGATAGCAATGATATTGATAGATTCTCAAGGATCGGTGATACATTTTGCTTGATAATGGTAGCTTTCATTCTTGGTAATGACGATGATCTCTTGATAATGATAATGATAGCTTGATAATAATTTAATCTTGATACTATAGTCTTGATAGTAATAATGCTCTAGTGATCTAGGGGATGTGATTTTTATTTATTTATATACTTCTAATGATATTTGATCAAATGTGGAGATTAATTAGAAAGATCAATGGATAGGAAAATCAAGATAGGCTAGGAGCTATAATTTGAATTAATGGAATGGTATAGTTGAAAGAATTAAATAAATATATTAATTAATTCATAAGGATAGTTGGAGGAATAAATAAAATATTAACTTTATTTATTTATTTTAGAGGGAAAGATTTGATTTAAATTTAAATAAATTTATTTAATTATTAAGAGGAGTAAGCTAGTTAAATATATTTTTTTAATTATTTAATTATAGTGGACCAAAAATAAATTTTGAATTTTATTTTAATTAATGTTGGAAGGAAAATGATAAGTCATGAATTAAATAATTAAAAATTATTTAATTTATATAGATATGATAAAAATATTTTAAGATAATTAAATAAATAATTAATATTTAATTATTATTGATGAAAAGAGAGAATACTAGCTTAAATAATTAAAAATTATTTAATTAATATAGATAGAATGATTGATAATCGTAATGATAACATTACAATATGGAAATGCATTAGTCTATACTATCGTAAATAGTCACCTTTGATAATTTCACACTATAATAACACCCTATTTTGTCCATAGCATTAATTATATTAACAAATTATTCATTTTGCAACCAAATTTAGAAAATAAATTAAAATCCCTAGCATCCTCACAAATTTGGACCAAAAACACCCAGTCAAGGGTGAGAGAACTCTTGACCTAAAGGTGAGCTATTTCAATAATTAATATTTTGAATGTCAGTCCTTGGAGATTTAAAAGGGATCCAAATTCAACCTACAATCAAAAACATCAATTGAGATGCATATATAATCAAGTTTTCCTCTCATTAGATCATTAGAAAAGAATCATTCTGGACAAGGCACTATCATGATCAATTATTCACTTTCATGAAGATATATATGAGTTATCCTCTACATGCTAGCTAATGAAATCTATGGTGTTTTATGGACTAACCTCTTATAGGTCTTCAAGCAATCCAATCATCCATAAAACAACATTTGGTAGAAACTTTTGGTGTGGACATCACTTTGATAGAGATTTTATACCTAAGACAACATTATCATTTGTCATTTGTCATTATAGTCAATTATTCTTCATTTGGCCCACACCCGACCTAGGGTAATCCCTCTTTTCATTCATCATTTGTTATTTGTGGAGTTGGAAATAGGAAAATAGGGTTTGACTTAGGCAAGCCCCTATACAACACAACCTTTCCCCTTCTTTTTATGTGTGTAGGTTGGATCCCAATGTTTCATCAATGAAAAGCTACAAGAAAACACGAAGCAAACTATGGCATGTCATCTAAAGTTTGAAGATCCCAAAAGAATCACTTCTATTCAAGAGTGCCCTCACCCTTGACCTTCAAATTGAGACTCAATTTTTAAGTGAAGGTTCCTCTTTGTCCTCATTTCCCTGAATTGTAACTATTTTTTCAATTTTTGCTTTTGTTTATGCGAATAATTTTAATTTTTTAGATTAGGTCTTTATAGTAAATTAGGTCAATATATTTACATTAAATTAATTGATTTTCTCACCAAAAGGAGCTAAACCCATTACAAATGGTTTCTCCTTCTAGGATGTTAGCGAATCTTAACACCCTCATTGGTTTGAGTTCTAATTTTAGGGCAAGGAAAGATTGGTCCAGATTAATCACTAGTTAGATCCAAGATATATTCTTTATACACTTCATTTTCATGTTTAGGTGTTTATAAGATAAAATAACAAGCAATAGTTTCAAAGTTTTTCTCTTTTTAAATCCAAACAAATTAATTATTTGGGTATTCTTTTTCCAACCAAGTATTTAAATCCCCCCTTTATAACCAAAAATATTTTTCTTGTATATCCTTTGTTATTTCTTTTTTTTCATTCCAAACTACAATCGTATTGTATCCTTTGAAAGTATGAATATATCCACCATCATGTTCATGGGTTTCTATGAGATAGGTTATGTCTCTTCCTTTTATGATAAGACTTAACTTTTGTCCTCTCCTCCAAAGGCATCCTTTATAGTTGCAACATACTAATTGTAAGTGCTCCTAAATAATCCTAATCTCTATTTATCTTATAAAAATTGACTAGAGACATAAGCATCATCTCTTTTCACTTATGTTTATTTATTTCAAATCCTTATTTCCTTTATTTTCACTACTCTTCCTCTACTATATTGCTATAAGAGAAATTGGTGCACTATAAGACATGATTTATGCATTGAGGAATTGTATTGATCACCACTCCATTTACTGTGTTCTTTCACTTATGATATAGCCAAAATTTTCAACCATTTTTTCTCTTTTTAAGCTTATGTTTAAAAATGCACATTTTAGAAGAAATGGCGATTGTGTTTAAAATTAAATTTAATGAAAAGAATTGTAATTGGAAGTTATTTAATTATTTTCTATAAGAAAAAATTATACAATAGATACATATAAATTATTTATGTAGAAAATCATTCAATTTAAACAGTAAAACAATTAATAATTTTATATTTTATAAACATATCAAAATAGTAATAAAAAATGCATTAATCAATTTATTCTATGATGGAAGGGTCCCCTCACCCATTATAACTTAGATAATATTTTTTCCACCACGCACAAGTTGTTAGAGTAATTAGTTTGGGCCAAGATGGTATCATATAAATATATAATCACTAGACAAATGATATGAGATATATATCAAATAATATTTAAAAATAAATATAATTTTATTTATTATGTTGAAAAGTATTTTTCAAATTTTGAAATGAAATGAAAGTGAAAGTCATATACATAAAATCTCGAAAATAGACATTTTCCTTTTGTAACTCGATGGAAGTGATATTTGAGAGGGCACGATTTTTTATTTTGCAATTGATGGTGAAAAACTTCAAAAATTTCCACCAGTTTTGAAGTTAAAAAATGCTATTTTTACTTGTCATTATTTTGATGTGTCTACATTAAATGGTGTAATTCTGACCTTTTCTTAGCAATGAGATTTTGTTATTATTCCCTATTTGGATTTATTGTTATTGCCTTATTCCTCATTCATAATTATTTCTAGCTTTCTCTCTCATTTATTAGTGGTGATGTAGTATTTTAATTTTGCATATGTTTCCTTCCTTTGTTTCATTGTCATTATATTTTAACCATGCCTTTTACCTCCCAACTCTTTTGGCCATGGCTGAGAGTTTAAGTGTCTTCTTGTTTGCCTACAATTTAATAATGGTGGCTAAATAAGCATTAAAATTAGAGTCAAGGTTACAATTAGGGCTAGGGTTACAATTAGAACTAGGGTTAGAATAGAATTAAACTTTATGTTAAGGTTAGAATTATGATTAGAATTAAGGGTAGGGTTAGAATAGAATTAATATTAGAAATGAGATTAGTATTAGAATTAAGATTACATTAAATTATTAATTATATAAACACTACATATATAAAAAATATTACTTTCATATGTATTTAATAGGTAGCTTTATATTTCAAAGGTATAATTTATTAGTGTGAAAAGATGTATTGTTAAACTAGTTAGCTTTTAGCATTCTTTGTAGATTCTTATTTACACTACACTTAAGCTCACTTAGAGAAATTGTAGAGTTTTGTCTCACCTCATGTCTTTGAGACAAGTGTTCTCACTTTGTGAGACACCTCTACACCTCTTGCATGATCACTTGCACTCACTAGAACACATGTCATTTGAGTTAACAAGTCTGCAATCTTTGAAGGGTTAGTCAACCAGTGTGTTTCACATGACTACCTTCATCTCCTTACCTATTTAGGCAAGCTTATATTGTAATCAACCTTGAACTCTGATGTGAGTTAGGCTGATCATTATATACAAGTGTTTTTGTGAAAGCACAAGATTTTTGCTGTTACAATCTTGTTTGAAAATCCTAACATAATTATATATTAATTATCTTAAAATAATAAAATTATAATTATTTAAATAAACAAATATGTTGTTTTATAAAATTATGTTTACAACAGAAATAATATCTTACATTTAATAGGTAACCATTTGCATCTCTACCCTAAACAAACAGATTACAACATTTAATAACCAATTTTCAAAGAAAAAAAAAATCACGTAGATTATGAGGTTTACTGTTTACGTCCATTAATCACAATGTATTAGCGCTGTCTATGTATGAACCCAGATCAACGCCACGGTTGAAACGTCTCATCACAATACACTCACACATTACAGATAGCTGATGGTTCAGCAGCTCTACATTTATATTCTAACATATAGCTAGTAAATATTTTGTAAAGTAGCCTTCATACAAGATCTGGTTTGGCTCATTTGTAACAAGTAATGGGGACCACTGCTGACAATTACTGTGGCGTGGAAATAGAGAAAGACAGAAGAGACTCCTCTGTAAACATCTGCTCTCTCTATGTCCAAACCATGAGCTTCAACCTCTTCATAAATCTTGCAGAGAGAGCGAGGCATTTTTGAGGCTGTAATTCTTATTATCACTGTTTCACTTCTATAAATCTCAATACCCACATCAATGTTAATCAAATCTCTGGCAATGGCTGATGAATTATGATCCATTAATGATCGTCTTGTCGCCAATAACTGGATCTTCTTCTTCTGAAGCTCTTGGGCTTTTCTTTGAAGATTCTGAATATATTTACCCGTTTCTTCTATTATGCAAAGCCTTGCTACCTGAAATACCGACACCTCATAAAATTAGCAACTGTGGAATGAGAATGTGGAGTTAAAACAATAAAATTATCTCCTTGAGAGGCTGTCATAAAAATACCTTTCGAGTAGTGGAAACAGGAAGCAGAGACTGCAAAGTGGAGAACAAATGTTTCATCTTTTTCCTTCTTATGTTTTCAGATAACGCTATATTCTCATTTCTTTTTCGTTTCAATGCTTCCTCTGGATCTAGAGTCAGCTGTTGTGTCTTTTCCTCATCCAGTTTGAGGTTGGAGCGGCTGTTGATGGGATTGTTGTCATGCTTAACAGCACTAGACAGATCCAGATCATTTTCAGGAGTAGAGGCCCCGGAAAAGAAAAGAGTATACAGATCTACCACCATTGTTATTCAGTTAGAATCTCCCTCAAGACGTTCTGCTCTGCACACTTTAATATACCCATCTTGGTTATGTGAAAATTCCTATTGCAGTCACTGATTATTAATCTCCTATCTTAAAAGATTATTTAACTGCTGAAAACTAATTCACAGCTAATATCGAAAAATAACACAACTGCAACTTCACTAATAAAAAATATGGAAAGAAATGCGTAACACAATGAACACAATATTTTTGGACAAATTGTCCCTGGAAAAACCCCTAAGGGAAAACCAGTTCTACAGATGAGGAATTATATTAATTTTCAACAGAATAAGAGATACAAAGATTCCTTGCCTCTTACTGACAGAACTCCGACAATCTCCCAACTTCCCACTGATATTCCCCCGTTGCTATCCCCAACGCTATCACTGCGCCCTTGCTAACACTGCAACACTGTTTGCTATCACTGCAAACTCACAAACTCATTTGCTAGCACTGCAAATGCTTCTACAAAAACTTCTATATTCTATATATGCCCAATGACCCCTTTTTATACTCCTCTCATTGGAAAACCAACGGCCAAGATCGATTCTCAATCGACCGCTGAGATAAATAACAACTTACCAACCACAACAAATTTGGTTGCAAGGTGTCACTAAAAGAAATCAATAATTAAATAATAATTATCACATCTCAACAATAAAATAACTATTATCTAATCCTAGCAAATGGACGAACAGTTGTCCAAGCTAACAAACTAACACTCCCTCTTAGCGAGGAAGTTGTTCTGCATGACACCCATCTTATCTCTGAAGAAGATAAATTTTTCCTTCCCCAATGTTTTAGTCAGAATGTTTGCTACCTGCTCCTCTGTAGGTATGTATTGTAGCTGAACAATACCTCGCTGTACACAATCCCTGATGAAGTGATACCTGATATCTATATGTTTAGACCTATCATGAAACACTAGATTCTCAGACAATTTGATGCAACTCTGATTGTCACAGTGTAACACAGTAGTCTCAACCTTCTGACCAAACAAAGCCACTAGCAACTTCTGAAGCCATATAGCTTCACATGTTGCCATGCTAGCTGCAATGTATTCTGCTTCTGATGAACTCAGAGCCACAGACTTCTGCTTCCTGCTGAACCAAGAAACAACTCCTGATCCTAAACTGAAACAACACCCTGAAGTACTCCTTTTGTCTATTGCACTGCCTACCCAATCTGCATCAGTATAACCTATCAACTTGATTCTTTCACCTCAAACATATCTAATCCCTTACTCAACTGTACCACACAAATAACGCAATACATGCTTGGCTGCTGTCCAGCGCACTCTCTTTGGTTCAACCATGAACTGACTAAGAGAGTTTACTGCAAATGCTATATCCGGCCTGGTGTTGACCAAATACATGAGCGAACCAATTAACTGCCTGTATAAGGTGGGATCTACATCTTTGTCGTTAGATGTATCTACCTTCCTCCAATTAGTGATCATAGGTGTAGACATGGCTTTGCAATCCTCCATCTCGAATCTCTTCAAGATTTCAATGCAATATTTCCCTTGACCAAGGAAAATCTCTTCATCTATCTGCCACACCTCCATGCCTAGAAAATAGTGCATGAGTCCCAAATCCTTCATCTCGAACTCTTTTGCAAGGTCCTTCTTGCAATCCTCTATGAGCCCTAGTGCACCTGTAAGAAACAAGTCATCTACATATAGAACAAGAATGAGAACCTCACCCCCAACCACCAAGTAGTAGAGTCAAGCATCTGCCTCACTCTTCACAAAGCCCATTTCCTGCAAGTATGTATCAATGTGCTCATACCACGCTCTAGGAGCCTGTTTGAGTCCGTACAAGGCTTTCTTCAATCTGCACACGTGGGTCTCTTTGTTGTGTGCTACAAAGCCTTCTGGTTGTTCTATGTATACCTCTTCCTTTAATTCACCATTAAGAAATATTGTCTTGACATCCATTTGATGGATCTGCCATCCCATCTGCACTGCAAATGAGATTATAGCTCGTATAGAAGTATACCTGGCCACTGGAGCAAATGTCTCCTCATAGTCTATTCCCTCCTTCTGAGAGAACCCCTTGGCCACAAACCTTGCCTTGTATTTCTCGATGCTACCATCTACACCGTGCTTTATCTTGAAGATCCAGCGTGATCCAACTACTAACCTATCTGTTGGTCTAGGCACTACCTCCCACACATCATTCTGCATTATTGAAGTATATTCCTCAACCATAGCATCTCGCCATACCTGATGTTGTGAAGCCTCTAGATAGTTGGATGGTTCACTATCTACCAACTGGCTGACTAATGCCACATAGTCATTGAACTTGGCTAGTTCTCTCCTTTGTCTCGTACTCTTCCTAGGAGCTCCCACAGACTCCTGAGTATCCCTTTGTGTGTCTTGAACCTCACGGTTCCTGCTGCCAACTGTAGAGGATGAAATATCAACCTCTATATCTTCTAGATGCATATCCTGTTGCACCAGTTGCTCCATACTCTATGAATCTTCACTACCTGAGTCTATGCCTGTACTAGTAATAGTACTTGAGCTTTGTTGCCCTTGACTTGGACTTCGAGCTTTTGTTGGCTGCTCACTCTGATCATTTGCTGGCAAATCTCTGGACCTTCTAAACTCCTTGTCCTCCATGAACTTGACATCACATCTGACAATAATTCTTCTGGTCCCTGGAATAAAAATCCTAAATGCCTTTGAAGTTTCACTATACCCAACAAGGCACCCCTTCTCTGCAGTCTGATCTAACTTGGTACGTGTATCTCCTGGAATATGACAATATGTCAAACTCCCAAATATCCTGAAGTGACCAACATCTGGCTTTTTCCCTATGAAAGCTTCCTCTGGTGTCATCTTCCCTAGTACCTTGTGTGGAACCCTGTTTTGAATGTAAACTGCAGTACTACATGCCTCTGCCCATAGGTAACACGGCATGTCCTGGTCATGTAGCATAGCCCTTGCTGCCTCCGATATAGAACGGTTCTTCCTCTCAACAATTCCATTCTATTGTGGATTGTAAGGAACAGTCCACTCTCTCTTGATTCCTTCTCTGGTATAGAAATCCTGGAAGACATTTCCTTTGTACTCGCCTCCATTGTCTGACTGAAGAACCTTTATCTTCCTTCCTGTCGAGTTCTCCACAAGAGCCTTGAACTCTTAGAAGCGACTGAAAACCTCATCCTTGGTCTTCAAGAAGTATATCTAGGTCTTCCTGGAAAAATCATCAATAAAAGTAACATAGTACTCATATCCTCTGAGAGACTTTGTTGACATTGGTCCACATACATCCGAATGTACTAGATCAAGAACACCCTTAGATCTATTGTCACTCCTTGGAAAAGATGCTTTCACAAACTTCCCCAACACACATCCCTTACATACATCATCATGCTCTGTGCTCACCTCTGGAACACCTATCACTGTCTCACGAAGCAATTTAAGTGCTCCATGATGAATATGGCCCATCCTCCTATGCCATAGCTCTCCAAGATCTCTAGGATTACTACTGCTCATGAGTGCCTTAGGAGTATCAAACTGTAACCTATAAAGGTGACCACTCCTAACTCCAATAGTTATGGTTGATTTCCAATCCTTGTGTTTAATCAACACATGTGTTCCTCTAAAAAGTACATTATACCCTTTATCCTGAAGAACAGATACAGAAATCAGATTCATACCTAAGCCTGGAACATGCAAGACATCATGAAGTGGAACTATCTTTCCGTTCTCCCTCTGAAACTGAACAGTCCCTTTCCCAACTGGGTTGAGCTTGGACAAGTTCCCCATAGAAATTTGGATATTGGTTTCCTCCTCCTTGTAACTAGAGAAGTACTCTCTAACTCCTGTCATATGAAATGATGCTCCACTATCTATATACCAAACACTCCGTGAGGTTGAGCTAATCATACAAGCTATGAGTGCAAACTCATCCTCCAATCTACTAGAGAGCTCCTCTGCACTTGCTGAAGCCGCCACTTGGTTCTTGCCCTTCGTATCTTTCTTCCTTTGTGGGCAATTGCTGACATAGTGGCCAAACTCGTGACAACCAAAGCACTTGACCTTAGATAGGTCCTTCTTCTTCCCACCTTGAGAATTGGATCCTTTTCTAACTCCCTTCTTTGCTTTCCCTTTTCCCGCTAGGGCAACGTATTCTTGTTCTCCCTCAGTTTTTTGACTCTTGTTGTTGGCTCCATTGACAAGACTTAGTCTAAGCTCCTCCTGAGTGAAATCACTCCATAGTCGATACCAACTCGGTAGGGTGTCTCATCCATTAATAGCTTGAACAAAGACATCCCACTGCTTAGTAAACCCATTTAAGGCTATCCTTACTAGCTCATCATCTTCTGGCGTATCTCCAACAGCTGCTAACTCAACCTTGACAAGTCTAAGTCTGGTGAGGTAACTTGTAACGTCTTCTCCCTTGTTCATTCGGGTATTCCTCAACTTTTCTCTAAGAATCAACTTCCTATTAGTGGTAGCATTCTAGTACAGTTTCATAATGGCATCCCACATCTTATTCGCCGTATCTAACTCAGAGATATGCATAACAATATGATCCTTGACACCATCAAGGATAATCCTCCTCGCCTTGGCATCCTCTTTCTTGTATGCTACAAGTTGTGTTGCGTCTATAGGTACAACTACGACAGTGGTAACATAATCCTTGATACCATTCTCTTCCAACAATAAAGAAAGTCTGGCCTTCCAGACACCGAAATTTGAGGCACCATCTAATTTGGCCTGATCTCTCAAACTAGCTGAAGCCATCTCAAAGGATAAAAGCAATAATAATTTAAAAGATCAAACTAGGTTATAGAAACCCTCAATTTCTTTCCTAGGGCAAACCTTTTCTACCCTTAACACAGCTCTGATACCATGTGAAAATTCCTATTGCAGTCACTGATTATTAATCTCCTATCTTAAAAGATTATTTAACTGCTGAAAACTAATTCACAGCTAATATCGAAAAATAACACAACTGCAACTTCACTAATAAAAAATATGGAAAGAAATGCGTAACACAATGAACACAATATTTTTGGACAAATTGTCCCTGGAAAAACCCCTAAGGGAAAACCAGTTCTACAGATGAGGAATTATATTAATTTTCAGCAGAATAAGAGATACAAAGATTCCTTGCCTCTTACTGATAGAACTCTGACAATCTCCCAACTTCCCACTGATATTCCCCCGCTGCTATCCCCAACGCTATCACTGCGCCCTTGCTAACACTGCAAGATTGTTTGCTATCACTGCAAACTCACAAACTCATTTGCTAGCACTGCAAATGCTTCTACAAAAACTTCTATATTCTCCATATGCCCAATGACCCCTTTTTATTCTCCTCTCATTGGAAAACCAACGGCCAAGATCGATTCTCAATCGACGGCTGAGATAAATAACAACTTACCAACCACAACAAATTTGGTTGCAAGGTGTCACTAAAAGAAATCAATAATTAAATAATAATTATCACATCTCAATAATAAAATAACTATTATCTAATCCTAGCAAATGGATGAACAGCTGTCCAAGCTAACAAACTAACAGGTTAGAAGTTTCATGCAAACTTCCTCTGTTGATTTGGAGGGAACGGTATTGAAGAGCTTTATAGTGGTTAGAAATTTTATCATTTTATAAGTCAAGTATTTACCTATTTTAATGCAAATGATGTTTGAAATTGTTTTTGATTGCTTACCATACAGGGAAAAGGAGATGTGAAATTATTATTGGTTGATTTATGTAGTACGTTTTACTTACAGCTCAAGTTTATTTTCTTTATGTACCCTCTTTGACTAAAGTGTTAGCACAAGCAACATAAGAAAACTTTAATTCAGAGAATTTGTATCAATGTTGTAGTTGTCTTCAATAAATTCCTAGAAACATAATTTGAAAGGGACCTTGGCTTTCCAAGTCTATATATACAATTGACCTTTTAATATTGGTTGTTTATTTAATGTAATTTTGAATTTAATTTTTGTATATAAAATATAAATTAATAATCACATTTATAATAGGTATGTAACTAGATATATATAATGAGCATGATTTTTAATTGAATTAAAAATATATAAATATAAAATAATAATCACATTTATAATAGGTATGTAAGTAGATATATATAATGAGCATGATTTTTATTAGGCATAGATTTTTTGTTTGTATTGAAAGTTGATTATGTGAAGTCTTTGTCATGAAAATCAAGCCTGATATAGAAGTTTCTCTATCATTCTTACTTATGATTTGGATCAGTTGTCACCTATCAAAAACATTGTATCTATGGCGGGACATCGTTTGGGACACACTATGTCTCAACTTTAACATGGTTGTTACATTGAACTGTATACTAGACATGAACTTGAATTTTTTAAACCTTATTGTCAATATCAAAAGTATAGAGCCAAATAGTTTTAGCTAGGAAGTATTTATGTCATTGTCTAATGCTTTACTCAATAATGATGAGCAACGTACATTCTAGTCCTTTTATACAATTGATTCTAGTAAATGACTAATTGGTTATGAATAATAAACATGTGCTAAATTATTTGGAGTTGCTAGTTGCACAATGTAATACAAAAAAAAATGAAGAAGATAACCTCTTCAAACCTTAAGGATGAGAAACTACCTTGCATAGCACTCTTGTGCAATAGCACGCTCAAATATTCCTTGACATACTAAAACCTAAAAGTACTAAACGTGCTAGTTGACATGTTCAACGAAGCGTTTCTTTCAAATCAATAACTAAAACCTACAAGTAGGGGGTTGGTAGAGATGCACTTCTATTGTGGTTGTTGTAAATAATTACTATCAAGCATGTTGATTTCATCAAAGCTCATTGAAACATAGAATTTGAGATGAGATAAGATTCCCCACTCTTTAGTCTTATCTATATTCAATCCATCTTTTTCATCAAGTGAGTGTTCATCATAAAAGATAGTAGCAAAACCTATAGGTATGTGCTGAACTTGCCATGGATGGTAATTATCTTGTATTATTTCCTAGTGCTCAAATGTGTCATCCCTAGGTAACCCAATATCAATGGAAATTATGCAAAGTAAAAATTTTAGTTCATCATCATTCATGATAGGACACATTTTTATTTATTGAATTACTTATGAACTGGTGATCTAACCATTATATATGAAAATTAAGAAAAAAGATTCCTTAATAAAACATTTTAATTTAACATAATCTTGGTGTTCTATTCTAAGTAAGGTAAATCACATAATATACAACAAATCTATATAGTAATTTATTTTTAGGCCTCCAAAAAATATAAAAAAATTTGATTTTCAATCACATCTAAAAAATGTGTGAGAACACTAGGCGAGCTTTACACACCATGAAGATGGAAGAACATTAAGGAATTTAATTTGACCAAATCTAGAATACTTATTCAAAATATATATCCATTCAATGAATTTAATTGTCATGTCCTACATCTAATCCATCAAATCCTTTATAGAATAGGTTTTGATATTCCAACAATTAGAATTTTCTTCTCACCCCTCCATAAAAATAATATAGAGAAATAAAATTACATATACAAACTAAAATTCCATAGCACAAAATCTATATTTTAAAAATTAAATCCCAAAAATAGTAATATGTAAGCCCCTTCATCATAATTTTTCTTAGCAAGCTAGATATCCTTCAGTATTATAGTGACCTATTAATATAAATTATGTACGAATTCCAATATCTTCAAGTAAGATCACAAAATAAGGCTCTATAATTTTGTGGTGTGAAGACACATGGCTTTGAAAATATAATTTTGTCTACATGATAAAACAGAGATAAGGGTTTAGAAAATAGAAAGTGTGTCACAACATGAGAAATACATGACAAAATCCAATGATTGTGATAAAGAAATGAGTGTGTAGTAGGAATGTAAAGACATGTTTTAATTACCACCCTAACTCTTATCTCCTTGTCATAAGTCTAGGTTTGAGACCTTGATTGTTTTACATTAGAACAACATAAGCCTCAACCTAAAATTCATTGCCTCCAGCACATAACTTCATCCTTAGTGGCTCAAAAAATTACCCAACCAATGGATGTGACAAAATGTGGAACTCTGGGACCCAACCCATATAAATAAGATCTTCACATGTTTAAGACTTAAGTCATTTGGTGATATCACACATTCCCTTATTCTCTCCTTAGACATGCTTCTCTGATAACAAAGAGGGAACACAACACTTAGAGAAATTGTAAACCCATTTGTTTGAGGTCAAGTACCATTGTAGCAATACACTCTTGTAAGAAAAGTCACTTGCTAGTAAATAACACATAAATCATAAATGATGGAGTGTGCTTATTAAGACATCCTAGGCTATAACGCTCTTAGAAAGTTTGGCCTTGTCTTCCTAAGGAAGATTTAGTTCAAAAGGACCTACATGCAACACCAACATTTTAGTTATTCATCTCGATATTGTGTGAACCTACCTTTTATTTCAAATAGGGTTTGATAATATTAATGAGCTTGTATTAACAAATGATAAAATATACCTTCATAATTATCGAATCATTTCCCTAGTTATCATTAACAAGCTATATTATATTTTATATTTTTCATCTTTCAACTATCCAGTTAAAAATGTTGCAACAATGCAATAATATAAACACCTGTTATTCAAGCAACTTTATTTTGTCATTTATGAATTGTCAAACTTCATGTCTTTTAGAATGTATACAAATATGCAATTAAGATTAAAATGCATATAGAATGAATTTTAATTACACGACTTTCATGACATAAAACAAAATTTTGAATGGCATTCTACCAAAATCGATTTATATAAATATTTGTTTATTATAAAAATCTAACAATGTTTTTTTTTTATTTAACTACTTCTACAATACTCAATATATAAGTTCAATCAGCCATTATCAACGACAAATTTAATATACAATCTCCTTTGTCATCATTATATGATACGATACTTATAACTTGAATGGTAATGTACCTTATTTTGTCACTAAATTCTTTCCTAATGGATCTTTCCTTATCTCGAGTACCATTAAAACCACCAAGCTTATGATATTTAGAAGTTGGTCGACAAAAACGAATAGAGTTCTTGCCAAAGAAGGATGTCGGGAGGAGATTCGTACCACTACCAACACCAACACTAGTTTTTTCATACCTTCCACATGTTTTAACCAAATCTAAAGATTGCCTAAGAAAAAATGTATAAGAGGAAAGACGTACAAGACCAAACACATATTCGACAAATGATAACTATCGTACGAAAATCTTCAGCGTAATTGTCGCTGGGAAAGCTCCAGCTCTCTTCGTACCCACCCAATTTAGAGCCTGAAAAGGCCTGTTACTCTCAAAGCACCTTACTTTTACTAATAAAATGTCTCCGAGTCAGAGTACCTAGTACCTACTCCCACAGGGTCTCGAACCAGCAACTACTGCAATCCAATTAAGTATTTATCTTCGAATACACGTTGAACACACAACAGTAGCCAACAATTTGTCTCTATATCTTTCAATACACGTGGAACACACTACAGGTGCCTTCCTGAATTCATTTTCCACGATATCAGAATCTTTCTCATGTCTGTTGTCGTAGCTGGAATTGATATGCCATGCCTGACCGTGCTGTCAAACGACGTTGATGGAGCTCGGATGTAGTGCAAAACAGCTTAAACAAATCGCATTTTCTTACGTATGCACACTGCGCACCATCTACAGTCTTCTTCCCATTCTATCTCAGATGGAAGGGTTGCCACAAGTGCATTTATAATAGGACGGGAAAACTACGGTCTTTGGAAACAAGAACAACATGTCGGCTTTACAATTTAGGCGACAATAAGTACGTTAGTACTTATTTGTAACGCCCGTTCTTCCATAGGACAGCTCATGGTTGTCTGTCACCAGTCATTCATAATATGAAATGGTGAAGTAACAAACATTCAAGCCTTATTAAAGTCTGTTAGAAGCTTCAACTGTTGGAAGTAATTTCTCCCAAGGATAAGATTTGACCACCGACATAGAAATTGGATTTCTCTAGCGCCTTCCACAATCTGATTTGAACTTATCTCTATCTACTACTGCTGTCCCACGTAGGATATTTTGTATTCATCCTTATCTTAGAGTCACCACCTTGAGCACCGACTACAGAAGTGAACCGCCTTTCTACAGCTATAAATACAGTTGCCTACTGTTTTCAAGATTATCAGATAGTAATCTGATCACAGATATTAGAACTCTACAGAGTTTTGTATCTGTCTATGTAATCATGATCAGTGAATGAATATAAGATTGCAGTAGCAATATGAAGTTTAGATAATTTTTGTTATGTCTTTTTATGCAAGTTCGTATTTGTTTATTATGTCTATGTTATCTCCTTCCGATCTTACAATTGGTATTAGAAGGGGAAATCTGTCCAACTGAATCTGATACGTTCAAGTTAGATAACTTAAGTCCAACTTCAATAGGTGTTGCAACTAGTTTGCAACTATTCATCTGAAATTTCTATAGCATGTCTGAAGCATATTTTTTCTGAGACATAAATATTTCATCATTGTTTTGCCATACTTCTATACCAAGAAAATAGTGCATCTGTCCCAAATCTTTCATCTCAAATTCAGCAATCATAGCTGCTCTAAATTCTGCAAATAAAGCTGAATTGTTCCCAGTGTAGATAAGATCATCAACATAGAGAAGTAAGAAAAAAACATCCTTAGCCGAGATCCTAATGTAAAGATTCGGGTCTGATTGACTTCTTAAGAAACCTTTATGTTGTAGGTATGAGTCTATCCTTAATACCATGCTCTTGGTGCTTGCTTAAGACCATACAAGGCCTTCTTTAATCTATAAACATAATGCTCTTTAGAGGGTATTTCAAAACCTCTAGGTTGAGAAACATACACTTCCTCATCAATATATTCATTCAAAAGAGCACTCTTTGCATCCATTTGATAAACTATCCAACTCTGTTGAGCTGCCAAAGCCAAAACCAACCTGATAGTATCCATTCGTGCTACAGGTGCAAATGTTTCAGTGTAATCAATACCTTCCCGTTGAGTGTATCTTTTGGCTACCAATCTAGCCTTATGCTTAAATCAATGCTTCCATCAGATTTATACTTAGTTCAATACACCCATCTTGTACCAAAAATTTCCTTACCAAGAGGTAGTTGAACCAAATCCCATGTGTCATTCCTTTCAATTGTTTCTATCTCACTATGCATTGCTTCAACCCACTCTAATTTTCTTGAGCTTGTTCAAATGTTTGTGGTTCATTACTTTCCATGATTTGAGTCATCAAAGCATAATTCACTATTGCTTGTGATCTTGTTGTCATTTTCTCAAAATTTGAATCTAACATAAGAGTTGATGGATGATTCTTTTCTATCCTTCTTTGATATTTTTGATACTTTCTTGCTCCTGTACTAAAAGACTCAGGTTCATTTTCATTTTCTTCTCCTTCTTCAACCTCATCAATCATTATCTTTTTTCCCTTTGTGGGAAATTGTACAAATAGGGTATGTAGAACTAGATACAAATGTTTTTAATGCTTTAAATGATCAATAAAAAAGAGAATAGAAAACAAATGTAAAGAAGAATAATGAAGCCTTATTTCTGGTTCAAGGTGCAATTAATCAAGCAGTTTTACCTAGGATAAGTGGTGCTAGTCATTCTTAGCAAGCATGGCAAATACTGAATAATGCATATCAAGGTGCACAAATTGCAAAATTACAAACAATGAGGAAAACTTTTGAAAATGTAAAGATGACTACTAGTGAATTTGTGAATGAATTTCTAACAAAGGTAGAAGGTCTAGTGAGTCAAATGAAAGTTTTAGGGGAAGATGTAGATGACAAGCATGGCATTGAGAAAATTTTAAGGAGTTTAATTTCTAAATTTGATGGTGTGGTTTCTACAATTGAGATTTCCAAAGATCTCACAACTATACACATAGATGAACTAAGTGGAATATTGTTAATTGCTGAAGAAAGGATGAAAAGTAATGAAGAATGTCTAGAACAGGCATTTTCCTCTAAAGCAAGCATAAAAGGAAAAAGAAACACTTTTTTAGGAATCAAAATAAAAATGAATACAAAGGTGAATCTAGCAATTTTAGAGGAAGAGGTAATAGTTTCAAAGGAAGAAGTAGCAAATTCAAAGGAACGGGAAGAGGAAGAGGTAGAAACAATGGGGGAGACTATGACAAAAATAATGTCCAATGCTTTCATTGCACTAAGTTTGGACACTATGCACCAGATTGTTGGATTAAACAAGGTGAAATAGGAACATAAAATGCTCATAGTATTGTTGAAAATAAATAAAATTTGTTTATTTCTTGCTTTAATGCAAATGCTAGTGAAAATAATGTATGGTATATTGATTATGGATGTTCTTCACATATGACATCTAATGATCATTTATTTGTCAATTTGGATGAAAAACATCAAAGTATAGTAGTACTAGGAGATAATAAATCTCATGGAAGCAAAGGTAAAGGTACAATTGTAGTTACAATAGAATATGGTGAAGTTAAACATATCAATGAAACACTATTGGCTCCAGCCCTCAAAAATAATTTGTTGTCCGTTGGACAAATGCTAGAACAAAATTATCAAGTGACTTTTGATAAGAATGAGTGCATAATAAGAGACAAGTTAAAAACGAATGCAGTTATTGCAAGAGCAAGGATGACAGGTGATAGGATGTTTCCTTTTCGTTTCACTCATGGAAACCAAGCATTGAGGTCTAGTGAAATGAATGAAAGTAAAATTTGGCACCAAAGATATGGTCACCTCAGTTTTAGTGGGTTAATCTTACTCAAGAGATTCAAAATGGTTGAAGGTCTACCTTTCATTGAAAATACAAAAGAAGTGTGTGAAGAATGTGTTGTCGACAAACAACACAGAGTTAGCTTTCAAATTTGTAAATCCAGTAGATCTAAGCAGCATCTTGAGATAATTCATACAGATTTGTGTGGTCCTATGGAAACACCTTCTTTGAATAAATCTAAGTATTTTCTAACCTTCATCAATGATTACTCAAGAAAAACTAGGGTATATTGTTTGGTTTCAAAATCAGAAGTGTTTGACAAATTTGTAGAATTCAAGAGGTTGGTTGAAAATAAAAGTGGTAAGTACATCAAAGTGATAAGGTCAGACAATGGAGGTGAGTACAAATCAAATCAGTTTCTAGATTTTTGAAAAAATCATGGAATCAAGAGAGAGTTCACCACTTCCTACACTCCACAACAAAATGGAGTTGTTGAAAGGAAGAATAGGACAACTATTGAAATGGCAAGGAGCATGATGAAAGAGAAGAACCTAGATAAAATTCATTGGGCAGAAGCAGTATGCACAACAGTGTATCTTCTAAATAGAAGTCATACAAAACCAGTTAAGGGAATGACTCCTGAACATGCATGGTCTGGGATAAGGCCAAGTGTTAATCACTTGAGAGTATTTGGTTGTATTTCTTATGCACATATACCAAAAGAGAAAAGGTCTAAGTTACATGATAAAGGCCTAAATTGTATTTTTATTGGGTATGGATCAAAAAATAAAGCATATGGATTGTATGACCCAATAGGAAAGAAGCTTGTTATAATTAGAGATACATGGTATTCAATGAAGAAGCAAAATATAGAAAGTTTTGCTTAAACCTGTTGAAGAAGGTAAATTAAGATTATTTTGTTCTTTTGATGATGTTTATTGTTTTCAAAAAGACGTTTGTAGTTTTTAAGAGAAGAAGAGGCCGCAACCCTTGAAGAAAGATATTGAAAGAAAGTTATTGATAAATTTGTTGAAGAGCTGGTAGAAGCCATGGTCAAAGTAAGGTCAGAAAGTTTGTAGAAGAGTTGGATTGTGTTAGCTGTAGTTGATGAAGAAGATAGTTGATATTCAAGAGAGAACAGTTGAAAAATAAATCGATGGTTTGAAGGACTGCCACAGTAGTTGGAAAGGATTGGCAAGATTTGATAGTAAGAAGATCTGATGATCTTGAAGATGGTCTGAATTTGTTATGCAAGTAAACAAATTGACTAAGTCTAAAGAATTGGTTGTGGAGGTGAAAGAGTTGAAAAAAATTTATGTGTTCGAAATTAAAAGGGAGTGTTGGAAGTAATTTCTCAATAATCTTTGGATTTGAGTAGGGTTTTCATCCTAGTACACCAATATGTAAAGTTGGCTCCTTCAAATATAGGAATTAGCATGTTAGACATAACATTTCCTGCCATATTTTTCATAATAGAAAGTGCACAATGACACTAAAAATAAACACAAGTTCCAGAGAGATCTTTGCAAATAGATACTCCCTTTGTCCTTTCAAATAGGACCATACACAAAAATATTTTTATATTTATATTGATTTTTCGAGATTAAGTGTCAGTTGCAACCAATAGTGCACTTAATTACACAATATTTATTTATCACTTTACAAAAACCCACTTTGATAACCCCTCTAAAGAAAATTCTTACTTGTAAATATATCACTTTCTCATGGTTAAAACAGATCTCAAAAAATTTAAAAAAATATTAAAGTTCAAACCATACTCTATTTTTTTTAATTTTATATCTATCTCTTTTTTCCTTATCTGTCTTTTAAATAAAAACTACTTTTCACGTGGCTTTTAAATTATTCCTAATTATAAGAAAGGAGGTCTTTTATGGTTTTAAAAGAAATACGAAGACTTTTAGGTATGCATAAAAACTTTAGTGCCTAAAGTAAAACTTTAGACATTTGCGTGGAAAATAACGGAAGAAAATTTCACACACAACTTTCCTGCACAGTTGTTGCATGCCACCTCTCTTGCTCAGCCTAGACACATCTTCACACAGATTGCTTTTCTTTTTTTGAAATTGATAGCTTCTTTCTTAGATAGAGATTTCAAACTTGCAACAACCTCTTTATTTTTCAAATTCAGATCGCCTCTCTAATTTTCTGAGGCTGCACGTCTCCTTCACACAGACCTTGTTTTCAAGCACCTTCTTTCAACTTGCACACAGTACGGAACACATACAAAAATTTCTTTTCACTAGGCCAATATCTATTGAAAGATTGCAATCTTCAATCAGCACTCTTTGAACTTTCGTCCAACTATCTTCCTCCACCAAAATAAACTGCACTCTGATCTCCTACAATGACTGGTGAATTTTTTTTGAATGGGCTATGATACCAAATGAAGGCAAATAAACAAGAATAGTGATTTTTTGATCATAAAACAAACAAATATGCAAAATCCCCAAATTTCCTTAGAGAAGAAGAGGCAGGGCATCTATATATAGAGTTATGGCACACAACCACAATGACCAATAACTCAACCATAATACTAAATGCAAAAAAACAAAGTCAAGAAATGCAACTACAAAATTTAATGAGCCCAATAGGCATTACAGATAAGTCAAGAAAGGTTTCTACACATGTTGAAGACTGATAATTACTGTCATCAACTTTGTTTCAATTTTACTTTTGGAGCTCAATGCTGATAGGGGAATTCACATTGAAGAAAACATCCAATTTTTTCAAGTTTTTTTTTGGCTCTAAGTGAGTTATTAGCTTAAAAAGAAAATTTTGGCTTGTTCTTCGATTTTTTTTTTGGGTCTATCCATAAGCGAGTTATTAGCTTAAAAAGAAAAATTTGGCTTGTGGGTAGTTAAAACATATTTTCTTGAACTTTTAAAGCGATAGGTGGTCAAAAAAGGTGTTTTTAAAGTGTCATCCGCTATATCACTACCACTTCTCCATTACCCGTTGATTACATAAGCCAAAAATAAATAAATAAAAATATCCAATTTCAAATTATAAAAACATCTATTTCAATGTGCATTTGTATGGGCACAATTTATTTACCCGAACACATGAATATGTTCACTACACGCCACATATACATCTACTTAACCACGGGTATAGGTTAAGTTCACCATGAGTTGTCAGGCAACTTTTAACCCTAAAATAATTATCTCCTACGATTTTCTCTCACATTTTCTGCTCACATATCCTTCTCCTGCCATCCTCTTGACCTCCTATAAGTGTTCAAGGTTACACCTAGTGTCCTCTTCTACTAGGTAACATTCTATTTGTCCTTTCCCCTAGCATTTTGTATGTTCAATAATGGGTTTCAATTGGCATCAAGGCTCATTGTGCATTTTGTTTTGTTTTACAATCATTTCTCTGTATGGCATCAAGGGTTTGACTATAATGATTTTCTTTACATTATACTATGAAATAAAATTACATAGAATGTGAATGAAATAGAACAATGTTCGATTTATCTCAAAATCCTTTGTGAAAAATAATTAATTTCAATGGGTATTGGGATAATGTCCCAAATTTTAAAGCAACCCACGAATTCTGTTTACAAATTTTTAGACAATGATTTAATTTAATCTATTCTCCTCCATCTATTTTGTCAACTTTGCATGATTGATCAGATGTCATGTTGGGGATTATTATACTATGAAATAATTACAGCGAGTGGCTATTGTTGTGAAGGGTTTCATTGCATTGTGGAATTATTGTGTATGGCATCGAGGGTTTCAGTGTTATGATTTTGTTTTATGGTTTACTATGAAATCATTACATAGAATGTGAATTAAATATAAAATTGCTGGATTTTTCTCTAAATCCCTCCATTATAATGATGAAATTTAATAGGTATACAGCTTTTGCCCCAATTTATTGAACGGTTTCAAGATATGGGTTAATTTTTTTTCTTCCACTTATTTGGGTAGAGGTTTTCTTTTTTCAGTAATTGCAATTTGCACACAATGATATATTCTTATGAAATCATTACCTACAATGTGAATTAAATAGAGAATTTTTAGATTTTTGTCTAAATCCCTCCATTATAATCATGAAATTTAATGGGTATATAGTTTTTTCCCCAATTTATTTAGTAGTTTTAGGATATGGGTTAATTTTTTTTCTTCCACTTATTTGGGTAGAGGTTTTATTTTTCCAGTAATTACAATTTCCACACAACAATATATTCTTATGAAATCATTACATAGAATGTGAATTCAATAGAACATTGTCTGATTTTTTTGTGAATCCCTCCATTATAATCATAAAATTTAATGGGTATACAATTTTTGCCCCAATTTATTGAGCGATTTTAAGATATGGGTTAATCTATTTTCTTCCACTTATTTGGGTAGAGGTTTTCTTTTTTCAGTAATTACAATTTATAGACAATGATATATTGTTATCAGATTATATATATATATATATATATATATAGAGAGAGAGAGAGAGAGAGAGAGAGAGAGAGAGAGAGAGAGAGAGAGAGAGAGAGAGAGAGAGAGAGAGAGTTTTGTTAAATAAAATCTACAAAAATAATTTTACTATTATATAAAATATATGTCAACGTCTTGATATTACCTATAAAAACTATACCTATCAAAATCGAATGAACAACTCTTAGCTTCCATGCTATAATAAAATAATTATTGTCATAAATATGTATTAACATTCCCCTGCTACCGTGTATATATGTTCTATAGAATAACATGTTCATATACATATTAATAACAATGTGTGCTTACCGTACCATAGGATATGAAGATCTAGTTCAAATCATGTTTGATTTTTTCTAGTAACATATTTCTAACTTCATGAAATCCTTACTCGAAAACAGATCTGAAAACCCTCACAAACCCTAACTTACTATTTATGTCAGGTTCAGAGTATGACATAACAGTAACTCATATATGTATTCCCAATACACATCCCCATAATGCATATTGTGCATATTGGACCTTCCATACCTTATAGGGATTTGGTTCAAGTTGTATTATTGTAGCAATGGCTATAGTTTTTGATATAAGAGGCATGAAAAACATATATTATGTATACTATGTTTTTAGTGACTTTCATGTATCTAATCACCAAGTGAAATTGTTGAAGCTATAATAATTTTTTGTTGTTATTTTCTTATTTATGCATACAGTGTAATGGTTGACGATTAGTGTGGATCATGGTTTTTGTTAGTCATCAAGTAATGGGTTGATGCAAAAGGTTGGATCCACAAAAAGCTCAAAAAGTGGAAGTGTTTTTGTTGTTTTACAGAATTTGTCACACTTGGACTGAGAATTTGAGGCACTTACACAATGAATCTTTAAAAAAGTCAGTAAATAAAATTTAGCATTTTGAATCTAGTTTCCAAATATGTAATTTATTCAAATACCGAGATGAAAAAAAATTAATTTTGATAGGGATGTATAAAAAAGATTTTTTTAATTTTTTTTTACCATGCCATGCACATGTACAGATACCACTTTTTTATCCAAATAAAAATATTTTGATAATTCCTTTCGGGGAAAGAGAGCTAACAACATTAATATTAATGAGGATAGTTTTTTGTTAAAAAAAAAATTGAATTTTTTTAATTGAATTTTTATTGGTCTTAATTGTTGTTTTTAAAAATCAACATGTATAGACAACATAATTGGACCTAAACTAAAAAAATTTTAAAATTTTATTTTCACATGTAGAGAAGTATCTGAATATTGATGCCATATAATTTTTTTTACAAGAAACTTAATAAAAAAAGTTATTAAAAAACAAAAAAGTCTAATATTTCAAGTTTATGTACTAGTTTGCTTAGAAATTAATTAAAAAATAACAAATATAATCCAATCTTAATAAAAATTATATATTTGGAAATTAGACATCATGTTTTCTAATTAGTTTTAATTTATAGATTGATTTAGAAAAAAATTCCATCAACCATATTGCCAAAGTTGGACATTCTTTTTGAATCTGCCTTAGTTTTTAGTTGCAGGTCAAAGGCTAAGGGCCAGGTTGCCAAGCCTTTCCCGAGCTTAAAACTGAGGTAGCATTTGGGTTGGGGATTCAAAATTTAAAAAACATGTACATTCTTTACAAAATGCATACGCATTCTTTATTTGTTTGATTATTTAAAAAATTAAATGTTAAAAGGTATTTAATTTTGTAAATAAATGACTTGTACATGTTATAAAACATGTACACGTTATATAACACGTACACATTTTTTAGCGCATACGTGTTTTTCTAGGCTCAAGTACCCAATGCATAACACATACATGTTTTTTTAATAACACGCACGATTTTTTTGTGAGATTTTTTTTGGTCGAAACTTCCCCTCTTTGTGGACCCAACTTCTTGCTTTTACCCTAATGCTCCACTTCTTCATGACTTTCATTGTGCATGCAACTTGTTGTCAAACATTGGATAGTTTAGGATTGTCTTTCTAAACAACTTGGGATGAAAACATATTGGTTTTCCTCCCTACATGGTGCATATCTCAAGGCATATGTCTCTTATTCAAATGGTAGGTGTAAGTTTGATAAGGCTAAGAATGGAGCACTTTTGGTTTTATGCTTCAGTTGTTTAAAAGCAACTTCTTGATTTTTACTTGATATAAAAGACTTGTCACTTGATTTGACAACATGTAAAGAGTCTGAGACAAAGAGACAAAGAACTTCTAAATATGAAAAATCTTTTTACTTAAATTATATTGGAAGGCATGGGCCATCTTAAAATAGTCGCAATATTTGTTGGATCAATCCATAGTTATCCTCCTCCAACTGCATGGTATTGTAAATTTTCATTTCTTTAAGCTGAGAAGCATTTCGTTTTCCTTCAATGGTTCAATGTTGAAAATAGTCTCAATATTTGTTGGATTAACTCTAAGTTCTCTTCCATCAAACACATGGTTTTGGAAATTTACGTTTCTATGAACTGAGAAGTGATTGTTACTTCTTCAAACTTCTCATACTTAGGAAAATGTTAAATATGTTCCATATTGTTGAAAATAAGTGTGTCAATCAAGTATGCCATCACATAAGAATAAATCAATGACCAAAGCATGCTAGTCCTTAATCTCATGAATGTAGATCAGGTACATTGCATGATTCAAATGGTAGTACAATAATCATTGCTTTTCTTTGAGGGATATCTTCCATATGGTTGTTGTTTTTAATTGAACTTGATTATACCCTGACTTGAAGCCCAACTTTGTAAAGTACTTGACATTTTGTACTTGATTACCTAAATAATAAATCCAAAGTAGTTACTTATTTTTGGCAGTGATCTTTTTGAGAGCTCTAGAGCTTATAATCTATGAATATAATTCATAATGCCTTTCTTTGACCTCAATTCTATAGATGAATCACATGGTGAAGTGCTAGAATGAATCATATTTGAATGAATAATCTTTGGTCCAACAAATTTGTCATTTTCCTCTACACAGTATTGAATTCCAAGATAGATTTCCTCTAAAAACCAATCTTGGACAATATAGAATCTATGCTTTGCCTCTATTTTTGGAGGAAAACTATGTGATTCTTGAAATACTTCTTGGAGTTGTTGGACCAACCAATTCAATTTTTACTCTACTAACTTCTACAAATTTCTTTTGAAATCTCCACTCCAACCCTCCTTGCATCTTTCTTGTATTTTAAGATTAACAACAAAGATTCTTGTTTGCATTCATCAATCTTTTTGCTTCATTTGTTGTAACTAATGAGATCTTTTCTTTACTTTTTATTCAAGATGAGGAATGATTTTCCATGTTCAATGAGAAGGTATTTGTTCTCTCCCTCATGAAGATTGCACATATTTCTCAAATATAAGGGTTGGTAAGAATGACTTAACATACATCTAGGGGCTTATATATATATATATATATATATATATATATATATATATATATATATATATATATATATATATATATATATATTGACTTAACATACATCTAGGGTCTTATATATATATATATATATATATATATATATATGTATGTATTATGACCACTGAAATTGTACTCCTTTCTTGGATATAGTACAATATATGGTCTAAATTGGACCTATCTTGGGTACCTTTGCATTAATTATCCATAAAATCATCATTTATAGGCCCCTAAAACCCATTATTTCGGATCTCAAGCTCATTTCACTTACAAATCCCATAAAATCACTCAAATCACCAAAAATCCTAAAAACCAACCCTCAAAAAGCTAAGGTGGGAGTCATTTTCCACCTTAGGTGAATGCGTCCCCTTAGGTGGGACCATTCGCTAAGGGAGGCGAATGAGTCCCATTTGGGTTCTTTTTCAATTTTGAGCAAGAAATTAACCATTTTAATTCAAGTTTTTGGTGGATGTCAACCTTTGAGATCTAAATAATGGTCAATTAGGTTTGAATGCCTATAGAAGCAAGTTTCTTAGTCATTTTTATCAATCTAAGCACTTTGAGCAAGCATTTTTCAATAGAAAAACATTGAGAACCTTCAAGCAATATTTCACAAGAGCATTCTAGTTTCAAGAGAAAGCAAAGTTGAAGTCTTGGAGTAGCATTAAAGTGTTTTTCAGTTCTTCAAGATCAATTTTATTCAAGATCTAGCATTGTCAAGGTTTTATCACGGTTGTCTATGGTGAATCATGATGGATTCTAGGTTTGGGAGATGCAAATAGCCATTAGGACAAACCTAAAGACTTATTTCCTAAGTGTTTCCATCCTCCATTATCACTTTACATTCAACCTAAGGAAGGTACAAGCAACATTAAGGCTTACTTAAGGTGATTAGAGATCTCACCTGGAAGTGAGTCATTCATCTTCATACCTCTATTATTGCATCATATTATTATACATTAGAAAAGGATTGCAGCATGTTTCGGATTTCTTAGTCTTATACACACTTAAGGCTAGGGTTTTCATGCATATTTCATTATTTTTATCAAGGTTTAATTACCAAAGTAGGGGTTTGACCAAGGAAAACCCCCCACTAGTAAATCAAATTTTTATTTGTTTTGGTATGTATTTTTAGAGATTTGGATTCAGAAATCAAGTTGGAAGGAAAGAGTTGGTGTTGAAGTGCTTATCAGAACTTTCAATTTCCAACAAAGCAAAACATGACTAATTCACCAAGAGTGGAAAATGAGACCAACTATACATGTCTTTTAGATCTGTTGGCAGATTTTGATACCCTTTTTCCTCAAATAGACTCTCGTGGAGAAACCTAGATCTAGGATTGAATTCACCCAGGTTGGACAATGAGTCTCGATTGGTCAAAAATCTAACTTTTATAGTATTTTAGAGTTGAAATCAGTCACTTCCAGATTCCCTGGTGCACATTGTTCATCTTGTTTCTTTTTTGTTCGGTTCCACTTGAATTTATAAGTCATTTTGTAGGACATTGCATTGAATTAGGTTTTTTTATTTCATCTAGCATTTCATTTTCTTTTCCAAGTTTGAACTTGGTGGTGAACCCCTCATTAAAACATATTTAGTCCCTAGGACAACCCTATTACAAGATCTATTTCTCTTTTGCATTGAGATATCTAGGGTTCTGCTTGAGTGGAACAATCTTGGAAGTGGGTGTGACAGCATATAATCATCTAAAATGGTGAAAATTGTGTCTCTCTCTTCACCTCTAGGGTTTTGGACCTAAAATGAAAGGAGAAATCTTCAAACACTTCACTCAAGAACAAACCCTTGAGATCTCTTTGCAAAAGAGAAAGAGGTCTTGCAAGAGGGTTGTCCTAAAGGCTGAATTAGATCTAATGAGGGGTTCACCACCAATTTTGGACTTGGAAAAGATAATGATATGCAAGATGTAAAACAAAACCCTAATTGAATGCAAGCTAACTCTAAATGACCTAGAAAGATTAATGAAATGCAACATAAAACTATAAATATGGAAAGTGTGCACATGGAAAATTGGAGAAGGCAGAATGGAGGTTTGAATCACTAAAAAGTATGTTGTCAAGGTTTCAATTGGGGCTCATTCGCCAAGCTAGGTGAATCGGTCCATTTTCTACGAAAATATGCAAGAATAGTTTTTTACCAAAAGGGTGTCCAGATATGTAAAAATATATGTCATGCATGTATAGTGGGACTCATTTTCTACTTATGGTGAATCAACTTATTTCTACTTTTCTAGATTTTTTGGACTTGATTGTGTTCCTCTCAGCTTGCTATGCTCTTCTTGATTGATTTCCAGATCTGAAACTGTAAATTGCCACCTTTACCTATCTTCTCCAAGGTTCTCCAAGGTTTGATGACAACTTTGGAAACTTTGAGCACTTGACAACTTTTCTACAATCTTGCTCCTAAGGAAATCTTCAACCTAGATCTACAAATCACACACAAAGGAGAAGGAAAAATGTTATTGGGTTAGTGAATAGGGGTTTGCCTTGGTCAAACCCCTTGTTGGTAATTAAACCTTGAAATAAAATCAAATAAGAATGGAGAATGATGAATGAACAAAATATAATGTTTAAACTCATGAAACCCTATCAATAAGGTGCTATAAATATGCTTGAAATGGTTGCAATGGATGTGGTTCTTGAGTCTTGCTTGAATGATGTTGATCTTTCTTGAAACACTTGTTTGAATCATAAATTGTACATCACAATTGTTAGCACAATAACAAACATGATATATGAAATCCTTGACATGATGATTGGCACTTGAATTCTGCTCTAAAATGTTTGATAATATGCCCTTGAATGCTCTTGTGAACTCAATTTTCTATAACAATGAATACTTGAATTATTAGGATGAAAATGAGAGAAATAACCTTGTATTTATACTCAATTATTCAAGAATTCTCAAAATTATAATGTTCACTAGATAAGACGCCATCAAATCTAGGAAACTAAAATCCCATTTGAAATTTGAAATAAATTTGAATTTTGGTCACACGAGACTCATTCGCCCAAGGTGGCAAATGAGTCCCATTAGACATAATATATTGGACCTGTGAACCCCAATCCTATACCTACATAATCATGGAAAACAAGCACAATATTAGATCAATATGCAAGAAATAACAAGGATTCCCCATGAAATCCATTTACAATGCTCAATAATAGGAAAAACGAAGAACAAATTTAAAAGATAAGTGAAATCATATTTAAGCAATATAAATTCTTGATCCCATGGGGGATTTGGTTCCAATTGGTGTGTCAAAATTGGCCCTTTCCCAACTCCTTTGTAAGCTCTTTGATGATTTGGTGATGGTTGAAGCTCCTTGATGAAATTTTGGCATAACCTTGCTATTAAATCATGAAAATGATGAAAACTTGATATGAAATGGATAAAATTAGCTCTCAATGTGAAGAAAGTAACTTTGATCTTGATTGTGGATGATAGAATGATAGGAAGAGACTCTCATTTATAGGTCTCCAAACTGGAAGAAAGAGTGAAATCGAGCAATGTGGGATCATTCAACATCCAATGGCCAAGTGCCACTTGTCAAGATGTGAATGGTTGAAGGTTGTGCACATTTTGGTCAATGTGCATGATAAATGTCATTAAGTGAAATTTGAATTGAGGAAATGACATGTGAGAGGGAAAAAAGAATGAAATAAATGCCACTTGGCTCAATGCACAAGGACATGCAAGAGGAGTGAATGCTTTGTTGGAAGGACAAATCCACTTGGATTTGAATTCAAATTTGAAGGAATATTCCTCCTTTATTCCATGTTGAGAGAAAATAGGCAATTTAATAAATCAAAGTAATTAATTTATTGTGCAAGTTGCATTTTCTAGAGGATGTGACATGGATTAAGATTAAATTAATCATGGTTTAATTAATCTAATGAGGAATTGGGAGATGTGACAATTTAGACTTAAATTTATGAATTGATTTAAATCAAATTGTGAGGAAGGGTTTAATTAAATTTTTTTTTGATTTACTTAACTAAAAGGGATAATTTTAGATTAAATCAAATAATGTTTAATTTATTCAATTTAATAAGAGGACTTTAGGTATTTAATCAAATAAGATGAATTATTTAATTAAAGAGGGACAGAGGATTAATTTAATTAAATTGATTAATTTAATCAACAAGGGAGAAAGATCTAATTAAATAAATAATGATTTATCTAATTAAGAGATGAAAAAGTGATGATAAGATGAGAGTATGATTCAGGAAGAAATGACGTTAGTAATCGAGATCAAGTGCGTTGGTCAATTTTCCATTTCTACAAGACCAAAAACCAAAAGTGTCTAGAAATGTGCTAAAACTTGTTCAAGGCCAAAAAATCCAGGTGGGATCCATTCAGCCAAGGTGGTGAATGAGTCCCAAATCCCTAAATGACATTGAAAAGAATGTAAAACATAACAGAAAGATGAGAGATGGAAGGTGTGCACCTGGAAACCTAAAGGAGACTAAATGAAGCTCTAAAATACTGAAAACACTAATTTTAATGTTAATTGGGACTCATATGCCAATCTAGGTGATTTAGTCTAAGATTATGGTTTCTGGGTAGAAATAGGTTTCTAGCAGTGTAGATTCTAGATCTACAAAAATCTGGAAAATGACCTATTCTAGGACTTATATGCCAAAACTGGCATATTAGTCTAGTTAAGGGTTTTTTGGAAATGCAAAGTCTGATTATGGTCCTCAATGTCTACTCTGTCCTTTCCAATTGATTTATGGATCTAAAAATTTGATTCACAACCTATAGAAGTCTTTCAATGATCTCCAATGCAAGGTGAAAATTTTGACAAGTTTGAACACTTTGACAACTTTCTCCAAACTTTCTCTTCAATATGTCTTCAACCTAGATCTACAAATCACACACCAAAGCGAGGAAAAAAAAAAATTGTTAGTGGAGAGGGGTTTGTCTTGGTCAAACCCTATTTTGGTAATTCAACCTTGAAATGAAATGAAATAAGAATGAAGGATGGTGAATGAACAACATGCAATGTTACAACTCACCAAACCCTAGCAACATGGTGCTGCAAACATGTATGAAGTGGCTCCAATGGATTTAGATCTTGAATCTTTCTTGAATAGGATATATTTTGAATGGAATGCTAGCTTGAATCATGAAACCCTACATCATAATCATTAGCTCAAGAAAAAATATGATACAGACTTTGACATGATGTTTGATGCTTGAATGATTCTCTTAAACACTTGATAATCTACCCTTGAAGACTCTTGAATGCTCTTTTAAACACTTTAATGCTCTTGTGAGCTCAAATTTTCTATAAGGATTCTCATTCAACTTTCTGGCTATAAAATGAGTGAAAGAAACTTGTATTTGTACTTGTTTATGCCAAAATTATTGAATTTACAACACTTCAAGCTAACATTCGATCTAAGAGAACAAAATATTGCCAAGAATTTGAATTATACTTTATTTTGGGCCATAGGTACTCATACAGACAAGGTGGACTATGAGTCCCATTAGGAATTAATTATGGTGCCATTTTCAAAAATTCTTAGAGAGGTGTAAAATCCAAATTGGGACCCCAAACCCTATGTGGGAATCATACACCCAAGGTGGTGTATGAGTCCCAAACCACCAAATTTGGGCCACACAACCTAAAAATACCTGAATTATGATTGGATGTTGATTTATGTCAAGATTTTCCACAAAAAGATACATTAAATGAGGCTTGTGGATGCAAAATAAAGGTGGCCAATTAAAGCATAAAGAAGCCCAATTATTAATGACAACTATAGAAAAGTGTGAAAGTATATTACAACACTTTACAACACCCTAAATAAGGTATGATTAGGTTTGTTTAGTTTACAAGGGCCCAAGACCCAATGTGAGTGTGTTAAACACATTACAACACTAAGTCAAGGCATCATTAAGCTCAATTTTATAAGGAGGGCCCAAACAAGAGTGAAAATGTCATGAAATGTTTTGACACTACATGGTGCACTAGATAAAATAATCTATATCAAAAGGGTATGTCTTTTTTTCTATTTTAGATAAATGGTTAATATGAAAGTTGACATCAAATAGAAACAACTATGTTTTAATACACACACATTTTGATATTATTTAAAAATGTGTATTTATCAAAATTGGAAAAAATATATCAATGCACTAAAGTGTAAAGTTATAAATTCACACAAAAAAGTTGAAGGAAAAAGTAAAATTTACTATATGAAGGTTTACCTCTCATGTAACTTCATTTTTCAGCATTTTATCAACAACTAAATTATAGTCTCAATTTATAAAAAGCTATATTCAAATAATTTTATAATTTTTCCAAAAAATCTAAACATAAAATATACTAAAAAATAAATATTTTATTATTTTACATCATTTCAAAATTTAAAACATATTTTGACTTTTTAGTGATTCAAGTTAAGAAGGTGGATCAAATTTTGTTGTTTCCTTTATAAAAGTGCAACATAAATTTGTACTTTTACCTAAGAAATACTATATGGTGTTGTGGACTTCCTTCAAAGACCTCAACCTTGTCCTATTTCATGTTCACATGCTTCCTCTACTTGGTGCATGCTTTCCTTCTTTGGTGTAAACACTCAAACATTATCCACCATTAGCTAGTCAACACAAATAATACTCTTTTACATCCAACTTTCTATATGCTAAGTATCTGCCTCTAAAACTCTAGAAACTAATACAACATGAGTAGATTTACTTTAGGTTCAATTCATAGGGCTTAGCATTCAACTATGTTAGAATATGGATTCAATGTTCACTATTACAGTATATGATAGTGTATGAGTAGAAATCCAAAAAATAATTCCGCAAACACTTCCAAACTACTCATAGAAACATGAATAGATAGAAGCATGATAATTCACAATATTCTTCATAGTGTATTTCTTCCTAGCACGTTGTTCTCAAAATCTCTAACATGACTAAATCATGACATAAACACCTCTTAATTTTAGAAGCTCAAACATGATAGAAGTAATTAAATTTAATTCTCATTGAATTCTTAAATTCTCACCAATCCCCTAGCATCACTCTTTTGACATCAGTGAGTGAATTTGACATCAATGATAATATATGTTCAATAATCTCATTGATAGAAAACAACAAAATTTTGTTAGCACACCAACACACTTAATTTAGCACTCCCCTTATGTGATACAATTTGGATTTCTTGAGCTTTTGAAAGATAAAGCATGTTAGCACACCAACACACTTAATCTAGAACTAACCCTATGTTATACAATTTGGAGTTCCTGAGATTTTAAAAGGTATAGCATTTTGGATTCCGTTCTCCCCCTTTGACGTCAATGAAAAAGGTTGGAACACTTTTCTTGAAAGATATAGCATTTGAAAACCCTCTAGATTCATTCCTAATTTCATTTTGAGCTTCTTTCTCCTCCTATGTCATGTCTAGTCTAACAACTATTCTGCAAGGCCATCAAGCACACTTGTGATAGGGAGTCAACACTCCCCCTTTCTCTATACTTCCTCTTGATTCAAGATGAGGGGAAAACTAATCCCAACTTATTCTGAAGATACTCAAAGGTCTCCTTACGAAGAGGCTTTGTGAAAATGACTATTATTTTCTCCTTAGTCTCAACATACTCCAACTATACCTCTTTGTCTTTATCCTTTTCTCTTCGAAAATGATACTTAATTGTAATATGCTTCATCCTTGAATTCATCACTAGATTCTTGGGAATATTTTAGCACTTATATTATCACAAAGAATGGAAATGGGGTCATCAAGATCCATTTTCATCTTCTTGTAGGTTCTACTTCATCCATAATACTTGAGTGCAACGTGAAGCTACTACAATGTACTTTGATTTTGATTTAGATAAAAATACTTAGTCCCGCTTCTTTCTTAACTAGGATACAATACTATCATCAAGAAAGAAAGCTTTGCCACTTGTACTCTTCCAGTCATCTATGCTTCCTACCAATCTACATCAATATATGCAGTTAGTGTGAATTTTTAACTTTTAAGATACTATGAACAAAAATCTATTCTATCCTTCAAATATCTAAATATCCTTTTTACAACTTTGACATGATTTTTTTAGGTTCCACTTGAAACTGAGCTACCATCCTAGCCACTTTCATTATATCTAGTTTGAACATAGTAATATATAGTAAACTACCAATCATTAACCTATACAAAGTCTAATTTTTCAGAGAAGAATCACCATCTTTACTTAGTTTACACCCACTAACCATAGGTATACTCGTTGGCTTCCATTTTCCATCTTAAAATTTCTCAACATCTCTTTATGTATTTATTATAAGAAATTAAAATACCTTTGTCTGATTGAGAGATCTATAAGACAAGAAAGAAAGATAACTCACCAAGCATTGGCATTTCAAATTCATTATGCATTGCATCCTAAAACCCTTTGCAAATAGCATCATTGCTACTTCCAAAGATAATGTCATCAACGTAAACAAGAACAATCAATAATTGATCACCATCTATTTTTATGTATAAGTTACTATCTGCACAACCTATCTTGAAACTTTACTATTGGATATTTTTGTCCAACCTCTAGAATGGCATGTTGTAGGAGTTTGTCTGAGACCATAAAGTGCCTTCTTTAGTCAACAAATAAAATCTAGATTATTTGAACATTGGAATCATTCTAGTTATTCAATGTAGACTTCATCTTCTAATATTCCATTAAAAAATGTAGATTTGACATCCATCTGATATACTTTGAAATTATTGAATGTTGTTAAGGCTAAAAATATGTTGATTGCTTCCAACCTTCCTATCAAAGAAAATGTCTCTTCAAAATCAGTTCCCTCAACGTAAGCATATCCTTTGCACACAAGACTAGCCTTGTTCTCAATCACTTTTCCTTCTTCATTCAACATTAACACATTAACCTGGTCCTATTTCATCTTCACAAGCTTTCTCCAACTTGAACACACTTCCTTTCCCTAGCTCAAACACTCAAAGGCTATGCACTATTAGCTAAGTTAACATTAATAATATTTTGGTATATCCAACTTTCTATCTACTAAGGATCCATCTCTGAAACTATGGAAATTGATACAACATGAGTATATTTACTTTAGGTTGAAGTTGCAAGGCTTAGCATTCAACTGCAATAGAATGCAGAGAATAGCACTATTACAATATATGACATTGTATGAGTAGCAATCCATAGAATACTTTTGTAAACACTTCTAGAATACTCCTAGCAACATGAATAGATACAAGGATGATATTTAACAATCTACTTCATAGTGTATTTCACCCTAGCATATTATTCTCAAAAGCTCTAGCATCATAGGAATACCTCCTAATTTCAAAAGCTCAGACATGACAAAAGTAATAAAAATTTAATTCTCACTAGCCTCTTGAATTCTTACCAATCACCTGGCATCACTCCTTTCACATCAATAAGCATCCTTTCAAAAAAATTGACATAGGGCATGAAATTTTTTGATGAAGTGGCCTTCAAAATATCCTTATTGAAGGAATCCAACTCTACAAGAGTGAAACTTACTGGTTTTACATCTCCAACCCTTTTTTTGTTCATTGGAAACCATTTCAACTTATAAGTACCTCTATTATACTAATAATATTTTGTCAAAAAAATAATATTGATAGCCTTATTGACTATTTATTTTCCCCTTTCAATATTGATCAATCCACTCTCTTTTTTCCTTGGTAGAAGTGCAATACATTCTTACCCTGTCTTGTACAACTTTTTTTATAAAAGATGTTGAGCATCTAAAGTTATATTACTATAATATATATTTACATATAAGACTCTTGAGATGAGTCAAATGAAACCCTTACAAACAAGAGGAGGACAAAGGAGGCTCATATCGAAGCCTGAAATCCCATGCAAGAAAAGACTAGACAATGGGTGGCTCTTATTATAGCCAAATTCTCCATGATTTAACAAACATACCAAAACAGAGTTACACAAACCAAATACAAACAAAAACAAGAAAAACAAAGATACATTCAAGGAGGAAGATTGATGTTTACGTAACGTACAGAACTGATTTTTTCACCATTTTCTCCAACTAAATCCATATAGATGATGTTGTTCACATGTACCGACAGATGAGGCTGAGTGAGAAGGAGGTCCTGGAATACGTTCTACACCCTCTTCGAAAGTTTAACATTCACTTCCCAAAGATGAGATTGAAGAGAGGCATGAACTATAATAGGGAAAACATTGTGGAATTCGTATTTAATTGCTTTAAAAATGCAATTTGTAGCTGACGGCTTCTAGATTTTGAAGTCCCCCAACCATGGACTTGGGACATTGTGGAAGTAGTTGTTGCGCAGGGCGTTGTTATAGACCACCAATATCTAAGGGAAAATTATATATTATAGACTATTAGAAATGATGGTGAGCTTTAGATCTTTTCCAAAAGTTAGTAAATAAGTCTAGCATGATGTCATTAAATAGAATCTTGATCTTTAATGAAACTCGAAATTTTGATGACAAGAGTGACCACAATAACAAGATCAAGAAGACAATTGGAGATATTAAATGCAATATGATAGCTATTATTATAGAAAGATGTAAATATAATAAAATATTCTGCATGCAGTAAATGTGAAGTATATGTCTTTTAGAGTGAGCACAATAGCAAGATTAAGACGACAATTGAAGATTGTAAATGCAATATGATAGTTGTTCTTATGGAAATCATCTAAATACAATAAAATATATCACATACAATAAATGTGAAGTACAAATATAGGTCTCTTAGATACATGAGTTGGGATGACACATGTCCAAGACGTCATGAGTTAACTCTTAATCAAACAAACAATTAACATAGTCAATTGAGATAAAGGTGGTATTGATAAAAGATAGTTTGCAGTAAACTACCAACAATCAAAAATTAATGATGAAGTGGTGGCACTTGATGACTTCGAATCAAAGATGACATGTATTTTATTAGTTTTCTAATAAATACAACCTACTTAAATAAGCTTACTATAAATAAAAAATATGCAATATACAATAAATAATTAAATGTAAATAAAAAATACACAAACATTATTGTTACTAGTTATTTTAAAATATTTTTTATTTTTTATTTTTTATTTGAAAAATAAGAAAAGGTGAACATTCTAAAGAACGTAAGAATCTGAAATAATATAAAATCAAATTATAAGAATTTAACTGTATCCTCAAATCTCGTCAAATTCAACAAGATAATAGATTAATATGTCTACGAGGTAATGCAATTATTTTTCAAGGCCAAAAGTTAATGGTCAATAGTTTATGGTTATTATTTGGCTGTGAAAGATCTCATAGCTCTAAGTCATATTTCATAATCCGTCTTTCCTTCACCATAGAATTACAAGGTTGCATTCTTTATCTGTGGTTTGAATGTCGAGTCAAGGTTAGAAGTTGAAATATTGGCAAAAAATGTTGATAAATATATGACCAACTTGTATGGCTCTATGACATGTCAGATTCATTGTTCTTAAAAACTATTGCATTGAGTGTTATCAAGTTGAGATTTTGCATAGTTAAGAGTCATTGAATATGTGTTGGAATTACTGGTTCTTTTATCGCATTTTCTTGATCGGTTGTCTCTCATGTTTCATTTCATAATTTTCTTGGGCTTTTGAGATGAACTTCTACAATACAATTATTTTTTTCTATGGATTCTTGGTTGTATTCAGTGTACTGATGGAACTAATTATCCACCATCTAGAAGAAAATTAAAAGTAAGCAAAAGAGACAACAAACATTTATGTCTTATCAATTTCAATAGGTGCCCTTTTGCTACATTTTCTGTTGTTTTGCTAATTACTAGTTGTCTGCTTAGAAATTTCAAGTCATAATTATGTATTTTGAATGTCATTATTACAATTTAATTAAAGGGAGGTATGGAAGGGTGATTCACAGAAGTATTTGTCATGCTTTCCTAGAATATTACGAGTTCCATGATCTCCCCCTTTTTGTCATTTTCCATTCAGTAGGTTGTATGCAACTCTCAAGCGTTATGTTTTTGTCCTAATTTCCTAAAATATTGTGAAATGCTAATGTTAAATTATTCTTAGAATTATCTTTCCTATATCTTGAATGGTTTTTTCTTTCATATAAGTGTTAAATATTTTTGAAATGGTAGAATTTTTATGTGTTTTAAGTATATATCATTTATAATATGTAGGCATTATAGTTTAGTATCATAAAAGAGTACAATATTAGTGTTTTGAATATTTTATTTAATCATAATTTTTAATGGTCAGTCAGTCAGCACTATAAAGTGTATTTTATTCAAACATCATTTTTTAATGATTAAATATTCAATAATAATGTTACATCTTTCCTAAAAATAGTTGTTCAATTTTTATTGATCAAATTTACTTTTAACTATTAAATTGAATGATATTAAAAACAACTCCACTTAAAAATAAAATGATCAAAATTTACATTATAATTTTATCACAGACCAAAAGAAACTGTTTCAACCTTTCATTCAAACAATATGACCTACCTAATTCAAACTTTTAAACTCGGATCCCAAAGAAAGTGCTCTCTTAATGCCAATCCCTTTGATAGATGATAGAAAGTCGCAAGCTACTACTACACACATCCTAAAAATCCACAAAATTCAATGGATTTTTCCTTGTTATGCCGAAGGCATGTCCTATATGAGCTTTCCAAGCTCATTTTGCCCTTCGATGGATAACATGGAGTTATAGGGCATGGTTGACAGGAAAATGATTCTCAGCTGTCCATCATTTTTCATCACTTTTCGCTTGTTTTTCATCCGTCATTTTTTCTTCTTTTCCTGTTACCATTTTCTCGGCTATTTTTCTGCTACCATTTTCTCGACTATATTTTGCACCAAGTTCAATGTAGCGACTATGAAATCTACGGAGTATGTCTATTAAAATTAAAATTATGGGGCAAGTTGCAGCTTGAAAATAAGGTTTCATTTTCGTCATTTGTTTGATTGTTTATCATCGTTTTTCACTGCTTTGCCCACCGTTTTTCACTGTTTTGTTAAAATATTAGACAAGATTGGATATGCTAAAATATTTAAAGGTTTCCATAAGTATTTCACCAACTCTATTAGTTTTTATTTGTCAAAACTTAATTTATTTTTCATAGTTATCATATTAGTTAATAAATTAATGTAAATAGTAAACCGAATAAGATACTATGACACACCGAGTACTAAGTTTTTTTTTATATATCATTTTTAAAAAGTAAGAAAAAATAAATGTTTGTTCTATATTTTAAATTTAAAAGCTAATTTTTGTATTATATTAATTTTATTTTAAATTAAAAGAAAATTACGGCCACCATAATCTATGAGAGTTTAAAAGTATGTTTATTAAAATGAAAATAATGGTCAAGATCTTCATAATGAACATATTTAGTTTTAATATTATGCAATCCATAGAATAAAAAAAAAATTATAAATAATATGATTATACTATCTAATTATTATATATATTATATGTTTAACAAAATTATATATAGTAATTAGTTTAAACTATATATTATATATTATTAAATTTTATTAATTAATTTTAAATATATAATAAATAATTTGATTTTTAATATAAAATGGTGTATTATATAACAATATAATAGTTAATACATAAATAATAAATATAATATAATAATATAATTGTTAATACATAAAATAACGAGCAAATTTAGGTTTTAAAATTACAACATCCTTTACCCTGCCTATTTAAGTATAAATTAGCATAATTAATATTTAATGGATATTTTAGGTTTTAAAATTTTGAAATCCTTTACCTTACATAGTTAAGTATAGATTAGCATAACATTACAAAATCCTTTCCCTTATAAAATATAATAAATATTTAATTTTAAATATATAATAATATTATTCTATTATCAAAATTTTAAAATATTAATATTAATATTAATATCATTTTCTAAATTACTTATCAATTGATCTCATTTACTACACATATGTGTGCAAAAAATAAACCATTTTTTTCCTAATTCACCTTCCACACTTCTTCGACGTACCCATTGCACAAGGTGCCATAGCTAGTTTATAATTTCATTCATAAAATTGTCAGCATTCATTCTCCATATTTCAGACATAAAAAAGGATTGCATTAGAAAGTCATAGAATCTGACAAGACAAAATTTTCCATATTAGTTTTTGTACGTTTAGGTTTGGCAGGCCCAAGATATCATATGTACTGTTCAAGTCAATTGCTTCCTTGAAACCCTCTATCTCACATATATTAAAAAATAAAAATTAGAAATATATATAATTTCCATCTTCATGTGATAATAGAAAATGTTTATGTTATTTCAAATTTTATTTTTTATATGAATGACATGCATCCTTCAATTCATATGGTTTATTACACAAGAAATTTTTTCATTATATTTGAGAATCAGATAGTTTTGGATCAATACTAGGCATTCCAATTCCTTCCATTGCATTTGGTTATCATGTTCCTTTTCCTTTTATATTACTATATTGAACCTTGTACAATGTTCTAGTGTTTACTTCTTGTGTTTCATTTTTAATTTCTATTTATTTTTTTGTAAAACTAGTGGACCTATAAAGTGACATCACTGTCTAACACTCTTCATGTGTAAATAGATGGAGCTCATATTCATGTATTGTCCATACAAGTAATTTCATAAATTCCACTTTGAAAGGATCCTCTATTTTATCATAATTCTTAATTTACTTCATTTACGCATTAGAATAAAGAATATGTATATATATATATAGAAATAATTAATTGTATATTTTTCACGGTGAAAAATATATCTCTATGTCCTTTTACATTTAATTTTTTATTTGTTTTGAATATATTTCTTGATATCTATATATGATGATAAATCATGTTATCTTGTATAATTTTAGGCACATTTATCAAATACTTATTTTGTTGAATAAACTGGATACTGAGAGGGGGGTGAATCAGTATCCACACAAATTCATTGAACAAATAATTAAAAATTTATTGCAGCACAAAACAGATTAAAGCAGTAATCAAACATTAAGTTCCACAACATAGAAACACCAAATTTTACGTGGAAAACCCAATGAGGGAAAAACCACAGTGAGGATTAATTGACAATATATAAAGTTATATAAAAACAGGCTCACTATCAGATACAAAAGCTCACTACTTACAAGGGCCTACTATCCAAAAATGGAGGCTCACTACCTACAAAAATAAGTAAACAAAAATAGCTAACCGGTAGAGTTGAACTGAGAAGTTACACCACATGTGCAGGTTCAGTTCCTTTGATGCTCAGATTATTTGCTCACATGACCTGATCTTCAACCACTGCATGAACACTTCACTCATACACAATTCTTCTTCTCTTCGCATTCGCATTCACTGTACACACCTATATATCACTTATATTTCATTCACTTCATCATTCTCATTGCTTTCTCATCTTCTAACCATCTTGTATATAATTATATACTCGATATATCTGTATGCATTGATTAGCTCGACATGATTGATGCAAATCATATTTTCAATATGATACCTTCTTGGCTTCATATCAAGAGTAATTCACCCATGTCATGCAACATCATGTCGGCCAAGATTAAATTAATACTGAAATGCAATCTCAAAATCTGATGCCAATGCATCACCCAATTCATATGAACATCTGAAAATACATGCTTCCAACCATTATAATCCTTTCTCCAAAACCTCATATCATACTGATTACCAGAGGAGATATCTAGACCAACATACCAGAGATATCAGATCAAATACTAGATGAGATGAGTGTGATTTGCACATTGGTACAAGGTATTGGACCAACATGGTGACATTAATGACAATATATGACAAAATTCCAACATATTTAATCTTTATCCATACATGATCCTATTGTTATTAGCATATCTCAATTATATGTGTACATGTTCTTACTTATTTGGCTTATTTGTTTCTTATCCGTATTGACCCTTATTCTAATATTCAAATAGCTTCTCTATCATGAATAATTCTACATGTCTTATCCCAACACAATTTTGTGGTTGTCCATGTGATTTCAAATCCAACCTATCTAAATTCATACTTGAAAATGTAAATTTGATCAATTGACTACCATTGGCTTTCCTACATAGAGTTCACTATGTACACATTCAAATGGTCTATGATCGTGTGCTTGTGTAAAACGTCATGCATTTTCACTAAGGACATTTGAAAATTAATTGATCTCTTGTTCATTTCTATTACTCTAGAAGAAGACATAGGAGTGAAAAATTTGAATTTGGTGCTTAAAAGGAGTAATAAATCTAATTTCTAGGATTTTCTCTATTAATTTCATTTATTTTTTCAAAGTTCTTAAGTTGAAATCCTTACATAGTTTCACATATTGGACAATAGTGGGATCTCTTCACATGCAAACCATGAAATCTAATATCATTTTTCCCATGAGAGATTAAACAATCTGCATGTGGATTACATTGAGGAAAGAATTTAGAGATTATCAAAGGTTCAATTTGTAACTATTGATAGAGTTCACACTCACAAATAATACCTAGATTGACGAACTTGATCAAAAGTAGAGTATACACTTGAGCAATTTGGTTTCTTTCCATACATTTGAATTTCAAGGACCTTTTATGACCTCATGTGCGCAAATTCTAGAGCCACTCATTTGACAACCATTCTTCAATAATTAAAAAAGTCATCTCTATCATCTTCATCTATTATCATAATTATCACACACATATCAATTATTAATTCAATATAATCCATTCCATCAATCATTACTATTTAGTCTAGTTTATTGATGCTTATATATGTAAATTTTATTGAATTAGTCTAGACTAACCTTTTATAAAATATTTATTTCCTTTAACCCTTTTATAAAATATTTGTTTCCTTTTAATTTTGATGAACTCAATAAATCTTACATAAAATTAAGGTCTATTTAAGATTCTCAAAATAAAAAAAATTCTGAGATCTCATCAAATTCAATAAGGTAATAGATTAAAACATTTTTGAGATCTTAGTGTAATTATTTTTCAAAGGCCAAAGGTTATTTATTTGGTTGTGAAAAATCTCATGGCTCTACGTCTTATTTTATAATCCATCTTGCCTTCACCATAGAATTACAGGGTTGCATTCTTTACCTATGGTTTGAATGTAAAGTCAAGGTTAGAAGTTGAAATGTTGGGAACGAATGTTGATAAATATATGACCAAATTGTATGGCTCTATCACATGTCAACTTCATTGTTCTTAAAATCTATTACATTGAATGTTATCAAGTTCAAATGTTTCATCATTAGAGTCGATGAAACTCTATTGGAATTACTGTTTTTTTTTGTCATATTCCATGCCCTATTGTATATCATGTTTCATTTCATAAATTTGATGGGTTTTTGAGATCAATTTCTGCAAGACAACTTTTTGTTTTTTCTATGGATTTGTCTGGTGTATTCAGTGTACTGATGCAACTAATTATCAACCATCTAGAAGAAAAGTAGAAGTAAGCAAAAGAGACAGAAAACCTTTATGTCTTATCAATTTGAATGGGTGCCCTTTCGCTGCATTTTCTGTTGTTTTTCTAATTACTAATTGTCAGCTTAGCAATTTCAAGTCATGAATATATATTTTGAATCCCCTTATTGCAAATTAATTAAAGGGAGGTATGGAAGAGGTATAGTCAAATAAGTTTATGTCATATGATATGTATATGTCATGCTTTCATAAAAGATTACGAGTTCCATGATCTCACCCTTTTTGTCACTTTCCATTTGGTAGGTTGTATGCAACTCCCAAGCATCTATGTATTTGTCCTGCTTTTCTTAAATATTGTCAAATTCAATGTCCTCCTATTTTCTATTTTCCTTTAAAATATTGTGATATGCTAATGTTAGATTATTTATAGGAATTATCTTTGCTATATATTGATTGGTTATGTCTTTCAGATATCTGTTTTAAATATTCTAGGAATGGTATAATTTATGTTTTTTAAATATATATCATTCATAATATGTGGGTATTACAATTTAGTATCACAAAAAGGTACAATATTAATGTTTGAATATTTTATTTAACCATAATTTTAATGATGAATCAGTCAATACTGTAAAGCGTATTCTATTCAAACATCATGTTTTAATGGTCAAATATTCAATAATAATATTACATCCCATCTAAGAAATAATTTTTCATTTTTTATTGATCAAATTTACTTTTGACTATTAAATTTAATGATATTAAAAACAATTCTATTTGAAAATAAAATCATCAAAATTTACATTATAATTTTATTACAGATCAATAAAAAATGTTTCAACCTTATGACCTACCCAATTCAAACTTTTAAACTTAGATCCCAAAGAAAGTCCTCTCTTTAATGCCACAAACTCCTGATACACGATTCCACGATTCCCAAAAAGCCACAAAATTCAACTGATTTTTCCTTGTTTATAATCTCATTCATAGAATTGTCAGCATTCATTCTCCATATTTAAGACATAAAATAGGATTGCATTAGCAAGACAGAGAATTTGGTAAGACAGAATTTTCCGTATTGCTTTGTGTACTTCTGGGTTTAGCAGGCCCAAGATATCACATGTTCTGTTCAAGTCAATTGCTTCCTTGAAACCCTCTGTCTCACATATATCATAAGCTTCAGTGATAAAAATTAAAAATTGGAAATATATATAATTTCCATCTTCATATGATAATAGAAATTGTTTATATTATCTCAAATTTTCTTGTTTATATCAATGCCATGAATCCTTCCGTTCATATGGTTTATTACGCAAGAAATTTTCCTTTATATCTGATCGGATAGTTTTGGGTCAAGACTAGGTGTTCCAATTCCTTCCATTGCATTTGGTTATCACGTTCCTTTGCATTTTATATTAATATATTGAACCTTGTACAATGTTCTAGTATTTACTTTCTACATTTCATTTTGAATTTCTATTTTTTTAAAACTAGTGGACCTCTAAAGTGACATCATTACCTAACACTTTTTATGTGTAAACACATGGGGCTCATACTAGTAATTTCCTAAATTTCACTTTGAAAGGATCCCCCATTTTATCTTAGTCTTAATTTATTTCTTGAATTATATATATAAAATTGTATATCCGTCATGGTGAAAAATATCTTTATGTCTTTTTCCATTTAATTTGTTATTTGTTTTGAATTAATTTCTTGATATCTGCATATTATGATAAATCGTGTTATCTTGTATAATGTTAAGCTCATTTATCTAATACTTATTTAATCTTGATCCATACATGATCCTATTGTTATCAGCATATCTCAATTTTATGTGTACATACTCTTATTTATTTGTCTTATTTGTTTGTTATCCATGTCAACCCTTATTCTAATCTCCAAATAGCCTTTACCTATCATGACTAATTCTACATGTCTTACCCTAGTTCAAGTTTGTGCCTTTCCATGTGATTTCAAACCCGACATATCTAAATTCATAGTTGAAAATTTAAATTTGACCAATTGACTACCATTGGCTTTCCCACATAGAGTTCACTATGTACACAATCAAAATGGTTATGATCTTGTGCTTGTGTAAAATGACATGCATTTGGTACTTTTTCATTTCTATAATTCTAGAAGAAGAAATTGCAACTTGACACATTAAGGACATTTGAAAAGTAATTAATATCTTTTTCATTTCTATAATTCTAGAAGAAGAAATAACAACTTGACACATTTGAATTTGGTGCTTAAAATGAGTAATAAATCTAATTTCTAGGAATTTCTCTAATTTTTTCATTAATTTTTTCAAAGTTCTTGATTGGACATCCTTACATAGTTTCACACATTGGATAATAGTGGGATCTCTCCAAGTACAAACCACCAAATCTATTTATTTTTTTTCCCATGAGAGATTAAACAATCTACATGTATTATGTATTGAGGAAATAATTTAGAGATTATCAAAGGTTCAGTTTGTAACTACTGATAGAGTACACACTCACAAATTAGACCTAGATTGATGAACTTGATCTAAAGTGGAGTATACAAGAATAGTTTGGTTTCTTTCCATACATTTTAATTCCAAGGACCTTTTATGACCTCATGTGAACAAATTCTACAGCCACCCATTTGATACTCATTCTTCAATCACAAAGAAGTCATTTTTATCATCTTCATCTATTATCATGATTATTATACACATCAATTAATTTTCAATACAACCCTATTGTGTGGTCTCACAATAGGCCCCATTTTGTCCTTGGGAAAATGTGGACCCCTTTTTTTGGCTTTCTTGGCTTCCCACTTGCATTGGTTTGTGTTTTTTAGAGGAAATGGTAAAATGAAGGTCTTGTTTTGAAATGCTCGGCCCTAGTTGCATTGGTGGTCTCCTTAATTTGGAATTCTACAAATCCTAAGTTCCCTTGAAGTTTTATTGCTTATCCAAATGCCTAAGTTTTTGAGTGTTGGGTGTTGGTAGTCTAAGCGTAGTGCAAATTGTGCAATGTTCATATCATGCCTGGCAAGCCGTTATACCCAATGAGCTTTCACCCACTCATTCTTTACCTGGGGAAGTCTTTGTTGAGTTCGCATACGTCAACATCCTTTGATTAAGCCCATTGCTAGTTTCTCTTTCTGTCAGAACCAAAGATTGAAAGTTTTGTAAGTTGAGTTCATTTAAACCATATTGATCTTGTTTTTACCCATTCCTGGGTACTCTTTGCACCCAGTCCCCTTTCACCCGATAAGTAAAAGCTCGACCCTAACTTTCTTCTAGAGTCGGATGTCGGGTGTTTCATCCTTAATTGCTAGCTATTTTCTCAGGGTATGACTTAGGCACTTACTCAATCGCTTATGTCCAACATGGACAAACATGACACGCAAGCGTGCCACATCAACTTCCTTTGTTGCCTTCTTTTCGAAGGTGGGCCATGGCATAGAAATTAGAGGCTCCACAATGTGAACCTTAACCTACCATGATTATACCTCTTTTCAAGATAATTAATTCATATTTTTTAAGGAGTTTAAAGGTGGAAAAATGCACGTACTTGGCACCACCTCAAGCATGCAGTTTCTTTTGCAATACATTACTGCACACAAGTTAACATATGCATAAGGTGAAGATGAAAAGTATGAGATGAACGAACAATGAGCGGGGGAATTTTTGAATTGTGCTCTGCGGGTCCAACGGTTCTAGCGCCTTCGGCTCCATCGTCTGCTATGGTTGCTAGGTCCATTGGCTTCTCCCCTGGAGTTGATGGGCTTGCCCCTGGGATGTCCAGTCTGTCCTGTGGGTTTGTTGGGGGCTCCGGCCTCCCTCCTTTCTCTGCCCCTATGTCCTGCGTGCACAAGAAGTCTTCGGTGGCTTTGGCTATGGATGGGCTTGGTTCAGGGTATCTGAGGTGTCTCTCTATTCTGGTTGGTGGTGAGCCTATTGTGGTTGGGGGTGGTGCAGTTCACTCTGGGGTCCCTCCTTCTATCCTTGCCCCGGGTGTGCGGTCTGCCAAGCTCCCGTGCGCGAGATCTGTTATGGGGGTTGGGCTGAACAATGGAAGCAAGAAATCTGTTGCCTTTGTGGCTCCTGCTAAGGGGGATTCGGTGATTGAGCATGTCCTTGCCCCTCGGTTACCTATTACTGGGGGGTTTTCTAGATCGTCCAAATCTTATGCTACCTTGGTGGGTTCTCGTAATTCTGGTAGGTCTCTACCCTGTGCCAGGGATTCTCCTGTGGTTGTATGTGGCCCAAAGATCGTGGAAAATGAGGATTTTTACCTCAAGACGGGTGTGGTTTGCAGATTCAATGGGTTGTGGCCTTCCCTCCTAGAACTCCATGACTGGGTGGAGGCTTCTTGGAAGCCTTTGGTGGCTGGGGAAATCAAGCTATACCCTAGCATGAGAGGCTTTTTTATCACTACCTTTGGCTCCCCTCATGAACGAAACTATGTTTTGGACAGAGGATAGATGTGGGGTATTCATTCTTTGTCCATCAAGCCCTGGTCTCATTCTTTCAACTCGCTTACAGAGTCGTTGAACACCAAACCTGTATGGGTCCATCTGCCAAACCTTCCTCTCCAGTTCTGGGAGGAATCCTACTTCGAGGCCATTGGCAATACCATTGGTCGATTCTTAATGGTGGATTCTACTACTCGAAATTTTGCGCACACCATAGTTGCTCGAGTGTTAGTTGATATGGACATATCCAAACCTCTCCATGGGGATGTTGTTTTGTTGGTGGAGGATAGACCTTGGAAGCAACTCTTAGATTATGAAGGTCTCCCCTTTCGTTGTAGGAGGTGCTCTTCGGTGGGTCATTTGGCCTCTACTTTCCCTCATGCCCATCGCAAGGGTGTTGTGACTTTGGTGGAAGGATGTTCTTTTGGATCACCTTATGGTGGGTTCTTCCTCAGAGGTGTCTTCTAAGGAGGTTGACCTTCATGTTGTTGCTCCTCTCCCGAACCTCTCTGCTACGGATCCACCTTTGGTCCGTTCTGCTGACACTGTTGTGCCTGATCCTGCCTCTATTGTCGCTGCTCTGCTAGACCTTGTCTACCCTTTGTTGGAAGCCTCTACTATTTCGTTGGATAATTTGTCCTCGGTTGCCTCACTGCCGACTCCCTCACTGGTTGGTAGTCCCGTGGTGGCTGTGATGGAGTCGCTCCTCTCCCCATTCTCTTCGCTTCCTACTTCTGAGCCTCCCTGGTCGATTGTTCTCCAGAAGAAGAAATCTATTTCTACTTCTCGAACTCGGGCTCGTGGAGCCAACGTTGACCCCTCCATGTCTGGGGTTGCTTAACTTCATTGGTTTTCCACAATTGTCTGTCAACTGTTTCTGGTTGTATCTATAGTTCAAATATGTTTTGAACTATGCTTTTTTCTTTGGCCCCTTGGGCCCTTTGTGAAGGGTACGACACCCTGAAAATGTTGCTTAACTTTTCAAAAACATATGCATAAGGTCATTAATGAATTAAAACGATAGTCAAGGAACACAAAGGAAATTAAGTATTAGGATACCCAAAAGATGTAATTACCAAAGTCTAATTATGTGTTTATTTGACCTTGCTATCAACCAAATCAAGTATTTCTCATGAGCTCCATAAATTCTTTCATGAATGCTTGGTTTTGGTGAAATAATGTTTCCTCTTGGTAATTTCTAAAAGAAAATGTTGTTTAATTTGATTGGATTTAAACTAATTTTAGTAAATAAAAGGTTGTGGGTAAAGAATTTTGATGAATCATTAGGAATGTATGGTTAGAACTAGCCCTAATTCATATGTAGAGCATATATACACTAATCATGTAGGAATTTGACAGAGACATGAGTACTTCACAGAAGAAGCACCCTAAGGAGGAGTTTGAATTTCCTATTTTGCAAGCAGTACCCACTTATGGGATGATAACAAATACCCATTTGGGAGGTTTTAATGAAAATGAGTTTTTGCAAAGAACCCGATAGCTAGATGTTATCTAGTATACTAAGAACATGGTTTCCACTGGAATACACTTGGTGGAAGGGTTCTCGTTAGCCATGGATGCCCCTGAATTGGTACTTGAATGGATGAAATGGTACAATGGGGATAGAAGAGCGGTTATAAAAGAGGGGAGAATTTATGTAAACCTCTCAGTAGACTTCATTGTATACACATTTGGGCTCCCTATGTTTACCAAGATGAATGTATTAAAAATGGGGGATTTGATAGAAGCTTATATGAGCATGGAAGAATAAAATAAAAATTTCATGATGTCTGCATGGTTCCAAGAGAAAACAAAAAGGATGCCAAAGCACATTGTGAGGTCATTGTTTACTCAAGAAATCCAAGGCATGATAACCCTACTAAGTAGAATGGTTGGTTGCAAATATGCCAGAAAGCTTGAACCATGGATGTTTGAAATTATCAAGAAAATGAGGGAAGACCCTATCTGAATTCATTGGACAAGGTTTATCAATGACAGATTGCATGAGAAGATATAGACATTCCCTACTTTGTAGTGGTTCACTATGCCTTCATATATCCTCTATTCTTGTGCCCTAAGAGCTAATATTCAAGGATTGAATAGAGTGGGAACTTTGGGAAGGGAACCAAGAAACAAGTTAATTTACCAAAAATTTCCACAAATTAATGCTAGGGGGTATAAAGAATATTATTGTAGGGTAAATGATGTCTTTTCCATGAAGTTGGTTAGATTAATGGAGGGAGATAAAGCAAAGAGATTTTCCCTCAAAACACGGGATGCTATAAGAAGTATTGGATGTTGGTTCATTCAGTTCCCTACATTCACTTATATTAGATTTGAAGGATTCACTGGTTACCCCAATATGTTGCTGAGGTATTCCATGGATAAAATAGTGTTTCTCAAGTTTGTAAGACAGGTAATACCATCTCATGATTCCTTTTTGTAACTACACAAAAAGGGACTAGTAAAATTTTCCTATCACTATTGGGAATTACAAGTGCATTTCTGTTAAAAGTGCCAAGTCTTGTGAAGATGAATTAAAACCATATGGATTATATTTCTTCATGTTTAGGAGGTACAATTATGATCCAATGGAATAATTTTATAAACAAATAAATAGGAAGTATGCTCCTGAGCCCCACTTGGAGGACTTTTGGTATGGTTGTGAAGATGACTATGATGTGAGGAAGTAGTCCTAATAAAATTTGTCATGAGCCCAAATGAAGGATTACGGATCATATGATGTTCCTAAGAAAATGGATGTTGATAATGGGGAGGTAATCCCTCTTATGAATTGAAAATAAGTTATATGATGAACCTATCCCAGACCCGGATTGGGGACGATAGGAGGTAATAACCCTTGAAGATGTTTTTAGGCAAGTGCTAGATTATACTCAATCATGGATAAATGGTTACCTCTAGGTGATAAGAGAAGCTAGAATGACACCTACATACCCATAGGGAAGAAAGAGAAAACAAAAGATGGTAAGTGAATTATGGTATGATGAGGGTGTGGAAAGGAAAAGAAGAATTGTTGAAGCTAAAATAGTTGAACAAGGTAGAGAAGAAATATTTGATGTTCCAAGCCAAGTAATTTTAGTGGCTTCATAGCTAGATGATCCAAATAGAGAAACCTTGGTCATCCCCCCTAATATACTAAAAAATCTAATGATGGCATCTTCTTCTAAGGAATTTCCAAGAGCACATCCCTTGACTCTAGAAGAAGCCATTATGAAAGCATAGGTGGGTGATCCCACATTGCTGGTTTATAATTTCTGGGAGATTCTGATTTTTGTTGAAATCACATATTCTTAGAAAATATAATTATTTAAGTCTTAAAAAGTTCCAATTGAAGAGGGTTTGATCAAACCACCTTAGACCAAACCCCCTTGGATAGAACCCTTCTATTTTTAAACCATACCTATAACGGAGTCTCTTTTACACCTATCAAAATGCTGATAAAAAACCACTTTTGATTTACCTTTTGGGGGATCAAATTAATTCATTTAAAATTTATTTTTGTAAGTATGTAGTCCTTATTATAAGCTTCCTAGAAAGTATAATTTTAAATAAATTTAATTTAATTATATATTTATATTTTATTTCTTGTGAATGTAGGTTTTTCACCGAAATTCAAGCTCTTTGTTCTGCACATGTGGATAAATAGAAGATTATCAAAAAAAAATTGAAAAATATGAGTGCACCAAATATTGAAGCCCTTGATACAACAAAAAATATTTTGAATTTTGATACATACAAAAAAATTATGTGTTATACGGTCCACCTATGTTTGAATTGTAGTTGGTCTAACTTTGAAACTTGATTAAGGATAAAATATTCAATAAAACACTATGAAAGATCGATGTTTTCCAAGGGATACCAAAATTATTTTTCAGCAACCCCAAGAATGGGGGATAAATCCAGATGTAGAAATTTCTCAAAGCCTAGACAAGGAATAGGGGAATAGAAAAAATCTTGATGCCTCAAGAATACATGGACAAATCGCTCTAGAGGAGGCTACTAAAAAGGAAAGGATAGAACAAGAGAACATAAACCCTGAAGAGAGAGAGAGAGAGAGAGCCAAAACATAGCGATTCCAACCATGACAATCTAGATTCCTTCCCGCCAAGAGCAAAGAATGTGAAAGATTTAGTGGTTATAACTGTTGGATGATTGTGGTTGTGTTGCCGATATGTGGTTGTCATTGATGTCAAAACTATTAGCATCAATGTCTTTAAGGTTGTATATGTCGAGGATATTGAGAAAATTGTAATAAATATGTTGAAGGTTGTCTGAGAAGCTGTGAAGATTAGTGTGATGGAAAGCTCAGTATGTTGGTGTTCAGAATTTGTGGATTAAAGGGTTTTTTGTCAAGCCTATCTAGTTTATCTACCGTAATTTTTAGAGGTGTGCATCAAGATTTGAGCAAGTTATGAGTTTCTATGTCCCTACAGTTATTTTGTTACTGTAGCTAGTGTTTCTGGAAGAAGATAATGTGTTTCTATTAATATGAGTTGTTGTGTATGCTCCTGTGATGTTTGTGGATGTTTCTAGCTTGTACTCTATCTGTGTTGCATGTCTGTATTGATCATTCTGCTCGTGATTTGAGATTTTCTCTTGCATGTTCATGTTCTTCATGTTCATGGATGACAAGGTGTTTGAAGCATGTTGTGGATCTCTGTGGAATAATGTTTGAAGGTATTTCATGTTTGAGGATGATGTTTTGGGTCTCTATTATGTTGTGGCCAACTTTGGTTGGTGCGCATTGAAAACTTATTATGAATTGAACTGACAGTTTGTACTCATCTATTATTTTGTTGATGCCGACATGAAGTAATGTAATTTCTTTTTGTGGATATAAATAAGCGATTGTTTATCTCATTTGATACATGTGTGATTTGAAGTATGCAAATTCTATGTGCGAATAAAGATTAGATCATTCGAAAGTATAGCAGAGTGTGAAGAAGAGTGAAGAAGTGTGAAGAAGTGTTCATGTGCTTAACCGGAACTGTAGGGTAAGTGTAGGATCATCATGGAAAAAAAAGGCCCTTAAGTGGCAATGAAAATTCAGAAAATCAGAGTTAGGCAACTTGATGTAAAAGAATGAATAAGTTATCTATATTATTTCAAAAATATGTAAGAATAGAATCTGCAGAAAATTGAATGTAGTTTCTAAACTACTAGGTTTAATTAAAAAAATAAAAATCTATTTGGTGAAAATTTGAAATTTCAATGCAATAGGTACTTAAATTTCAATAAAAAAATAAGAAGTAGGTTTTTGTCTGACCACCCTAACTACAATAAAATGATAAAAAAAAATTATAAGATTTTAGATATAAGTAAAGGACTCATGTCTCGATGTGATGCATATTTTTTTGTAATTTTTTTCCAAGTAAATAATTAATTATGACTTTTTTAGTACAAATTTAAAAAAATATAAAAACTCGTATGTCTAACCACCTTAACTTGGTCAAAAATTCATGAACTTCATTTTTTTTTTTAATCCTATAGTATGTGAAGCATATAATGTGACACATGTTTTGGATTCAAAAAATATGATATCGTTTGAAAGCTATAGATGTTTTTCAATCAGCCTATCAATCAAGACTTTAGTCATAATTCAAATAGAAAATTAATAATAATTATTTATTAAATTCAAAATAAAGTATAATTTATATTGGTGGAAATTTGGGAATCTCCTTTAAAAACCCTTTTCATTTCATCAATTTTGGTTAAAAATAAAGTCGTCAGCCACATGGGCCATCATATCACTTACATATTGCCACTTTTTGGCCCATCATGATCCTGCAGATACCTTGTAATTAGGCATTAGCAGATGCTACTTTCTCAGTTCAAATTCTTCAGATGGTCTTAATCTGAATATTTTTGTAAGATAGTGTGTCTTCCTTTGTATTTGAGTAGTGAGCTCTAGGCAGTGTTCCTGAATGCAATTGCATTCCTCATTTATTCTTCTTATACTTCTAGCAAGGTATAACTTGTGGATTAACCTCCACCATGGTTTTTTCCCCTAACAGGGTTTCCACGCAAAAAAATATTGGTGTTATGTGTGTTCCTGATGTGTTGTTGATTTAAGATTTCATCTTTATTAATCAGATCCGAGAATAAGGGTTAATAATTTTAATAAGGATGAAATTTTGTGACAACTGATTCACCCCCCCCTCTCATTTGTCTGCCTTTGTGTTGCCAATAATTGGTGTTAGAGATAAGTTCCTTGGAAGAAGTTTAACAACTTGAGGTGATCTGGGATGGTGGCATATAAGAAGGATAGTCTGAGATTTGATGGAATAAACTATTCTCTATGGAATGGAGTGTCATCTGAGACGCATTGGTGAATCTTAGTGGAACATTACATGTACTAGGTATGTTATTCCTCAGAATGGTCCTACTACTAAGTATGTTGAGATCAGGGATGTTGAATACAATATCAGGGCTAAGGAAGAATTGTTGAGTGCTTTGACTGATTCTGAGATGATGAATGTTATGGAACTAAAGATTGCTTATGAGATCTGGAAAAATTTGGAAACTTTGTATGAAGGTGATGCTAATGTGAACATTGCTAAGTTGCAGAGTCTAAAAGGGAAATATGAATTGTTGAAAATGGGTGATGATGAGAATATTACTACTTTCATGCAAAGAGTGAATGAACTTTTGTGTGGTAACAGATGTGCTAGTGGACAGTTGGATGAATCAGATATTGTTGCTAAAGTGATTAGATCCTTGCCTCCTGCATACAAATTCAAAGCTACAACTATTGATGAGCTCACGACTATGAAAAATGTAACTAGAGATATGTTGATTGGTAAACTTACTAATTTTGAGTTGAGTGAATTCGATGATGCTCTTCCTAAGATAGAATCTACATTCAAAGCTACTACCTCTGGAAGAGAAAAGCAAAGATATGATCTGGGTGAAAGTTCTTCTAGAAAGGTATTTAGGTATGAGGAAGAAATGAGACAGATTGAAGAAGAAGAAAGAGAACTGAATGAGCTTAAAGAACTTATTGTCAAGACAGAAGTCAGAGGAGAAGGTAAGTACAAAGGTAAATTTCCTATTAAATGCTTTTCCTACAATAAGATAGGTCATTTTGCATCAAGGTGTCCAGAAAGAGTTCCTAAGTCAAAACCCTACAAGTCTAAATTTCAAAAGAAGTGTTATTATGCTGCTAATGAAGGTGTGACAGATGATGAATTTGATAAAGGAAATGCAAGTGAAGATGAGTTTGTGTTTATTGCTAGCTATCAAGGAAAGTAATCATGTGTCTATTGAATCTACTAGTTGTTCAAATGTTGAGAAAGCCCTAGTTGCTCGAGTTGAAGAGAAGGATGAATAGGTAATTGATAGTGGATGTTCACATCACATGATAGGTGATAAAAGAAAATTTATGAGCTTGGAAAAGTATGATGGTGGTGTTGTAAGATTTGGTGATAACACTAGTGGTATAATATGTGGAAGAGGATGTATTTATTTTGATGGTAAGCATAACACTGATGATGTTCTTTATGTTGAAGGTTTGAAGCATAATCTTTTGAGTGTTGGAAAAATGGTTGATAAGGGATATAATCTTTAATTCAAGGATGGAAAGTGTAGAATATTGGGAAGTTATGGAAATGTGATTGCTTCAGGTACAAAAAAAAAGGTAACATTTATCACCTAAATGTTGCTAGTCAAAGTTGTATGATTGCTAAAGTTGATGAAAGTTGGTTGTGGCATAGGAGAATGTGCCATGTAAATTTTGGTAGTATTATCAAGATAAGTTCTACTCGGGCGGTGAGAGATATTCCTAAGTTGGTAAAGCCTACTAATGCCATATGCAAGGAATGTCGGTTGGGGAAGAAAACTAGAATTTCATTTAGAAGAAAAAAAAATTGCTTAAATGGAATATTGGAGCTTGTGCATATTGACTTGTGTGGTCCTACTAGAATCAGAAGTCTACAAGGAGACAGGTATTTCATGTTGCTCATTGATGATTATTCTAGATTAATGTGGGTTGCTTTCTTAAGGGAGAAATATGAAGCTCTAGAGAAGTTCAAGATCTTTAAGGCTAAAGTTGAGACAGAGACAAGTCTGAAGATTAAGTGTCTGAGATCAGATAGAGGTGGTGAATTCACATCCATTGAATTTAATTCTTTGTATGAAGTGCATGGGATAAAGAGACAATTATCTGCACTGTGGACCCCTCAACAAAATGGAGTTATGGAAAGGAAGAATGGGATGATTCTAGATGCTGCTAAAACTATGATGCTGGAAGGAAATGTTGCTCATATCTATTGGAGAGAAGTTGTGAGTACTACTATTTATACTCTCAATCAAGTACAAATTAAAGGTGATACTGGTAAGACTGCTTTTGAGCTATGGATTGGTCATAAGCCTATTGTTAGATATTTCAAAATCTTTGGGAGCAAATGCTATATTAGAAGAGATGAAGATATAGGAAATTTTGATGCTAGGAGTGATGAAGGAATATCTCTTGGTTATTCTACTAAGAGAAAGGCCTACCGGTGCTACAACAAAATATTGAAGAAAATGGTTGAAAGTGCAAATGTTAAGGTTGATGAAGACATTGTCGGATCATCGAGAACCTGTGGATATGATTATGATGATCAGAATGATAGTACAAACAAAGGTTAGACTTCAAATCAAGTTAAACCATTCCAATGAATTAAGAAAATCAAGAGAAAGAAGAAACTAGTGAAAGTGCAGAAGAGAGATCACAAGAGCTAGAAATTGAAGAATATTCTAAGACTCCAAGGTATGTGAGATTAAATCATTCAAAAAATCAGATTATTGGTGATAAGAAAAAAGGTGTCCAGACTATGAGAAGAATTGTTGAAGATTATTGCTTGATATCAAAGACTGAGCCAATTAATGTCAATGAAGCATGCAAAGGTGAACATTGGATTGAAGCAATGAAAGAAGAATTCCAACAAATTGAGAAGAATGATACATGGACTCTTGTTCCTAGACCTAAGGACAAAAATGTAATTGGAACTAAATGGGTTTTTAAAAACAAGTTGAATGAACAAGGTGAAGTTATCAGAAACAAAGCAAGATTGGTGTGTAAAGGATATTCACAAATGAAAGGAATTGACTTTGAAGAAACCTTTTCCCTTGTTACTAGAATAGAAGTTGTGAGACTATTTCTTGCTTATGTTGCTACAAAAACTACAAATTTTATCAGATGGATGTAAAGTCAGCTTTTCTAAGTGGTGAACTGAATGAAGAGGTGTATGTTGAACAACTTGACGGATTTCAATTGACTGATCAAGGAGATATGGTTTTTCGATTGAAGAAAGCATTGTATGGACTCAAACAAGCTCCTAGAGCTTAGTATGCTAGATTGGACAAGTACTTGTTGAAACTTGGATTTAACATTTAGGTGTACTACTGATAGTAATCTATATTTCAAGATTGATGATGATAAAGATTTGATTGTAGAAGTTTTTTTGATGATATAATTTTTGGAGGAGATGATGATTTGTGCATGAAGTTTGCTAATGAGATGCAAAATGAGTTTGAGATGACAATGATTGGAGAGATGAAATTATTTCTAGGATTGCAAATTACTCAGTTAGAAAAAGGGATCTTTATATCTCAGTCCAAGTATGTGAGAGAACTATTGAAGAAGTTTGGTATGGAAGATTCAAAGCTAGTTGGTACACCCATGGTGACTGGATGCAAGTTGACTACTTATGATGAATACCCAAAGGAAAATCAAACCAAATATAGATCAATGATTGGTGGATTACTGTATTTGACTCAAACTAGAACTGATATAATGAATGATGTGTGTATTGTTGCAATATTTCAAGCCGATCCTAAGGAATCTCATGTGATTGATGTGAAGAGAATTTTTAGATACTTGAAGGGAACAATTGATTTTGGCCTATTGTATCCTAAAGATGATGATCTTACCTTGAGTGCCTTCACTGATGCTGATTGGGCTAGAGATGTGAATGAAAAAAAATTACTAGTGGTGGTGCATTTTTCTTGGGAAAAAAGTTAATTTCATGGTTAAGCAAAAAGAAGAATGTCATTTCTTTGTCTACTATAGAGGCAAAATACATTGTTGTTGCTAACAATTGTACTCAAGTAATATGGATGAAGCAGATGTTGAAAGATATCAGAGTTGTGTATGATGAACCTATTGCTATATTCTGTGATAATTCAAGTGCCATTGACATTTCTAAGAATTCAGCGATGCATTCAAATACCAAGCATATATCTATCAAATATCACTTTTTGAGAGATAAGGTGAGTGACAAGGAAGTCAGACTGGAGTATGTGCCTACTAAGGAACAAATTGCAGACATCTTTACGAATCCATTTCCTAAGGATACTTTTTAGTATCTCAGAGGGAAGTTAGGGGTCATTTCCCCTCCTAATCAGAACTAAGATGCAAGTATTTGCATAAGTCTGTGCATTTACAGTCATATTTTGTTTTGGATTGATGTTGTGGTGGCTGCTACTCAGGGGGAGTAGTTAGATGATTCAAATATGAGGTTGTGAGCTTGTATGTACCTTTTTCATTGATGTCAAAGGGTGAGAAGAGTAACGTGAAAAACCCTTGAAGAACAAAGGGGGAGAAGAGTCATGTGGAAAAAGTATGAAAAGAGGAGAAGAGCAATGAGAAAAGAGTCAGAACCTAAAGGGGACTAAGTGTTGAAGTTATTTGTGTTGATGGTGTTATTTTTCACATGATCATGTGTTGCCATCAATTCCAAAGGGGGAGATTGTTGGATGATTTTGGTTGCATTGTTGATATGTGGTTTTCATTGATTTCAACACTATTAGCGTCAATGTCTTTAAGGTCGTATATGTCGAGGATATTGAGAAAATTATAATAAATATGTTGAAGGTTGTTTGAGAAGCCGTGAAGATCAGTGTGATGGAAATTTTAGTATGTTGGTGTTCATAAGTTGTGGATTAAAGTTTATTTATCGAGCCTATCTAGTTTATCTACCGTAAGTTTCAGAGGTGCACATCAATATTTGATCAAGTTATGAGTTTTTGTGTCCCTACAGTTATTTTGTTATTGTAGTTGGTGTTTCTAGACTTGAATATAATGTGTTTCTATTAATCTAAGTTGTTGTGTATTCTCTTGTGATGTTTTTGGATGTTTCTAGTTCATTCTCTATCTGTGTTGCATGTCTACATTAATCATTGTGCTCATGATCCGAGAGTTTCTCTTGCATGTTCATGGCTAACAAGGTGTTTGAAGCGTGTTGTGGATCTCAATGGAATAATGTTTGAAGGTGTTTCATGTTTGAGGATGATGTTTTGGGTCCCTATTATGTTGTGGCCCACTTCAGTTGGTGCGTATTGAAAATTGATTATGAATTGAGCCAACAGTTTGTACTCATCTATTATTTTGTTGATGCTGACATGAAGCAATATAATTTCTTGTTGCGGATATATATAAGTGATTTTTTATCTCATTTGATACATGTGTGATGCGAAGTATGCAAGTGCTATGTGCGAATAAAGATCAGATCATTCGAAAGCTAAGCAGAGTGTGAAGAAGAGTGAAGAAGTGTGAAGAAGTGTTCATGTGCTTAACTGAAACTATAATCAGGCATTAGCAAATGCTAATTTCTCAGTTCAAATTCTTCAGATGGTCTTAATCTGAATATTTATGTAAGACAGTTTGTCTTCCTTTGTATTTGAGCAGTGAGCTCTAGGCAGTGTGCATGAATGCAAGTGCATTCCTCATCTATTCTTCTTATACTTCTAATAGGGTATAACTTGTGGATTAACCTCCACCATGGTTTTTTCCCCTAACAAGGTTTCCACACAAAAAAATATTTGTGTTATGTGTGTTCCTGATGTGTTGTTGATTTAAGCTTTCATGGTTATTAATCAGATCTGAGAATAAGGGTTAATAAGTTTAATAAGGTTGAAAATATGTGACAACTGATTCACCCCCCCTCTCAGTTGTTTGCCCTTGTATTGCCAACAATAATGAGTAATGATGAAGAGTTAGAGAAGAATTTTCCTGAGCATTTTGGTCGGTAGGAACAAGGTCATGAAGAAGTAAGGCAAGATGGAGAAACACCTAACTGGTTAGTCAGACAGTTGGCTCCACTAGTGGACGTGGAGTTGGTGCCTCTTGATTTTAAAAGTTTAGTATAGGAGCTAGAAACCCCTAAGCCTAAGGCTAAAGAAAGAATTTGACATGTTAAGTGAAATTTAGATGGAGGGAAAACTCTCCAAATAGCCACTCCTATAGGATAAAAAGATAAGCATGAAGTAACAGCTAGGGATTATCATGCTACTACAATGATCAACCTCGGACATTCCTCACAGTAGTAGGAATTAGAAGAAATGAGAATGAATTTGGAAGTGATAGTTGGTCATATGAGGAAGGATAAACAAAAGAAGGGAGAGCTAAAAGAACAAGTTGCTTGTTTAGATAATTTTATCTGAGTTATAGCTCAGCCTAGTCAGTCCCTGATTGAGTTGCCACCAAATCTAGTGTTGATGTCAAAAGAACAAGTGGAAGCCATTGAAGGATTGAAGCATAAAATAAATGTGTTTGAAGATTGGATAAAGAATTTGGTGCAACAGAGCGAAGAACTAATAAGGGAGGCAATTGGTTAATGTAAAGAGGCATACTGTTGGTTTGACAATTCTAAAAGGCTCATATGTGAGTGCATAGATCATAATGAGGAAAATGATGTAGAGATGTAGTGGTTAAGGGTAGTTCTCAAGGCAGAAGTCCAAGAGTTGATAAGAGAAAAATTGATTATAGAACAAGAAGTTCTGATGTTGGAAAAGTGGAAATTGCAACTTTGAGTTGGGAAGGTGACACTTTGTTGCAATGTGTGAATGGATTGGAAAAGGTCACTGAGTAGAGAAAAAATCTCATGGATAAATATTTGAACCTCATCGAGATGTTGGCACAACAAAATTTTTGATCTTGGAAAGATGGGACAAGATGATGCAAAAGTAAAGGCTTTCAAAGGATGGGTTGAGAAGATAAATAAAGACCATGTTCATTCCTTAAATCAGGAAGTTATTAATGAGGTGACCAAATGCATAAATCACATGAAAAGGTATGAGATAGAAAATTTGTAGAGGAATGAAGTCATGAATCAAGTAGAGGAAGAATATGCAAAGCAAAAGTACAGTTGGAAAATGGCACAGAGTGTTCCCAAGGAGCATATTCAATTGGGTATTAGTTTCTTTTCAAGAGTATCAGTAGAAGAAAGGATAATATGAGTCTATGGATGGGATATCCAATGAAGAAGTGCTCATGATCAGGTAGTGGAAGCCTAGGGTTTTTGTGTAAATGTGATGAAGAGTTTCTTGAAGTGAATTTTTCAAGCTTATTCTCATACCTAATATGAGTTGATTGGCCTCAAATATTTTGAGGAAGGTTAGTAGTTTTGCATTTTAAGTGAAAGTACTCGTGTCTCGGAGACCCGATTTTGAAAGTCTTAGTTGTTGAAGAAAGTCAAAGTGTCTGTTGACTTATTCCAGAAGATTCTCGTGCCAACTGTCATGTTCCATCGGTTATGCTATGATTCATTCCCTAGATTCTCTTTCATGTGTTCTAATAAAAATCCTTAGTTTCCCTATTCTTATAAAAGGTCGAGAGTTGGTTTTTTAGTTAAGTTCAAAATTTGTGGATTTATGAAGATCTAAAATTTAAACTCTTGCTAGTTTTATTTCTTTTTCCTACTTTTTTTACCATTCCAGCATAAAAATTTGTATGTTCCATTTAAAGCTAATTAATATCAAAGCCAATTTAAAGCTATCTCCTGATACAAAATTATACGTAGATGATTGTTTGTTCCTATCAGAAAATCCTATGTGCTACACTAGATTTGGGTGCACATTGACACTATCTAGTGGAAAATGATCTTATGTCTCTTTCAAATTCTTACATCATTCTATGCCTAGTTGTGAAGCAATCTGGTGACGTATAGAGTGGTTTGCTTTGATTTAGTTTGTTTCTTGGTGCATGTGTGGATAATAATTGGGAAAACCTTAAATTTTAGGATTTTCAATGCTTTATTTTGAAGTAGATGTTAAATATTTTCAAAAAATGATTTATAAATGATAAATGCATGGAGTATTCTTGTAAATATTTCATTTCCATGAAGTTATAGAGCAATTTATGTTTTAAATTTACTGATTCTTTGCAAATAATTTAAATTCATAAAATATTTTTGCGAATATTTAATTTTCATGAAGTTATGAAGTGATACATGTGTGATCAGACTAAACTTATTTTATGATCTTCCAGATACCAATTAGCCTAAGAAACCATAGACCCCTCGTGATTAACAATAATTTACACAATGAACCCTAAGTGAACCTAGTGTGTCAAGACCTGACACTCCCGAGCCTTGGGATCAACTGAGATTGCCTTTAGATTTAGGTGTTCTCGGTGGATCTTTCAAGAAAGGTAGGTTCTCGCATTCTTTGGGTGAGAATTTATCTACCTGTTGGTGTGGATGTGCAACACTTGCGTCAACAAACCCATTCCATCAACCATTACTATTTATTCTAGACCTTATTGATTCTTATGTGTGTACATTTTATTTGAATAGCCTAGACTAACCCTTTACAAAATATTTATTTCCTTTTAATTTTGGTGAACCCAATAAATCTTACATAAAATTAGGGTCTATTTAGGATTCTCATATATGCTATTATATATAATTTTGTAAATTTTAAGATTAGATAATCATTTTCTTTTCTTTTTTCTTTATTGATCTATCCTTTTTTACAATTCAATGATTTTTTATTGCCCATCATTTTTCCCACCTTTTGTCTTGACCTAGGGTATCTTACATTTTAAAAGAACTGTTGAATATATTTCATGATATGCTTGCAAATGAAAAATATGGTCTAGAGTGTATCTACCTCCACCTATACATCTACCATAGAAGCCTCATCCATTGCTACTTCTAGTGTTATATTAGTATTCTACCCTTTAATACACCTATTCCCATGTCCCTTTTATCTAGTACTATTGATCCTATTATTGTACATCACTTACCTAATCTAATATTTCCATATCCCATAGTATTGATTCCCTTAACCCAAAGCATAGACCCATCCAACCTTTTTGCATCCCATTCCTATGTATATATTGTGCATTACCTCAACCAATCATAGAGGTTGATCAAATAGATTATAAGAATGTGGGTGCAAAGCCTAGTTGGCAAGATTAAAATGAATTTCCAAATCCTATTCATACACCTTAAAAATATTTGAGATGATGAAATTTCTACTTCCTGTGGATTTTTTAGTACCTCAATTTTTAATGTATGAATGTGATCCTAATGATTATTTATAATCATATACATCTATATATGTTGGATTCTCTTTATATGGATAAAATCTTGATATTTTTTTTCTACATACACTTAAGGAATGTGATATCAAATGGTCCTATACACTTCATCATCGATCGATATATATATTTAGTGATATGAGAAAAGTGGTCTTTAAGAAAGTTAAAGTGTAACAATCTAACCCTTACAACATAGTAAATACTTTGGTTTTTAACCTTGAAATAAATAAATGCATTTCCTTAAAAATAGGGATGTAAAATAAAATACTTTCTAACATCATTTATTGCACATTACATAATTGAAAGCCTAAAACATTTCGCATCTGAAATAATATTACTTTTCAACTTGTAAAAGAAATACATCTTTCCAATTACAATTTCATAAATGAATAGCAATCAAATAAACAAATTTATAATTTACAATTTAGTTTAAAGGTCAAGTTTTCCATATTGGATAAATCTTCTATTCCACAAGTCTTAGCTTTGTCGTCTACAATGCATCACTCAAATGTTTTACCTCCAACCACAAGTCGGCAGTCCCCCACACACCTTTCAACTAGAATTGGCCCTACCCTTCAATGAAGAGTATACACAAAGGACCCCCTAGTATGTAATTGGAGTCTCTAGTGTTGTGTCCTACATAACCAATATGATCATACAACTATACACTTCTCTAACTAAGTATGACATTACTAACTGGTTATGCAATTTCGGATCATAGTGAACCAACAAGTGCAAGTAGAGACTTTTGCACTACTTTGGCCAAAGTTTGAATATAATTCAACCACTTTCTTAAAAACTAGAGTCCTATGTTCACCCACCTCTAACTTGGCTTGGAAACCCTTAATGGCCTATGTTTAACTCAAACTGACTGTTTGACCAAATGGTTTGACTTTTTATTAGATTCTCATTCATAGCGTAATGTCTGACTAAGTCATTAAACGACTAGGTTGGTTAAGTACTTTTTACTTTGAACACCCATGTTATGTTCTCATAACATCTTGGGTCTTGGTGACTACCACTTGTTCAAGTCCTTACTTTGAACTGTGAAAGTAACTACTCTCCTAATTTATGCACCCTTAGTTAATCATGATGGCACAATGTCATCGATTTGACCTACCTAGTCTCATTTTAAAATACTACCAATATGTCTAGTAAGTACAATAATAGAATGTTAAACTTATATAGAAGATTACTTCTTCATAATAAAGTTTTAGATTTTCAATGTTAGAACTTATGGTTTCGTTCATAAAGAAAACCATATTAGATTTCGGTTATTCAAGATTATAATATTGTTTAAATGTACACAAAATATATCTAGGTTCAAACATAGAAATTTTCATCATTAACTCAGCCTATTCGACTATCCAAACTTGAGCAACTTAGCCAAGGAAGTAACTCTCCAATCTCATAATTTCTCATTCATTTGACGAGATTACTCTTTATAAAATTTAGGAATAAAAAAACCAACATATATGAATATATATACATGTTTGTATAATTGTCCCTCAATGTGACCTTATATACCTACATACATATATATCAAATGTTTTTAACCAAACTAGTAATATAAGCTCTTATTGAGAAAAATAATTTTAAATCTCTAATTCATTAGACAATTAATTACTTTTCCAATTTGTTGCCTTTTAACTGTAATTATCTAAATCTTAATAATCATGTTGTATTACTCCTAAAAAAAATTAGAAAATCTTTCTACTTAAAACTGAAGATATATTAAAACGTAACTGCAAGATTGCACAGGAAAACCAGAATAAATACTTTCCTTGATATTCTTTGTGCTCTTGCACTTTTGCTCCAATTCACAATTTTTCCAAGAATTTATCTTGTGGAATTTGAATAATAACTCCAGCTTTATTTTCTAATACCTTTATAAAACAAAACTTCAATTGGAGTATCAAATTCCAAAGAATTATTCCAGTTTCTACTCTTGCAGATAGATTCATGGCTTCACAAAAGTGCAAGAAAAACACCAAACAATACAGTGATGTAAATTATACAACTTATCCACTCCAACAATCGCCCCATGTCACTCTATCCAAAGTGCAACCTGAATAATAAAATCTAAAGAGAATTAACAGCTCGCATATCCACTCCAACAATCGCCCCCTGTCACTCTATCTAAAGTGCAGCCTGAATAATAAAATCTAAAGAGAATTAACAACTCCCAACTATCGTTGCCTTGTTCACTCTTAAAGGGAAAATAAATTATCTTTCCTTACTTAGTCACTCCCTTCGATGTATTAGGGTGGGGTCTCATGGGGGGTTTCGGGATCTACTTTTAAGGAGTAGTAGGTCTCATGAAGTCAAAAAAAATTGCTACAGGATTAAATGGAATCTTTTCCTAAAGAATAGTAGCTCCTACTTTTTAGGACTGTAGATTTGAGGAGGTGAAAATGGGGTGGGGTTGGAGATTGCCCCTATAGTTTAGGAATTTTAGCTGCCATTTGTCAACCATCTCACTTTTAGACTCCTGCCAAGATAAATTGGAAGGAAAATTTCATGCATTTACTTATTTTTATATCTACAATTACAATACACTCCATTTGCACAACAACAACTAAGTTCATGGGACCACCAACTTCCTTAAAATTTGGAGCTTAATATTTTAAGTTGAATTGCGCAACTAAGTTCATGGGGCCACCAACTTTATAAAATTCCTAAAAATTCTCAACAACACCCACTAGAACTTTTTAGAAAGTCCCCTCCATGAGACTCCACCCTTTCCCATAATCACCTCCAAAATAATCATATATAATACTCTCTTTCACCCCAATACACAAAATCCCACATCAAAAAGTCTCGACCAAAATGAAAAGACAGCTACTTTTGATTAGCCATAGATTCCTCTTTACTCTCTCCCTATTGTGAAGCACGAGTTAGGTGCCTCCCTCATATTGGGAGTACGAGGAGTCCCATATACTATAAGCCATCTATAGACCCAAAAACAGAACGCTGGTATCGTAGACTATAAAAGGATCTTTCCTTTCCTTTTTTCTATAAACAGCCTTCACTCTTATTGTCATTATTAAAAGCCCCTCAAGTCTCTACATTAGCGCCACTTTTACCACTATCCAATGGCAATTAATGAAAAACTGAAAAGACTTTTTCCAAAAGAAACATGGTGCTTCCATACTCATTTAAGAGTATGCTAAATTTAGCAGTCATAGCCTTATACTAAGGCTCGACCAACTCCCTTAATGCCACGGTTCAACAAATCTGCATTTAAACATCGAACAACTGCCACTTAAATGGCTTCATAAAGCTTACAGTCGCACCCAAAAATGACTCCCAACTTGGTTCCCATGATGGCTTTAATTCCATAAATGCATTACTGTCACTTTGAAATGGCACTCACTAAACTTATTAAAGAGTACTCCATTCAAGAAAAATAAAATAGAAAGTGTCGCCACTTTTAAGGCAATTTGGAAGAGTTGAGAAAGCATTTAAATTACAGTTATAACAGAAACTCAACAGATATTTCTATAGCCACTTTACGCAGTAAGTCATTCATTAAAATGGCCTTACTCGCCATTTTTGTGGCTGATAAAAAGGGTAATTTAAAAATAGATTTTAAACTCTCTTGCCACGGTTTAGAAGTGATGATAATGCCAAATTAAATTGGCAGTTTGGAATGCTTTCAAAAAGATAATTATAGTCGCTGCTACATGGTCATGGCTATGGATTTTTAATGCCATCAAACAATCCTTCAAAAGAGATCTATATGCCTCTCAAAGAGCTTCGTATAATTGAAGATTTAAATTATTGAATACATGCGTTTACAAGAATGATATTTATTAAATAAAACTAACATATATTTTATAATATATATAAATATAAATAAAAGGTGTTAAAACTTTGGGCTCTTAAAAATAATATGAATATCTTTCTTCTAAAATTATTATAGTAGGAGGTGGTAAGTTGTGCAAATTATCCTCCTTAACTTGGTGAATGATTATAAAATGTTAAGTATTTGGATAATTTGACCTATTTTATAGTAGTCTTATCTAAAATGAAATGTGATTTTGCACTAGAAGTAGAAGTAATCTTCTACACATTACCATTTTTTCATATTAGTTTTTTAAGGAATCCATCATAACGCTCATTATGGGCATACTATAATGGTCACCCAAGAAGGAGATCTAAGCATTTTAATGATGATACATCACATTCAACTATACCCTAGAAAGGACCAATAGAAAATTTCACTACACAAACCTTGTTGATTAACTTGTGATGCCCATGTTTCTAAACCTAACCAAGATGGTATGGTTCAGCATAATAATATGTGGGGTTATGAATAGTGGTGACCGACCTTTCACTAACTAGATTCTTTTCATTTTTATTAGATCGATTATAATCAGAAGAGCCATAATATTCTTGATTTGATAGTTTTATGTGAAAATAGACTCATTAGATGTCTTGGAGTAGTTTTTTGCCATAAGAACAAGGGTAGAGATAAGATTTATAGGATTATCAACCTCCTCCACCTCTTCCATATTTTTTTATTTCTCTTCTACAAAGATTTTTTTCTTTCTCTCTTACTTTGGAGTACCATGCATTCCTCAATATAAGTAGCTCATTACTTGTGATAGGTAAAAAAAAATTATAACTACTAGTGGTAGAAGTGAATGACTTATTTGGTAATTGTGATTTCCCATTAGGGTTATTCAAATTTTTAGAGATACTTTATTACATCCCTTTTAAACTCTAACTTACTTTATTTATCCATCACCAGATTTAAAGCCCTATCTAAATATTTATCTGTAAACATAGCTAACTCTTTATGAATTAAATGAGATAGACCAAAAATAAATTTAAAAACTAGTACCTCATATGTATCTAAACTATTGAGGTTGACTTGAATCTTATTCAATTTATCAATATAATATTGTACTAATTAACCCTGAGTTGAAGCCATTGACCTAATGTTTCTGGATATCTAGAGGGATAGAATATTTCCTTAAGAGATCTTATAATTCTAACCATTCATTGATCTCTTTTCCTCTTTCTACAAGTTTTATCTAATGATTTTCCACCATTCTAAGGATAAATGTATCAAATGGACCTCAACAATTTATAAATTTTAAGGGTTATTCAGATCAAGCTATGTGTTAAAATATGCTTTAATATTGCAAATCCAAGTTTCAAGATTTTCACCATCAAAAATTCCATCAAGTTTTGGAATGGAAACATTAATTTCAAGTTGGAAGCAAGGGGTTTGAGGGGCCTACATGTTTTCTATAAGGTATTGGAGTGTAATTAAAATATTTTCTATCACATCTTGCATAACATGATTTTGAGTATCTATTTAATTTTTTAAAAAATGGAGAGTAACCATGTTCACAAATTCTTTAGAAGCCTCTTAACACTCATTTTCTCACTTACAGTCCATTAAAATATGTAATGCAAAGAAAACAAATCTTATTGAGTGTTTTTCAGTAGAGTACCTTCTAGAGGGTATAACTTTTTATTCACAACTCTAATTTGGGGGAAAAATATAAATTTCTCAACAAGCTAGATGCACTAAAAAATATCAAATATTAGTTTGGAACTTGTTAAAACCCTCAAAAACCACTCTTAACACACCAAAAATGAGCTACAAAGTTTCATAGTGTGACACTTGAGAAAAAAAATATATAGATCTATTAAGAGGGTGATCCCACAAAGCTGGTTTACAATTTCTGAGAGGAACTGATTTATGCTGAAATCACATTTTTTTAGAAAATATAATGATTTAAGCCTTTAAAAGTTCCATTTTAAGGATTCCAATTGAATATGGTTTGATCAAACCACCTTAGATCAAACCCCCTTGGATAGAACCTCACTAGTTTTAAACCATACCTATAAATGAGTCTCCTTTACACCTATCAAAATGCTGATAAAAAATTACTTTTGATTTACCTTTTGGGGGATCAAATGAATTCATTTAAAATTTATTTCAATTTATTATGGTAGTCCTCAAAATTATCTATCCCATGAATATAATTTTAATATGTTTTGGTTTTATTATGTATGTGTTTTTTAAGTTTTATTAAACATAGGTTTTTCACTGAAAATCAAACTCTATGTTTTGCACATGTGGAAAAATAGTAAATTATCAAAAATTAAAAACTAAAAATATGTTCATGCTGGGTATTGGTGTCCTTGATCCATTAAAAAAAATAAAATTGAATTTCGATACGTAAAAAAAAAAAGTTATGTTGTATACAATCCGCCTATATTTGAATTGCAATTGGTTTGACTTCGAAACTCTATTAAGGAAAAAATATTCAATAAAAAACTATGAGACCAAATTAAAGTGCTAGATATTATAGTTGCAAATCTAAATTCGAAAAAATTATAATTTTATCCTTCATACAAAAAAAGTTATGTTGTATACGGTGAGCGTCACTTTTTAAAAATGTTGATTTATGAAAAAACCAGTTTTTGTGGGAGATGGAAAAAAAAGTGAAATCTTATTCCAAAAATTTTGAAAAAAAATATTTTTAGAATCTACAAACAAAATGTGATGAGACTCTAGTTTGCATCATCTCCAAATTCCTCACGGTTTAGCCACTATAGGTGCCCGTATGTGAAAATTTAGTTAAAAATAATAATTTCAATGTCCAGTTTGCCCATAAATTGTAAACCACTATTGTGGGATCACCCAAGAATTAAAGAAAGAAACCCTGAAGATTAGATCTTGTGCTAAAAATGAAGATCTATGAGGGAGTACCAAATGAAATATTCAAGGATTCTAGATATTTGGTAGCAAAACGGAGAAGACGCTAGTAAAGGTTAATCAAAAATTTAAGGATACCAAATCTAAGGCCTAGATCATTTAGATCTAATACTAATTGATATGAGCCTACACTTGAATAAAACTAACAAGAGAGAGATTTATCAACAAGATAAAATTGAATAATTCTTCAATAAGTCTTTTTATATAAAACAAAGATGATTCTAGAAGAAGAATCTTCTATACATCTAAAAATAGAATATAATAATATTCAACGAACAAAAATTATAACTAAAGATAATACTATACTTTAAAATAATGACTAACCAAATATATTAAATTACATGGCTAAGCCTTATCATAGATTCTTTTATTTTAAGTCCATTCATAAGTTTATATAGCTAATAGTGAAGAGGATATATAATATGTGAAAGTTTTTTATTTCTTTGTAGAAGGTTTCACAAATGGAAATGGCATAAGTTATCTAGAAGATGATGGAATAATCTAAGTATCACACTATTATAGGCGAGAAAACACCTTAGTAAATAAACAAGAAACTATGCAATTTCAACTTATTTCTAATGTCATCTACATTGTCTTCTAGCTAATGCTATCTCCATTGGTGAAACCCTTTACAAATAAGCAAATACCTTACACAAAAGACTAAGCTATTAAATACTACATTATTCCTTCATTCCTTTGAGAGCTCGTGGACCCTTATTCATCTAGAGGAATAATATTTAGATACTAAAATAGTACATTCAAATTCTTAAAAGTTGAATATTTTTTGAATTGATAGTAACATGGTAGCATAGTGATAAGAAAATTTATATTCATTATTATTTTGAAAATACTAATTAACATGATCAACTTATAATCAACTCTCTTCTAGTTTCACTAAAATTTGTTAGGATTATTTATTTTAAGAATTCTTATTGTTTCCCTCTAAAAACTTCTAAATTAGTTGTACTTCTCCTACTATTTAGCAATCATGCTTATGCACATTCATGAATAGTAGTATTAAATATTAAAAATATAGTTATCCATCTAAATTAACTTTATTGAAACCAAAATATTATTGAAACTTAAATAATCATCCCAAGGAATGTGTGGGAATGTTTTCTATTGAGGTAAGAAAAACCAAGGTCTTAAGCCCTTTACAAATGGAGCCCTAGAGGCCAAAGAAAAATCATCCTTGAGTAGGGAGAGACAACACATTAATAGAAAAATAACAACAACGAATTAAAATCCAACAAGAGTATAAACTTTACCAAAAACATAAAATCCTAAGAGATCAAAGAACTCCAATCCCCATAGAGGAACTTGTGCATGTCTTCCAATTCCTATAGGCTATGCTCACCCTCACCCTTTGTGTGCTTCATCAACTCTTGGCCATGAAGGAACAAAATGGTAGTATTAAATCTATGCATAAATTTGGAACTAAATTTTATGATTAACTTCATCTTAAATTCTTTATATCTTCTATTTTATCTTTCAAATTCTTCACCTCTTTCATGGTCTAGGAGCAAGATACACAAATTTGTTGTTAAATGGTTGTAGTATTGGTATACTCCTTCACAATATACTATATTGTGGGAGTTGTTAAGGGAAATTTGTGAGAATTTTATTTATGTAATTGAAACATAGAAAAATAGGGTGTTTAGGACATGGTAAAATAGGTTGGGAATCCCAAATGTGACCTATTTCTCTAATTTCATTCAGGAAATGAGATCTACATGATGAAATGACTATCAACCTCAAGGTGAATCAATTCAAAGTGTGAATCTTTAAATTTCATTTTTATGCTAGGACGGGGCTATGAGTCAAACAACACTTTGGGGAGAAAGATTAAAAATAGTAAAACAACTCCAAATTGTGATTTATAGAGTGCTTCTAGAAGATTAAGCTCAATTTTTATGGAACCAATAGTCAAATTGTAGATTTGAGAACAGGAAGATGATGTGTACCAATAACCAAAAATGTATTTTCTAAGCTTATTACGGGCTCATTTTCCCTATTGTGAATGGGTCTTGGCTAGGGCTCCTAGCAATGTATTTTTGGGTTTTGTTCTACTGTGTCTGCACACCCAGATTCTTAGATCTTGTAGTCAAAAATTTGGAAATAAATTTTGTCGGTCCATTTTTGTGAAATTGCAAGAGTGATGACAACTTTGACAACTTTACACTTTTTCTCTCCAAAAGATCTTCCACCTAAAATCCACAATCACACATCAAGAGAGAAAAATGTTGTTTGTTAGGTGAATGGGGGTTTGCCTTGGTCAAACCATGTTTTGGTAATTAAACCTTGTAATGAAATGAAATAGCATGAAGGAATGATGAATGAACAAATAAAATGTCACAACTCACCAAACCCTTGTTTGGACCTTGGATAATGAATTTTCAACTTGCATGAAATGGCTTTAATGAATGTGGATCTTGATCATGAAACTTGACTTGAAACAATGCATTTGAATGCTTGAATAGATCTTGAACACTACATCAACATATTAGCTCAAATAACATGCATGATGCAAGAATACTTTGACATTATAATGGAATCTCGATTGTTGCAATAATCTTCTATAAAATTTTCCTTGCATGCCTTGAAATGCTCTTGATCACACTTGCTCATAAATTTGCTAGAATTCTTGAAGTCTTAGATTTTCTAGCTTGAAAATCTTGTTAGGTGAAACATAGTGAAATGACCTCTTATTTATACATATGTTAACATTAATTCCTGAAATTCAAATAACACAAGCTGACATGTGAATACACATTTAAAATCGTTGAAAAACACCAAAAACATATTTGAAATTTAAGTCCTAGGCCTAAATGAGGACCCATTCACCCTGTAAGGAAACTTGCAGCCATTGTTTGACAATTTCCACATAACCCAAATCTGAAATCATGCAAGTAAATACTCAATATCAACATGCAAGAGAATAGACAACATACCCATGAAAGATGACACAATATATACTCTGGGAAAACCCTCAAGAGAGAAAAACCCAACCTCTAAAAGCATCCACACTCCATGTATTATTCAAAAATGAAACCCCATTACAATACATCTTTAGAGACTCCATGAACACTTCTGAAGCACAAGCTATCCATGCATTCCATGTGACCAAGCATGAATCCACACATCCGATGCCATGCTTTAAACCCTCACACATGCACAATCTCAACTTGTTAACCTGCAGAAAACTCTCCAACCTTAGACAACTACCCTTGTGGTTGCTTTTATAGAAGAAAGCTCCCACAAAACCACCAAGTGGTATTACATAAACCATGTGCCCAAAGCCATGAACTTACAAAATTATGTGACCCCTCATTTAATATTGAGTACTTTATTATATTTAATTTTTTCCCCCAATATTAAATAAATACATTTTATAATTAAGTCCCAATGTTACATACAACATAAAGTGGCCCCAACATTATAACTCCTAGTGATGCATGTCCATCTAGGTACCCCTAGGTGCACCACACACATAATAATAAATTAAACATTATAAGAATTATGCAAGGTGTACAACACCTAATTTCAAATAATATCCCACTTGTTGTATACATTACATAAGGGGGTAGCAAGTAAGCTCAAACATCAAGATAATAAACTCCGTAGGCAACATGTACTATCCTAGAATCCAAGTGCTCCACATGTGCTCCATCAAGATACCTGTAACAAAACCCAAGGTGACCCCCATCTCATCCATGAATGCTCTCATCCTCCACCATGACAATACACTAAGATAAGAACACATCCAAAGATATGTCACACTAATTGTCTCAAAGAAGTATAATCCTACCTCAAACCGATATCTCAAAAACAAAAACACTCAATCCAAAGGTAAAGATATGCACTAGTAGCTGTCAAGAATAAATCACCATAGCTGAAATGACACCCACAACAAATTCCAACACATCCAACTATCCATGTACCTCCAAGGTATACATAACATAGTAAACTCATGCTATCACATATCCACCCATAAACCACAATAAGTGCAAACCTGTCAAAGAGTGACATACACATCCAAGAGCTCCCACTACATGGGCAATGTCCAGATGAATGAAAACCTGGAATGAGTGTATTCAACTTGTCGCTTCATTAACATTCCAAAAAAAGGAACCATCACAAGTGATCAAGACATACCAAGTCTACTAATAGCATCACATAGAATATGTAAACATGTAGTACCAAGGAACATCCACAATGATATGCAAACCCTGTAAACCAAATACCTGTAGCATCTCAAAACAAGAAGATCAAACTCAATGTAACCATTCCCAAACCAAAGAAAATCAACCCAATAAACCATCTCCTAAAATCAACATCAATGAATGATATCATAAACTCAAATGCACAAGGAGATAACCAAACCATAACATCTCTCAACTGAACCATTGAGTAGACCAAGAGTGTGGAATGAGAATGCTCCTCTAGGATATCCAAGTCGTCATGACTCAACCAAGAACACTCTCCTCATAGGTTCATGTTGGACTCACATCTAACCAAGGTGTAGGCTCCTCAGAATTCTTGCTAAAATATCATCAAGAGTGACCATCTCAAAATCATGTCTCTAACCACAAGAGAACACCAAACCTTACCTAAGTCTCCATGTATCCATGATAAACTCCAAGCAAATGATCAAAGTACTCAGTACAAAGAGAACCAACCAAGATCAAAAAACCATAGCTCCAACTACAGAATTAAGAACATAAACATGACACCATGATCTCACATCTTCTCAAAAGAAGATCACATGCTCAAATCATCATAATTTTATGTACCAAGCTACAACTCTAAACTAGTAATCAGGAGTATACCATGACATAATAACAAAACCATTCGACAACCAACGATCACCTGTCAAAACCCACAAGTCATAAAAAATACCTCAATATCTCCAACACCTGATGTCAATGAACTCTCACTATAGCACACATAATCCAAGAGATCCTCCATGACACCAATCAACCCCTACTAAAGACAACCATCCATAATCAACAATGGATCCACATCATTTCTAAATTCTCCCACTGAACCGTGATACCGAGTAATCCCATGGTATCATGATGCACACAACCAACACCACATTATTGTCATAAGCTCACACCAAACCTATGAATCCAAGATCTCAATGAAAACATGATAACCATCCTCTAAAGCAAGAAGATACACAGCCAAACCATCATATCCATCACCACCAATCCATCATTGTCAAAATCTCCCACAAGAAGATACACCACCACAACCTGAATCAGGATCCAATCCAACACCACCAACAATGCACCTGCATAAACCATCATGACATGCCAAAGTCTCTAATGCTCAATAAACATCCATGACACCATGATCACCACCAAATTTACCAACTCAACCCAAAAGTGTCCCACATATTTGCATAACATAGTCAACTACATAGGTCTCATATCATGAATGTACCTAGTAATACCATCTCACCTCCTCAACATGATAGCCAAACCAGAAAATCAAGTGACTAAACCAAGTGACCAAATTAAATACTGAAATATCTATGGGCATAGACAACCCATATCCAATTCATAAATGCACTCCTGTAAGTATAGACCGCCTACAACACTACACAACTTGCAGATACAATAATGCAATATACAAAACCAAACATACACTAATAACCATGTTAAATGAGAGAATAATCTAAGATATACAATTAAGCATACAATGAATCCACCATCAAATCTCCAAGATCCAATCATCCATAAACTCATAGTATCACGATAGTCAAAGTAACCCATAAACAACTCAGAAAAAGAAAATAGCAAATAAACCATACCAAAATATTTCCAAACCCTATCCACTGTGGAGTGCTCTAAACAATCTTTTCATCGACTATTCGATGTCCAAAATATGACTCTATATGCACCTGATATCACCTCTCGAAGCTCAAATGGAACACCTGACTTTGACCAAGAAAAAAACTATCAAAACTAAAAAATCTAGAAAAATCTCTAGCACCACAGTGTAGAGCTTTGAGTCACCTTTCCAACGAGTCTAAGAAAATCAAAAAACGAAGTATCTGGGCAAAAGTTATACCTCCCGAAGTAAAACTGCTCCAATCTGACTATAAGACAAATTTGGTGGACCCTACCCCACAATAAAAAACCAATTTAATTTGCAAGTATTAAATTTGACCGATTTTTCATAATATTTAATATTCAAAAGGCTTTAATAAATGGTGAGTAGTGGGTGGGCGATTAAGAGGTTCTAATTTAAGCTTTTAAGAAAGTTTTAATTTAAATGTTTTAAAATTTTAAAGACTTTCATGCAGCCACTTTCCCTTTTAAAGATTAAGTTTTTAAACTTTATGAAAGCTCGACATACATATTCAACTCGCAGTCTGGAGTACATATGGACTGGGACAAGATAAAGTATAGGTTTAGTCTGCGACAAGGGCGAGTACAGGTATGTGGAACCCGTACCCTCCACTACTATATTATATTTTTTTTCGATTTTCAATAAACTTTTTCAATGGCATATTTTTTAATAAAGTTTATTTTATTTTGCAGGGTAATTTTTCAATAGACAGGAATGAATTTTTTTTTTTATAATAATTTTTTTCTCTGCAAACTGTACCGTCGACGTCTGTACAGCCAAATAGGAGTATGGGCAAAAAATTTGCATTTTTTCAATCACCAAAATATATCAAATTTGATATCAAAATTCATCTCTCGGCTAACTTGAATCCAGCCATGAGGTCTATTTTTTCCCAAGAGATCATTTACAAAATTTCTCCCACAAAACCCCCATTTGAATGTACACCAAAGAAACCATTTTTGCCCAAAAACATTTCATACCCTAAATCTGTAAACATCTCATTATAATAGCAAACCAAAAACCCTTAGATCTGTAATAAACAACTTGCAAAACCCTCATATTTTCCATGCCTTTCATTCTCTCATGCAATGCATAGATTCAAACTCAAACAAATTTTTTTCTCAACTAACCGTTATACAACCACAAATATGGCTTTGATACCACTTGTAAGGAAACTTGCAACCATTGTATGACAATTTCCACATAACCCAAATCTGAAATCATGCAATTAAATACTCAATATCAACATGCAAGAGAATAGACAACATATCCAGGAAAGATGACACAAGATATACCCTGGAAAAACCCTCAAGAGGGAAAAACCCAGCCTCCTAAAAAATCCACACTCCATGTATTACTTAACAATGAAAAGCCATTACAATATATCATTAGAGACTCTATGAACACTTTTGAAGCATAAGCTATCCATGCATTTCATGTGACCAAGCATGAATCCACACATCTCATGCCATACTTCCAACCCTCACACATGCACAAGCTCAACTTGTTAACCTACAACAAACTCTCCAACCTTAGACAACTATCCTTGTGGTTGCTTTTATAGAAGCAAGCTCCCACAAAACCACCAAGTGGTGTTACATAAACCATGTGCCCAAAACCATGAACTTACAAAATCATGTGACCCCTCATTTAATATTGGGTACTTTATTATTTTATTTTTTTCCAATATTAAATAATTACATTTTACAATTAAGTCTCAATGTTACATACAACATAAAGTGGCCCCAACATTATAAATGCTAGTGATGCACGTCCATCTAGGTACCCCTAGGTGCACCACACACATAATAATAAATTAAACATTATAAGCATTATGCAAGCTGTACAACACCTAATTTCTAACACACCCTTGGGTGAATGGGTCCTAGGTCACTTACCTAGGACACACATTCTCCAATTTTAAGTGTTATGATATAGCATTAATGAATGTCAAGTTTAATCCTTCAAAAATTATATTTAATTAGCCTTGGATTTGAATTAAAGTGGCCAAGTAAGACATAATTGACCTTGAAATTAATTAATAAATCCCTAGATTAGTGTAAAAGCATAAAAGTACACTTTACAACACCACAAATAGGGCACAATTAAGTCCATTTTAATTAAAAATCTTTAAACTTAATGTGAATATGTAAAATACGTATTACAACACTAAATTAAGGCATAATTTAGTTCATTTTATTATTATTATTTTCCAAATTAAGTGTGGAAAAGGGATGATTCTTTCTAGACTACATTTAGCCCCCACTTTAGTGAGAGTATAATCCCATGTCAAACTCACACTAAAGTAGACATTCAAGACACATATGTATGCAACAATGACAAAGATACTCAATCATACAACATCAAAGCCTAGGAGAAGAAAAGGAGGCAGATCAAGCTACGAGTGTCCCAACGAGGGGTGGAACATGGATTTGTTTTCCAGGAAAGGGGAGGATCAAGCTAAGACTATCCCAACGTGATGTGGAACATGACTATTTGTCCTTATCGTTCACAAGAAAAACTCGATGTCAACTATTCAAATGACATGCATGGTCACTCCAAGCTAATGGAACCTCAAGTTGTACACTCGAAAAGTGGCTTAGTGATAACTTCATGCCTTTGTGTTTGTACCAACCTCAAATTTTTCCCTAAGTTCTTTTGTACCATTTATTTTGAGAAAGAACACCATTAATTACTCATTAACAAGATTCACACAATTATCTCACTTCAAGATGCAAATATAACAATGGTTTCACCTTCCAATTTGTTCTAGTAACTAAAAAAATGCATTTGAGATGTATTGTGATTTTTTTTTGACAATATTAATTCCTAGTTTAGAGATCTTAATCATTCCAATACATTTCTTGAAAAAAGAAAATATTTCTCACATGAACATCTTGTCTTAATCAATAGGAAGTGTATAATTTTTAAATTATGATAAATGCTAATCAAAATTCTAAACATTAAAATGAGGCATTATGACACCTTGTAAACCTATAATCGTATTTTGTGATATTTGGATCATTAAATTCTTCTGCAATTGGTTCATGTTTCACTATAGTGTCGTTTCATACTAGAGCTTCTATAAATCAACACTATGCAACTCAAGGAAAATTCATCATAATCTTGATTGTAATTCAATTAAACTCTAGCATGGACACTCCAATTTTTTTGACAAGTCTTTTATGCCAATCAACCATTTTAGGGAGTATTACTAGCCAAAGGCTTAGAAATATTTTTAGTATTTGAACTCATATGACCCAAATAGCTCTCAGGATGGTCCTAGGCTATGATTTTATAGATTGTGGTGAGAATTTTTTATGTCTTTTCTTGGTTTGTGCCCTCGCTTTTGGATATTGGAGTACCAAAATCTGAGGTGTTGGTATTGGCTATGCTTGTGAATGCAGAATACCTAGGAGGATTGGCTAATGTTTTGTTTGTAGAAAATCTTGGAGCATGAATCCCTTCTCCTAGGGATATACCTTGCTTTCTCAATGAAGGTGAAATTGTACCTTGGCTTCCTTTTGTAGGGAATTTTCACAATGTAACTTTAGTAGAGCATCGACAACTAGTTTCCATTGGCTATGATTTCCTCTAAAATGAAGCCAAGAAAATAGACTAAGGTCACTTTTAAGAGAAGCAAATTTTGTAAAATTTTGGAATGCATGTATATATTACTCCCTTTTTGATAATATTTATATATATACCCTCTTTTTATGCTTTAACAAATGATTTTCGGAAAAAGGTTAATAGGCATATTTAGCAATCAAATTTTGAGTAATGCAATGAATGAATTTTGCATTTATGAGCATCCAACTTGGCTTTGAGCTTTATAGGAATGAAACCAATTTCACCTAACTTAAACTTAAGGAAATGTACATATAAATTTAAAATAAAATGTTACCATTATTACCAATATCTTTTATGAACAAAAGTATTTTTACCTTAAGAAACATCTTTGTAATGTCAATAGTTCTCAATTTGGCAATAGATATATATATATGTGCATTAACTAAAGTACTATGATGTGTGTTTCGATGACTCTTGAATTTGCAATTTTCATGTTTTCCCCTTTCGAAATTGGCATCATAATTTCTAGTTATTTCATTAAGATGAAAAAATACAACCTGAGTATTTTCTTCCTTTAGTTTGAATTTGTTGAAGTAATATGCTTTGTTGCACCATGGTCTAGTATTGTGTAAACTTGGAATGTGTTCTTCTTTCGATTCTTTCTTGTACATGATTGCAAAATCTTCTTTCATCTCTTTATTTTGAGTAAGCAACACCTTCTTGCATCTCTTTATTTTGAGTAAGCAACATATCTTCATTATTCTTGTAATTTTGCATAATATCCATTAGTGATAGATCACTAACTATAAGGTCTCTTAATCTTTTCCACTTATAATTTGGTAAAATGGGTATCATCAAATGAAAAAGAGAAGGATTTTTATTCAAACTATAACAAAAATTTATTCAAATAAAAATATTATTCATTTGAATTCTCTTTTGTATGTTCTCCTTATATTGGAAAAAATGTAAATTTAGGGAATTTTAGGGATTCTGAAATCTAAACATTGGGTAAGTGTACAAAGATGGTTCCCAAAAATGGGACTTAAGTGGAAAGCTTGTAAAGATTGAAACTCTTTAATTCAAACATCGAAAATTCCTTAAATAAATTCATTTATATTCCAAAGAAAGTTGAAACTCCATTCATTAGATTTCATAAAATCCAAAAGATTCCCAAAATATCAACTTAAAGTCTACAATAAGATTCATAAAACTTCCAATTAATTTCATAAAGGTGTCATCTTACATGACATTAATAATATAAAAGAATTGTAAAAGATATTTACAATTCGAGACTTAGGCATTTTGTCGCCTTAAGCTCTACAATAATCATACAAGAAATCAATAAAATAGATATATGAAGTAATCTTTCGTTGATCTTCAATCCAATAGCTTATCTTCAACATGAAGACGAGAACAAGGATCAGACACTTTTTCCGCCCAACCTTGAAGCTTACACTTCCTCGAAATTCCTTAGTCATTCAAAGAATACCCGACCCTGCACGAATTGCTTAGCAAAAAGCAGTTGAAAAGCAAGATGGAATCTAGTGCGTGCCTAGTATAACTAGTAAATCCACAAACATTTTCATTTTTCTAATTAATTTAAGAAACAAGAAGGTTCGATACTAGGATATGGTAGAGAGTTAATTTCATTCCATCTATTCCAATGGTCCTTAAGTTACTTGACCAAATAAAATTTCATGCACAACAAATAATAGTAGTTTTGGAAAAGAAAAACTACGCTCTCTAAAAACCCATATTCGACACCCATCCCGGAACGTAACTTTCCAAACACATGTCATGCATATTCAATTATCAAGCATGCATGGTTCCATTCAAAATAAAAAATTATCTTTCTCAAACACATGAACTGCAATTTTATATTCAAGCAAACATGGTCTTTAATACAATAATTTCACATTTTTAAATTCTTAAATAACATTATGTTCATATTTAAAATAAATAAAAGAAGGTGTATCTCAAGTATGTATCTAAGTACATATAAAACAAGAATAAATGAGCACACATTCTTTCAGTTCATTTACTCATGAAATTTAATTACACTTTAATATGATCCCCTTCTACTTCGTTTAATTTCAAAGTAATTATATTTTTACTTTACTTTCTTTCTTTTTTGTTTTTCATATTTCCACTAAAATATTATCTTTGCAAAAACATAAAACCCCATATTTAATTCTATTTCGTAGGAAATTGTAGAATCATTCCTAGATCAAGTTTAACTCTTACTTTTCAAGCATATTTAAATACACAAAAGTTATTTAATCTTATTATTCTGGAAATTTTATTGAAACCAAAAATATTCAACTGTGATAATTTTGCAAAAGTTTCCCTATCTTTTTTGTTTCTTTTGTTTTGAAAATTTATCTCTCTGACAGTTTTGATTTTTGAAGCTTTTCTAAATCTAAATACATCTAAAAAAATATGTTTTCTATTTGCATCTTTTCAATTTACTAATCATAATTTCTTAAAAAAAAAATATCTACTATCTTTTTGTAGTTTTTTGTTCAAGTTGTTCAATAGTTTTCTGATAAAAAATACAGTTTAGTGTTTTAACTTTCTCCTAAATTTGATACAAACAGTGATATGTTTTCAATAGTTAAAATACAAGAATAAAATAAAGAATTAAACTTAGATATTAAATGAGATTGTGAATTTGAGAAATAACCAGTTTTCATTTGAATCTACCTGTGTGTTTCCTGAATCTGGAAATGATTCTTTGTTTCCTCTGTCAATTTTTCTCCTGTAGTTGTTCATTTGTTCTCTCCTATTTTCTTCCTAATGTTCTCTTAATTTTGTTACTCCTGTATGATGGAAGACAAAATTTGTTTATTGTTTCCCCTCTCTTCTTGTGTGCGCCTTTACAAATTATGTTCTTTCCTTTTGGATTTTTTGTGTACCCTCTCCTTCTCTGGGCACGCCTCTCTTCCTCACTTCTACACGCATGGGATAAATAGAATTCCAAAATAAATGAAGATCAAACTCTCCTCCCTCCTCCATTCGTGCATGGGGAATAAGTAACTCCTTTTTTTTTCTAAGACCTCTCCTTCCTTCTACTCCTTTTCAGTCTACTTCTTCACCTCTTCTCTCATGCGCACCTCCTCCTTCTTCTTCTCCCACACACGTATCTTTAAGCAACATGCATATTAAATGAATTAATAAATTGTTTTCTCCTTCCCTGGTCACACATAGAAGATGTTTAGAATGGAAACTTAATAAAAATAAAATCTCTCTTTTTCTTGGCACCTGGGAAATAAGCAGAGTCGTTTATAAAAATAAAAACAACTTATCTTAAAGCCTAGATCTCCTTATCTCTACCAAAAACAGATTTCTCTTCTTCCTCTAATTCATGCAAATGGTGGAGTTTTATTAAATTCAATCCACAATCTTAGTTTTGATCTCTAGCAAAGATGGCCAAACTCCAAGTTTCTCTCTTTGATTGCATGCAAATATTGAATGAGATATAACTGTTTTCAAATTGTTAACTGTTTTTTCCTTTCAATTCCAATTTCCATTTTCAAATGTATTGCTTCTTCTTATTTTTTTTAAATAACTAATTTTTAACATCTGTTTCTATTTAAACATTTATTTCAATATATGGATTTTCTAATAATATTTATATTTTCACAATTACAAGTTTATTCCCATAATTTTAAAATAAAACACATTATTATTTTCAACTAAAAATAAAATATTTAAATAAAGAAGTAATTCTTTAAAAAAAAATCAATTTTCTCACAATAATTATCAAATTGCCATTTAAAACAAATATATTCGTTTTCACATAAATTTGAGCAATCGAAATAAACCTATTTTAAATTTCCAAATATAATCTTCACAAAAACACATTAATAACTAAGTGGTGTGTGATATTCCATCATCCTTATTAACATCTAATGGCTAAAATGACCCTACCTGATCAATGTTTTCACCTTCATTCTCGTTCACGTGTTCCTACGTTCACTTGCACTCAGATTTTCATCAGCAATGCCAAAGCCCGAATTTCATATTAATGAATTAAAATTGTTTCATTTGCATTTAAATTTCAATTTAAATAATCATCTATCATTAACATTAAAAATCTCATGATTAATAATTGCATTTAATAATCGATAAAATCAGTACGTGACACAACTTTTTTCTGAAATGAGGAAATACTAACCTTGGACATGAAATTGAGGATAGTTAAACTCAAAATTTTGAGATGGAACAAAAACAAGGATCAAAGTGCTCTGAGTCTACTTTCTAAACTACTAATTTATTTTCAAAATGGTTGATATTAATGGGTTCAAAAGAGGGACGCACATAAATTGGTGTTGTTTTTGTCAAAAAAACATAACATAGCAAAATTTGTACGACCCTCGTACGGTGAACTTTTTTTTAGTATTTTCAAAATCGCAATGGTTAGAAGTTATCTAATAGTATGTAGTTGATGCACGATTTTTCTGATAATTTTTTAATGAATATTTGATTTTTTACTAATTTTCGAAGTGTACATTTCTTGAAAAACAGAATTTTGGCCGTGCTAACCCTACAAATTTTGGAAACTAATTCAATTTTTATTTTATTTTTTAAAATTTGTAGAATGGTGTCTTGTTTATAAAAATGTAATTTATTTGAAAATTCGATGAACGATTAATTTATAAGAAAAAAAATATAAAACACTGCTATTTGGCAAAAAAAAGACATACAAATAAAATAAATTATGGATGAAAGGTTTTGATGGAGCCTAAGTTTTGAGGTCCTTGGTATTCCATTAATTTCCTGGTTTGCCTTGTTACTTGGAGGGTACCTGAGAAATGATTTATGCTTTACTTCCTTGGGACCTTGTACTCTATTGTTGGGTTGGGTCTATTTCGTCGTTACTTTTTGGAGAGGGTCGTTTAAGAACAACTTATGTCCTATGTGATTGTCTAGGCACAACCCCTTTTAATATAAAATGAAAATTTTTGGCTAATATTTTATTCGCCTAAGTCTAAACCGGTCCGTGTATTATCTGTTAAAACAACCTTATGCCATCGACTATCGTGGCCCTAGGCGATGTCCCCTTCCCCTTAATTTTTCCTAAGTATTTTAATATTTTGCAAGGGTATTTTACCGACTGTTGATCTTCTTACATTTGATCTTTACCGTTACCTGCCATCCCATGATGACGTCACTGCTGGCTTTTAGGCAATAGCGATATCATGGGTGGACGCCATGTGTCTTAAGTTGTCGATGTCGAAGGAAGTAAATAAAGCGATTAATTTATGCATTGAACTTTAGGGTGTTATTTGGCAGGCTACTAAATCGCATGAGATATGAGTGTGCTTGAAATCAACGGCGGTGTCTTAATCTTGGCAAAAAAGTTGCTCGACAGATATGCATCGGTGCTACCTCATGTTCTAATCGTTGAGATTGTTGATGGTGGAGATCAACGGCTACCTGCTATCGCATGATCCTAAACCAAGAGGGGTTTAGTGATCACGATATCGCGAGTGATTGCCACATGTACTTTTTGAAGCTGCGTTTTATGGTGGGCCCTTGACGATGACATGGAAGTGTTGTTAGCTTTTTTGAAGACAGTCGCTCGATCGCCTGACAGAAAGATAAGATCGACGGCTAGATTTTAAACTTGCATCAAATGTAATTGAGGTCGTTGGCGTGGCACACAAGCGAGCTTTAATGGCGGATGAGACATCTACTCAGCTGTTTTCATCATTTTTGAGTATTTAAGTTCATAATTGCCTTTCCATAAAGACATTCAAGTGTTTGCGAAGTGATCTAGAGCCAGAGATAGAAGTTTTCAAAGCAGTTTCAGCATGGGTTTGCTTTTCTGTGTGGCGCGAATTACGTAAGTTGATTTCTCTTACCACTATCTCTGTTTGAACGTGATTCAAGAAGAGGGTTGTGTTGTGTTGTTGGTGATTTTCTTGATTTACAGTTCTAGGGTTACTGTTTCTTCTGGATTGTGAAAAATTTATAAGACTCTGCTGTAATTCCGTTCTGGGTAATTTTAGTTAGTCTGTCAATTTGTTTTTTGAGGAAGCCCTAGTTGTTAAAATGGCACCACCAAAGCAGTACTCTGGCCGTGTTGATTACATACACAAAAGTTTATATGATGATTTCCTGGACCAATTCCCACTATCAACAAACGACAGGAGGAAAGGTTTGGTCTTGATGAATGGGACAACCCTAGGTTAGGGATTGAGGTGTAAGAACTACAATATTGCAGATGCCAGGGTACCCATGACAGGTTTGGAAATGTTCAGAAGATGGTATGGGAAGCGTAATGTATCTCATCCTTTTTCTAACAGTTGGAGATACGATATGGGGAAGCTGGTGGTACCCGATGTATTCATGGATGTTGACCTAATTAGGGCAGTGGTTGCACGATATGACCCTATCACACGAATTGTTAGGGATAATGATGGTGACGTTCTGTTGAGCGTGAATGCATATACAATCCGTCAGGTCTTTGATTTGAGTGAGTATAGCTCATTTCTGGTTCAAATTGACTTTGAGGAGATGAAGCAGGAATATGCTAGATCTCAGCCTCTCTTTAGGTCAAGGTTGCTTCCTCCTCACCTGGCCATAGCGGGTAGTTCAACAATTCACATTAGCCCAACTGATCAGGAGCCTTTCAAGCTAAGTTGTTTTGCTGATCATTTCTTGGCAACATTCTATTCACTATGCCAAATCATTGGTTTCAACCCTAACACTGTGATGCCCATCGCTTTTATGTTCATGGGAGCTCAAATTCAGTACCCTAATTTTTCTGTGATTTATGATTATGCTTCATTCCTTGCTGAAAGGATACATGAGGGTTTGCTGAAGTTGCACAACAGAGATTTTGGTACTCCTTTCTTTTGGTATTCTTTGTTAATGCATATGTTCTTGCATGAGAATGCTGACTTCTTCTCGAAAAAGATGGAGCTGAGGTGAGATGTAAATGGAGAGAGGTTACCAGTACAGGCTTGGAGTGCGGACATGTCTGGTAACAAAGGAGGTGCTAGTTTTGTGCAGTTTGATAACTGCTTTGCCTCTAGGCTTAGGGCTAAATTGGTGGTTAATGTGCCAAGAATTCCAGAGGATCTGCATGATTTCCTCAGACCAAAAATGAGGAAACCTGACTTGAAGATATGCCACAATTGGGGTGACATTATTCTGTACCCCGTGAGTACTGTTTTGAGGGTTTATGGTTTCCAGGGAGCTCCTCATATTCTCCCTTATAATGTGCCATCTAGAATGGGATTTGTAGAAGTGATGTGGCAGTTAGGATGCATTCATGAAGAGATCTTGACAGGAAGGGGAAAAGGGACTTTGTTCCCTGATTATACAGTTGTCTCTGATTTTGTGTTCTCTAAAGGAGGATGGGTCCATTTTGACCAATATTTTGATGGATACCATTTGAAGAATGGATCCAAAAGACAACATGACCCTAAGGAATTCTTTGCCCTATTTAGGTAGAAGATTAAGGGTGGTAAATTCGTTCATGTTTTCAACTTCCCCAAGGATTTGATAAGAAATGAATTTGATTTGAACCAACAAGAATTAAATAAGGAGAAGTGGATTGCATATGACAAGATGCTAGCCATGGTACATAAAATAGATCCAAGATATGATCCATTAATAGAGTTTACTCCATTTCATAAAAGAATTGATTTTCTAATGAGCAATTTTAAGGAAATCATGAACATTTTGGGAACCAAGAAGGCTAATTTAGAGTTAGACCTCGAGATTCAGGAGTCAGAGGTGAGGCCTAAGGAAACAAGGCCAGTTTACTAGCCACCAGTGGATAGACCTCTGTACAGGAGGAGGAAAAATACTAGCAGTGATGAGGAGGTAGGAAATAAAAAGGGAAAACAAGTAATGAAAACACCATCACTGCCGAGTCATGGGATCAGAAAACTTGCTGGGATAAAGATTATAGATTTGGATTCACCACCAAATAGGGATCCTATGGAGTTTCCCTCAGATCCAAGCCCTAAGACGCAAAGGATTGAAGAACCACAAGAGGTTCTGGTGGATGAAATTGTTGTGACTGACCAAGAGATGCAGGTTGGTATCCCTTCTCCCCCTAGATCAGCACAATTGGTGCTCATTGATATGGATATAAAGGGGTAGTATGTGTAGGATGCTAGGATGGAAGCCTGCAAGGAATTTATGGATGATGATGCCTTTGTGAAAACCCTTGTATTCTTGCAACTGATTTGGAGAATGAAGCTAGAAGAATATCAAGATAAATGCAAGAGTAGAAGAGAGTCAAGACCTAATAGGTTAGACCAGGAAAATGATGATGAAGTGAAGGCTGAATTGATGGAACAATTCAAAAGCATCACTCCTGAAGAAGGAAGGAAACTGGTGACCCAAGCAGGTGTCTTACTCCTCCCTGAATGGGACATAGCTGATGCTGTGGCTTTCAATGCTATTATGTAATCCAAGCATCCTATGCAGAACAGTGAAGAAGAGGTCAAGGCAACCCTACAGTATTATGCCTTTAGTGAAGAATATGAGACATTAGCCATATGGGCACTAGCACCTCAGGGCAGAGAGTCGAATATAGCAGATATTAGCCCAAATCTAAGAGGCAGGCTCATTATCAAAAGAGCTTCTGAAACCTCAGTAACAGAAGCTACAAGCCTGACACTGAATGTGGCCAAATTGGCCCAAAGAACAGGAGAAAGGGAAGAGGCTGAAAGGAGGAGTCTGATGGAAAATTATAATGCAATAATTGGGGAATACAACAAAATGCAACAAAGAAATGTTGAGCTACAGTCTGAAGTAGACAGGTTAAGGTATGGGCAGATAGGAGAATCTTCAAATGCTCTTGTTGTTAGAGACATACCTACTACTTCAGGGTCATTACCCCCTACTATCCCAATCATTTCTATCCCTGGGTCCCCAATTCAGACATCAGGTCCTAGTCATGTGCCAGAGCCGGTTCAAGAGGAGATGGAATATCTATGGATCCCACCAAAAGGTAGATGATGAGTAAGATCACAGAGTTGCAGGCCGCCCTAAAAGCTAGTGAGAATGATGTCATGGACCAAACACAATGAGGTGGTGGACACCGTGTTGAGGCATTTGAATGAGAAGGTTGATTCTAGGCTGCCATTTGTTCATTCTTTATATTCTTTATTCTTGACTGGTTTGCAAAATATTAACAAGATCGGGATGTTGTTTTACCCCTGGTTGAGAAGTGGATCCCTCGTGCCACTGACTTAGACATTATGTTTAGGGCTTCTAAGTTTGATGCAAATAATAGGCCTCAATTATTAAAACCTACTCAAGGTTTTGTGAAAACATTGAAGGGATTCCAGGCCCTACCTGATGACTTGGGTAAGAAAATTGGAGAATTAGTAAAAGGTTTTAATGATTGGAGTGATACCTTTCTGCCCGATATATTGGATGCACAAGGAAACATCAAAACATTGCAACAGTGGCAAGAAAGGACAGAAGAAGTTATCACTGCACAAATCAAATTGATTTGTGATGACTCAAGATCATGACTTGTTAGTAAGCAGCATGGACAAAATAATTAATACTAGCATGTTTCTGGAGTCATTTGAAAGAGAAGCCAACCAAGTTGCGGTGAAATTCACACCTTATAATACAAAGGTGACAGAGGTGGTGAATTTTAATTGGCCCACGGATGAAGAGTATCAAATTTGGGTGGACAAATATTTGACTGAAGAGGAGTAAAATGGTATCTACTACCGGAGATTAATAGCTCAGTAGTTAAGGTATAACTAATTATGGTTGAGATTCCATGATGGCTTTGGATGTGGATTTTGAGATGTAACAAATGCACAGCTATTGAGTCATGGACAGAATCAAAGGGAGGATGCTCTGGGACTTGGTATTTTCATCATGGTTTTGAAGGGGCTCATAGCGGTCCTATCAATTTGTGACATGTGTAACTTCTGGCCCGATGCTTGTTTGCTCCTTCATTTCTATAAGAAGGATTTCAAGGCCAGAAGTACGGGTTGGCAAGCCAGATGTTTTCGAAGGTCGAGTCTAGGTCTAGTTGCAGAATGCATTGTATGAATTTCATTTTGAATGTAAAGGAAATTTAGGTTTGGGGTTCACTTGTAATGGGTTTTATGTTTATGAAATTCCAAGGTTTATAATAGTACTAGCATTTGAGTTACGATGATAAATCTCGAGCTCTTGTCTCTCCTGTATACAGACATATCATAATTTTGAATAAAATAATCAAGGATTATGATGTTCATCTCATTGTTGTGATGAGTATGTTTCTATTTTGGCTTTAATTCAAAGAATTAATTAAATGCTTGGATGGAATCATAGATGGGTATGTTTGCAAACGAATTTGGTAAGAAGTATTGGGTTGGGATAGGGATTGACAATATTGTAATGCAATATTGCCAAGGATCATATATGTTATGTGTTTAAATATGTTGTCACTTTCTGAATGTTTGTAAACTTGACTCCCCAATGGTATATGGCACTGATCTAAATTGTATGAGTTTATGAAATCGTGCTTCTGTATGTCTTCCCTTAGGGCTTGCTGCCAACTTGTAATTAAAATGACTATCATAAGTTACAAAATGATGTTATAACTATCTCATGCTCCAAGTGGTTGGTATTACTGATGAATAGTGGATTCATTTCAGTGTTGCCTCATTCTGTTGAGCCATTAAGTGAGATTATCTGTGAAACTTTTATTAACATGTTTATGAGTTTGGTGCAGACGTCATAAATATGCTAGAGAGACCACCCTCCTAGGTCTTGTAGAGCCTGAAGTGTAGGAGGTTACTATTAAAATCCTCGTTAGTTGGTCCAGGTCCTCCAAGCTACCTTTGATTGGAATTGGCAATTCCATAGGTAGATTAGGAAACAAACCTGGTTTACATAAAAAACAACCAACAAAATGACGACTCTACTGGGGAACTAGCTAGATATATTTCTTGTTAGTGGGTCGGTTATCCATTTTGCATAGAGTTCGTTATAGTATTTCTGAGATTTAATGCTTGAGCCCTTAGCATTGTATTTCTTTTATCCAGATCAAGTTTGTTAACCCAAGAATTACATATACCTCATGCAAAGTGTCTTGTGCATTGTCAGTACGATAAGTCATGAAGGCTTTTAAAAAGTATTGTTATGTGTTTTGAATAGTGAATATTCCCAAGATAATTGGGTGGTGACTCTGACAGTCTCTACACTAGTGTGCACTTTACTTGAATTTTTATATAAGTTGAAAGATCTTTGGACACACATAGAGGAATGAAAAATACCAAGTCATTCATGAAGAATCATCCGGAATCTAGATTGGAAGGTGAACTTCCTAAAAAAAAGAAGAAAGATTGGATAAAGAAGAAATCAGAGAATAGCAATGCTGCTCCCACATCCCAGAATCCTGTACTTCAAAGTACAAGTAAGCCACTACATCCTATCCTTGAAACTTTTGAACATGTATCTAGACATTCTGAATCAAATAGTTGTGGATTTTTTGATGCATTGTTTAATACACCAGTCCAAGAGGATGGAACATGTCATAATAAAGGGCATGTTAGTGTCCGATATACTGAGAGGAGAAGTAGGAGTATAAGTCGAAGCCATCACAGAGAATGCACCAGTGATGTGCCTTCTCCTCCCGCTGAAGATGATGGGACACCTTTATTATTATTTGGGCAGGAAGACACCAATCTGATAGATTTGAGTGAGACATCAAGTTCTAACATAAATTTTCCTAATCCTGAAGATGTTTTTGGGGATATTAATTCTTTAAGAAGAGAAATCAAAAGGTAGGCTGAGCTTAGAATCAAGAAAGATAAAGAAAAGGAAACAAAATTGGTGAATGCCATTATTGAAAGGGATAGATTAATGAGGCAATTGGTGAAAATGAAACTCCTGAACCAAAGTGGACCAGACTTAGAAGAACAGGGCCCTGTTATACAACAAATTGTTAATAAAGGAGTTAAGCCAGTGTCTAAAGAGGGTTTTGAAGATCAACCAAAAACTCAACCAAAACCTATAGACCCACTACCCTTGAATCTTGTTAAGTCACAAACAGGTAATTCAAATCTTGAACCTATTGTGGACAAAGGCAAACAGAAGGTTGAAGGAATCAAAATAACTGAAAGGGTAGTTTCTGAATAGCCTAAAAAAGATCCCCTCCCATATGTATCATCACACATAGAAACTGCCTTAGAAAATGTTAGAAGGGAAGGGAAGCCTTGGCAGAAGAATTAGAGAGAACTAAAATCGAGGCTGCAAATGCAAAGAAAAGAAGGAAAATAAGTTTCCTAAAAATGACACATCTAGATGAGCCTGCACAAGCCACAACTTCATCAGGTCATCAAGAGATTTTGAAAATTAATCCTAAACCTAGTCAGGAGAATATCACAAGTAGTTATGGCCCAAGGATTCAACCCACCAAGCTGATTAATTCACACCAAGATGGTTCTCAAACCCAGAAATTTGATGGATCATTGCAAAGGAGGCCTATACAATTGGAAAGATATAGACAATTGTTCTTTGATGGTATTCCAGGGTATCCAAACCCTATTCCTAATGAGTTAAGGGAAAAGATGAACAAATTTGCTGGAATAATGCCTTTTCTGCTGAAGAACATTTGAAAGGCTTCATGGATATGTTAAATGATTATGAGGTAGAACATGAAGATGTTGTTATGAAATTATTTGTCCAATCCTTGACAGAAGATGCAAGGGATTGGTATAGGGGTCTACCAAATGCTAGTATTGGTTCATGGGAGGAGTTTGAAAAATGCTTTAAAGAACAGTATGGTGATAAAACTAATGCTAGTTTTATGTTGAATGAGTTCAATACTATAAAAAGGTTGGCTAATGAGCCTGCAATAGATTTTAATCTTAGATTTCAAAAGGCCATGTATAAATTGTTTCAAGTAATGAGGCTTGATGAAAATGTTTGTTTAACTACTTATTTCAATGCTTTTGATGCTAAAATGGCATATCTTCTCCGAGATAAGGATCCACGAACCATGAGGGATGCTTTTAGAGCAGCTATTAATATTGAAAGTAATAGAAGAGCCTCTGGTAAATGTGGTAGGAGGGAAGAGCCTACTCTTTTGAAGAATCCTAGAGATAGAATTGAGAAAGCCTCCACTGCAGGCATTAAAGATGATGACAAATGGGATAAAGTCCTTAGTACTTCTGAAGGATATCAAATATACTATTGCAAAGTAGGAAAAGGGTCTTGGAGGTGACAAGCAACAATACAATAAAAATGACAAACCTCCTAGATTGCAAAATTATCCTTACAATACAAATTGGAAGGATGGAAAACCAATATTACCTATTCAAAAGCCTAAGACTGATCAGCAGATACCAGATCCTTTGCATAAGCATTCTATAAATATGGCACAAGATAGACCATGGTGTGTGGTATGTGAACATCCTCATGATCAAAATTCTTGTGGTGTTGCCCAGCTGCTTGCTGCAGAAGCAAAGGAAGAGAATGTTCAACAACACACTCCTGATTTCAAGCAAAATGATGTAGATTGCTGCATGGCTCGGTCATATATTGATGAGGTTGAGTACTCCTCTGATGAGGAATTGCAAGAGCTTGATGTGAATTTTCAATGATAGAAAAGTGAATTATACCATCAACAGGATTTTCCTGATGAGGAAGATGAGTTTAATCACCATGCTTGCAATATGGACAGGTTGAGGACCAAGTATCCTTACGGAGACCATCAGAAGATGAAATTGCCCGATTAACTGAAGAGATGGCTACTTAGATGAGAAGTACATTATAGTTGAGGGATAGGACTGTGGGTGGTGAACAAGGCAAGCCTTCTGGTATTTCTATTAAGGAACAAAAGGGTAAAAGCAAGGATATTAAAGAAGTTATTAATAATGATGTCAAAAATCAAGGATGTTAAAACTGACAAGATATGGGCCAAGAAAACTGAGATCCAAAGGCCCAGTGAAGATACTAATCCTCTATTGGTGAAAACCAAAGTGATTGCCAAGTCTGATGGACTATTTCCAGAGGAAAAGCACAAGAAGCTTGAAGGAAAACAACAAAGGGAGAAGAACGAGGTTAATGAATGTATGATTCCTAATTTCCCCAAATATACACCCGTTGATATATTTCAAGTATTATCTCAAGTCAAGGTTACTGTACCATGGCTTGAGATGATGAGAATAGATGAGCATAGAGAAAAGACAATAGCCTTGATCACTGGAATCCCTAATGATAAATTGGAACAAGAGAATCATAAAGAACTTAAGGAGAAGGAAGAAATAGAAGTGAAAGAGTTAGAGGGAATTGTAACTCAAATTCCCCAGGTATACTTAGGGAATTTTGTCAATATATGTTTAGAGAACATCACACCCTTTTTCTTGAGTGTTAATATCAATGGGAAAACTTTGAGAAATTGCATGATAGATTTAGGGGCATTAAATAATGTTATGCCAATAAAGATTATGGAAGCAATGGGCTTGATAGTTGATACTTCTCAAGGAAAATGTTATGCATTGGATTCCAAAGAGGTGCCTATTATTGGGACCATCAGGGCTCTACCTTATGTGCTTACCTAATATCCTGATATAGCTTTGACCATGACTATTTTAGTTGCATACATTCCCCCCATTTTGGGATGTTGTTGTCAAGAAAATGGAGTGCCTTAATGGGAGGCAACATGCAATGTGATTTATCATTTGCTACTTTTTGCATTGATGGAAAAGATGTCAAGATTGAAAGAGAATAAAAGGTGCCTCATATGATTGAGCATAGCTTGAGTGAGGATTTGAAATGTTTCACTGACTATGGCATAAATGAGTTTAGGGCTAAGGAACCCCCTAGTAGTTGTGATAAGCTTGCTGCACCAATTGATACATAAGTTAAAAGTTTGTCAGAATGTGATGATTTGTGGACTATGTTCTTTGATGGTGTGAATTCCAAGGAGGGATCTGGTGCAGGTATGCTGTTGAGGTCACCAAGTGGTAAAAATTTTAAATTCTCTTTTACCCTGCTATTTGAATGCACTAACAACATAGCTGAATATGAAGCATTGTTGTTAGGATTAAGATTGGCTCAAAAACATGGGATCAAGAAGCTCAAAGTGATTGGAGATTTGGAGCTTGTAATCTCCCAAGTTAGATCCCTGTACATGTCAAAAAACAAAAGATTAAAACAATATAGAAATGTTGTATGGGATGAATTGGAAAGTTTTGATGCCTTTGGGATAAAGTGGATGGAAAGAGGCCGCAATAAGGTAGCAGATCTGTTAGCAAATATTGCATTAAGGCCGAATTATATGACTTATGTTGGGATTTCAAAGGTTGAAGTGCAGACTAAACCATCTGTCCCTGATAATATTAAGAACTGGCAAGTTTTTGACAGTGATGATGATATACTGAGATTTTTGAATTGTGTGGATGAGTATGAAACTCAAGAAATAGATTTTGGAGCCTTTGTTGAAAACATTGATGGTAAGGATACTGTGTCTGGGAATGAAGTCATTCAGTTAAAAACTAACACAATTCCTAAGGGTTTAGTTGTCCTTGAAAGAGTGTTTGATAGCTAGGATAGGGCTAAGACTAATCGTCTTGCACCTCACCCTAATGACTTGGAAGAAGTGAACTTAGGGACTAATGCATCACCAAAGAAATTATACATTGGAAAGAAGTTGTCACCAAGGGTGAGAAGGATTTTGATTGACTTGTTGAGAAAATTCAGACATGTATTTGCTTGGTCTTACGATGATCTTAAGGCTTATAGACAAGATTTGTTTCAACATGAGATTCCTTTGAGTAGTGATGCTAAACCTTTTAGGCAAAAGCAAAGACCTATTAACCCCACTTTGGCTCCAAAAATGCAAGAAGAACTCACTAAGTTGAGAGATGTAGGAATCATCAAACCA